>OY755249.1:20118985-20768016 GCA_963576725.1 Azorinus chamasolen
GCAAGAAGTCTCAAGTTGAACAATAATTTGCTGAGAGCATATAAAGGCTAAACTAAAGATGAGTAAAGATAATTGACTAACCACTGATCTCAAGTAAGTTCATTCAGTTAAACAAGTCATCACTGTCATAGTTTATTACCACCACTTGGGCAACAAAGAGATGAATGCTCGTAACTCTGTAATACCAATTGTTTTGTTTCTTTAAGAGACATCCATCAGGATAAGGAATCAACATAAATTCTCATCAATTGAAAAAAGGGCACATTAAGTCAGATCCTGGCATAGTTTGGCCCATTCATGTGTTTAACCCATTTCCCCATGGGCTGTTTTTAGACCTTACCTCTTTGAATAAATGTACTAAAAAAGAGAATATTTAGACTTGGTAGTTTTGAAACCATTGTAATAAATAGAGTATTTGCTCCTATGGAGCAAATTCTCTATTTATCACAATGGTTTCAAAAAGTGACTTTTACAGTGGCATCAAATGGTGTCAATACCGGGGAATGGAGTAAGTGTTTAAAATTTACATCTAATCAATGTACCCCCATTTTTAAAGACACAACTGTATCAGAACTATTCCTATGCTTCTAGCAGCAAATTTGTGATGACGTACAAACAGTTTGGATCCAGATGAGATGCCAATTAACTCAGTGTCTCATCAGGATCCACACTGTTTGATCTTATGATAGTATTGTAGATTTGATGAAAAAATATTTTTGAAGTAACATCAATTTTGAAAATTTGTGGCAGATGATAATTTTTGCAGATGGCAATTACTTAGCATGTGACAAGTTAATAAGGGATTTTTTATTGTTCAAACAAGCAAGTGGTGGCATTCATTATGTAGTGCTCTGGTTTGTTAATTGAACGTCGGAGCAAATATAATTGATTTACGGTATTTAGGTTTGTAATGAAGTTATAAGCATTTTTTATGCCAGTTCATTTGGTGTAGTAATAGTTGTTCCTTGTTAGTGGTTCATAGCAGTACAATGGCAGTACAGTGGCACCAGTTGATAAATGGGACTGTCACAAGTAGTAGTTTGGGCAAACAAACAGGCAGAGATAACAACTTCAAATGGTCCGATAGCTGGCCTGGGTCATTAATATCAAACAAGAAGGGGGCTTCTGTTTTATCTAACCAACAAGTGTCCTCATTCCTATTTTAGAGTTTTACTTTGTTCATTTTCAGCTTGTCTGTTGTTCAAAGAATCGTATCTGGTTGGATTTTTTTTTATCAGGGCCCCACACCTTGTGTGGGTGCCCTATAATAATCGTCCTGTCTATCCGTCCGTCAGTCACAGTGAGTGTCCTTTTTGTCTGCCTTCTAACACAAATAGTTTTCTCCAGATATCCCATCAAATAATAATTGCTGTGTATTATAACTTATAAGGTATGAAATTTAGGTCAAGTTGGCTACCCAGCTGAATCATCTCAGGTTTTTCTGAATTATGGACCTTGAATACATCAGAATTGACAAAATCAGCTTTGTCAGCCCTCTGAGTTGAGCAGTTACTGTTTAATTGTCACCAAGCTTGTGGCATTTAGGAGTTTTTGCCCCTTTATATGCAAAAATGACATTTTTTATGTCGCTTGCAAAGCATGGCAGACATAGGGATGACGTCCGTCGACGGCGGCTTCCTCGTCGTCGGGCATCACACTTCTTGTCCGTCCTGTATCTCCTACTCTTCTGATACCATTGAATTCAAACTTCACACATGGAACAGGCTTGCTGAGAGGAAGTGTCATGCACAAGGTCCATAACTCTAACTTCAATGTTTTTGGAGTTATTCCCCTTTTAGCTCACCAGAGCACAAAGTGCTCAGGGTGAGCTTTTGTGATCGCCTTATGTCTGTTGGCGTGCGTCGTCAGTCGTCAACAATTTGAACCTTTAAAAATCGTCTCCTCTTAATCTACGGGGTTCTCAGCCTTCATCTTTGGCACATAGCATCATCTTTAGGTCCTCTACAAAAGTTATATAAATTATGTCCCTGGGGTCAAAATATGCCCCGCCCCAGGGGTACATTGTTTTCTATAGGAACATATAGTGAAAACTTTGGAAAAAAAATTCTCTGAAACTGGAAGGTTCTCAGCTTTCATATTTGGCACATAGCATCATGTACAGGTCCTCTACAAAAGTTATATAAATTATGCCCCTGGGGTTAAACTTGGCCCCGCCCCAGGGGTGGCAAGTTTTCAATAGAAACATATTGTGAAAACATCTTCTCCTGAAACTAGAAGGTTCTAAGCTTATATATTTGGCAAATAGCATCATGTTCAGGCCCTCTACAATAGTTATATAAATTTTGCCCCTGGGGTCAAATTTGGCCCAGCCCCAGGGGTGCCTTGTTTCCTATAGAAGCATATAGTAAAACTATATCTTCTCCTCTGAATCTACAGGGTTCTCAGCTTTCATATTTGGCACATAGCATCATGGTCAGGTCCTCTACAAAAGTTATATAAATTATGTCCCAGGGGTCAAAATTGGCCCCACCCCAGGGGTAGCCAGTTTTCAACAGAAACATATAGTGCAAACTTTGAAAATCTTCTCCTCTGAAATCGGAAGGTACTCAGCTTTCATATTTGGCACATAGCATCATGTTCAGGTCCTCTACAAAATTTATATAAATTATGCCCCTGGGGTCAAATTTGGCTTGCCCCAGGGCCAGCTAGTTTTCTATAGAAACATATAGTGAAAACTTTGAAAATCTTCTCCTCTGATTGTCTGGTGAGCGCTTCAGGGCCATTCTGGCCCTCTTGTTTCAGTTTTTTTTGTATGGCCAATAAGTCCTGTTCTACTGATGCCATTGAATTCAAATATCACACATGGAACAGGCTTGATGAGAGGAAGTGTCATGCACAAGGTCCATAACTCTAACATCAGTATTTTTGGAGTTATTCCCCGTTTTAGCTCACCTGGCACAAAGTGCCAGGTGAGGTATTGTGAGGGGGCTGTCTCCGGCGTCGTGCGTATGTGCGTCGTGCGTCGTCACCAATTTACTTAAACATCTTCTACTCTAAAACCACAAAGCCTAGAGCTTTGATATTTGGTATGTAGGATCATCTAATGGTCCTCTACAAAGATTGTTCAAATTATGTCACCCGGGCCAAAAATGGCCCCGCCCTGGGGCTTACCAGTTTTTCATAGGAAAATCTTTAAAAATCTTCTTCTCTGAAACCGTAAGGCCTAGACTTTTGATATTTGGTATGTAGCATCATCTAATGGCCCTCTACAAAGATTGTTCAAATTATGACCCCCAGATCAAAAATGGCCCTGCCCCGGGGCTTATCAGTTTTTCATAGGAAAATCTTTAAAAATCTTCTTCCCTGAAACCGTAAGGCCTAGACCTTTGATATTTGGTATGTAGCATGATCTGATGGTCCTCTTCAAAGATTGTTCAAATTATAACCCCCAAACCAAAAATGGCCCCGCCCCGGGGGCTTATCAGTTTTTCATAGGATAATCTTTAAAAATCTTCTTCTCTGAAGCCGTAAGGCCTAGACCTTTGATATTTGGCATGTAGCATGATCTAATTGTCTTCTACAAAGATTGTTCAAATTATGACCCCGGTCCAAAAAATGGCCCAGCCATAGGGCTTATAAGTTTTTCATAGGAAAATTCTTTAAAAATCTGCTTCTCTGAAATGATATGGCCTAGACCTTTGATATTTGCCATGTAGCATGATCTTATGGTCCTCTACAAAGATTGTTTAAATTATGACCCCCCAGGCCAAAAATGGCCCCGCCCAAGGGCTTAATCAGTTTTTCATAGGAAAATCTTTAAAAAATCTTCTTCTCTGAAACTATACGGCCTAAACCTTTTATATTTGGTATGTAGCATGATCTAATGGTCCTCTACAAAGATTGTTCAAATTACTCTGGACCAAAAATGGCCCCGCCCAAGGGCTTATCAGTTTTTCATAGGAAAATCTTTAAAAATCTTCCTCTCTGAAACTGTAAGGTCTAGACCTTTGATATTTGGTATGTAGCATGATCTAATGGTCCTCTACAAATATTGTTCAAATTATGACCCGAACCAAAAATGGCCCAGCCCAAGGGCTAATCAGTTTTTCATTGGATAATCTTTAAAAATCTTCTGAAACTGTAAGGCCTAGACCTTTGATGTTTCGTATGTAACATGATCTAATGGTCCTCTACAAATATGTAGCTTTGGCTTGTGGTCCTCTGCCAAGAATGTTCAACTTACAACCTTGACCTCTGGGCAAAACTTGGCCCTGCCTTGGGCTTATCAGTTTTTCATGGGAAAAATATAAAATATTAATTTTCTCTGAAACCATAAGGCTTAGACCTTTAATTAATGGCATACTGCTTTCCCTTGTAGTTCTCTACCAAGGTTGTACAAATGATGACTTCTTGGTCAAAAATGGCCCCGCCCCCGGGTTATCTCAGGTGAGCGCTTCAGGGCCTCATGGCCCTCTTGTTTTCATTTTTTTGTCCAGCCAATAAGTCCTGTTTTACTGATGCCATTAAATTTAGATATTGTACTATGGTCATTATACTCATTATTGTTTTGTCTTAGTTTCACACTTCTTACATATATATCATATAGATAGAATTCAATGAAACTTGACATGAATATTTGTTATAACTGGGGCATTACTTTTCCAGATCGTTTGCAGCATTTAGGAGTTATTGCCCTTTTATGCGCAAAAATGACATCTTTTTTTTCCGTCAGATGCCATATCTCTGTAACAGATTGAAAGAATTCAATGAAACTCGACATGAATATTTGTTATCACTGGAGCATCATTCCCATGTATTACTTTTCCAGATCACTTGTTATCCCCTGCCAAAGGCAGAGGGATATTGTTTTGGATTTTTCCGTCCGTCTTTCTGTCCGTCCGGTTTCTGTCCGATGCCATATCTCTGTAACGGATTGACAGAATTCAATGTAACTCGACATGAATATTTGTTATCACTGGAGCATCGTTCCTATGTATTACTTTTCCAGAACACTTGCGGCATTTAGGAGTAATTGCCCTTTTATACGCAACAAGAGTGCCAGTGGGCACAATATACGCCCGTCAAGGTTTTGTTCAACATAAACTGGGGTTAACGTATTTGCTAAATTCAAATTCTAAGTCCAATTTTGCGACCAAATTTCAAGGTTGTAAATAGGCATACTTTAACAAAAAACCTTAACCAAAAATTCTAAATTAAAAAGTGCCATAATTGTGTCTAAATGCTTGAGATGAAGATGAAGCTTCTGATGGTGGACAAATGTTTCAAGTTTAAAAGCTTTATCTGAAAGGATTATGTAAATAAGTGGACTTTAACCGAAACCTTAACCAAAAATTCCAAGCTAAAAAGCGTCATAATTATGTCAAAATGTTTAGACAGAGTTATGTACTCTTGCCTACAGGTGAAGCTTGCGATGGTAAAAAAGTGTTCCAAGTTTAAAAGCTTAATCTGAAAGGGTTATGTAAATAAGTGGACTTTAACCAAAATTTCTAAGTTAAAAGGGGGCATAATTCTGTCAAAATGCTTGACAGAGTTATGTACTCTTGCCTACAGGTGAAGCTTGTGATGGTGAACAAGTGTTCCAAGGTTAAAAGCTTTATCTCAAAGGGTTATGTAAATAAGTGGACTTTAACGAAAACCTTAACCAAAGATTCTAAGTTAAAAAGGAATAATTCGGTCAAAATGCTTGACAGAGTTATGTACTCTTTTCTACATGTGAAGATTGTGATGGTGAACAAGCGTTCCAAGTTTAAAAGCTTTATCTCAAAGGGTTATGTAAATAAATGGACTTTAACAAAGCCTTAACCAAAAATTCTAAGTTAAAAAGGGGCATAATTCGGTCAAAATGCTTGACAGAGTTATTTTCTCTTGCCTACAGGTGAAGGTTGTGAGGGTGAACAAGTGTTCCAAGTTTAAAAGCTTTATCTCAAAGGGTTATGTAAATAAATGAACTTTAACAAAACCTTAACCAAAAATTCTAAATTAAAAAGTGCCATAATTGTGTCTAAATGCTTGAGATGAAGATGAAGCTTCTGATGGTGGACAAATGTTTCAAGTTTAAAAGCTTTATCTGAAAGGATTATGTAAATAAGTGGACTTTAACCAAAACCTTAACCAAAAATTCCAAGCTAAAAAGCGTCATAATTATGTCAAAATGTTAGACAGAGTTATTTACTCTTGCCTACAGGTGAAGGTTGTGACGGTGAACAAGTGTTCCAAGTTTCAAAGCTTTATCACAAAGTGTTATGTAAATAAGTGGACTTGTTCCACATAAATTGAGGTTAACATTTTTGCTTAACGCAAATTCTAAGTCCAATTAAGCAACCTTGACCTTGGATAAACGAGCCGGGACTTGGCAGGCTACTGTAACATGTCTAGATAAACATTGTGGTTAAATTTGGGAAGGATCCACCAAGCAGAACTTGAGTTAGAGATGTTACAGACAGACAGACCGGTTAACATTTTTGCTAAACGCAAATTCTAAGTCCAATTGTGTGACCTTGATCTTGGATAAACGAACCGGGACTTGGCAGGCTACTGTAGCATGTCCAGATAAACATTGCGTTAAAATTTGAGAAGGGTCCACCAAGCGGAACTTGAGTTAGAGATGTTACAGACGGACAGACAGCGCCATTCCATAATACGTCCCGTTTTTTCAAACGGGCATATAAAAATGACATATTTTTTCCCGTCCGATGCCACATCTCTGTAACGGATTGACAGAATTCAATGACACTAGACATGAATATTGTTATCACTGGAGCATTGTTGCTGTGTATTAATTTTCCAGATCGCTTGTGGTATTTAGGAGTTACTGCCCTTTTATATGCAAAATGACATATTTTTTTCCCCTCCGATGCCATATCTCTAACAGATTGAAAGAATTCAATGAAACTCTACATGAATATTTGTTATCACTGGAGCATTGTTCCTATGTATTACTTTTCCAGGTCATTTGTAACATTAAGCAGTTATTGCCCTTTGATACTCAAGAATCATATATATTTTCCGTCAAATGCTATATCTCTGTAAAGGATTGACAGAATTCAATGAAACTCAGGATTAATATTTATAATCTCCCTGGCATCATTCCCATGTATTACTTTGACAGATGGCACGCAGCTTTTAGGAGTTATTCCCCTTTGAAACATAAAAATCATATAGTTATTGCCCTTAATTATCCCCTGCTAAAAACAGAGGGATACTGTATTGCATTCAATACTGTTTTGCATTAAGTACTTGAATATGCTTTATACAGCTTTCATATTCAATCAGTCTCTAGATAAAATAGGCCGTATGATCCAAACAGTTCAGAAGCAGATCAGCAACCACGTCACCAATGCAATACCCAATCCGATATGTATTGATTCACTATATTAGAATAAACTGTATAGTCTATACAAACTACAACTAATGCAAAACTAGTAGACTGGATCAGATGCCACTGCGGAGACGCTGCAGCCAGTCTAGGTCTATACTTTTTGTAATACGATAAGGCACATTTCACCTTGCTGTGGCTCATTCAGTAACAAAACATGTATACTATTATTACAGATTGCTGTAGAAAGTAATTTGGCCCAATATTCATAAAGTTGGTCAAATATCTATCCATTTTGCATATTTTAGGTGTTTTTGAAACGCATCAAATGTAGAGACTTACCCCTTAAAGTCCACTTACCATATTTCCTCTTATAGAAGTGCCGGGGCGCCATTCAAAACCCAGACAAGGCGCTCTTATTTTGAATGATTTAAAAAAACACATTTGTATTCTCATGTCTATTTCAAAATCACAAATAGAGTGTCAAACAATTTGAAATGTATTGTGATGCCAAGTTATTATTTGCAAGGGCTATCATAAAATCTCCTAGAGAGTGCTAAGGATTAAGTATGACCTTTTTTTTCAGCCAACATGAGGAAGGCAGCTTGGCTGTGGGATATGAAGACTATGAAATTGTCCACAGTACTAATCCAGAATGACCCTATCAGAAGTATGTGCTTTGTTATTTCCAGTCAAAGGCAGAGAGAAATATTTGTTGTAGTGCTTTCCATCAGTTCATCCTTGCATACATCTGTCTGTCTAGAATTATATATGCTTTTCAGTTGATCAGATATATTATATGGCCGTCTTCAGACGGGACGTATTATGTGAAACCCTTCGGCAGGCAGGCGGGCAAGCTTCTCGGTTTGTTTCCGGACGATAACTTTAGTTCTATATGTCCGATCTTCATGAAACTTTATATTTGCATTGATATTAATAAGGGCAGGAACCCTATTGATTATGGGCTTGACCAGACCAAGGTCAAGGTCACTTTTTCTAAAAAATAGATTGTTTTTCAGCAGTATTTTTCCGTTTCCAGACGATAACTTTAGTTCTGTATGCTCAATCTTCATGAAACTCCATATGTGCTTGATATCAGTGAGGGCAGGAACCCCTTTTGAATATGGGCTTTGCCCGACCATGGTCAAGATAATTTGTTTTCTAAAAATATTGTTTTTTCTGTAGAAATTTCCAGTTTCCGGACGATAACTTTAGTTCTGTATTTCCGATCTTCATAAAACTTCACATGTGCATTGATATCAATAAGGGCAAGAATCCTATTGAATATGGGCTTTGCCCAACCAAGGTCAAGCTCAATTTTTCTAAAAATAGATTGTTTTTCAGTAGTATATTTCCGTTTCCGGAAGATAACTTAAGTTCTGTATGCCCGATCTTGATGAAAATCCAAATGTGCTGTGAGGACAGGAATCTTATTGAATATTGGCTTTGCCCTACCAAGTTCAAGGTCATTTGTTTTCTAAAAATAGATTGTTTTTCTGTAGAATTTCCCGTTTTTGGACTATAACTTTAGTTCTGTATGTCCGATCTTCCTGAAACTTCACATTGATATCAGTAAAGGCAGGAACCCTATTGAATATGGGCTTTACCAGACCAAGGTTAAGGTCACCTTTCCTAAAAATACATTGGTTTTCAGTAGTATTTTTCCATTTCCGGACAATAACTTTAGTTCTGTATGACCGATCTTCATTAAACTCCACATGTGCATTGATATCAGTGAGGGCAGGAACCTTATTGAATATGTGCTTTGCCCAACCAAGGTCAAGGTCGTTTTTTTTCTTCTAAAAATAGATTGTTTTACTGTGGATTTTCCCATTCCCTAAAAATACATTGTTTTTCAGTAGTATTTTTCCATTTCCGGACAATAACTTTAGTTTTGTATGTCGGATCTTCATGAAACTTCAAATGTGCATTGATATCAATGAGGGCAGGAACCCTATTGAATATGGTCTTTGCCTGACCAAGGTCAAGTTCACTTTTCCAAAAAAATAGATTGTTTTTCAGTAGAATTTTTCCGTTTCCAGACGATAACTTTCGTTCTTTATATCCAATCTTCACGTAACTTGAGATGTGCATTGATATCGATGAGGGCAGGAACCCTATTGAATATGGGCTTTGCCCAACCAAGGTTAAGGTCACTTTTCCTTAAAATTGATCGTTTTTCCGTAACAATTTTTTCGTTTAGGGACTTAATATATAGATTTAACGTAAAAAAATTATTAATTTCCGTGAACTATTGCCACCTGATATGGAGTAATGGCCTTTCAACTGAAGACATTTGAGGGGCATATTTTGTAACATTTTGACACTCTTGTTATTATTATTATTATACAGTATTTATATAGCACACTTTTCATATCTAAAATATGTTCAAAAGTGCTTTACAATAAAACATTTATACATACTAAAGCAGAAAAGAAAAGAAAAAAATATTTTTAAAGAAACTTTAAGATATGAAATTGAAATAAACACACGAAAGAACATTTACAGTGTATTTCTAAGGTATAAAAAGAACTTGTGGCATAATCTCATAATTTAAAATCCATATGCCTGGTAAGGTATAGTACAATTATAATATTATAAGAGGATAAAGCAATGTTGATGACATACTATTTCTAAAATTAAAACAACAGCTATTTAGGCTTAAAATATACATCAGCCACCATAAATCTTTTTAAAAAAAAAAAAAAAAGATATGAGTTGTAAGAAATCTTTTAAAAGACTCAAGTGTGGCTGAGTTAAAACAAGCAACAGCTATTTGGGCTTAAAATATACATCAGCCACCATAAATCTTTAAAAAGAAATGAGTTTTAAGGGATCTTTCAAAAGACTCAAGTGTAGCTGAATTCGGTATTCCCACCGGAAGCTCATTCCACAACTTAGGAGCCGCCTTTGCAAAGCTACGATCACCATAGGTAACTGTGCGGGATCTTGGTATCACGAGGGCCATATTTTTATCTTAAGTCATGCTATGGTTTATATATCTTTAACATGTTTGTGATGTAACTTGTCATTCAAGGCTTTATAGGTGTGAGTCAAAAGTTTAAAGTCAATCCGGTGTTCCACTGGGAGACAGTGAAGTTCCTTTAACACTGGTGTTATATGGTCAAAACGTGAAGTCCTGGTAATGATACGGGCTGCAACATTTTGGACAGTCTGCAGTTTGTTCAAAGTTGTCTTTGGTAGACCACAAAGCAGGCAGTTACAATAGTGAATGTTCAAAGTTGTCTTTGGTAGACCACAAAGCAGGCAGTTACGATAGTGAAGTCTGGATAAACAAGAGAATTTACTAGGGTTTTGGTAACATCAATGGTAAGATATTTTCTGATATGACCTACATGTATTTGTCGTAGCTGGGCATAATAAGACCTACAAGCAGAATTCATCTGTTGTTCCATGTTTATGTTGGAATCGAGGAATGCCCCCAAATTTCGAACCCACATTGTTTGATACACGTTCTGCATTATGTTTGGAGTTAAACAGTACAAGTTCTGTTTTAACTGCATTTAGTTTTAGCATATTATGGTGTATCCAGGAGAAAACATCTTTTAGACAGGCTTCTACATGTCTTATAACTTCCACTTGTGTAGTAGTGTCAGTGGGTTCAAATGATATATATATAGCTGAGAGTCGTCTGCATAAAAATTATGATTAAGTCCATGGTTTCTACAAATTGCGCCTACCGGTTTTGTATACATGATGTAATTTTTTGGCCCTAAAACTGATCCCTGTAGTACACTGTATTTCATGAGGACTGGCTCAGAGAGTTCTTTGTCAATTCACACAGTTTGGTAGCGATCAGTGAGATAGGATGTCATCCATGCAAGTGGTGTACCAGCTATTCCAAAGAGTAGGTTCTGGGCCACCTCTTTTAACCTGTTTTAGAATGATCTAAGGCTTACACAAGTAAACTCATATAAGATTAAATTTTAAGTTAACCTGTTTTAGAACCCTTTAAGACTTACAGAGAATAATCAAACTATATCACCACTTCAAAATAAAACTAATCAATAAGCTTTAAAATCATTATCATTATATATTTTTTATAGAGACAGGCTCTTTTCTCAGCCTCACATTTAAAATCGGCTGGTATACGGGTTATCTCCTGTAGGCGGTAAGCGTGTCCCAAGTCTGGCAGGGTAGGATAATGTGGTGGAGCTGATGCGATAATATCTTTATCTTTCATATTTGCAGAACAATGTTATATTTCTCACATTTCTAATTAAATTAGGAGTGCAACTGTACGCGCAGCGTGTTTTCGGCTTTATCTCGTGACTGAAAGTTGATGATATCACCCTTATTAATTTCTAGAGGTGTTTGAAAAGTCTTATTGGCGGAGTAACTCTTTGGATTCTTAATTATTTCGTAACTTTGTCTAAAATTACCATTAATTGTGATACCCACAAGGACCTTATCTTCTGATAAACCATCGCGATGGGCTGAAGAGAGAGACATTCGTAAGCTTTTCCCATTTGTCATCATAACATAACCCACTTTACCTTGATTACTGCCTTCTGCGTTGGAACCAAAATACCATTCAAATTCCCCTCCGATCAGGGGGCCACGTTCTTCTGCCACAAGGGAAATAATTAATTTGGCTAATTCTAGTGTCAACATAGTACATGTACCTGTTATCAGCATCTGTAGAAGTGTGTGGGGTTCCCACATCCCGGATCCAGTGACCACCGAGGTTTAAATCACCTTCCATAGCTGTATCACCATTTTGCGGAGGACTTCAGCTCTTAAAACACCCCATCTCTCTCATACCAACTTCGCTGAAACCGCATCCAAAAGTTCTTTAATGTCTCCGAGATTTTTAACCCGACACCCCCCCCCCCCATATTAGGTCTAGGTCGCCTTCCTTAGTCTTTTTCAAGTATTGAGATAAATCAGGTAAATTCGACTTTTTTACCTTTTGACCTTTCCGAGCTGGGTTTCCAGCCCTTAACACCACCAAAGATACTCATTTTATTTCAAGAACAACAGAAATAGGCAAACCGTGGTTGTCGTTTTTTTTACCGTGCTCATCTCTAACATAGAGTGAGAGTTCTGATTGTTGAATAAGTTTGAACTCTAGGTTAGGGAATGTAGATGATTTAATTTCTCCGAATGACCAGCCACCAACAGCAACAATGGCGAGGATACTGCTAGGAGCTCCATTTAGAGTGTTCCCAGATGTGTTAATCTGCTCTAGATGAATATATAAAAACCTGTTCGGGCTAAAATTTACCAGGTTTTTATAACAATTAGTTAAAGTACTACTCAAGAACCTGCCTACTTCAAGGCTACATATCCATGGTTTTGTTAGATCGAAACCTAGAAGCTTTAATAACCCATCTGAGATCTTATATATATCTGCACCTATATGAAGAGTATCTACATCCATTTCAATCGTTCCAGTTTTATGCTCAAGCCTAAAATTCGTTTTGGTATACTTTGTGTAAATTTTGTCTGCCAGCTGTTGAAGGGTTCACAGGCCGGGACGAAAGACAAGTTCGCCGAATCCTGGACCTTGTTCTTTTATCACAAATTCTTCTCTCTCGATATTATACCAGCCAACTGAGTATGTGATTGATCGTAGCCCAATTTTAAGACGCCCATCTCTCCACAGGCTGTTGAAGATATGTCGGACCATTAGTTATATTAGATATAGTCTGAAACATTATTATAAAAATGGAGGTGTAACTTTAATAGCAAAGTAAAGTATAAGACAGGAGCGGTATATTCGAGAAACCTACAGGCCAGCAATCTAACCACTCTCCTGATCACAGCTGGCCCCAATCAATTCTTTTTTTGCCAACATACCTGATATCTGGAAAAATTACAGATTGCCCAAAGTTAAAACAGACGCCGCAGTCCTAGCTTGGACTAATAAACTGATGCAGTTCTAGCAAAATCAACAAAATTTCGCTATATGGTGTGCCACAGCAGGAAGCGGGGTTTCATTTAACGACCATCTGAATGGTCCAGAGGCTCATAAAAACCTGTAATTAGAGTCCGTATATCTCTTCCACGTGTATTACACCACTAAATGAATCTTGGAAGAGATGAAAGTCGCTCTTCCCCAAGGTGACTCTTGGAATCCCGTTAGTAACACATATATATCCACCCACAAATTGAGAGTAGCATCAAAAAGAGTACCCAAATACTAACGGACTCTTGAGATGTTCACACGAAAGGTCACGTAGCATCCACTCGAACAAATTTCTGTCACGACAATCCAGATAAAGGTATCAAAAGTAAGAATGTTGGAAACCTAGATCCTACAAGAATGACATTCGGTTCGGTGTCTCTGGAGGATGCCACTGTGGGATATCTTCTTTTGACTTTTGACTATCTTCCCCTCCCCCCCCCCCCCCTCCTAAAGCTCATATTGAGTTCATCGAACAGGATCCACGAGTCGATGGGGCTTTGAGTACATTCGTGCTAGATAAACTGAAAGGTTTCACCAAACCCGGAATGGCGCGTCTCAATGATTCAGTCCAAACTTATGTGTGGGCAATACTTGGGGCCCAGGCACAAACTAAAGCACGAATAATCAATGGGGCTGAGGCACAAAAACAGTTCTTAGCTAATGTGGAGGATGCTATCAACTCACCCGTTAACATTCCAGACTCAATAACACGTTATCAAAATGTTTACAGTATGCTGGAAGCGAGGTAAATATGGTGTTTAGCTTGCCATGTCTTCCCCACTATCTAAAAAGATAAAATCATATCAAAGGGGAGAAAAAAAGGCCTAGGCCATTTCTCCCCCATCCCCTATCTGAAAAGATAAAATCAATTCACAGGGGAGAAAAGAAGGCCTAGGCCATTTCTTCCCCCCTATCTAACAAGATAAAATCATATCAAAGGGGAGAAAAAAGGCCTAGGCCATTTCTTCCCCATCCCCTATCTGAAAAGATACAATCAATTCACAGGGGAGAAAAAAAGGCCTAGGCCATTTCTTCCCCCCTATCTAAAAAGAATAAAATGATATCAAAGGGGAGAAAAAAAAGGCCTAGGCCATTTCTTCCCCATCCCCTATCCGAAAAGTTACAATCAATTCACAGGGGAGAAAAAAGGCCTAGGCCATTTCTTCCCCATCCCCTATCCGAAAAGATACAATCAATTCACAGAGGAGAAAAAAAGGCCTAGGCCATTTCTTCCCCCCCCCCTATCTAAAAAGATAAAATCATATCAAAGGGGAGAAAAAAAGGCCTAGGCCATTTCTTCCCCATCCCCTATCCGAAAAGACACGATCAATTCGCAGGGGAGAAAAAAAGGCCTAGGCCATTTCTTCCCTCCCTCTTACCCTAAAAGATAAAATCAATTCATAGGCCATTTCTTCCCCCCTATCTGAAAAGATAAAATCAATTCACAGGGGAGAAAAAAAGGCCTAGGCCATTTCTTCCACAGCACTCTGAACAATATAAACATATTCACATGGATGAAAACTGGTGTAAGATATTTCTTTCCCCCAACTTTTCTGAAAAAATATAAACATATTTACAGGGGAGAAATACTGGCTTAAGCTATATCTTCTCCCCAATCCGGAAAAAAAATAAATTCACAGGGGAGAAAAAAAGGCTTTAAGGCCATTTCTTCCCCCCCCCCCCCATCTGAAAAGATAAAATCAATTCACAGGGGAGAAAAAAAAGGCCTAGGCCCATTCTTCCCCCCCCCCACCAGGCTGAGGAGGGGGGGAAAACTGGACTAGTGGGGGGGGGGGGACTGATTAGGCCTTTTTTTCCCCGGGGAAAAACTGGCCAGGGGGAAAGATAGGCCTGTTACACCGGTTTATATATGGCTCCGAGTAATATGATCCTAAACATAAATCAAGATATAGTGGGATACAACAATAAAATACTAAAAGCCACAACCGATCTCCCCATCGGAAAGGCGGATGTTAAGGGAGATAGCGTGGTTCAAAAAAACTAACGGTAGTTTTAAAGATGGGAAGATAGTAGGCCCACCAGAAGCAGACCCACCAGACGCCAGTAAGTAATAGGGCCGCATCAGCACATGAAGAAGAGAAGATAGTAGTAGGTGGTATAACTGTAGGGTTACTTTCCATGTGGCTTCTCTTTCGTTAACCATTCGCAAACTGCTAGAAGTAACAGGCCTCCTATACCAATTAATAATGCCCAAGTATTCTCTGCAAGCCACCCAAGCTTCCAATTATTCCAGGGAGCGCCGCTGTGGCCTTTCCAGCAAGTTTTGCAAGTAGTCTCCCAAGAGCCTTAAGCTGTTTTTTCACCCACTCCTTATCGGATAGAGTTGGGGGTGTAGAAGGTATACCGCCACCTACCCCAGTTAGTGCTAGAACGAGCATGCTTATAGCCATTCCAATCGCTGTGAGTATGGAAACTATTATAACCTCCTGCTCCCTAAAAAGCGTTTTTATCCGCTCAATCAGCGTGGTGTCTACATGTCGCATCCGCCATATAGTTTCACGAATTCTGGAAAATTGAGACCTTAAAGACTTTTTAACATTCTAAGCCTTCTCTAACCTTGAAGACCTCTCGATCTCGAGATTACTTATCTCTGAGATCTCCCGTTTCATATTAGGGTCTTCAGTCTCTTCCAGCTTCCTATTCTCTTTTTCTATATCTTGTCGAGTTGGGTGATCCTTGCTAGTTTGTCCACAAGATCACCCCGATGAGTTTGCATAGTTTTATCAAGCCCTTTAAGCTCATTATAATACTTCATCATTAGTGACTTATCAAAAACCATTAAATCTAAATGGTCGTCATTAATCGTTTTTAGAACTGTTTCCTCCCCATCAGAAAGTGAAGCTGTTACCCTGTTAACATTTTCAATATTAATATCATCATCCGCTGTATTTACACTTTTTTATACGCCCACCTAATAAAGGTGGTCGTATATTGTCGTGGCCCTGTCCGTCCGTCCGTTCGTTCGTTTGTTTGTTCGTTCGTTCGTCCGTCAACATTTTGTTTGTCCGCTGTTTTCTGTGAAAACTGTTTGACATATATTGTAACACGATGGCCTGCTGCCAAACAGTAGTCACGAGGACGCTACCTGATCACTAGCCGATATCGTGCACTACTGGGGAACCTATGACCACGGGCTGGCAAGAAGCACGTGATCTCAGGTTCAGATAAAACGGGCAGCAGAGGTCCGCACGGCGGAGATGAGAGGCGCAGAGAGCATAGAGGGAAGCGGGGAGTTGTTTAGTAAAATGTAGAAACCACTATACGATCGTAGCTTATTCACCATCCCCTTATTGTGTTACATAAAGGGGAGGAGATATTTTTGGTGCCAATGACCAGGATTCGAATTGGAATTGTCGTGGCCAGAAATGTGGCACAAATGGATATTTTTGTGCAGACACTGTGTCTATGAACAATAATCAGTGTTGCGGTGCTGAGAGACAAAACCTCTACGACGCTAGAGCTTGAAAACATCAAACCATAAGTGTTCTTTCCTTTGTATTTCAAGCACATATTTTTGACAAAATGGCGGAAGCTGATCCGGCACAGGTTTTGTTACAGCTGTGTAATGCAATTAATACTCAGATGACTTCATTGACAACATCTATGGGAGCACAAGGGGTAGCAAAAATTGTTAAAACTTTTGATGGTTCAAACTCTAAGGAATTTAAAGACTGGATAAAAAGTATTGAAAAATATGTCACGTTAAATCGAACCCCACCGGAGCAAACCAGTTTAGTAGCCTATCAAGCAAGCCAGGGTCCGGTTTCTGACTTTCTAAAACGATACATAGAGGCACATCCGAATAGAGCATGGGATCAAGTAAAAAACGCGCTCAGAATTAATTTCGGGGAAATAGTCGATTCTCAGCACGCGTTACTACTATTGAGACAATGTAGGCAGAAACCCGGAGAAACAGTCCAGGTTTATGCAGAACGTTTAAATTCATATGCAGAAGATGCATTTGTAGGGCAACCACAGGTTGTGAGAGAGCAACAGTTAGTAGGGCATTTTGTTGACGGGTTAAAGGACGATCACTTGAAAATGAAGGTTATGAGAGATAATCCAGATAATTTCCAAGACGCCATCGTTATTGCTACCACAGAACAAAATCTGCGTAAGCGTTTTCAGCTGCGGACTGGGCACGCAATGGGTTCGTCGAGTGGTCTAGCTTCTGGCCAAGAGCCCATGGAAATCGATCACACGAGGCCTCAAATGCGCTGCAATTATTGCAACAGATTTGGTCATATTATCAGAGATTGTAGACAGAGAAAGAAACATATGCAGGTCAATGTTCTGGAGGCTAAGCGCCGAAGCGATATCGTGTGTTTTAGGTGCCGGCTGAGAGGGCACATAGCGAGAGATTGTAGAGCATCTCAAAGTCAGAGCACAGGGTCGAAATCAACTCAGCATTTAAACTAGGTTCCTTCTCACATGTTGAAGCCGATGTGAGAAGTAAGAATACTCTTAATGCCAATGGTTATGTAAATTCAGCAAACTCGCATTCAAATTCTTTGTTGCTAAAATTAGGAAAACAGAAGTACAGGGCATTACTTGATTCAGGTGCTGAGGTTTCTTTGATACACCGTAGAGTATACGATGGGTTAACGACCAAGCCAAAGCTGCGAAAAAATAATCTAAATTTGTCTACGGCAGGTAACACACCTCTATTTATAGATGGCACAGCAGAGATTAAGTTCTCGTTAGGGGGTCTAATAATGAGCCACACGTTTTATGTTGTCCGAAATCTAAACCGTAATGTTATTCTGGGTCTTGACTGGTTACAATCACGAGGCGTACGTGTGTACCATGATCTATCTTGTGTAAGAGTTCATGGAACATATATACCTCTGGTAGACGATATCCACGTAGCATCTATAATTAGATTGAAAAACAAAGTGGTCATTGCCCCACAGACAGCACATATTTCGCTGTGTAAAGTTCGTAAACACCCTGACCTTTCGGTAGATCAGTCATACGAAGTAACACCGTTTAATGGCTCACAAATTCAAGATGAACCAGGGTTGCTGATAACTAACTCTGTATTTAATCTCACTAATGATCATAAAGTTCCTATTCTCTTGGTAAATACCACTAACAAGACCATTTCCATTAAACGAGGCACACCTGTTGCGCAGGTAAATTCGGTCAATTCAGGTACGATTTCGTCTGTAGAGGAAGCAATGAAAAGTAGGTCAACAGGTAAACAAGGTAGTGATGTTGGGCAGGAAACTTTCAAAGATGCCGATGTTCCCGAAAGATTTAGGTCAAAGGTAAATGAACTCTTAACACGGAACCGGGACTTGTTTGCAAAAACTGATGCTGAACTTAGCCACACTGATACAGTTCGTATGAAAATTGATACAGGTGATTCACCTCCAATCATATCGTAGTCAGCTAAACAATAGGAAGGTTATTGATAAGGCAATTGATGAAATGTTGGATGCAAAAATCATTGAGAGAAGTAGGTCACCGTGGTCATTCCCTGTAGTTATAGTATATAAGAAAGATGGCTCGAAACGGTTTTGTGTTGATTTCAGGAAATTGAATAAGGTGACGAAAACTAATTCATATCCCTTGCCTATCATAGATGATATTCTTGCACTGTTGGGTAAGGCGAAATTCTTTACCTCGTTAGACTTAAAATCAGGTTACTGGCAGGTGTTGATGGATGACGATTACAAAAGCAAGACATCGTTCTCTTGCCATCGTGGATTATTTCAGTTCAAGGTCATGCCTTTTGGGTTAACGTCCGTTCCAGCTATATTCCAAGAGTTGATGAACAGAGTTCTCGAAGGGTTAAGTGATTTCTCTGTAGCTTATTTGGACGATATTTTGATTTATTCCGAAACACTTGAAGACCATTTGGCTCATATCCAAACAGTTTTTGACCGATTGAGAGATCATAAGTTGAGGTTGAAGCTGAATAAATGCAGCTTCATGAAACAGGAAACCAATTATCTTGGCTTTGTTATCAATGAGCATGGTATTCAGCCAGAGGAAAAGAAGGTCGGTGTTATTAGGTCATTAGCTCCGCCCACAAACGTGCGGGAGGTACGCAGTTTCATTGGAATGTGTAGCTATTATAGGAGGTTTATTTATAACTTCTCTGAGGTAGCTGAACCAATCATAAACTTGACTAGGAAGTATGCTAAATTTAACTGGACTGAGTACTGTCAGGTTGCGTTTGACAGGTTAAAGGATGATTTGGCCCGCATTCCAATACTATGTTTTCCAAATCCGGCATTACCTTATACGTTGTACACCGATGCGAGTCAGAAATGTGTAGGATCCTGTTTAACTCAAACAGTTAATGAGGGCGATCAACAGGTGGAAAAACCCATTTATTATCTGAGTCACCGCCTTAGCGATACACAGACCCGTTGGTCAACAATAGAAAAGGAAGCATATGCCATTTATTATAGTCTCCAAAAACTAGATCATTACCTTCATAATGCTCAGTTTGTTATCAAATGTGACCACAAGCCTCTAAAATACATTTTGGACTCTCCCATGCAAAACAAAAAGATAGCCTTGTGGGCTTTGTCCATTGCCGGGTACAACTGTTCGGTTGAGTATCTAGCAGGTCGTGAGAATTCGGTCGCTGACCTACTTTCTCGCGTTCCGGGAACAATGGAGGAAGCAGAGGATTCATCTTTAGATGACCCTGATGCGCATAGAAATACGTATGAGATAAGTGCATTGAACTCAGCAGAGTTTGATCCTAAGGAATTTGCTAGGGAAAAAAGTTGGTTAATGATGAATTAATAAAGCCGAATTTTCCCCGCGAAACACTCAATATGTCAGCAGAACAAGATAAGGATGATAGCATAGCTCTCATTAAGCACGGCTTGAGAGACAATACTCTGTCCCAAGCAACAACAACGAAGCACTTGTTATCAAACAATATATTGTATTACATTTCACAGGTAGACTGAACCGATTCTTAGAATGTACATTCCAAACCACTTGCAAACAGAAGTTTTGACACATTACCATGAAACTCTTTGTCATTTGGGCATTGATAAAACGTACGATGCTATTCATTCTAAGTATTTTTGGGTTAATCTATACAAAGATGTGACTAACTATGTTAATGAGTGTGTCACGTGCCAACTTCGTAGTTCACGAGCAAACAGGCCTATAGTTCAAGAAACAGATATACCACCCTTTGAGTGGGCTAAGTGCGCAGTAGATGTTTCTGGTCCGTATCCGACTTCATTAACGGGTAACAAATATGTCGTCAGCTTTATAGATTTGTTCTCAGGTTATCCAGAGGCATTCGCTTGCCCTAGAAAGGACGCACAAACAATCGCCCACTTAATCATCGATGAAATATTTCCTCGATATTCTTGTCCGTTAGAAATTTTGTCTGATAACGGGTCGGAAAACATTAATTCGGTTGTCAAGGAGACCTTGGATACGCTCAATGTTCATCACGTGACCACTTCGTTTTACCATCCACAGAGTAATGGATTGGTGGAACGGTATCACAGGACATTGGTTAATGTACTGTCTAATAAGATACACTCAGAACCGGGCACGTGGGATACTTTTCTCAATCAGGCATTGGCTGCAATTAGGTTTGGTGTAAACGATTCCACTAATTGCTCACCGTTTAGGCTTTTGTACAATAGGGAGGTCATTATGCCAATCGATACAATTCTCCGCCCACAGCGAAAATACGCTGGTGAGGACGGCCACCGCATTGCTTTAGAGCAACAACATAAGGCTTTTCTATTGGTCCATAGAAATAGGAGGCGTGCACAGGTTAAACGAAACGAATACGCCAATCGCAAAACTCGTGATGTTTCCTTCAACCTTAATGATTTGGTATACTATCGCAACAATGCTCGTAAAAACAAATTGGATATTAAATGATTGCCACATTATCGCATTCTAGAGAAGACTTCTCCAGTCACGTACATCATTAAGCACCAATTAGATGGTTCCACAGTTAAGGTTCATGCTCAGCATTTACGGCTAGCCAATATAGATCATTGGGACATACCGCAAGATGCTCAAGGTCATAATTTGAGGGCATCGACTTATGTTGTTCCACCTGTCTCTGATAGCTCAGGTGAGAGTTCCGATAGCAGTGCCAGTAATGAGTCTCATGTTGCACAGAGGTTTTATCGCCTCGAGCGTTCTGATAGTTCTTCAGAAGATGATATACCTCTACAGGAATTGCGCGATAGAATGCGCATGCGTAAACAGCGCCTTAATGCCGATAAATAACTTTGGTTATTACATAGCCACTGACAGTATTTCTGGTTATGATCACACCTCCGTGTTATCATCTTAAGATGGGAGGGCGTGTCAGTGTGCTATAATAATTGTTTTACATTTCTCGTAGGTATAAGAGTATACCAGGCTTCATAAGTTATAATAATAGTCGCTGCGGGTACATGTATGTACATGTATGTTCTTTATGTATTTCAGGTAAACATGTATAATCTCGCAATAAGCATTTTGACGGCGGTGATGTTAGTGAATTTTACAGTAGGAGATGACATTGTAGTCAGAGATTCCGTAATTTATTATAAGACTAATGACGTCTCTACCGTACGGCAAAAATGGTTAGCAGCCATTGTTATTGATTTTGATGAATTTGACAATTTTGTAGCTACTGTACGCGTTGATGTACAAAACGTGGTCTCAATACTAGAGAGTTCTATGGCAAGTTTTGATAACGAGACGTTCGCCTCATTTATAAGCAGCTTTATTGGGTTAAGGCGGGAAGTGGAGTATTTAGATTCCATACGCTCTCAATTAATTACAGATGTCAGACATGTAAGGAAGATACGCAGTAGGGAAAAAAGGTCGCTAGTGCCTTTTATCGGCGAAGGCTTATCATGGTTGTTTGGGTTAGTGACTGACGGAGATATAAATAGAATCCGCGGTCAGGTTCGAAAATTAACCGATAATCAAAAGATTTTGGTTCATGTTGTAACGGAAAGTATGACTATGATAAATGAATCCAAATTGATGATTCAAGAAAATAGACAATCTATAAATGGAATTATACTGTCTCTCCAGAAACTAAATGCCGAAATATATCAGTTATCAGAAATGCTGATGCATGAAATCCTCAGAAACCGTAGATTTATCACTACGCAGGCAAGAGTGGAGTTGTTAATTGACGAAATAAAAATGTTATTACAAAATGCTAGGGCTTATGTTACCAATCTACGGGCTCAAATTGATTTTTTGGCTTTAGGGAAGATGTCTACAAGAATAATTCAACCCTTAACTTTACAGAACTTGCTTCTGCAAATTCAATCTAGGCTTCCTAAATTAATGACTCTTATCAGTGATCCTAAAGAAAACATTTGGTCATTCTATAAATACCTAACCACTTCAGCTGTTTTTTACTCAGGGTAAAATTCTAATGGTAATGTCAATACCTATATTAAAAATTGATCAGACGTATGAGGTATACCGAGCTCTCTCGATTCCGGTGGTAGCCCCGTTAACAGTATCAAATTTGCAAGGTCGCGAACTTCTAGGAAATATTAATCTGGAGGCAAACGGTATGCTGATCAACAAACAGAGAACTAAATACCAGCTGCTGACAGATCAGGAAATATTTGCCTGTAGCCATGGAGACATAAAATTCTGTACGGTAACCAGTCCAGTATACTACATTAGAACATCAAGATTGTGCCTAATTAATATGTTTACAGAGGGAAATGCTGCATTCACAAAGTATTGTTCCGTGGGGGTGGTTAGCGATAAGATTCCATTAGCAGCCCATTTGTTTGATAATTTCTGGGCAATTACATCCCGAGAACCTTTAGCAACGGCACGAGTATGCTACGACGGGCATACCGAATCTACAACAAAACCACCTATCGATATCATTAACCTCCGGGACGGGTGCGAATTAACGACCAATTATTTTTCGATATCAGCTGTGTTTATCAGTGGTGAGGCTACTGCTAGGCATGAGGCGCGCGAATTTCTTAAGCAGGCGAACTTTTCGTCGTCTTTGATTTGGGCAAACCTGACAGTTATGTATCCAAACAAAACTGAAATATCAATTCCTCCCACTCTTGAAAAAATTAAAGAAATGCCGTTACACAGATTAATGAATGAATTAGCCAAAATTAATTATAACACAGTCGAAACGAGTCCTGTTAACACATGGTTTATCAGTAGCTTGGGTATTGGATAGGGCTGCAACGATACGCCCATGTAGCGAATACGAATACGTATCACGATACAGTATAGCGAATACGAATAAATGTTCACGAATACGAATACAGTTACATAAACATGCTATGGCATAAGCTAATAAGAGTTACTTAAGCCAAAGCATGTCCAGACTGAGTCCATATTTAGGATTAGGAATCGTTAAGCGTATAATGAAAATGCTACTGGACATGTGCTGATAAGCAAGGCAAAAATATGAGTTTAAATATTTAATTGGCAAAGTCACATAAACTAGAAACACTCAAAAGAAACTTGTTCAAAAGTAAACTGGTCCAGTCCTATTGTAGTCTTTTACTCTTTAGGCAATATGCATAAAAATAATACTAATTCAAATTCGAGAACCTTTCAAGCACCATCAAAATACAGTGCATTACACTGTATCTAATTGAATATAGCCGGCTGGTTTCGTCCATCTCTGGTGAATCGTAAACGAACTCAAATAAATTTGGTCAATATAAATTTTGGGTACGTTCAGACATTGGGGCACTCCGATAACTAACCGCTAGAGCCAACAATTAGCAGTATTACTTCATTTCGTTGTAGTACACTTTACAAGCACTGATTTCATTGTTGGTTTTTCCTTCTGATCCCGTCAGAAACCCTAAATGATTCCAGACGGCGCTTTCATATTTGGTTGGAGTCTGAAAATCTCTTTCGGCCCCGACATTGTTATGAAACAACAGCAGTTTGTGGTTGTCGTAAAAACTAAGAATTGGTCCTATCAAAAGAAACTTGTTTTCGGTAATTGTTTCGTGTATTTGAACCATTTTACTACTTTTCTGCAAAAAGTGAATGCAAGAGTACAATTATTAAGCCTGTTGAATCCAACAGGACCAACACACCGTGTCGTGATTTGTAAACATAAGAAGTCATCAAGAGTCATCTCCCTTGGTGTCACTGCGAAAAGACGTTTCGCAGCTGGAATGTTTTGCTCATATTTCAATTATGTCTGGCAAAAATTTGTTGTTTTTCTTTTAATTTTGTTAATTTCCTATATGTCTAATTGTATTCGTCAATATTCGGTTCTTTGGGTAGCGAATATGATACACTCACCGCCAGAAACGATATTCGAATAATTCGAATACGTTAGTGTATCATGACAGCCCTAGTATTGGAATTATATTAACAGTTGTTGTCATAGTAGTCATCTGCTGTAGAACGAAATGTAATATTGTTATTAACCGCCTGTCAAAATGTATGTGTGAGAGATACAGGGATAAGCACGATGCGGATCAACAAGACGTTGAGCTCCGATCAATGGAGGCCATTGGGATATCACCAACAACCGATTCTGCTTGCCTTGGGGGTGAGGTTCGACACAGCTTGACTTCGGACGGGGGTGCAGTCATAGAGAGACTGTATCCATATGTTTATATACCAGCGACAGGGTCTGGTCAGTTGTCATGACTGGAACGGGAGTGGTGTAGCGATGTAACCGCTACAAGTGACATTGTTCCTAGGACTGTAAATAGAGTGGCGCCAGAAATTGTTTAATATTAACCGTGTACCGGTTAATGACCAGCTATAGTTGCTGCAATCACCAGACGGGATAAGACTGTAATATCATACCCTTTCTTGATAAAACGTAGCGTTTGTCCATCAACTATGGTCCGAAACAAACTGTCTAATTGGGCCATTTAAAAGATAATTGAGCAGTATTAGGCTTATAAGCAGAACGATGGTGGGATTTAGAGTAAAGACAATCCAGACCTCGGCCAAGATCATCAGCGAACACTGCTCTTACAATGCCGACTTGGGAATATTTTTTTGAACAATGTTATTGTGTCGCCTTCATGACGATCACCAATTTGGTGGGGAATAACATAGAGGAAGGCAGACGGGTACGGGCGGCAACCCGCATAGCCATGCGGTTGGCCGACTTGGCGGCCACCGAGTCGATGCTACCTTTGGAAACTGATGCGGCGACCCAGACCACATCAGTGGCAAACGAGTCGATGCCACCTTTGGAGACCGATGCGGCGACCCAGACCACATCAGCAGACGTCCCGGTGCCTGTCGCATTGGTGGCACCACTACCACGTCAGCCGGCACAATTGATGCCACCACCAAGGACGCCCGAGTTCCTCGCCCAGTTAAGGGCGCAGCGTTTCAATCCAGCCCGAGGACGAGCACGAGGACGAGCGCGGCCGATAGACGGCGATGGCCAGTGATGGACTTAGACAAATTACGTTAGTGTATATTGGAGACTAATGAGACTGTTGTTTTCTCTTGGATTATTAGGTGTGAAGTCATTGGGTGACACTTGTAATTAATGTGAACATTGCTAGTTAAAATATATCTAAGTGACATTGGAGTTTAATGGGACATTATTAGTTATATGTATTTAGTTGTTTATATGTTACATTTTTTTGGTTGTTTATATGTTACATGTTACCATCGTGTTACTACTATTCATACCGCTTTGGCTTAAGTTTTGTAATTGGAATTTCAAAACTTTATTTTCATGGGGACGAATGTAACACGATGGCCTGCTGCCAAACAGTAGTCACGAGGACGCTACCTGATCACTAGCCGATATCGTGCACTACTGGGGAACTTATGACCACGGGCTGGCAAGAAGCACGTGATCTCAGGTTCAGATAAAACGGGCAGCAGAGGTCCGCACGACGGAGATGAGAGAGGCGCAGAGAGCATAGAGGGAAGCGCGGAGTTGTTTAGTAAAATGTAGAAACCACTATACGATCGTAGCTTATTCACCATCCCCTTATTGTGTTACAATATTAATGGATCGTAGCTTATTCACCATCCCCTTATTGTGTTACAATATTAATGAAACTTCACACAAATGTTAAATGCATCAAGATCTGAAGCTGAGTTGATTCTGAGGTTCATTTGATTTTTCATTTCAGAGTTATGGCCCTTGTCCTTAAAAAATATGCAAATAGTTTGTCCGCTGTTTTCTGGGAAAATTATTTGAGAAATATTAATGAAACTTCACACAAATGTTTAATGCATCAAGATCTGAAGCTGAGTCGATTCTGAGGTTCATTTGATTTGTCGTTTCGGAGTTATGGCCATTTTACTTAAAAAATAATGCAAATAGTTTGTCCACTGTTTTCTGGGAAAACTATTTGCCAGATATTAATGAAACTTCACACAAATGTTAAATGCATCAAGATCTGAAGCTGAGTTGATTCTGAGGTTCATTTGATTTGTCGTTTCGGAGTTATGGCCCCTTTACTTAAAAAAAATGCAAATAGTTTGTCCGCTGTTTTCTGGCAAAACTGTTTGACAGATATTAATGAAACTTCATACACATGTTTAATGCATCAAGACCTGAAGCTAAGTCGATTCTGAGGATCATTTGATGTGTTGTTTCGGAGTTATGGCACTTGCACTGAAAAAAATAATGCAAATATGAGGATGGCCATAACTTTTTCATTTGAAATGATATTTACTTCAATTTTTTTATATGGTTAAACCTTAATGTGAATTTTCACATATATTGCGGGGGTTTTGATATGTCATTTTATTCTAAAGTTATGGTCCTTGAACTTCGTGTGTTCGTTGCTTTGTTAGTCGGTCAACTTTTAGTTTGTCTGTTGTTTTCTGGGAAAACTATGAAAATGATATAAATGAAACTTAACACAAATGTTTTAAGCAACAAAATTTGAAGCTGAGTTTATTTTGAGGTTCATTCAGTTTGTCTTTACAGAGTTATGGCCGTTGCACTTTACAAAAATCTGCAAAAATGAGGATTAGCTGTAACTTTTTTATTTAATAAGATATTCACTTCATTTTTTTAAAAAATAGTATCACCTTAATATGGAAATCAAGATCTGAAGCACAGATTAGAAAATGTCAACACTTATAAGGCATGTTGAATCAGAGAAAGTTTGCAAGTGGGCGTATTATGTACCGTATGCGGTACTCTTGTTTAACCTGTTCTAGTGTGTCTACAGTCTTTTTATACGCCCACCTAATAAAGGTGGTGGTATATTGTCGTGGCCCTGTCCGTTGGTTTGTTCGTCCGTCAACATTTTGTTTGTCCGCTATTTTCTGGGAAAACTATTTGACAGATATTAATGAAACTTAACACAAATGTTTCATGCATCAAGATCTGAAGCTGAGTTGATTCTGAGGTTCATTTGATTTTTCATTTCAGAGTTATGGCCCTTGTCCTAAAAAATATGCAAATAGTTTGTCCGCTGTTTTCTGGGAAAACTTTTTAAGCGATATTAATGAAACTTCACACAAATGTTTAATGCATCAAGATCTGAAGCTGAGTTGATTCTGAGGTTCATTTGATTTGTCATTTCGGAGTTATGGCCCTTTTACTTAAAACATAATGCAAATACATGCAAATAGTTTGTTCGCTGTTTTCTGGGAAAACTATTTGACAGATATTAATGAAACTTCACACAAATGTTTAATGCATCAAGATCTGAAGCTGAGTTGATTCTGAGGTTCATTTGATTTTTCATTTCAGAGTTATGGCCCTTGTCCTTAAAAAATATGCAAATAGTTTGTCCGCTGTTTTCTGGAAAAACTATTTGAGAGATATTAATGAAACTTCACACAAATGTTTAATGCATCAAGATCTGAAGCTGAGTCAATTCTAAGGTTCATTTGATTTGTCGTTTTGGAGTTATGGCCCTTGTATTTAAAAAATAATGCAAATAGTTTGTCCTCTGTTTTCTGGGAAAACTGTTTGAGAGATATTAATGAAACTTCACACAAATGTTTAATGCATCAAGATCTGAAACTGAATTGATTCTGAGGATAATTTGATTTTTCGTTTCAGAGTTATGGCCCTTGTCCTTAAAAAATAATGCAAATACATGCAAATCGTTTGTCCGCTGTTTTTTGGGAAAACTACTTGAGAGATATTAATGAAACTTCACAAAAATGTTTAATGCATCAAGATCTGATGCTGAGTCGATTTTGAGGTTTATTTGATTTGTCGTTTTGGAGTTATGCCCTTTTATTTAAAAAATAATGCAAATATATGCATATAGTTTGTCCGCTGTTTTCTGGCAAAACTGTTTGACAGATATTAATGAAACTTCATACACATGTTTAATGCATCAAGACCTGCAGCTAATTCGATTCTGAGGATCATTTGATTTGTTGTTTCGGAGTTACACCTTAATGTGAATTTTCACATATATTGTGGGGGTTTTGATGTCATTTTATTCTAAACTTATGGTCCTTGAACTTTGTGTGTTCCTTGCTTTGTTTGTTGGTCAACTTTTAGTTTGTCTGTTGTTTTCTGGGAAAACTATTAAAATGATATAAATGAAACTTAACACAAATGTTTTAAGCAACAAAATTTGAAGCTGTGTTTATTTTGAGGTTCATTCAGTTTGTCTTTACAGAGTTATGGCCATTGCACTTTACAAAAATCTGCAAAAATGAGGATTAGCTGCAACTTTTTTTATTTAATAGATATTCACTTCATTTTTTTATACGCCCGAAGGGACGTATTATGGTATGGCGCATGTCGTCCGTCCGTCCGTCCGTTAGCAATTTCTTGTGCAACTAACTCCTCCTTCATTTTTCAACATAATTTCTTCAAACTTTCAGGAATGATAGATACTGATGTGTAGTTGTGCATATCAGTGAGATAACTCTCATATCATTTTTCATTCTGGAGTTATTGCCCTTTGATAGTTTCGGGTAGCAATTTCTTGTGCAACTAACTCCTCCTTTATCTTTCAACATAATTTCTTCAAACTTTCAGGAATGATAGATATTGATGTGTAGTTGTGCATATCAGTGAGATAACTCTCATATCATTTTTCATTCTGGAGTTATTGCCCTTTGATAGTTTCGGGTAGCAATTTCTTGTGCAACTAACTCCTCCTTTATTTTTCAACATAATTTCTTCAAACTTTCAGGAATGATAGATACTGATGTGTAGTTGTGCATATCAGTGAGATAACTCTCATATCATTTTTCATTCTGGAGTTATTGCCCTTTGATAGTTTCGGGTAGCAATTTCTTGTGCAACTAACTCCTCCTTTATTTTTCAACATAATTTCTTCAAACTTTCAGGAATGATAGATATTGATGTGTAGTTGTGCATATCAGTGAGATAACTCTCATATCATTTTTCATTCTGGAGTTATTGCCCTTTGATAGTTTCGGGTAGCAATTTCTTGTGCAACTAACTCCTCCTTTATTTTTCAACATAATTTCTTCAAACTTTCAGGAATGATAGATACTGATGTGTAGTTGTGCATATCAGTGGGATAACTCTCATATCATTTTTCATTCTGGAGTTATTGCCCTTTGATAGTTTCGGGTAGCAAATTTCTTGTGCAACTAACTCCTCCTTTATTTTTCAACATAATTTCTTCAAACTTTCAGGAATGACAGATACTGATGTGTAGTTGTGCATATCAGTGAGATAACTCTCATATCATTTTTCATTCTGGAGTTATTGCCCTTTGATAGTTTTGGGTAGCAATTTCTTGTGCAACTAACTCCTCCTTTATTTTTCAACATAATTTCTTCAAACTTTCAGGAATGATAGATACTGATGTGTAGTTGTGCATATCAGTGAGATAACTCTCATATCATTTTTCATTCTGGAGTTATTGCCCTTTGATAGTTTCGGGTAGCAAATTTCTTGTGCAACTAACTCCTCCTTTATTTTTCAACATAATTTTATAGAACAGCCTTCGGGCGTATATTGCCCCGTCTTGCGGTGCTCTTGTTAGAAACATAGTATCACCTTAATATGGAAATCAAGATCTGAAGCACAGATTAGAAAATGTCAACACTTATAAGGCATGTTGAATCAGAGAAAGTTTGCAAGTGGGCGTATTATGTACCGTATGCGGTACTCTTGTTAGGAAGGGCGCTGTCGCTTTCCTTATTCGTCTTACCATACTCCTTGAAACCGAGTTTATTTCAGATTATTCCGGGCCCCCATGACCATATTTTTATCCCCCACCGCATAGCGGAGGGGGGTTATAGGAATGGCCTTCGTCTGTCTGTCCGTAACAATTTCGTGTCCGCTCCATATCTCCTATACCCCTTGAAGGATTTTCAATAAACTTGCCTCAAATGTTAACCAAGTTGAGACAATGTGCAGAACATATGTGGCAGATATGTCGGCTCAAGGTCAAGGTCACATTTCAAGGTCAAGGGTTTTAACCTTCAATTTCCATTGCATTTTTGTGTCCGCTCCATATCTTCTAAACCCTTTGAAGGATTTTCATAAAACTTGAGTCAAATATTAAATGAATTGAGACGATGTGCAGAACCCATGCGGCAGTCATGTTGACTCAAGTTCAAGGTCACGTTTGAAGGTCAAGTGTTCTAACCTTTAATTTCCGTTACATTTTCGTGTCCGCTCCATATCTTCTAAAGCCTTTGAAGGATTTTCATAAAAGTTTAGTTAAATGTTAGCTAAATTGAGACGATGTGCAGAACACATGTGCCAGTCATGTCAGCTCAAGGTCAAGGTCGCATTTGAAGATCAAGTGTTCTTACCTTCAATTTCCATTATAGTTTCGTTATCTCCTATACCCCTTGAAGGATTTTCAAGAAACTTGCCTCAAATGTTAACCACGTTGAGACAATGTGCAGAACATATGTGGCAGTCATGTCGGCTCAAGGTCAAGGTCACATTTGAAGGCCAAGTGATTTAATCTTCAATTTCCATTACATTTCGTGTCCGCTCCATATCTTCTAAACCATTTGAAGGATTTTCATAAAACTTGAGTGAAATATTAACCGAATTGAGATGATGTGCAGAACACGTGTGGCAGTCATGTCGGCTCAAGGTCAAGGTCACATTTGAAAGTCGTGTTCTTACCTTCAGTTTCCATTATATTTGTTTCCGCGTCCTATTTTCTTAACAACTGGAAGGTTGAATGTCAACCACGTTAAGACCCATTGTATCACCTTAAGGTCAATGTCTTAATTTAGGTGGCGGCGGTGGGGGATATAGCTGTCCTTTGGACTGCCTTGTAATTGTTTGAAATAGTAGACAGTGCATAGGGTTCTTGATCTGGTTTTGTAAGTTTAATTGCTGGGTATTCTTTAAGATAGAGACTTTTTCCATTTACTGTTTTAAAATCACTGGCCAATATTTTTAGCTCACCTGGCACTTTGTCGGGCGTCCATCGTCGTGCGTACGTGTGTCGTCAACAATTTACTTAAACATCTTCTTCTCTGAAACCACAAAGCCTAAAGATTTGGTATGTAGCATCATCTAATAGTCCTCTACAAAGATTGTTCATAATAATTATGACCCCTGGGCCAAAAAGTGGCCGGCCTCTGGGCTTATCAGTTTTTAGCTTACCTGGCACAAAGTGCCAGGTGAGGGGGCAGTGTCCGGCGTCGTGCGTATGTGCGTCGTGCATCGTCAACAATTTACTTAAACATCTTCTTCTCTGAAACCACAAAGCCTAGAGCTTTGATATTTGGTATGTAGAATCATCTAATGCTCCTCTACAAAGATTGTTCAAATTATGTCCCCCGTACCAAAAATGGCCCCGCCCTGGGGCTTATTAGTTTTTCTTAGGAAAATCTTTAAAAATCTTCTTCTCTGAAACTGTAAGGCATAGACCTTTGATATTTAGTATGTAGCATCATCTAATGTTCCTCTACAAATATTGTTCAAAATATGACCCCCGGACCAAAAATGGCCCCGCCCCGGGCTTATCAGTTTTTCATAGGAAAATCTTTAAAAATCTTCTTCTCTGAAACTGTAAGGCCTAGACATTTGATATTTGGTATGTAGCATTATCTAATGGTCCTCTACAAAGATTGTTCAAATTATGTCTCCCGGACCAAAAATGTTCCCGCCCCGGGGCTTATCAGTTTTTCTGAGGAAAATCTTTAAAAATCTTCTCCTCTGAAACCGTAAGGCCTAGACCTTTGATATTTGGTATGTAGGATCATCTAACGGTCCTCTACAAAGATTGTTCAAACTATGACCCCGAACCAAAAATGGCCCAGCCCCGGGGCTTATCAGCTTTTCATAGGAAAATCTTTAAAAATCTTCTTCTCTGAAACTGTAAGGCCTAGACCATTGATATTTAGTATGTAACATTATCTAATGGTCCTCTACAAAGATTGTTTAAATTATGACCCCTGGACCAAATATGGCCCGCCCCAGCGCTTATCAGTATTTCATAGGAAAATCTTTAAAAATCTTCTCTGAAACCGTAAGGCCAGGTGAGCGGTTTGGGCCATCATGGCCCTGTTGTTTTATAAGAAAATCTTTAAAAAAATCTTCTGAAACTGTAAGGCCTAGACCTTTGATATTTGGTATGTAGCATCATCTAGTGGTCCTCTACAAAGATTGTTAAAATTATGACCCCTGGGCCAAAAAGGGGCCGGCCCCTGGGCTTATCAGTTTTTAGCTCACCTGGCACGAAGTGCCAAGGTGAGCTATTGTGATCCGTCGTCAACTTTATCTTAAAATGACATGTCCTCCTAAACTACTTGCTGGATTTTTACCAAACTTCGCAGAAATGTTCCTTGGGTCAACCTCTTTCAAAGTTGTTCAAAGAATTTGATTCCATGCTGAACTCTGGTTGCTATGGCAACCAATGTCCAAAAGGAAGTAAAAACTTTAAAAATCTTCTTGTCAGAAACTGTAAGGTATAGGGCTACCAAATTTGGTATGTAGAATCATCTAGTGTACCTCTACATAGATTGTTCAAATTTTGCCCCTGGGGTCAAAATTGGCCCAAGCCCGGGGATCACAAGTTTTACATAGGATTATTTAGTAAAAACTTTAAAGATCTTCTTGTCCGAAACAGAAAAGCTTAGAGCTGTGATATTTGGTATGTAGCATCATCTAGTGAACCTTTAATAAGATTGTTCAAATTATGCCCCTGGGGTCAAACACGACCACACCCTGGGTGTCACATGTTTTACATACATGTAGGATGATATAGTTAACACTTTAAAAAATATTCTTGTCTCAAACCTGAAAGGCTTAGAGCTGTGATATTTGGTATGAAGCATCATCTGGTGTACCTTTATTAAGATTGTTCAAATTATGCCCTAGGCATGAAAATTGTCCTCACCCCTGGGGTCACAAATTTTACTGAAAACTTTAAAAATCTTCTTGTCAAAACCTGTAATTGTGCCCCTGGGGTCAAATTGATAGGTCACATGACATCATTTAACCAGGTGAGCGATACAGGGCCATCATGGCCCTCTTGTTCATAGGAAAATCTTTAAAAATCTTCCTCTCCGAAACTGTTAAGCATAGACCTTTGATATTCGGTATGTAGCATCATCTAATGGTCCTCTACAAAGATTGTTCAAATTATGACCCCCTGGCCAAAAACGGCCCCGCCCCGGGGCTTATCAGTTTTTAGCTCACCAGAGCACAAAGTGCTCAAGGTGAGCTTTTGTGATACCCCTGTGTCCGTCGTCCGTCTGTCCGTCAACAATTTCAAACGACTTCTTCTTTGAAACCGACTGCCCAATTGTAACCAAACTTGGTCAGATACATACTGTTGGTGGGTGCTTCAAAAGTTGTTAAAAGATAGTGGGTGGGGCCATCGGTCTTGTTGCCATGGCAACCGTACACAATATCTAGAAAAATCTTCTTCTCCAGAATGACTTGTTTGATTTGAATATAGTTTTCACCAAAATGTTTCTCAGTTGATAGACTTCAAAAGTTGTTAAAAGAATTTTGATCCGGCAAAAAACATGGCCGCCAGAGGGCATGGTCATTTTTTCCGTGTATGGTAATATGGAATTTTCATAGGAAAATCTTTAAAAATCTTCTTCTCTGAAACTGTAAGGCCTAGACCTTTGATATTTAGTATGTAGCATGATCTTATGGTCCTCTACAAATATTGTTCAAATTATGACCCCCGGGCCAAAAATGGCCCCGCCCAAGGGCTTGTCAGTTTTTCATAGGAAAATCTTTAAAAATCTTCTTCTCTGAAACTGTAAGGCCTAGACCTTTGATATTTGATATATAGCATGATCTTATGGTCCTCTACAAGTATTGTTCAAATTATGACCCCGGTCCAAAAATGGCCCCGCCCAAGGGCTTATCAGTTTTTCATAGGAAAATCTTTAAAAATCTTCTGTTCTCAAACTGTAAGGCCTACACCTTTGATATTTGGTATGTAGCATGATCTTATAGTCCTCAACAAAAGTGGTTCAAATTATGACCCCCGGGCCTCAAATGGCCCCGCCCAAGGGCTTATCAGTTTTTCATAGGAAAATCTTTAAAAATCTTCTGTTCTCAAACTGTAAAGCCTAGACCTTTGATATTTGGCATGTAGCATGATCTTATGGTCCTCTATAAATATTGTTCAAATTATGACCCCAGGGCCAAAAATGGCCCCGCCCAAGGGCTTATCAGTTTTTCATAGGAAAATCTTTAAAAATCTTCTTCTCTGAAGCTGTAAGGCCTAGACCTTTGATATTTAATATGTAGCATGATCTTATGGTCCTCTACAATTGTTGTTCAAATTATGACCCCCGGGCCAAAAATGGCCCTGCCCAAGGGCTTATCAGTTTTCTATAGGAAAATCTTTAAAAATCTTCTGAAACTGTAAGGCCTAGACCTTTGATATTTGGTATATGTAGCATGATCTTATGGTCCTCTACAAGTATTGTTCAAATTATGACCCCGGGCCAAAAATGCACCGCCCAAGGGCTTATCAGTTTTTCATTGGAAAATCTTTAAAAATCTACTGAAACTGTAAGGCCTAGACCATTGATATTTGGTATGACTAACATGATCTAATGGTCCTCTATAAATAAGTAGCTGTGGCTTGTGGTCCTCTGCCAAGAATGTTTAACTTACGACCCTGACCACTGGGCGAAACTTGGCCCTGCCTCAGGGCTTATCAGTTTTTTATTGGAAAAATATGAAATATTACTTTTCTCTGAAACCATAAGGCTTAGACCATTAATGAACCCCCCCTGGAGTTATCTCAGGTGAGCGCTTCAGGGCCTCATGGCCCTCTTGTTCCTAGGAAAATCTCTAAAAATCTTCTCTGAAACTGTTATACATAGACCTTTGATATTTGGTATGTAGCATCATCTAATGGTTCTCTACAAAGATTATTCAAATTACGTTCCCCTGATAAAAAATGGATCTTCTTTTCTGAAACAGTAAGGCCTAGATCTTTGATATTTGGTATGTATCATCATCTAATGGCCCTCTACAAAGATTGTTCAAATTATAACCCCGGACCAAAAATTGCCCCGCCCGGGGCTTAACAGAATAATAGGTTAGTGCCGTAGATGGGACGCCTTTATCCGACGAGGGGAGGGTTTTCTCTCCGAGTCGGATAAAGGCGTCCCATCTACGGCACTAACCTATCATTCGATTTATCTAGTCAATTTAGTTAAATATCTTTTTTCATAGACTCATATTTAACATAACACTCTTGAAATAATTTACATTGAAAATGCGGTTTTTCAATCAATGGATCCCTCCCTTTTCATTTCCATTTAGACGTAAATAGATCTAATGAGCTACCGCAGAGGAAAATAGTTTCAATACTTGCATTACAAGAGAGGAAACGTGGTTGAATTTGAAAAATAAGATGATTTGAATCGAGGGTCGATAAGTTATTTCAAACAGACATGGTTATATTCCCTGGTCAAGTTCGAGTTCCGTAGTCTCGGTTTCTATTTTTAGATAGACATAACGTCACTCATAAATCGATGGAACTGAAAGGGCTATATTTAGGTCTATGACTATCAACTCCCCTGTAAGAGTTTATCAATCAAATTATCATGCGAGTGAAAAGAAAACATTTACTATTTGTCTGTCAATCTTTGCCTCCAGGGTTGATTTTATCAAAAGCGTGTTTCGCTATCGGTGGATTAAATTAATAAAACTGATAAATCAACGTCACTTTTTATGTGGCCTCAGTGGTGTAATCGGTAAGGACGACGTCTTTAGAGTGATTAGAATTGTTTTTATATGCCCGTTTGAAAAAACGGGACGTATTATGGAATGGCGCTGTCTGTCCGTCTGGCTGGCTGTCTGTCCGTCTGTAACATCTCTAACTCAAGTTCCGCTTGGTGGATCTTTCTCAAATTTAACCACAATGTTTATCTAGACATGCTACAGTAGCCTGCCAAATCCCAGTTTGTTTATCCAAGGTCAAGGTCACACAATTGGACTTAGAATTTGCGTTTAGCAAAAATGTTAACTGGTCTGTCTGTCTGTAACATCTCTAACTCAAGTTCCACTTGGTGGATCCTTCCCAAATTTAAACACAATGTTTATCTAGACATGCTACAGTAGCCTGCCAAGTCCCGGCTCATTTATTCAAGGTCAAGGTCGCTTAATTTGACTTAGAATTTGCGTTTAGCATTTTCGTTAAGCAAAAATGTTAACCTCAATTTATGTGATACAAGTCCACTTATTTACATAACTCTTTGTGATAAAGCTTTGAAACTTGGAACACTTGTTCACCGTCACAACCTTCACCTGTAGGCAAGAGTAAATAATTCTGTCAAGCATTTTGACTGAATTATGCCCCTTTTTAATGTAGAATTTTTGGTTAAGGCTTTGTTAAAGTCCATTTATTTACATAAACCTTTGAGATAAAGCTTTTAAACTTGGAACACTTGTTCACCGTCACAACCCTTCCCCTGTAGGCAAGAGAAAATAACTCTGTCAAGCATTTTGACCGAATTATGCCCCTTTTTAACTTAGAATTTTTGGTTAAGGCTTTGTTAAAGTCCATTTATTTACATAACCCTTTGAGATAAAGCTTTTAAACTTGGAACAATTGTTCACCATCACAATCTTCACCTGTAGACAAGAGTACATAACTCTGTCCAACATTTTGACAGAATTATGCCCCCTTTTAAATTAGAAATTTTGGTTAAGATTTTTTGGTTAAAGTCCACTTATTTACATAACCCTTTTAGATTAAGCTTTTAAACTTGGAACACTTGTTCACCATCACAAGCTTCACCTGTAGGCAAGAGTACATAACTCTATCTAACATTTCGACGTAATTATGACGCTTTTTAGCTTGGAATTTTGGGTTAAGGTTTTGGTTAAAGTCCACTTATTTACATAATCCTTTCAGATAAAGCTTTTAAACTTGAAACATTTGTTCACCATCACAAGCTTCACCTGTAGGCAAGAGTACATAATTCTGTCTAACATTTTGACATAATTATGACGCTTTTTAGCTTGGAATTTTGGGTTAAGGTTTTGGTTAAAGTCCACTTATTTACATACCGTAATCCTTTCAGATAAAGCTTTTAAACTTGAAACATTTGTTCACCATCAGAAGCTTCATCTTCATCTCAAGCATTTAGACACAATTATGGCACTTTTTAATTTAGAATTTTTGATTAAGGTTTTTTGTTAAAGTATGCCTATTTACAACCTTAAAACTTGGTCGCAAAATTGGACTTAGAATTTGAATTTAGCAAATACGTTAACCCCAGTTTATGTTGAACAAAACCTCGACGGGCGTATATTGTGCCCACTGGCACTCTTGTTTTGTATGATCAGGTGCGGGTTCGAATCCAGCTATAGCCAATTATTTTTATTTTTTCTCATTTGAATAAATTTTTTTGTGAATTTTCTGTTAGATCTATTTCGTCAACATGATTTTTATGCATATTTACAGAAAATTAAAATAGTTCCATGGTTATAGAATCATTATGCCTATCTACTAACCTAATAAACCTTCTACTACCGGAAGTAACCTAATAAACCTAAGTTTATCTGCACCCCCTTTATTATGTCACTAGAGAAGCCTGGTGACTGGATAAAAATAAATATATTTTTACATTTATGCAATTACTTTTTGTTAAGCTGACTTGCAAACCCAAATGACAGCCCAGTGTATTGCCACATTTGTGCATTAGTCTGACAGTCTTTCATTTCGTCCTGTTGACATCATACATGCTTCCGTGGTTCTGTTATTGCAAGTAGTTTTCTCTTCGCCGACCTCGGATTCACTACATGTACCTGTGCTACTGCTAGGACTCTTTGTGTTTTATTAAAAAATAATGTCAATATCTTTTGGCTGTTAATTAGGTCTATTTTCGGTTTATTTATTTTGTTTTGTTCATCCGGGCTTTTACATCGAGAAGCAAGAGCAGTGATTGGTTGAGACTACCGGTGTCTTAGTACTTTTTAGCTCACCTGAGCCAAAGGCTCAAGGTGAGCTATTGTGACCGCCTGTCGTCCGTCTGTCCGTTCACTTTTAATTCAAATGACTTCTTCTCCTAAACCACTGGGAGGATTTCAACCAAATTTCACAGAAATGTACCTTAGGATGTCCTCTATCAGTTTTGTTAAATTCATGACCCCCGGGCAAAAAATGGCCCCGCCCCACTACTTTTACAGGGTTTTTTTTTAAATCTTTAAAAATCTTCTTCTCTGAAACCACTATTTCTAGAGCTTTGATATTTGGTATATAGCATCATCTAATGGTCCTTTACCAAGTTTGTTAAAATGATGACCCCCGGGCCAAAAATGGCCCTGCCCTGGGGCTTGTAGTTTTTACATAGACTTATATAGGGAAACCTTTAAAAATCTTTTTGTCTGAAACCACATAATCTAAAGCTAAGATATTTGGTATGAAGCATCACCTAATATACCACTACCAGGTGTGTTCAAATAATGACCCCTGAGCCATAAATGGTCTCACCCTGGGGTTTTATGCTACTTAACATCAGAATCTGTAACACTTAAAAGGTAATTTCCTCACAGTTATTTCCCTTGTCCCATCAGCATAGCCATAAGGGACAAAGGGAGATAACTGCATTGGAGTGTGCTAGTATCATTCTATTTATAACTATTTATAATAAAATGTTGAAGGTGAATCAGTGTAGCTGTTTTAGAAGGCATAGAAACATCTATCAAATTCCATTAGCAAATAACAGACCTTGATCCTATAGGAGCCACCTTATCTGGGTCTACTCTGTTTGCAGATGCATGAAAACAAGTTTATATGAGAGAAATTAAGGGTTAAATAAACAACTCCAGATCTGCAGACCAGCAGCAGTTCAAAGGTTACAGCTGCTGGGCAGTAAAATCTCTCCAGGTCAATGCATGACTCTTAACTCTTTGCATGCTAGTGGTGAAACTGTGATTACCTATGCAAACAGTTTGGATCCAGATGAGAGGCCACATACTGCGGCGTCTCATCAGGATCCAAACTGTTTGTTATCCTAACCATATTTTTGCAAAAAAATGAAAGTAAGTTTATTTTAAGAATTGAAGCAGATGACAATAACTTTTTGTTGCAGACGAAACATTAAAGGCATTTTGACCCATTAACCCCAGTGTGTAGTGTGAGTGATGTTACATGGTGTCTTCCAATGTCTCTCACATCTAACAATTCAGGCAATCAAGGAAAATGATCACCATCTAGACTTTTGATCTGGGTCCAAACCCAACTGATGTAAGTCATGGTAATGTTTAAGAAAACTGTGAAAACATGATTATGCAATGGCCCAACTGATATAAGTCATGGTAATTCTTAAGAAAACATGATAATCCCCCCCCCCCCCCTTTACAATGATAGGTGTTAAACTTACTACTGTGGATTAAGTCTACTGCCCCAAAAAGCATCTTAAATATAACTTTTTTTTTATAAAATTTGATGACAACACATTAAAAAGTTCTAAAATGTCTGAATCTTGTATGATATTAATGAAATAACTGAGTAAATATAACTTCATTATAACAGTAGACGTAACTCTTCTCAATTTCAATTGTTAAAAATACTAATGACCCGTTTAATTGAATTATCATCAGATATTCACACCTAGAGCTAGAATTATTTCTAAACGCCTATTAACCCTTAACCTGTTTGCTTTGACAAAAATTGATCTGGGACTACTCTTGTTTGCTACTGCTTAAAAAAATTGTTATTGCCATAAATAGAAGTTTTAGCTTTGAAAAAAACTGTAAAATCAAATCTATATCTTGTCAAATGTAAAAAGAGCAGACCCTGATCAGACAGCTTCTATAGCAGCCGTCTGATCTTGTCTACTCTTATTTTTAATGTGTAAAACACATTATTTTTCTGAAGAGAAGTTTTTGCTTTGACAAAAACTGTAGAATCCGATCTATATTGTGTCAAAAGAAACAGAGAAGACCCAGATCAGACAGCTTCCGTAGGAGTCGTCTGATCTGAGTCTACTCTGTTTGCTAATGCATAAAAACAGCTTTATATGAGGGAAAGGGTTAAACAATTTTTAAAGATATTCTTATTGGTCATTTCACACAAAAACTGGCATTATGTACTGCCTAGCACTCTATTTGCCTATATACCTGGGTCAAGGTATAATTGCATAGCTTTATTGAAGTCATTTGAATTTCTCAAAGACCAGTTTTAGGCATTTTGAGCTAAGGCAAAAATGGCACAAGTTGTAAACAGTTTAGATCTTGGTCAACCAGTCACTTGGTATTAGTTCGGAATTCAGTTCAAGTTTATTCAGCAGTTAAAGGGTGAAAGCAGTGCACTAAGCTTATTTCATCTGCTAGAAATGTTGTCCACTGAAAAATTAACATGTCAATATACATGTATTACTGTAACTCAGGTGAGCGATATAGGGCCAATGGCCCTCTTGTTTCACTTAGTACTTTTTTCACGGTCTAGTCTGAATGAATCAGCCGCTCATTATGGAAGTGTGATCAGATAAGCGTCTAGATTATCAGGACTAAAAATTGCATGCGTCCACAATATTCACACAACGGAATTTCGCGGGAGTTCATGTCAGAAAAAGGTTTTCTGTTAATTTTCATTATTGTCGAAGAAAACCGCTTGCATGAAGCGTTTAACTTGACAAACCACCCCATCAATTTAATTTCTGATGTTGAAATACCCCCACCAATAGAACTTTAATCAAATTTCCACCCCCACCAACAGAATTAAAATTTAACATCATAACTTGTCATCTTGTCTTTCCCTGTTTCATATTCATATAAGAATATGGATTCTGCACAGGATTGTTTGTAATTGGTAGAAACTGTAGTTAGATCTGTTAAAATTTTGTAAGCAACCATAGCAGACCCTGATTAGTGTTGTTATATTTTCTGGTCCTTCAGGATCATTAGTTTTGATGTTATTAGTTTTGAAAACTGAATACTGCTTAAGCCGGTGCTATAGGGGGCGTAAGTAGTACAACTTTAATTACTACTCATGAACAGACTCAATAAAACCGAGTCTGCAATTTTCTGTTTTTGCATTTCTACTTTTGCTTTCGAAGGATCACCCATTTTCAGAATATTTGTTCCTGCAGGGACCATCTGATCTGGGTCTACTCTGTTTGCGAAGGGGTGAAAAAACTTTAGAGGTGACAAAGGCATAGTTTAAACAGATGACACTTTGGGATCGCTTTTGTGTCCTTATGTCTGTCAGTCATGGCCACACACTTCAGCCAGCAGGTCAATGTTTTGGTTGCGTTTAACAGGTTCACAGTGGGATCCTTGTCAGAGTCGTCTTGCCTTGTGTACTGGTAGCAAAAAAGTCTTTATGTGGTCAACAAGCGGTTGTTTGGCTGTCAGGGTGCCAGTAGAAGGTAAGATCATACAGCATGTTTGCAAAGTTCTGTTGCATTGCATGACAAGCTCAGCATAAATTCAGCTGAATCAGCAGAATGAATTGTTGATCATCCTGTCAGAATCCTGCTAAGAAAGATATGTCTGGCAAGTACAAGCAACTCATTGCACACTTTGTGATGATCTATGCACACATTCTGGATCCAGATAAGTCCAGCAGCTCTGATCCAGATGAGACACCAAGTAACTTGGCATCTTATCAGAAACCAAACTGTTTGACGCTGTGTCTGTATTTTTGAAGAGAATGGAAGACACCAATTACTTTGAAAAATTGTAGTGGTCAAAACATTTTGATAGATGACATTTTTTTTGTATGCAGATAGTTCTAGACATTGCTGTAGTAAAGGAGGATTATTTTTGTGATATAGGGGAGGAGTATGGCACCCCATTATTCATAATGCCAGGACAGTATTGACCTAAATTAACCCTTTACATCAAGAACATTCATGAAAGAAGTAATGATGGCATAATTATTGATTAGACTGATTCACTTAAATTGTTATTATGGCTCGTGGACACGGAAATGTTGGGCCATGGCAGAAACTGTAGAATATATTATTTCATAAGCAATCAGAGCAGACTCTGATGAGACGGCTCCTATAGAAACCATCTGAACTGGGTCTACTCTGTTTGCAAAGGTGTAGAAAGGTGTATTTATGAAGGGTTGAACCAATCCATAGTATAATTGTTTTGACTGTCACAACTGCACCCTTTACCTCATGATTATTCATGTAAGAATGATCACATTATGAATATGTATTAGCTAACATTGGGCTATATAAGTATTTATCAGCTAACATTTTTAGCTCGTCTGTTTCGAAGAAAAGTCTAGCTATTGTGATCACTGGGTCGTAGTTGTCGTCGTCAGCGTGCAAAAACTTTAAAGAAGCTCATTACTCGAAAAGTATAAGAGGTATCAACTTCATAGGTTAGTAGATCTCATTGAGGGGAAGGCGCCTACATAAGAACTATAACTCATGATTTCAAAATTTTGGAGTTATGGCCCTTTATCGTTTTCAAAAATGTTTAATTTAGCTGGACAAGTACACGTACTAAAATCAGACGAGCGTTGGCGCCGCACAGCGCTCTTGTTTTACTATGACAGAAAATGTTGAAATTGATTTATATAATTCCATAATCAAACAGCAGACCCTGGTCAGATGACCCCCACTGGAGTTATCTGGTCTGGGTCTACTATGTTTGCAAGTTTAGTAAAGTTTATCTGCATACAATGTTGTCTGGTACAATTCCAACAAAATACATTACATTATTTTTAATAAAAATTAATCAAGAGCATAATTCTTATGAGTGTTCATTACATACCTATTGTTTTTGTGAAACAAGTTTACTTCAATAATATGACACAAGCTTTAGCGACTGTAATATTCATATAGTAAACGAGTTTCATGAAAACAATTTGTAATGAACACAAATGTAAGATTCTGTTTATCAAATAACCCTTACAAAAGGCCATAGAAAGTGAAACAGACTATATCTGACGGCTGTTTTGACCATTGTTTACAATGTAGTACAAGCTGATTTAAACTGCTCATTTGCATAAAAATTTCACTAGTACATTTCAGCGACTTACGGCATTCTGTTTTGGCACTCCCACACAGCAGATTATGTGATAAAGTAGTTTATGTCCTGTTTGCATTAATTATTACGCATTTGCCACTTTTGTTGAAAGAGTTTACCTGTTTAAGATGGGAAACAAATCACTATTCTAACGCAATCTGTCAATTTTCTGCAATCTGATTGGCTCATGTGACCAAATTTGCGGCATATAAAAAGTGTTTTATATTTCGCAAATTCAACCAATCGAAAATGGCCGAATAACAGCATTAGCCTGTAAATATATTAATGCGCTTTGTTTATCTAACACTTAGATCTTCTGATAAATTCGTATGCATACACTGACATATATTCAAGTTCAATCTGGTATTTTGAAAGTTGTTAATTTCCATTCTTTGTCGCGACTTGACCGGTCTTTTATATGTCATGAGGAGAATTATTGAGATACTCAAAGCGTTGTGATTCAGATTCAACCTTATTTATCATACTATTCAAACATAACGTTATAACGTGACGTCATTGTTACAGACGACGTTTTTGCGTACGGCGCCAAAGACTAAGATAACGTTACTTTTCCTGACATGTGTATTGAAATTGTATTGGACATGTAAAATAGCTGTCGCATAATTATTCATGACAAATGTAACTGTGAACTTACAATTAGCCCGGTGTTTTGACTTTGTGTAAACCAGGGTGAAAAAAATCCAGTTATTTAAGAAGAAACTGGGCACTATTTCTCGCCTAATCACTCATTCAATCACCTGCGCGCATAGGATATAACAACAATTTGGCATTTTTCGTGTTAAGATTGCGTTAGAATAGGGTTAATCCTACTGTAATTTGAAATTTGCGACGGTATATGAGGTTTTTAACGGTCTTCAATTATTTTAATGACTTCGGCGTCGCCATTAAAATAATTTGCGACCATTAAAAACCTCATATACCGTTGCAAATTTCAAATTACAGTAGGATTAACCCTATAATGTCCTTAGCAAACAGTGTAGACCTAGATGAGACGTCTCCTCTATTTAAATAGTCATGCTACACATTTCTTTAAAAATCCCTAAATATTCTCAATAATGGAACATCTTAACCAAAGTATTTCAATTCATTTTGTTTTATAACTTTTTCATGCCTCTCTATGTCAGACCATACTATTAAGGACTGCAATGGAAATAAGGGATCATCTTCCCTTTTTCGCTCACCAGAGCACTTTGTACTCAGGGTGAGCTTTTGTGATCACCCGTTGTCCGTCGGCGTCCGTCGTTCGTCGTCCGTCGTCAACAATTTGAACCTTTAAAAATCTTCTCCTCTGAATCTACAGGGTTCTCATCTTTCATCTTTGGCACATAGTATCATCTTTAGGTCCTCTACAAAAGTTATATAAATTATGCCCCTGGGGTCAAAATTAGCCCCGCCCCAGGGGTGCCTTGTTTTAAATAGAAACATATAGTAAAACTTTGAAAATCTTCTCCTCTTAAACCAGAAGGTTCTCAGCTTTCATATTTGGCACATAGCATCATGTTCAGGTCCTCTACAAAAGTTATATAAATTATGGCCCTGGGGTCAAAATTGGCCCCACCCCAGGGTTGGGCAGTTTTAAATAGAAACAAATAGTGAAATCTTTGAAAATCTTCTTCTCTGAAACTGAAAGGCTCTCAGCTTTCATATTTGACACATAGCATCATGTTCAGGTCCTCTACAAAAGTTATATAAATTATGGCACCAGGGTCAAAATTGGCCCCGCCCCAGGGATGGGCAGTTTTAAATAGAAACAAATAGTGAAATCTTTGAAAATCTTCTTCTCTGAAACTGGATGGCTCTCAGCTTTCATATTTGGCACAGAGCATCATGTTCAGGTCCTCTACAATTTTTTTTATAAATTATGGGCCTGGGGTCAAAATTGGCCCCGCCCCAGGGATGGGAGTTTTCAGTAGAAACAAATAGTGAAATCTTTGAAAATCTTCTTCTCTGAAACTGGAAGGCTCTCAGCTTTCATATTTGATATATAGCATCATGTTCCGGTTCTCTACAAAAGTTATATAAATTATGGCCCCAGGGTCAAAATTGGCCCTGCCGCAGGGGTGAGCAGTTTTCAATAGAAACAAATAGTGAAATCTTTGAAAATCTTCTTCTCTGAAACTGGAAGGCTCTCAGCTTTCATATTTGACACATAGCATCATGTTCAGGTCGTCTACAAAAGTATTATAAATTATGGCCCCAGGGTCAAAATTGGCCCCGCCCCAGGGGTGGGCATTTTTAAATAGAAACAAATAATGAAATCGTTGAAAATCTTCTTCTCTGAAACTGGAAGGCTCTCAGCTTTCATGGCACAGAGCATCATGTTCAGGTCCTCTACAAAAGTTATATAAATTATGGCCCTGGGGTCAAAATTGGCCCCGCCCCAGGGGTGGGCAGTTTTCAATAGAAACAAATACATGTAGTGAAAACTGTGAAAATCTTCTCGTCTGAAACTGGAAGGTTCTCAGCTTTCATATTTGGCACATAGCATCATGTTCAGGTCCTATACAAAAGTTATATAAATTGTGCCTCTTGGGTCAAAATTAGCCCCGCCCAAGGGCAGGCTAGTTTTCTATAGAAACATATAGTGAAAACACTTTGAAAATCTTCTCCTCTGATTGTCTGGTGAGCGCTTCAGGGCCATTCTGGCCCTCTTGTTTGTGTCATCCTTGATATTGATGTGACTGACAAGGTTCATTAACCCTTTCCCTCATATAAACGTGTTTTCACGTATTTGCAAACAGAGTAGACCCAGATCACACGGCTCCTAGAGGAGCCGTCTGATCAGGGTCTACTCTGTTTGCTTATGGAATTTGATAGATCTGTTTCTTTAGTTTCTAAAATGGCTACAATATTCCACGTTCCACATTTCATTATAACTATTTTGTCCATGAATATTCAATAGTTATTGAAATTTGAACTAACTATAGAACAGGGAAAGGGTTAATTATTTCATGATGTTTATAATATGCATTGCTTTAATTATCACAATGTTGATACTTTTTCCAGTGTATTGCTATTGTAACCATGTTACTTGCACAATATTGAAATAAAAATCTATCTATCTATCAGTCTAATAAGCTTGACCAGTGTTGAATTTAAGGGTTAGCACCTTTACTCCATGAATATTGACAACATGAACATTAATTAGTTAACTTTGTATGATACATGAACAGGAAGTTTTGGCCATGGCAGAAAGTATAGAATCATATCTATATAATTTCATAAGCAAACAGAGTAGACCCTGATCAGATGGCTTCTTATAGGAGCCACCTGATCTGGGTCTAATCAGTTTGCAAAGTCCTAGAAAGACGTATTATGGGGTAAAGGGTAAAGTCCTTTTTCTTTACACAGGCTAGTATACATGCTAGTGTACTCAAGTCTTATTTTGCTGTAAAAATGTTGCCTGGAAAAGATTGATCTATTGCAATTTTCACAATGGAATTGTTCAAGCTTCTTGTCATCTATTTGATAGCTAGTAGCTTCTTGTGAATAAGTGTATGAAGATCTAGTATGCAAATTTTGAGATTATTTTTTTCATTTGCAGGATTGTTTTCAGTGCTGGATTTGTCCTGGTCTCCAAGTGGAAGAGCTATCATGTTACAAGGAAAGGATCAGTTCTGTATGTGCTACCTACACTGACAATATGGTTGTATGGTGAAATGCAATAAACTGCTGTTTTAGGTTTTGATAGAACACCTGAGGACAGTTACCATAATTACTCTATGTATTAACTGACAACAAATCTCCTGTCTCTGCTGGTTTTTAAAGTTGAATAATTCAAATTGACGACATACTTTCACTGGTCCCGATAAGAGTTGTACATTATAACTTTTTTATGCCCCCGCCTTTAGGCGACAGGGGCATTAAGTTTTACCCTTGTACGTCCCGTACGTCCGTCCTCAAAAATTCTTGTCAGAGATTTCTTGGCTTGTATAAGGTGGAATGATTTGATATTTGGTCTGAAGCATAATCATAGTCAATTGTACTGTGTCTCCCCTTTTCAGGCCTGTCGTTCATCTACTTCCTGTTATCCGGCACTTTGATTGAAATCTGGTTATTGTTTAATGACAAAATATTTCGTCAAATATTTCTTGGCTTGTGCAAGCTGCAATGATTTGATATTTGGTCTGAAGCATAATAATAGTCAGTTGTACTGTGCCTCCCCTTTTCAGGTCTGTCATTAATCGACTTCCTGTTTGCCGACACTTTGATAGAAATAAATCTGCACAAGGCCCGCCAAATTGCCTTAGGCAAACATGCAAACCTAATATGTCAATGAATTTTAATGCAGTTTAGAAACAGCCTGGCGGGGGCATCCGTGTCCCATGGACACATTTTTAGCTCACCTGAGCCAAAGGCTTAGGATGAGCTATTGTGTCCAGCCACATTTTTAAACGACTTCTCCTCTGAAACCGCTGACCGGAATTTTAACCAAACTTTGTCAGAAGCATCAGTGGCTAGGGGGAACGAAATATTGTTCAAATCATAACCCCCGGACCAAAAATGGCCCGCCCGGAGGCTTATCAGTATTTCATAGGAAAATATTTTAAATTCTTCTGATGAAACCGTACGGACTAGATCTTTGATATTTTGTATGTAGCATCATCTAATGGTGCTCTACAAAGATTGTTCAAATTATGGACCCCCCCCCCCCCCCCCCCGGCCAAAAATGGCCCGCCCTGGGGCTTATCAGTTTTTATGCCCCCCAGATCAGATCTGGGGGGCATATTGTTTTTGCCCTGTCTGTTTGTTTGTTTGTCAGCAACTCTAACATTGGTCATAACTTTTGAGCCAGTAGAGATAGAGACTTGATATTTGGTATGCTTGTGTATCTCATAAAGCCGCACATTTTGAAGGGTGACATGTCAAGGTCAAGGTCATCCTTCAAGGTCAGAGGTCAAATATATGGGTCAAATCACCGACTTTAACATTGGCCATAACTTTTGGACCAGTAGAGATAGAGACTTTATATTTGGCATGCTTGTGTATCTCATGAAGCCGCACATTTTGAGGGGTGACATGTCAAGGTCAAGGTCATCCTTCAGGGTCAAAGGTCAAATTGTCTGTAACTTTAACACAACTTTAACATTGGTCATAACCTTTGAGCCAGTACAGATAGAGACTTGATATTTGGCATGCATATGTATCTCATAAAGCCGCACATTTTGAGGGGTGACATGTCAAGGTCAATGTCATCCTTCAAGGTCAGAGGTCAAACACATGGGTCAAATCACGGACTTTAACATTGGCCAAAACTTTTGGACCATTAGAGATAGAAACTTGATATTTGGCATGCTTTTGTATCTCATGAAGCTGCACATTTTGAGGGGTGAAATGTCAAGGTCAAGGTCATCCTTCAGGGTCAAAGGTCAAATTGTTTCTTTGTCTGTAACTTTAACATTGGTCATAACTTTTGAGCCAGTACAGCTAGTGACTTGATATTTGGCTTGCATATGTATGTCATAAAGCCGCACATTCTGAGGGGTGACATGTCAAGGTCATCTTTAAAGGTCAGAGGTCAAATATATGGGTCAAATCACCGACTTTAACATTGGCCATAACTTTTGGACCAGTAGAGATAGAGACTTTATATTTGGCATGCTTGTGTATCTCATGAAGCCGCACATTTTGAGGGGTGAAATGTCAAGGTCAAGGTCATCGTTAAAGGTCAGAGGTCAAACATATGGGTCAAATCACTGACTTTAACATTGGCCATAACTTTTGAACCAGTACAGATAGAGACTTGATATGTGGCATGCTTGTGTATCTCATTAAGCTGCACAGTTTGAGGGGTGAAATGTCAAGGTCATCCTTCAGGGTCAAAGGTCACCAACTTCAAATTGGCCATAACTTTTGAACCAATAAAGATAGAGTCTTGATATTTGGTATGCATGTGTATCTCATGAAGCTGCACAGTTTGGGGTGACATTTCAAGGTCAAGGTCATCTTTCATGGTCAAAGGTCACCGACTTTAACATTGGCCATAACTTTTGAACCAGTAGAGATACAGACTTGATAGTTGGTATACATGTGTTTCTGATTTGGCTGCACAGTTTGAGGGGTGGCAGGTCAAGGTCATCCTTCATGGTCAAAGGTCACCAACTTTAACATTGGCCATAACTTTTGAACCAGTAGAGATACAGACTTGATATGTGGTATGCATGTGTACCCCATGAAGCTGCACAGTTTGAGGGTGACATGTCAAGATCAAGGTCATCCTTTAGGGTCAAATCATATCGAGGGGGCATAGTGTTTCACAAACACATCTTGTTCATAGGAAAATCTTTAAAAATCTTCTTCTCTTAAACCGTAAGGCCTAGATCTTCGATATTTGGTATGTAGCATCAACTTATGGCCCTCTACAAAGATTGTTCAAATTATGAGCCCCGATCCAAAAATGGCGCTGCCCCGGGGCTTATCAGTTTTTCATAGGAATATATTTAAAAATCTTCTGAAACTGCAAGGCCTAGACCTTTGATATTTGGTATGTAGTATTATCTAATGGTCATCTCCAAAGATTGTTCAAATTATGACCCCCGGTCCAAAAATGACCCCTCCCCGGGGCTTATCAGTTTTTCATAGGAAAATCTTTAATAATCTTCTTCTCCGAAACTGTAAGGCCTAGACCTTTGATATTTGGTATGTAGCATCATGTAATTATCCTCTACAAGGATTGTTCAAATTATGACCCCCGGACCCGAAATGGCTCAGCTCATCAGTTTTTCATAGGAAAATCTTTAAAAATCTTCTTCTCTGAAACTGTAAGGCCTAGACCTTTGATATTTGGTATGTAGCATGATCTTATGGTCCTCTACAAATATTGTTCAAATTATGACCCCCGGGCCAAAAATGGCCCCGCCCAAGGGCTTGTCAGTTTTTCATAGGAAAATCTTTAAAAATCTTCTTCTCTGAAACTGTAAGGCCTAGACCTTTGATATTTGGTATATAGCATGATTTTATGGTCCTCTACAAATATTGTTCAAATTATGACCCCGGGCCAAAAATGGCCCCGCCCAAGGGCTTATCAGTTTTTCATAGGAAAATCTTTAAAAAATCTTCTGTTCTCAAACTGTAAGGCCTACACCTTTGATATTTGGTATGTAGCATGATCTTATAGTCCTCAACAAAAGTGGTTCAAATTATGACCCCAGGGCCTCAAATGGCCCCGCCCAAGGGCTTATCAGTTTTTCATAGGAAAATCTTTAAAAATCTTCTTCTCTGAAGCTGTAAGGCCTAGACCTTTGATATTTAATATGTAGCATGATCTTATGGTCCTCTACAATTGTTGTTCAAATTATGACCCCCGGTCCAAAAATGACCCCTCCCCGGGGCTTATCAGTTTTTCATAGGAAAATCTTTAATAATCTTCTTCTCCGAAACTGTAAGGCCTAGACCTTTGATATTTGGTATGTAGCATCATGTAATTATCCTCTACAAGGATTGTTCAAATTATGACCCCCGGACCCGAAATGGCTCAGCTCATCAGTTTTTCATAGGAAAATCTTTAAAAATCTTCTCTAAAACTGTAAGGCCTAGACCTTTGATATTTAGTATGTAGCATCATCTAATGGTTCTCTACAAAGATTGTTCAAATTATTACCCCGGGCCAAAAATGGCCTCACCCGGGGGCTTATCAGTTTTTCATAGAAAAATCTTTAAAAATCTTCTTCTCCAAAACTGTTAGGCCTAGAGATTTTACATTTAGTATGTAGCATGACCTAGTGGCCCTCTACAAATATTGTTCTAAAAATGTCCCCACCCCCAAGGGCTTATCAGTTTTTCATAAGAAACTCTTTAAAAATCTTCTTCTCTGAAACTGTAAGGCTTAAACCTTTGATGTTTGATTTGTAACATGATCTAATGGTCTTCTGCAAGTATTGTTCAGATTATGACCCCAGACTAAAACATGGCTCCAACCCGGAGCTTATCATTTTTTCATCCAATACTTAAGAAAAACCTTAAAAAATGTTCGTCTCTGAAACCATGAGAGCCATACCTTCAACATTTGGTATGTAGCTTTGCCTTGTGGTCCTCTACCATGAATGTTCAACGTTTGACCTCCGACCTCTGGGCAAAACTAGGCCCTGCCCTGGGGCTTATCAGTTTTTCATGGGGAAATTATAAAATATTTTTCTCTGAAACCATAAGGCTCAGACCTTTAATTAATGGCATGCTGCTTTGCCTTGTGGTTCTATACCAAGATTGTACAAATGATGACTTCTGGGTCCAAAATGGCCCCACCCCGGGCTCAGGTGAGCGCTTCAGGGCCTCATGGCCCTCTTGTCATTTATATATTTCTACACCAAACCCTATGTTGTGACCATTCTTTCCAAGACAATTCTAAAGAATGGTCACAACATAGGGTTTGGTGGGGAAATGATCATTTTAGTTTATGAATAAACACTTTTATTTGTTGCTCATTGCTTATAACTTTAAACTAGACAGACACAGTAGCAAATAAGTCTTAGGAAGGTCCTGATCTGAAGCAGTTTGATCTTGGATTCCAGTATTTGTCCAAGTTTGTATGTCCAAATACTTAGAAAAGCTAGGCTATGCTTTGAAAATGAAGCTCTGCCGTATGTTATCAAATAGCTGTATAAGGGTAGGCTATTTTGTGAAAATGAAGCTCTGCCCTATGTTACCAGATAGCTGTGAAGGTTTAGGCTACGCTTTGAAAATTGATCTCTACCAAATTGACTTCTACAGCTTTGCTAATGGGGGGGGGGGGGGATATCCCCTTGATCTCTCACCGTTTCTGTTCAGTTCTGTATGGTTTGCCATGCAATCTGTGCTGTTTCATTTGTGTGGCTCATTTGGACAAAATGCTTGTTTTTCTGTTAAAGTTATTATTGTTTGTACATTTACTCTGATTGTATGCATATTTCTTTATATTAAATGTTGTTATTTACCAGTTGTGTGCTGAAGGTCAGAAGTATACTCTTTTATTTCAGTTGATCTCATGTATTTTAATCAAAGGTTTACTTTAGTGTGTGTTCTTAACCCTTTGGATGAGGGAAATCAGTTGACTGTCTTTTGAAAACAGTGTAATCAAGGTATGCACTGTTGTCATTGAAAGTCCACAGATTATACCCTTTCATACTGAATGAACTCTACCTATATATAGTGATGGACTGTTTGACATAGTGATGGACTGTTTGACATAGTAATGGACTGTTTGACATAGTGACATAGTAATGGACTGTTTGACATAGTAATGGACTGTTTGACATAGTGATGGACTGTTTGACATAGTGATGGACTGTTTGACATAGTAATGGACTGTTTGACATAGTGAAGGACTGTTTGACATAGTGATGGACTGTTTGACATAGTAATGGATTGATGGACTGTTTGACATAGTGATAGACTGTTTGACATAGTGATGGGCTGTTTGACATAGTGATGGACTGTTTGACATAGTGATGAACTTTTTTACTTCAAAAATTCGGTATTGAAACGGTTAATCTATGATGTTTGAAAACTGGAAATTGTGTGAATTAAGACTTTACTCTGATGCATGCACTGGACACAACAGAAATCAGACTGTGGACATGTGACATCAGATCCTGAAATGAAAATCATTAATAGTACAATAGTAGGGTTTGATTTACTTTGGCAGAAACTGATGAATTTAATCTATATTATTTCATAAGCAAACAGAGCAGACCCTGATCAGACGGCTCTTACAAGAGTCATTAATTTTGGGTCTACTCTGTTTGCAAAGGCGTGAAAAGGTTTTTATATAAGGGAAAGGCATAAAATTGTGTTGCATTAAATGTGCCGATTTTCATTACTTACCACGATATCAGGCTTTCAAGGGGTATACATACATCTCTGACAAAGAAACATTACTTCAAGTCATACCTATATTTTGGTACAGTAAAACTCCTCTAATGCAACCGCCGAAAAGAGTTTGACTACTGGGTAGTAGAGGCAGGTAGGAGCTTAATGCAGGATAAATGATATGCAGAAAGCTTGTACAGGCACTTTCTACTTTCATTCTAAATTAAGCTACCAGTTGCTTTACAGGAGGCCATTGTCTATTCATTAAGTGGTCCCATTAGAGGGGTTCTACTGTATATGAAAATCACTGTATGTGACCAACTACTAGCTTTACTGACCGGGTACGTATTCAAGTAGCTGAAATCTAGTTATTAGATTGGCAAATGTTTGGGTTCGAGCAGAATGGCGAACAACCTGATACTCTTGGTTTCCTCTAGAGTAACTTTACTTAGGACTTGGCGGTCCAGATAAAATACAACAATTAAAACATTTTCAAGAATTTATAACATTACTCCTTTATTTCTCCACCAAACCCTATACTGTGACCAGTGTTTAGAATTGTCTCGAAGAGATGATTCTAAACAGTGATCACAGTACAGAGTTTGGTGGAGAAAGGATGATTTGAGTATATGCACCTTTATCTGTAGCTCTGGTACTGACATGTTATGACAAATTAAATATTTAAATATTGATATGATGTTAAGTATGAAGTCTTACGATTTTATAATCAAATTCAATGTTGTAATTGAGTAATTTTGCAACATAGAACTCCGATAATTGCCTTGAATGAAATTTATCAAAACATTGTCATTTTTAGCTCATTTGTTTTGAAGAAAAGTCGAGCTGTTGTGATCACTAGGTCGTAGGCATTGACGTTGTCGTTGGCGTGCAAAAACTTTAATGTAACTCATTACTCGAAAAGTTTAAGAGGTATAAACATGAAACTTCATAGAGTTAGTAGATCTCATTGAGGGGAAGGCCCTTACATAAGAACCATAACTCTTGATTTCAAAATTATGGAGTTACGACCCTTTATTTTTTAATTTAGCTGGACAAGCACCAAATCAGATGAGCGTTGGTGCCGCATGCGACTCTTGTTGCTACAGTTCAATTAACCCTTTACTCCATAAATATACCTTTGCAAACAGACTGTAGGAGCCGTCTGATCAAGGTCTTCTCTGTTTATTATGCCCCTGTTGAAGTTAGTCAGGGGGCATTATGTTTTGCACCTGTCCGTCCGTCTCGCTTTTGCGTGCAGTTGGTTGTCACAGTTTTTAGCTGTCTGTTCGTAGAACAGCAAAGCTTATGTTATACCCCCAGCGTGATCGTGGGCGTGCAGGTGAGTGTGGCCAAGGTTAAAGTTTTATGGACGGATTGTTTTAAAGCTTAATATTTGTACTAGGATGCTGAAATTTTGTATGGAATTTCATTTGGGGTCAAATATTGCTGTAATGAAGTTTAACATTAAACATATATTTTTTCTATTTTATCAATTTTTGACATGTTTATACCCCCCTACAACGAAGTTGGGGGGGGGGGGTATACTGGAATCACGTTGTCCGTCTAACCGTCCGTCCGTGGACACAATTTTGAATAATTATTTCCAGAGTTATTGCCCTTGAACTTTAATTTTTTTATTCAAATTTGGGATTTTCCAGACCTTTTTTGGAAGTGGTAGCAGATATTAACTTTATATTTGGCATAAATCTAACTCTAGATGAATTACAGATTAATTCCCAATCTCAGTCTGGTTGAATAATTTTTGACAGAGTTATGGCCCTTGAACTTTAATTTTTTGTCAAATTTTCAATTTTCCGGTCTTTCTTTGGAAGTGGTTAGAGATATTAACTTCATATTTGACATAGAGCTAAATCTAGATGAGGTACAGCTTAAGTTCAAATATGGGTCTGGTTGAATAATTTTTGTCAGAGTTATTTTCCTTGAACTTAATGTTTTTCTAAAATGGTACGTAGCTTTAGAACTTTGGATTTGACAAAAACCTCATGAAAGGGTCTTGTTCCTCTGAATTATTCTTCATTTTTATTACATAAATTAGGTTTGGGCATGTATTGTTTTTAAATCTCTTCATGTTTCTGTATGTACATATGTTCAGATTGATGATAGGTGTTCTGACAAGCAGGTGGGGGGTATTCGTTAGCCTTTGGCTTACAGTTCTAGTTTGGACTTAGTCCTTTTTGCCACAAATCACCAGGTTAAAGTTTTTTGAACGGGTTGTTTTTAAAACTTAATAATTGTGTTAGGATGTTGAAATATTGTATGGAGGTTCATTTTAGGTTAAATATTACTGTTATGAAGTTAAGCATTAAAACTATTTTTCAATTTTTGACATGTTTTTGACTTAGTCCTTTTGGCCACAAATCACCAGATTAAAGTTTTTTGGACGGGTTGTTTTAAAACTTAATAATTGTGTTAGGATGCTGAAATTTTGTATAGAGGTTCATTTTGGGTCAAATATTACTGTTATGAGGTTGAACATTAAAAAAGGTTTTAAATTTTATTCAGTTTTTTACATATTTTGGAATTGGGTTTTTTGGGCCAAAAATCACCAGGTTAAATTTTTTGGGATAGGTTGGTATAAAGCTTAATATTTGTGATATGATGCCGAAATTTGGTGAGAAGGTTCATATTGTCGAGACCTTTTCGACCATGCCAACATTTTGCCCTTCTGCCCTAGAACTTTGACATACTTTTACAATAAATCTTTAAAAGCCAATAACATTTGAAAAAATGGACCTAGGGCTTCCATACTTGTTATGCAAGTTTTTCAACTATATCATTATTTGCCATTCTGACATTGACTTTGACCTACTTTTGCAAAAATCTTTAAATGCCTATAATATTGGAACCAATAGGCCTAGGGCTTCAATATTGATATGACTATGCCAACATTTTTGCCCTTCTGACCTTGACCTTTGACATACGTTACAAAACTATTTTAAAGTCTATAACATTTGAAGCTAGGGCTTCAATACTTGGTATGCAACTTTCTGGTGTTAAGACTTTTCCAACAATATCATTGTTTGCCCTTCTGATCTTGACCTTTGACCTACTACTTTTTCAAAAATCTTTAAATGCGTATATTATTGGAACCAATAGGCCTAGGGCTTTCATACTTGATATGAACATTACAACATTTTGGCCCTCCTGACCTTGGATCTACTTTTGCAAAAATCTTTAAATGTCTATACCATTGGAACCATTAGGTCTAGGCCTTCCTTTTGTTTGCATTGCGTCTTTGTGCTTGTGGTTTGTTCATGTTGTGGAACGTTTGTCCCTGGTTCTTGTGTGTCTTTTGGTGTTTTCTGTGTTCATTTCGTGTGTGGGTGTGTGTGTGTGTGTCATGCTGTCTATCGGTGTTTTGGTGGTGGTTGCGTCTTGCATGTGGCTTTGCCTGCTTGACTTTACTACTTTTCCATGTATCTTTCCCGTCTTATGACTTTCCAACCATACCAATGTTTTTTACCTGTAACCTTGACTTTGACCTATGACCTAACTTTGCAAAAATCTTTAAATGCCTATAATATTGGAAGCGATGGGCATAGGACTTCTGTACCTGGTATGATCATGCCAACATTTTTGCCCATCTGACCTTCACCTTTGAACTACTTTTGCAAAAATCTTTAACTCCCTAATACTTTTAAACTAAGGATGGGAACGAATACCAAATTTGCTTTTCGAATATTTGGTCAAACTAATATTCGAAAGAATTTGCGATCGTATATCCAAAGTTCAAACATTTACCTCTCTGAGTCTGAAAGATTGACACTCTTTTGTGTGGATAGAACACGCTAGTTTTCGCTAGTTTTTCTACCTATGGAAACGAAGGTTTTATTCCAATTGTCTTGTAACTAAAGGATTAACAGTTTTTGAATGACTCTGTGTCAGTCGTGAAGTAGCGAAAACTTTCGTGCAGTAATAACCCGTATGTTCACTCAACCTACAACGTTTACGTGTGAACTGCAATGTACGTAGAGCAGGGTTTCCGATAGTAATTGAACAACATAAAGGTTGAAAAGGTGAAGAAATACATTTGTATCACAATCATGTTTAATCACATTCATAATCGATAAAACCAGATCAAGTCACATTCATTTCGAAGCGATACTCTTGACAATGGTGTTGCTAGGTGATTGCGTAATATGTGCACATCATAATATTTACAACTTATCAAACTTGTTTCAATCAAAATAACTGTCTGATGAAAATATAGGGAAACAGATCAGAGTGACAGTTTGGTTCCTGGTAAGAACGTCCAATGATCACGCTTACATCGTTAACAAGTCGAGGGCAAAAAGACTAATAAAATCAAGCATGGGTTTTGTTAAAGACATGGGGCTTCTATAACCGATGTTGGTCTGCTCCCAGTCGAGAACAAGCTTTAGCGAGTTTCCAGCAGGAACAGACCAACACAGGTATAGAAGCCATCGGCTTTAACAAAACCAGTGCTATATTATTTTTCTCGCTTAAATGCACCCTAAAACCAAGCAAATTAACGGATGTTGTAAATTACTACTTTCCATTGCGTAGTGCGACATCCGTTTCCAACAGCAACAGTAATATCGTACTATTTTGGCCCTCTTTGAAATTTACACAAGTAAAGGTGTCGGCCCGGTCAGATTTCACCCTATATAATCTATGTAAAAATGGGTCACTTTCAGGCCCTGCAGCCTAGACCACAACAAATTTTGGGTCTAACCCTGTATAATGTGTTTTCCCCTTTGATTAAGCATAGTTTGATTATACAATCACCGTCTACTTTTTCCACTATCCACCGTTGAATAAAATCACTGTCCAAAAACACACTACCAAAACAACATGGTCGACCCAAGCAATGCCTCTTTAATATCCGAATGGGGAAAAAGTCCTGAAATGGAAAGAAATGAGCACTGTCGATGTCTTGTCAAGATCAGAAATAATTCATTTTCAACAAAAAATGCAACCTAAGCTCCACACGGGAGCCAGCAGACATGTCAAATCAAGCATATTCATTTTTTCAAAGAACTATTTGCAAGGATACCGGGCCGACACCTAAACTTCCCTTGTATTGATTTCGCCTAATCGCACGTATGAATACACAGGACAAGGGGTGTTCCAGATAGGGATTTCTAGTACTTCTATATTTAGTAACTCGTGTTATATAGTACATCTGAGAAGCGAGGAAATATGTGTTGATTGCACGGTGGTTTTGACTGTTGCATGACAAAAGAGATGATTTTGATTTTAATATTGTAAATTTTCCTCATCTTGACGTGGATGTTCCCCGTGCTCCATCTTACGGGGTTTATATATCTCAACTTTTGCTATTGCTAGAGCTTGTTCATCTATTGACGATTTTAACAGTCGAAATCTCATTTTAACTGAAAAACTGCTTAAGCAAGGATATAGATACCATAAACTAAGAAAAACGTTCTCTAAATTTTACTTTCGAAATTTCTCGCTTATTGGCAAGTACCAATCTAATCTCAAGGCGCTTCTGCGACACGGTATTTCACATCCTGAATTTTATGGTGATGTGATATACAAACTTCGTAAAATTACTGGACATACCCATTTTCTCACTTTGTTCATCAAATATGTCAAAAATTCATTAAAAAGGGGTATGATCCTGTAGTACTACAACATACTGCATGTTTGGTTGTCATACCTTTTACAGTTGGCAATCACGCGTGCCTCTTTGCATGTACGCCCGACAAGAAAGGTTTAGTACTCTATGAAGGCGACCTCTTAAATCCAGAAACGGAAAGAGAACGTCGGATATCTGTACTATTTCGTTTTTGTCGTACCCTTTATTACTTTTCTACAGTTACTCTGTTTGCAGCTCAATCATTGAGTACACTAGCGATAGGTGGATACAGTTTGTTCACTTAAATGTTTTCGTTATACATGCAGTGTGAGGTTGGGCATCCATAAACCGGTTTAACCCCCCAGTGACTTTTGTCACTGACCGTTCCAAGGCGGTACTTCCATCTTCCCCCTATTGTATGTTTGTTTTGTCTTTATGCGTCTCTTGATGTTTTTATAGTTATGTACATTTGCTGTTTCCTTGTGTTGCTGTTCGGGCGGCTGTTTGTTCTGTATGTGGTGTTTCCTGCATGACTCATTTTTGTACTTTTAGCCTTAGGGGATTAATAAGGGATTAGGGTCCTTAAACACCCCAATCAGCGGGCCATCAAGTGGACTATGTAATAGGTAAGAGGCAATCACGTGTCAAATTATCATATATCACCAACTAATTAACACAGGGATTAGGGTCATAAATACCCAAATCAGCGTTCAGACCGTGTATTGGGAAAGAGACAGTTACGTGTCAAACTGTCAAAGTGCGCCAGCTAATTAACGCAGGCTGGCTTTTGAGACGAGAGAAAAATTATGAATTTTAAAAAAGTTTTTTTTCTCCGAATATTCGAATAGCAATATTAATATTCGGCACGATATTCGACTATTCGTTCCCATCCCTAATTTAAACCTATAGACCTAGGGCTTTCATATTTGGTATGTATCTTTCTTGTTTAATAATCTTTTTAAGTTGCTGAAAATTGGTATTTGGTTGCATTTAGGTTCTGATATTGATGCAGTTCAGTTTAAATTGAAAATTGAATGATTTTTTGTGTTCGATATGACACGATTTAGACATAACTTTTAAACAGGCGTTCGTCAGGTGACTTTGATACCATTTCTGGTTTCATTGTCTTATATCTCGCTAACTGCTATAGCTATTGGCATGGAATTGCATATACACATTAACCACCATCCATATTTTCATTGCGCACCCAGCCCATGCTGCATGCAAGGTCAAATGACTTAGGAACTTTATGTGCAGCTAGGCAAGCACCACCACGGGGGCATCGCTTTCTTACAGACACAATTTTCTAGTTTATTTATGATATTGTTGTGCCCTCGCACCTATGGGGACCCATGAGAATGACCAGGATAGACAACCGAATGAATATACATGTACCTATTTTAGTTCTCTACTTCTTTCTCTCTATATTTGCTCTTCTAATCTATTATCTACTCTAGGACACAGGACGACTATCAATTTTGTCAGGATGAATAATCGTCCTTGTTCCTTTCTCTTTCTTTCTATCCTTCTTCCTTTTCTTTCTATCTTGTCCAGTGACCAAGAGCCAGAGAGATTCAGGTATATTAATATCTGCGGACTGGTAAATTTTTTAATAATCATAAGGATCTACGAGATAAACAAAGGCATCAAAAGTAAGAACTAAACCAGTCGATGAGTATTATCACAGTTTAATTATTCTTTTCTTTCTCCAATCGACATACATCTGCCAAAACGCACATAAACACGTAAAGATTAAAAACAGGCAATACTTCAAAGGGCAGTCAATGAGCAGGACTTGTCAGTGCTAAAATGGAATGATCCTATGAGAAAATTCTAAAAATTCTTAATTGTCTTTATTGGAATCTCATCAATAACCGTAAAGTTCTACATAAATAGATATTATTTGAGTTAAAACTGCAGAATAATGAAGTTTAAATTTGAAAACGTATTGAAAATGCTGATTTGCCTTCAGAAAAGTAAGTATTAAACAAAAATATGCATAAATAATGATGTGAATGAACGATTGCTGTTGAATTAATTAAATAAAAGTAATTTCACACATTGCCTGATAACACCGAGTGGGCATGTTTGTTGACCAAAAGTCAATAACGTATATATAATAACGAACCTCATATGCTAGACAATTCATATATGGTATGGAGATAGCTTTGGTGAAGGCCTTTCAGTTGATGCAAGGATACATGAAATTGGGTCAAGGCCACTATTTTGAAAAAACTTTACTGTTTTAACAAACTTTAACATTTTGCTATAACTTCTGATCCACGAGTGCTAGGCAATTCACCTTTGGTATCCAGATAACGTTGGTAATGATCTTACGGATGACACAAAGATACCTTAAATCAGGTCATGGTCATTATTTTGAAACATTGGCTGTCATTAAATGTTGGTATAACTTCTGAACTACATAGACAATTTATATTTGGCATGCAGATAGCTTGGATGAAGGCCTTTCAGTTGATACAAGAATACATGAAATTGGGTCAAGGTCAACAAAAAATACGGCTTTAATGCGGTTTCCCTATGTTTTTGCTTGTTAGATAGTTATGTACATTTGCTGTGTTTTCTTCCGTTGCTGTTCGGGCGGCTGTTTGTTCTGTATGTGGTGTTTCCTGCATGACTCATATTTGTACTTTTAGTTTACACCTAAAGCTGATAGAGGCGCCGTTTCAAGCCATTGTGCAAAATAGAGAAGGCCCAGATCAGAAGGCTCCTGTAGGAGCCGTCTGTTCAGGATCTGCTCTGTTTGCTTATGGAATGATATTGATATCATTCTATAACACTGACATGGCCAAAATAGCCCATTATTCATATACCCGGTTAAAATTCAGGTAACATTTATGGTGTATGGTTCTTAGATGAATATACACCAGGGAAAGGGTCAAGCCCTAAAGTGTAGCATTTTAGCAACAACAAAAAATAGATGATTTCATAGCTATGGGAATTTAACATTAGAGGGTATTTTAGCAAAAACAATTTATTTCATAGATATAGAAATTTATAATTGCAAATTTCAGACAACATGCGTTACTGTTTGTCCATTCATTATAAAATGACATTTCGAAGTCAAATTAGAACTCTCTAGAGGAGCATTTGATCGGATATTATTTTGCTATGTATACACTAGTACGTGTGAATGTTGGGTTTTGCTTGTAACAATTAAGTATAATAATTATATTGTTGTTATTTATAATTATGCTATCGTCTGATTGCAATAATTATCTTAGAAAGTTCAAGTTCTAGAAATCAATTATTATCTTACTTCGTAATTACTCCGATGGAAGATGTAATATAAATCTGTTCGAGCTGTGAAACAAATCTGCTCAAAGTTTTTGACTATTTCCAATTCGATCGAGTTATTTTTTAAAAAAAAACAACAACAAAAACACCACCACCAAACCAAAACAACTATTGACAGAATATCAAACAGCTTGGATCCTGATGAGACGCCAAATTACTCGCGGACAGCGGCACACAGGTTAGTATTTAATACCATTTTGTATCGGTTTTGTTGCTATCGTGTGAAATACACTATAACATAATTAGCAAAATGTAAGATTATTACTATCAAAGTAAAAATCTTTATTTCATCCAGGCCAGGAGAGCATAGAAACATTCCACATACATGACACGAAACGAGTACAGTTGCCAACAATATTTTCAGTACAAGGAACATTAACAAAATACGAAGACGATGACAACACTAATTACAGCGATTACAATGTATTTGCCTTATATATTGAGCCACTCAGTCGCCCTTTTCCAACGGTTTGTAGAGCTGAATCAGTCTGAACTCCTGTGTAATAGACTTGCATAGAAGCAACTAATGTATACCCTGATAAAGCGGCTCCACCAGGACACGTTTTATTTGGGTATATACTAATGTGTCTAATTAAATTAATTCAAAGTATCATACGCCCACCTTTTTTTCCGTGTCGTTGGTTCTAATCTTCCACTTGAAATATTGTTGGTCGGACGTAAAACCCAGCTCACTCCACTAATGACACATAAGTCCTTGGATTACCTCATTCATATATTGAACATAGTTCTTTGCAAATGGTGTCTTTTTCCAGGGACAACGAGATGGACGACTTCATCTAAATGTTAAACCAATATCTTTGCAAATGGCTGCCATACTACAAGGGCATAGATAAGGACGACTTTATCTAAACCTTATATCAATCTCTTTGCAAATGGCTGTAATAATCCAGGGACATATATATATGGACGACCTCATATACATATTAAACCAATCGTTTTCCAGATGGCCGCCATACTCCAGTGACATAGATATGGACGACTGCATCTAAATCTTAACCAATCACTCTGCAAATAGCTGCAATAAGCCAGGGACATACAGTAGATATTGAACGACTTCATCTAAAACTTGATCCGAGCTCTTTTCAAATGGCTGAAAGTTAATATAATTATAAGCATAATATTTACTTTTTATACGCCCGTTTGAAAAAAACTGGACGTATTATGGAATGGCACTGTCTGTAACATCTCTATTAACGCAAAGCCGGTTGGGTGGATCGTTCTCAAATTTAACCACAATGTTCCGGTACGTATATCCAAGGTCAAGGTCGCATAATTATAACCCCCCACCACCACCTGTGGTGGGGGCTATATAGGAATCGCTTTGTCCGTCCGTCAGGTTTTGTCTGGACATCATATTATAAGTGTTATGGGGGGAACAGTCTTCTCCATGTTTCATAACTCTTGCACAAAATGTCCCAAGACAATTCAGAAGACAGTAGCATCCCAAGGTATTTTGCCTTCTATGTTGTCTTCCGTCTCTTGCTATGAACAGTATGATTGGTCTCTATGTGTGTCCGCTTGTTGATGATAAACAGAACCTAGCACTTCTCTGCATTGAACCCAGTCTCTTCCCTTTCCTACAGACTGTCGATGTCATCTGGAAGACGTCTGCATCTGCTATTGACTCGGCACAAAAGTGATACATCAGCAAAGAGTCGACAGGGAGAGCATAGGAATTCCGTGTGGTCATCATTGCTTATGAGCATTGAGAACGGCACATTGGTGAACATCGAATGTTATCGGTACTGACTCGGAGGAAACACCTTCCAGCGTGATTAGTTGGATAAAATCAAGCATTTTGTAATAAACATCATAGTGTTGGAGCTTAAGCAGCAGGTGTCTAAGACACTTTGTCAAATGTTTTGGAAAAGTCTAGCAAGATTGCATCAATCTTATGGGACTGATCCAGATCTGACACAAGGTCATTGGCCATACTGATCACTTTGTCTCACAGACGCGCTGCTTCCTGGGGCCATTGTGGCATTGACTGATGATGTCATGGTACTAAGAAAAACCAGGTTACTGTGTATGATGTATTAAATGATCTTACATGTAACAGAAGTTAGAGATATAGGCCAGTAAAGGGGTTATTCTGGACCATTTGTTTTGTAAATAGGATTAACGTGACCGTCTTCCAATCACTGGGGACTTTACCCTGGTTGAGAAACCTGAAATATCACAGCAAGAGCAGGAGTCAGGCAATGTGCCACTTCTTTCAAGAACTTCTGATAAGATGGTAGCTTTGTGGAGATACATACACCATTTATCGTGACATGAATAGAAAGGGCATCCGAATAAGGCACAATTGAGAGATAGGTCCTCATGTGTAAAGACAGAGAACTAGTGGTTCAGTATTTTAACATTGTTAATGTCACCATTCTTCAGTGGGGTTACTCCCGAGCTGTCACATTTCTTGTTCATAAAATGTGTAGAGCTTCTTACAGCTGGTGTCTGTCACTAGGTCAATCACATACCCATCATGAGCTTCCTTGCACTTCTTCTTTGCAAGTTGTCTGTAGCTCCTTGTATATGCCCGGTTCTTCTGTACCTTGGTCCTCAGCACTTTTTGTATGCACAATTTTCTGAATATATCCATTAGAGTACAGATTGGTAAAGGGGCTGATTTGCCACGTGTGCTGCAAACTCAGTCATTTTGATGGGTCATAGAGCATGCGTTAGCCTCCTTCCACAGCTGGACAAGATGTGGGGTAGGCTTCCTTCGTGACATGCTCACTTATTCCGGGTATTGTGGTTTATCTGTTTAACTAGTGATCGTTTGCGGCATTAACATATAGAGTGTTGTCATCACGGAGTGGCACTGAATATGTCTATGAATTCATTGTTGAGTGATAGTGAGTACCTATGGCCAGTAACTGTTAAAATGGCCAATCAATTTCGTGCAAATGTCGAAAGGGTTTTGTCAGAAGTACTGCTGGTGTAAGTAATATATATCAATTCATTGTGTAAAACATCGTCATACTCACCAGGAGCTATGGCGTTTCAATCACTAGTGATACAGACAGCTAATATAAGTTGTGTACATTCCAACAGACCATTATTACACTGAGACTATGGCAATAAGAGACTAATATTCTGGCATTTTTATTATCATCTCTAAATGATACATCTGCGCGAAAGAGGTACATCTGCGTGAAGAGGTACTATAACTTGCACTGATTTGCATCAAAGTTATAATTATACTGTATGATAATGTACTGTAAACGTATTTAAAACGATGTTTTCCGAACTTGCAATCATCACAGGTCACTCAAATCTTTCTTAAATGTGCCATACATATTTCTATACTTACTGTGGAGACATTGCTAAGAAATTAAATGCAAAACAAAGTGTCGAAATTGTCAAAAGTACGGTTAGTTTATACTATATAGAAATTTTATTATATTTTTGCACTGATTTGACCCTTGACCTAGTTTCTGACCTTCAACGAGGGTGTTGGTAGTGGCATAGACCAGCACCACAAATGATTAGTATCTGGCAAGACAATTGTGGTATTCAAACATTTCTACTAAAAGATGCCATGGACCTCGAAAACTAAGCGACTTTTTACACCTCGGATTTTCAACTATAAGTTCAATTTGACAATCCTTATAATAATGATTGAGCATAGCAAAAACCGAGCTTTATCATATTATTGAAAATATGGGTTCATTGTAGGGACTTCCTCTTTAATCATTCAAATGTACTACTTCCCAGCCTGATATAAACATTTATGTACCGGGTATATACCGGCGGGTTAACGACTACAATACGAGAGATCCCGGATCGATCCGCCGTTGGACCAAATCCTTCGAACGAGACTATAAACCGAGATCTATGTATCAGTGGGCATGTTAAAAGAATCGGAGAAACTCTGTCGATCATAAGAGTAGGACACCGCGTCCGCGTTTCTCTGTATCCTTTCGCCCTCTCTCTTGGGCGTCCAATAAGCCGTGAGCAGAAACAGAAGTACGCTTAATTCATTCGTTTCACCTATCTTTAGTTACGTTAACTAGTGAAGTATGGGGTTTCGCCCAGCATAGCTGCATTAAAAGAGTACATAGAAAGTTCTTTAAATCAATGCTAAATGTTAAACATAGAAAGTTCTTTAAATCAATGCTAAATGTTAAACAATCAAATAATGGCACTAGCGATAGGTGGATACAGTATGTTCAATTAAATGTTTTTTTGTTATACATGCACTTTACCACTGTATTTGCTGTCGCGGTTGTTGTAGATTAGTCGGAGAGGGGATACGTTTATTTACACTGTTTGTCTTTTAGGATGGGGATGGAATAAGGGTGAGGTTGGGCGCCCATAAACCGGTTTAAACCCCCGGTGACTTTGTCACTGACCGTTCCAAGGCGGTACTTCCATCTTCCTCCTATTGAATGTTTGTTTTGTCTTTGTGCGTCTCTTGTTGTTTTTTCTACCCATGTACATTTGCTGTTTCCTTGTGTTGCTGTTCGGGCGAGTGTTTGTTCTGTATGTGGTATTTCCTGCATGACTCATTTTTGTACTTTTATCAGGAGAATTAGGACGATATCCACAGAAAATCAACACATTTGAAATATTGGGTCAAAATCAGGTATCTGCATACTTACAACGGTAATAAACAAAGTGAGAGATAACACCAACCAGAAAAATAATCAGAATTGGGAAAATAACGTGCGCATTCTTTTACAGAATTATGGTCTCAGCGAAGTTTGGTTATATGCTGCGTCAATTGACATAAATTTAAAGTACTTTCCCCAGTACTTCGAAGACGCCTTTTATATATGTACATCAGTCAGTGGAACATAGAGATGAATTCGAGTACTTCATTATATCTGTACAGAGAGTTATTGTGCACCACTTGTCGCAGATTTGTTTTTGTACTGCTATGAGAGAGATTTCATGTTGAGTTTGAATCCTCAATCACAAGAAGATGTTATAAAAGCCTTCAATGATACTTGTCGATATTTGGATGATATTTTTAACTTGGATAACCCTTTCTTTAATGCTCTGATTCCTACAATTTATCCTAAAGAACTCAAATTGAATAAAGCTGACCCGTCCGACAATTATGCAGCGTTTCTTGACCTAGACCTTAAACTTAATAATGGAATGATTTCTTCTAAAATATATGACAAAAGAGATGATTTTGATTTTAATATTGTAAATTTTCCTCATCTTGACGGGGATGTTCTCCGTGCTCCATCTTACGGGGTTTATATATCTCAACTTATTCGTTTTGCTAGAGCTTGTTCATCTATTGACGATTTTAACAGTCGAAATCTCATTTTAACTGAAAAACTGCTTAAACAAGGATATAGATACCATAAACTAAGAAAAACTTTCTCTAAATTTTACTATCGAAATCTCTCGCTTATTGGCAAGTACAAATGTAATCTCAAGGTACTTTTGTGACACGGTATTTCACATCCTGAATTTTATGGTGATGTGATTTACAAACTTCGTAGAATTATTGGACATACCCATTTTCTCACTTTGTTCATCAAATATATAAAACAATTCATTAAAAAGGGATATGATCCTGTATTATTACAACATACTGCATGTTTGGTTGTGAACCCTTTTACAGTTGGCAATCACGCTGGCCTCTTTGCATGTACGCCGACAAGAAAGGTTTAGTACTCTATGAAGGCGACCTCTTAAATCCAGCAATGGAAGGAGAACGTCGGATATCTGTACTATTTCATTTTTGTCGTACCCTTTATTACTTTTCTACAGTTACTCTGTTTGCAGCTCAATCATTGAGTACACTAGCGATAGGTGGATACAGTATGTTCAATTAAATGTTTTTTTGTTATACATGCACTTTACCACTGTATTTGCTGTCGCGGTTGTTGTAGATTAGTCGGAGAGGGGATACGTTTATTTACACTGTTTGTCTTTTAGGATGGGGATGGAATAAGGGTGAGGTTGGGCGCCCATAAACTGGTTTAAACCCCCGGTGACTTTTGTCACTGACCGTTCCAAGGCGGTACTTCCATCTTCCTCCTATTGTATGTTTGTTTTGTCTTTGTGCGTCTCTTGTTGTTTTTTCTACCCATGTACATTTGCTGTTTCCTTGTGTTGCTGTTCGGGCGAGTGTTTGTTCTGTATGTGGTATTTCCTGCATGACTCATTTTTGTACTTTTAACATTGAAATTTCAGATTACTTGACTAAAATGTACAATATCAAATTCAAAAACACGTTAGCAAGAATACACTAGTCATCACAAAATGTAAGCATTGAAACTGGAAGACACGATAAAATTGAACGAAATCTTAGGAAATGTATACTTTGTAACCTCAATGATGTAGTCTAAGATGAATTTCATTTTATTTTAGTTTGTCCGTCCTTTGTTGAATTAAGAGAAAGATATTATTATTAGTATTATACCACATTTATATAGCGCTCTTTTCACACAGGATATGTGCGTTCAAAAGCGCTTCACATAGATACATTTTATATAAAAAACGGGGTATATTCAATGTTAAATTATAGAGCATTTAAAATAAATATATTTAATACTTATATTTAGATAAGAATAATAATAAAAAAAGAATTTATTTAGAATATAGGTAAACCAATTTCATCCTTTCCGTAAGTTAATCTGTGTCATATTATGCTCTATTATATTGTGTCAACGGACTCGCATAAAATAAAAAACAAAATTTGAATGTCACATTCTATGCACAGTGCCAGTACGTCACACAGTATTGACCCAGACCCAACAGAATTGGGTACATGTTTTTGGTATACAACACTACACATAAAATATTGCTGGAAAATTGGATAACAGAACAGATCAATTTGAAGTTCATGCATATACACTAAGCAATACAAATAAACTACTGTTATATACTTGTTCGTGCAATATGCACCCCCCCCCCCCCCCCCCAGTCAAACACTATTCGACCCGCTATGGCAATGAAGGAGCACACAAAGGATAATCAGTAAAATGTCCTATTATGGGAACCCGAAAAAGCCCAGTCAAAGTAAAACTAAAGAGGGTATCCCGTATACTGTTCCTACAACATATCCCACCGGCTGCAATGGAAAGGAATCATATCAGACAAATCGAGACTGACTGAGACACGAGATGCTGCATCGGACCGTACATGCTTAACCTACCCACTGCCCATATATTACACGACCCAGTTCACTGGTAAGCAAAAAGAAGGAAACTTGGTTAGCTTAACAGGAATCCCTGGCACACGTTGAGGGCAGGGTAGCAAGTCATGCCAGCAAGACTCCCAATGTACCAGTGGGGTATAGGGATGCCCTGTTCCACTACGGTGCTCCCTCCGGCGTTGGAACTGGAGTTACCAGAGGTACCAAGCATATAGGGATGCTCCGTTTGACAACAGCACTCCCTCAGAATATCCAACTCCCGCACGTACAACAGCAAAGGAATTCCCTAGAAGTCCATAAAAATTATGGATGAGATCTTTTTTTGTTCGTTTATCTAATTATTTCTTCTACATTTGTGGAGCATTCTGTTTAAAAAAAGTCCCACAGTCATAAGCCAGTGGCAATATCAACAGGCTAATGCAGCAGTTATGATAACCGACGATTAGTAGCTACGTTTTCTAAACTGCCCTAATAATATATGTTGAAGAAATGCGTTTTCAGAGATCTTTTGAAACATGCCAGTGAGCTTGCATCTCTAATGCCTGATGGTAGAGCATTCCAGAGTTTCGGAGCTGCATGCATGAAATTTTTCTCGCCGTATTTTACCTTACAACTTTTTGGTACAACTAACGTCAAAGAACTACTTGCTGATCTTAATTCTCTGCGGGGCCTGTACACGTCAAGCATGTCGACAATATACTTGGCCGATTCATTGTGCATGGCTTTATACGCAAGTGTCAGAATTTGAATTCAATCCGATGTTGAACCGGAAGCCAATGAAGTTCCTTCAAAACCGGCGTGATATGATCATATCGAGAAGTCCTGGTTATGATGCGGGCTGCTGTGTTTTGCACTCTTTGAAGTTTCCGCAGTGTTTTGTTGTTTCCGCAGTGTTTTGTTTGAAATTCCATGCAGCAATGAGTTGCAGTAGTCTATTGTTTATGTAACCAGAGAGTTCACCAAAGTCTTGGTAGCAGCAGGTGAGAGGTACTTTCTTATGTGGCTTATTCGTCGGAGATGTGCATAACTAGACTTACACACATAATTGATGTGTGATGTCATATCCATTTGTGAATCGAGCCATGCACCGAGGTTCTTTATACACAAAGATGGCTTGATTTTAGAGGGTCCTACTTGCACATAAATCTCTTCAGGTACTTCTGTGTTTTTTGTATGAAACAGGATGACTCAGTTTTGTCAGTATTGAGCTTCAGCATGTTCTGGTGCATCCAAGAGACTAGTTCTTTGAGACAGTTCTTGTTGACAGGAAATGTCCTTGGGCTTAAAGGATAGGTATAACTGTGAGTCATCAGCATAAAAATGGTGGTTCAGCCCATGGGTTTTGCAGATTGAGCCGACAGGCTTTGTGTACATGATGTAATGTTTTGGTCCTAGGACGGATCCCTGTGGCACGCTATATGTCATCTTAACTGGATTGGACAATTCCCCATCTACTGACACTATTTGATAGCGGTCATTTAGATAGGAGGTCATCCACTCAAGATGTTTTCCAATGATTCTGAAGTCTTTTTCTAGGCGTTTCAGCAACGTTTCGTGATCGATAGTATCAAATGCAGCCGGTAAGTCAAGCATCACCAGAATTGCAAAGAAATATAATATAAATATAAATAATATATAAAGAAATATAATTTCCGTAGACCAAACATGTATAAACTAATAAAGCTGTTGAACTGTACGAATGTGAATACGCTAAACAAACTTGCCATATACTGCTCAAAGGCATTTGAAAAGAGAAAACACCATATAGAGTATGATTATAGAAGGTGATTAGCAGACGACCAATATCATGATTACTTTTGTATACCTTATATACTGTTTTCTTTGATAGGCTACTTCTGCAATCTATATATCTCATTTTCTTCTGTTTTATATATTATTACAATTGCTATTCACATGTTTTTGTGAATTGTATTGTGATGTGACGATGAACTGTGATGTTCAAGTCCTTGAATAAATGTATGTTCTGTTCTGTTCTGTTAATCAACACAATCAATGAAACATATTTATACACAGTTTGTTGTACAAAGGTTGCCTTAAGCGCACTGATCTTTACACAAAATGATGTTGAAACACAATTTCGGCGTTTCTGAGGTTCATTTGATTTGTCGTCCCGGAGTTATGGCCCTTGCACTTAAAATAATAAGGCAAATAGTTTGTCCGCTGTTTTCTGGGAAAACTATTTTACAGATATTAATGAAACTTCACAGAAATGTTTAATGCGTCAAGGTCTGAAGCTGAGTCGATTCTAAGGTTCATTTTATTTGTCGTTTCGGAGTTACGGACCTTGCACTTAAAACATGATATAAATATGAGAATGGCCGTAATTTTTCATTTTAAACGATATTTACTTCAATTATTTTATATGATATTAATCTTATAATATATATCTCATATTAATATGAATTTTCACATATATTGCGGTTTTTTATACATCATTTTATTTTTAAGTTATGGCCTTTGAACTTAATGTCTTTTTTGCTTTGTTTGCCGGTCAACTTTTAGTTTGTTGTTTTCTGGGAAAACTATTTAAAGGATATTAATGAAACTTCACACAAATGTTTTATGCAACAAAATCTGAAGCTGAGTTGAGTTTGAGGTTCATTCAATATGTCGTTACAGAGTTATGGCCCATGCACTATAAATACGAAAATCTGCAAATATGAGAATGGCCATAACTGTTTTATTTAATAAGATATTCACTTCAATTCTTGTTTATATAATATCAACTTAATATGGAGATCAATATCTGAAGCACAAATTAGAAAGTGTCAAAACTTATAAAGCATATTAAATCGGAGAAAGTTTGCAAGTGGGCGTATTATGTACCGTATGCGGTACTCTTGTTAACTTAGAGTTTTTGGTTACGGTTATGTTAAAGTCCATCTGTTTACATAACCCTATGATAAAGCTTCATCTGTAGGCAAGAGAACATAACTCTGTCAAGCATTTTGGGTTAATTATTTGGTGAAAGTCCAATTATTTATACATAACCCTTTCAGATAAAGACTTGGAACATCGCATATTTGGTCTTAGAATTTGCGTTTAGCAAACATGTTAACCTCAGTTTATATTGAACAAGGCCTCGACGGGCGTATACTGTACCCACTGGCACCCTTTGCGAGTGTTACCTGCTTTAAATAACAACCCTTTTGGTCATTCGAACGCTCCTGTATGGATAGATAACTTGGTGTTATCGTGATGTAACCACCCTTTTCGAGACGATTCTAAAGAGTGGTTAAAATTTAACCACAATGTTTATCTGGACATGCTATAGTAGCCTGTCCAGTACCGGTACGTATATCCAAGGTCAAGGTCGCATAATTAGATATGTTAAATATCACGCTGACTGTAACATCTCTAACTCAAGTTCTGCTTGATGGATCCTCAAATTTAATCACAATGTTCACCTGGACATGCTACAGTAGCATGGGTGTGTCCCGGTATGTATATCCAAGGTCAAGGTCGCACATTTGATCTTAGAATTTGCGTTTAGTAAACATGTTAACCTCAGTTTATGTTGAAAGAGGCCTCGACGGGCGTATATTGTACCCACTGGCACTCTTGTTAGTGTTACCTGCTTAAAATAACAATTCTGTTGGTCATTCGAACGCTCCTGTCTGGATAGATAACTTGGTGTTATCGTGATGTAACCACCCTTTTCGAGATGATTCTAAAGAGTGGTCAAAATGCAATTGAGGGTTTGTTGGAGAAATAATTGTTGCTATTTGAAATACATTTAACCCTTTACCTCATACAAACCTATTGCAACCAGAGTAGGCCCGGCTTAGAAACGTGGGTTGATGAAGTGATACATCATTACCTAGTTTTAATTGGCCATCCGTTGACAAAAATTGAAAAGTCTAGCTATTGTGATCATTGGGTCGTGGGCGTTGTCGTTTGCGTTTGCGACGTCGGCGTGCAAAAACTTTAATGTAACTCATTCCTCGAAAGTATAATAGGTATCAACATGAAACTTCATAGGTTAGTGGATTTCATTGAAGGGAAGGCCCCTACATAAGAACCATAACTCTTGATTTAAAATTTAAAATAAAATAAAATTTAGCTGGACAAACACCAAATACGACGAGCATTGGCGCCGCACGCGGCTCTTGTTTTTAGATTTACACTCCAGAACAATTAGTTGCAATATTTTCCCCTGTGCTCACTTATGTCCAAGAACTGTTTGGTGTGTTAAAATTTTGCAGACCATATGCTGCCCAGCATAATGTACTCCAAATACCTTCTGCACTCTGAGCAATTAATGCCTGCAAATATTGTCGTCTGCTTCAATTCTAAAAATACGTCTTTCTTCTAATTATTTTCAAAAACAAATTTCAGAGTGACACAGTTTGGACCCTGATGAGGTGCCAAATTACTCTGCGTCTCATCTGTATCCAGACTGCTTGCAAAGGTTATTATAAATGCTAAAAACCACAGCAATAGCTGCATGAACACAATTAATACATGTTTAGAGGAAACGTTGCTTATTTCAGACGTCAGTTGATCGTCTTTGGTCAGAACTTGGTATGTCATTGCATAACATTTCTTATAAAAATGCATATCAGCAGAAAAGTTTTATATCGGAAACAAGAAAGGTTTAATAGCAGCTATTCACTTTAAAAGGCGTTTCAAAGCATGCTTTAACCTACACCTTTCAAACTGGCTGTCAAAAGGTCTTACCAGTGCTTGAAACATCACATGAGAACTGGGTTTCCAAATGTTCACGTTCCCTTCTTTAAGTGTTTCAAATATCGCATTCAACAAAATGACATCTGATTAAAGCATTTTCCTCATTCTGCAATCGTTTTAAAAAAATTCCCATGTACCCCTTAATCAAAATTACTAATTAATATTGCTCTGTTTTATCTTCTATCCTGTTTAAACATGTTTTACGCAGCCATCGTGTTTGCTTTGAAATATAAAGCAGTGAACAGCGGCATATATAGTTTTAGTACCCTCTTCAGAAAAATCGCTGTTTCCAAATAAAAGCGTGTCTACATTTAGTGGATGGTAATTACGTCTATTGTAAATGAATGCTATTATCTCATTCTGGAAAAATCTACAATGGAAGAAGTAATGAACGGCTTTGACTTATGTGATTATTAAATAAATCATTGTTTACATTACTGCAATTTGTTTCTGATTCGAGCATGTATAACTGATAAATACCTTAGATCATGGTTATGTACCAGTTGTTCCAGAGACGTACTGAGGACGGAATATACGTTTTTGTTAGATAGATGGTCGAAATGGGGGCAATATATAGTCATATCTGTTTCTCAAAGGATAACGACTTTCTTCTCCTACAATTGGCGGTACTAAATCATTAATATATGGTGGAACTTTATCATGAATCACTTTATACATAAAACGGAGTTTTTTAGTTTTACGGCGACTAGATAAAGATTCCCATCCACATTCTCGATATAAGTGTTCTAGTGTTACTGATCTAGTTAGACCGGTTACTATACGCGCTGCCTCGTTCTGAAGTTTTTCTAAGGTGTCGGAGCAATTCTCTGATTGTTTTCAATTAGGGAAGGATTTAATATGACTCCCCATGCCGTAATTAGTAAGAGCAGGGAAAGTAAATAAACGGGATTTAAATGAAGATGACGATTCGCCTGCTATTGACATATTTTATGCCTTACTCTTCAAAACGTTAGGGAATATCTTTCTCTCTGTGTTTGGTCGCTACGCCCGTCTGTTCCGGCTTAAATCTGTTAATCATTTACTGGAAATGTTGCATCCCTTTGACGTTTACACAGTATACAAATTATGGAGTTGGTTGGATATGCGTTAGCCTTTGGCTTGCAGACCTATTTTTGCTCTTGTTTGTACACCAAAACAGTTACAGTTTGGACATTAGTCACACCCAAACAGAAGGAATACAACAAATCTCTTTTCGTTTTTGTATTCTTTGCGAAGCAATAGAATAAAAAGGTAGCGTTCCACAGCCTAACCCATGGTACCCTCGCCGGCCTGACAAAATAGTGCAATTTACTGGCCTGTATTCGATAGATACAAAGAGTGTTTAATAACATGGCATCCGGAACCAATCGTGGTATACTATATCTGACATGAAAATGCTTCGTAACATAATCTTCGGCTTAGTGTGTGCAAAAATCAACAAAACCGACAAAATATAGCAATGTGTAAGAAGGGCGCACGGATATACAACTATCAGTCACATGAAGAATCACGTGATCATAACATGAATGAAAATACTCAATGAATAAAGAAGCGCGCGTCGGATGACCTTATGCAAGCGATCAGGTAATCACGCCCATAACTGCGAGTGGTCAGTGTGATAATAAGCATAGTGAGAAACGGCTGAAGTGTCAGCTGCAACTGTATCATCAACTGGATAGTGTTCAGTGCCTTCCCTTATAGATACGCCATTCCATGCCAAAGCGAACTTATTCGATATCAGATTGATACCATGCAAAGAATACTACGGCGTCTATAACGCTTTGATTTCAGTTAGGACCAGACCAAGCATGTTACTTGCCAGGGGCGTAGCAAGCGATATGCACTTACACACGTGCGTATCATCAAACTGAAAGATGAAAAAACATGATTTGGCCAAAATCAAACAGTTTGAAACATGATGAGACGTCGCATTATACGGTGTCTCATCTGGATCCAAACGGTTTTCATAGGTAATCACAGGTGCGACATTGACAACCTATAGGAGTAAATGCTCTATTTATCACAATGGTTTCAAACTACACAGTTCAAAATTTTCCCAGTGAGGGATGCAACCCCCCCCCCCGGCCCCTATAGCCCCGACGCGTACATCACATTTGGATTGAGCTACGCTCTTGCTTGCTTTAATCCTTATATCCCGCTGGCTCACATTTGGATTGAGCTACGCTCCTGCTTGCTTTAATCCTTATATCCCGCTGGCTCACATTTGGATTGAGCTACGCTCCTGCTTGCTTTAATCCTTATATCCCGCTGGCTCACATTTGGATTGAGCTACGCTCCTGCTTGCTTTAATCCTTATATCCCGCTGGCTCACATTTGGATTGAGCTACGCTCCTGCTTGCTTTAATCCTTATATCCCGCTGGCTCACATTTGGATTGAGCTACGCTCCTGCTTGCTTTAATCCTTATATCCCGCTGGCTCACATTTGGATTGAGCTACGCTCCTGCTTGCTTTAATCCTTATATCCCGCTGGCTCACATTTGGATTGAGCTACGCTCCTGCTTGCTTTAATCCTTATATCCCGCTGGCTCACATTTGGATTGAGCTACGCTCCTGCTTGCTTTAATCCTTATATCCCGCTGGCTCACATTTGGATTGAGCTACGCTCCTGCTTGCTTTAATCCTTATATCCCACTGGCTCACATTTGGATTGAGCTACGCTCCTGCTTGCTTTAATCCTTATATCCCGCTGGCTCACATTTGCAAACAGTTTGGATCCAGGGGAGAAGCCGAGTAACTTTGCGTCTCGTTATCTAGAATCCAGGCTGTTTGAAATTCGGTGAAATAAGTTCTCAAAAGTTTGACTCGGAGGCAGTTAAAACTGCACAGGATCCAAAATTGGGCAGACATTGTTTTCACAGACAATTAAAGGTTAAACATAAGTGTGCCATAGCACAGATATTTAAATGGCCTGTTGGTTTTTTACTATCTTTGCAATTTCGATGAGTTCTAGTATATACATAAAGTTATAAAGTAGGTTTAGAACATCCCCAGCACTCAGACTTATTTGTCTCACTTTGTTGATTAATCTGACACGTCGACAGATATGATAGCTGTTAGGTTTATCAGTCTGAGAAGACATTCTAATTACTAGAAACATGCAATACATTCATCAGTGATCCCTGGCTTGCTATAAGTAGATGATACAGCAACATGAACAATGAGATATTTATTTAATGTTTTTTGTAAATAAATGTTTTTTGTAAGCCCGTACCTCATATGAACGATTGTCACACCTTTTGCAAATAGAGGATTTGTCCGATCAGGCTTTGCTAGTTTGTTTATGACATTACATTATATATCACGTTCCATTGGCAAACAGAGCATACCCTCGACAGACGGCTCTTATAGCATCTGTCTGATCTGGGTCTACTCTTCAAATGCGTGAAACACGTTTATATGAAAGAAAGAGTTAAAGAAGACAAATGCATTCAGTGTACATATAATAGCCGGTCCCTAGCGACTGAAACCGGTGCTGGTTACTTTTTCACCACATACAAAGTTGCAATACTCTACGAACATATACAAGCGAGGTTTTACGCAAGCGTAAAATGGCTGCGTAAAGCATGTTTAAGCAGGGTAGGAGATGAAACAGAGGGTAGTATTAGTATTTAGTAATTTTGATTATGCAAGGACATACAAAATCCGACCAAAGACAATCAACTGACTTATGAAATATAAGCAAATGTTCCTCTAAACAGGTATGGGTTTTGTTCCAGCCCGTCTAAGGGCTTATCAGTTTTTCATAGGAAAATCTTTAAAAAATCTTCTCTGAAACTGTAAGGCCTAGACCTTTGATATTGGCATGTAGCATGATCTAATGGTCATCTACAAAGATTGTTTAAATTATTAGCCCCGGGCTAAAAATGGCCCCGCCCAATGGCTTATCAGTTTTTCATTGGAAAATCTTTAAAAATCTTCTTCTCTGAAACTGTAAGGCCTAGACCTTTGATATTTGGCATGTAGCATGATCTAGTGGTCATCTACAAAGATTGTTCAATTTATGACCCCCGGGCCAAAAATGGCCACGCCCACGGGCTTATCAGTTTTCATCGGAAAATCTTTAACATTCTTCTCTGAAACTGTAAGGCCTAGACCTTTGATATTTGGCATGTAGCATGATCTAATGGTCCTCCACAAAGATTGTTCAAATTATGACCCCCGGGCCAAAAATGGCCCCGCCCAAGGGCTTATCAGGTTTTCATAGGAAAATCTTTAACATTCTTCTTCTCTGAAACTGTAAGGCCTAGACCTTTGATAGTTGGTATGTAGCATGATCTAATGGTCCTCTACAAAGATTGTTCAAATTATGACCCCGGGCCAAAAATGGCCCCGCCCAATGGCTTATCAGTTTTTCATAGGAAAATCTGGAAAAATCTTCTTCTCTGAAACTGTAAGGCCTAGACCTTTGATATTTGGCATGTATCTTTGGCTTGTGGTCCTCTGCCAAGATTGTTCAACTTACGACCATGACCTCTGGGCGAAACTTGGCCCTGGCTTATCAGTTTTTCATGGGAAAAATATATCATTTTTCTCTGAAACCATAAGGCTTAGACCTTTAATTAATGGCATACTGCTTTGCCTTGTGGTTCTCTACCAAGGTTGTTCAAATGATGGCCCCTGGGGTATCTCAGATGAGCGCTTCAGGGCCTCATGGCCCTCTTGTATAGGTGATATGGGCGAATTTGCAGATATGGCATTACAAAAACTTGGGTGTTGCCATGGAAACGGTTAGAATACACATAGCCTAAAATAATTTAAACTTGAGTACATTCGCGATTCTGATTCAGGAGACTTTTCGGAACATTTAAGTATCCATGAAAAAAAGTCGGACTGCATGGTAGACCCTATTGACTCCCTGAGTATCAGGACATCGTCTGAAGCATACTATCCACGATGAATCTGTAGAGCGGTTACACATTTTCGATAGTATGGAAAAACGAAACTACCTGTACTCATTAACGAATATTCTAACTATGAATACACACAAACAAAGCATCTTACATGTCAGATTTCCGCACATTGACTTAAAGACGATTTCTACAGTTTGTTTCTTTCCAAGAATGCTTTTTAAGGTTTTTTTATATTTTGTTGCTGAATTCATTTTTTGAGTATTTAGCATGAAATAAACATACGCGTGATTCCTGCCTTTTACATATGCGACAGTACAAAACTATGACATCAATGATATTTTCGTAAATTACTAAGAAACTTATCCAAGATTTTTTTTCAAAATTTCACATTTTGTGCTTTATAGTATCATTAACATGAAATCAAAAAGAAATATATGAGTTAAGGCTTCGTTTTTAGCTCACCTGGCACAAAGTGCCAAGTTAAGCTATTGGGATCACCCAGTGTTTTTTTCAAAATTTCACATTTATGCTTTATAGTATCCTTAACATGAAATCAAAAAGAAATATGTGGGTTATAGACTTCGTTATTAGCTCACCTGGCACAAAGTGCCAAGTTGAGCTATTTGGATCACCCTGTGTCCGTCGTCCAGACATCGTGTGTCGTCAACATTTCAATTCAAACAACATCTCCTCTAAAATCATCAGGTCAAATGTAATGAAACTTTCCAAGGATGGTTATTGGATGATCCGCTGTCAAAATAGCTAAAATTGTTTGGATCCATGTAGAACTCTGGTTGCCATGGGCAACCAAAAGAAAAATCTTTAAATCTCTTCTTCTCCAAAACCAATCTTCAGATTTCTAAACAAATTTATGGGAATAATCATTAGGTAACTTTTTACTAAAATAGCTGAAACCATGACAATATTTAAAACATCATGGCCGCTAGGGGCGGGCCTGTTTTCCTCATATGTTCATACATAGATAACATAGCAAAATCTTCAAACCTCCTCTTCTCTAAAACTAATGGTATGACTTCAGAACAATTTAATGGGAGCAATCATTAGGTAACTTCCTACCAAATTAGCTAAAATGGGTTGGATCCATGTAGAACTCTGGTTGCCATGGCAACCAAAAGACAAATCTATAAATCTCTTCTCGAAATTGAAAACGATGGTCAGCTTTCAAAATAATTTGATAGGAGTAATCATAAGGTGACTATCTACCAAAATAATTAAAACCATGAAAATATCTAAAAAGAAACATGGCTGCTAGGGGCAGGCCTGTTGTCCTTATAGATATAGAAAACATTGCGAAATCTTCAAATCACCTCTTCTCCAATAGATTAATATTTGTACCAATGGTCTGATTTCAGAATACTTTGATGAGAATAATCATTAGGTAACCCCAACCAAAGCATAGTCCAATTGTCCCAGCTGAAAGGGGAGCTCAAACAAATTGCAACAGAAATCATTTTAGTATTTTATGAAAGCTTGATGTGTTGTTGGTTCCCAAGAAAAAGTCTTAAAAATCTAGGTGGGGGAAATTGTGGGTTTTTTTTTCATATTCTCATGGCTTCCCATAAAAGGCGGTGGAATTCGCTAATTTATACACAGCATTTATAATTTGGTAGCAGACAAGTAGTGCAAATACCTAAGTTTCAATTTTTGTACTTTTATTATCACAAGAGTGTTGCTTGTGCCGTGTGGTGGCCGTAAAAAGTCTCCCCGTACACGTAATCGATGTTGTTATCATTCTCTTGCAGGATATGCAAGTAACATACACAACTCTCATTCGCCTCTTAAGTCCAGCGGGGATACCTTTATTTACAATATTTGTAAAGCTAGGGTGACTTTGAGAGAAGTGTGAGGTTAGGACGTCCGTAAACCGGTTTAAACCCCCAGTGGTGTTTTTGCTGCTGACCGTGCCAAGGCGGTACTCTCTTTGTCACCCTTCCTTTCGTTTGCCTTGCGTCTTTGTGCTTGTGGTTTGTTCATGTTGTGGAACGTTTGTCCCTGTTTCTTGTGTGTCTTTTGGTGTTTTCTGTGTTCATTTCGTATGTGTGTGTGCGTGTGCGTTTGGGTGTGTGGTTGTGTGTGTGTGTGTGTCATGCTGTCTATCGGTGTTTTGGTGGTGGTTGCGTCTTGCATGTGGCTTTGCCTGCTTGACTTTACTACTTTTCCATTCTTACATCATCATAAGTATGTCATGCACCTCGTGGTAGGTGTTGTGTTCACCAACAATTTGATGCACTTGGTAGCTACACTAATGTAATTGACATGTTGATGAACACAATACAGGTGCCCCTCTATCACTTTCCAATATGAATAAAGTTAAAATACCTCGAATAGAACTGAAAGCTTTAAATATGCAATCTGTGTCGTCTGTACAAGTACCCAGAAATATTTCTAATTTCTCTTCCCTTCTTTTGTTCGTTTAAAACAACTTAATCTTCAGTCGGCATCATCTTTTCACATACCATCTCTTTCTATTAATAAATGTTTTTTCAATGGACCAAGAGTTGTACTTTCACCTTTAAAATCTGTTATCCAAAATGTTTCTTCTATTCGTAAACGGTCCTTATGCAGGCGACACAGAGTGTATCCAATTATCCAAAAGTGCTTTGCTAAGAGGTGCATATGTTGTAGTAACATTTCTTGTAATTCCACTATAAAATCTACAGTTAATGGTAGAACATTTAATGTCAAGATAAACTCAGACGTTGATTGTACTACTACTAACGTTATTTATGTTTTAACTTGAAACGCGCCTAGTTGCAGTATACAGTACGTAGGACAAACAGGACGTGCGTTGAAAACTCGATTTCGTGAGCATGCATATCAGTGTCGAAATCGTAAACTAAATTTTTTTTTATACCAACACTTTCGGAAATCTGGCCATTCTTTTAAAGATGTTTTAGTACAAATTGTTGTGCATATAACATATGATAAGGAGGCGACTAGTAGCTTTAAATCGAAAGCTAGATTTATATCTGAATTAAATTGGATCAAAAAAAAATTGCAAACACCTTTCCCTTTAGGACTGAATGATAATATTTACCAGACTGGAAATATTTCTAAAGAACCAGATATAGATATTTTTTCAATGTTTTCTATTAGAAAACGATCACATGGCATTCGCAAAAATAGTAATATTAAACGAAAATCTCGTTTGAAAATGACTCTTCTTGATCTACATACTTTACGCCTAACTTCGGGTAAACATGCCATGCTTTCTAGACTTTCCTCCTTATCTATATGTTCATTAAAAGAAATTGACGAGCAAGCCGATAAAATTATTTTTAGATCAGATCCTCTCATCGGAACGGCTAGTTTGATACAAAGCTTTACTCTACATGTTCTCAGACCGCACATTGACAAATTATCTGAACACCAAAGATTATTCTTGAAAATTCCTTTTATTAATAAAGGTATTGATTTTATTGACCTCCAAAGTATTTTTAGAGACAAAAATGTAATTGACACTATTCCTAAATACTTTAAAAATACAGAACCACCTATCATCTGCTACAAATATAACAAACCCATCAGAAATACAATTTTCAACTATAATAAAATTGTAGCCGACCTTAATATTAATGATAATACTCCTGATAATTGAGATTGCGCCACCTCAAACTTTTGCTATTCTCCGGCTGGTCATGTGATTACTGGTAATTTTGAGATAATTAAAGATAAACGTCTACGATCTCTTTTGAATAAAGGTCCCAAATATAGAATACCATCCTTGATAGATTTTAACTCTTGTCGAGTTCAGATTGCGGAGGCTTTACAAAATTTTAGTATTAAATGGTGTCGAAGAGAACATGTTGAGTCTAATGCTCTTTCTTGTTGGAAAAAAACTAATTTTTGATATAATTGATAAACGCATTTCCTTTTACAGCTCTAATAAACACCTTCTTCCACCTAAACCTAGAACTTCTTTTAGACATCTTAAAAAGGGTTTACAGGATTTCCATTCAAAATACATTTTTGTTCCTGCTGATAAGGCATCAAATAATGTGATTATTATTTGACGATTACATTATATCGATGTCTTGAAGCAGGAAATTATTAATACCAAGTCATACATTTCAGTTACCACTGACGAAAAGACCATCATTTCAGACCATGTCAAAAAGTGTGAACAATTTGGAACCGATGTTAAAATTACACAACATCAACTTCCTACAATGTATTGGTTACCAAAACTACATACAAAACCATATAAAGCGCGTTTTATTGCAAATTCTAGTTCATGTACCACTACTAAATTGTCTATACTTTTGACTTCTTGTTTAACGAAGGTAAAGGAACATGTAAAATTCTACTGTGATAAGACTTATGAAAATTCTGGAATAAATCTCTTCTGGTCTATTAAGAACTCTTCAGAAGTCTTAAACAAACTTAAGAACAAAAGGTATCTTGCATCCACTGTAAGCACGTACGATTTTTCTACTCTGTACACAACTCTTCCTTATATTTTAATTAAGGATAAGCTTACTAACTTGATCCAGAAAGTATTTGCCCGAGAAAAAACATCATTCTTGGCATGTAATGCTGAAAAAGCTTTCTTTACTGACGAGCAAATGAAATATTACACCAATTGGACTTGCTCAGAAGTTTGCGAAGCACTAACCTTTCTTTTGGATAACATATTTGTACGTTATGGGAATGCTATATACCGTCAGGTAATTGGTATTCCTATGGGTACGAATTGTGCACCACTTGTCGCAGATTTGTTTTTGTACTGCTATGAGAGAGATTTCATGTTGCGTTTGAATCCTCAATCACAAGATGTTATAAAAGCCTTCAATGAAACTTGTCGATATTTGGATGATATTTTTAACTTAGATAACCCTTTCTTCGATGCTCTGATTCCTACAATTTATCCTAAAGAACTCAAATTGAATAAAGCTAACCCGTCCGAAAATTATGCAGCGTTTCTTGATCTAGACCTTAAAATTAATAATGGAATGATTTCTTCTAAAATATATGACAAAAGAGATGATTTTGATTTTAATATTGTAAATTTTCCTCATCTTGACGGGGATGTTCCCCGTGCTCCATCTTACGGGGTTTATATATCTCAACTTATTCGTTTTGCTAGAGATTGTTCATCTATTGACGATTTTAACAGTCGAAATCTCATTTTAACTGAAAAACTGCTTAAGCAAGGATATAGATACCATAAACTAAGAAAAACTTTCTCTAAATTTTACTATCGAAATCTCTCGCTTATTGGCAAGTACAAATGTAATCTCAAGGTGCTTCTGCGACACGGTATTTCACATCCTGAATTTTATGGTGATGTGATTTACAAACTTCGTAAAATTATTGGACATACCCATTTTCTCACTTTGTTCATCAAATATATAAAACAATTCATTAAAAAGGGATATGATCCTGTAGTACTACAACATACTGCATGTTTGGTTGTGAACCCTTTTACAGTTGGCAATCACGCTGGCCTCTTTGCATGTACGCCGACAAGAAAGGTTTAGTACTCTATGAAGGCGACCTCTTAAATCCAGAAATGGAAGGAGAACGTCGGATATCTACTATTTCATTTTTGTCGTACCATTTATTACCTTTCTACAGTTACTCTGTTTGCAGCTCAATCACTGAGTACACTAGCGATAGGTGGATACAGTATGTTCACTTAAATGTTTTTTCGTTATACATGCACTTTACCACTGTAGTTGTTGTAGATTAGTCGGAGAGGGGATACGTTTATTTACACTGTCTTTTAGGATGGGGATGGAATAAGTGTGAGGTTGGGCGCCCATAAACCGGTTGCATCATAGTGTTTTAGAGATAGTGTGCGTGCGAGTTACCCAACCCACTCATAATTTTCCTTGAAATTCTTATAAATGTGAGCCATAGTATTTAATTCATCAACTTGTCACATAAATAAATGTAGTACAAAGCATGCTTACCTTTATATCCTTTTGGCTATCCCGTTTGCATTATAAAGTCCAATGCAGCTGAAGTTATCAGTTACATGTAGACGCTTGATTCAGGGTCAGCTAGACGCTTGTATCTTAGTATGGTGGGCTGAACTACCATAAGATTCTGGTGATAAATGCTACATTAAAAACAACTTTATTGTAATTTCCCTCAGCAGGTTTTTCTAGAGTTTACATATGTTTTAATTATACACTATATTATTTTATTATTTGTGGTGAAATCACAGGACAACTGTACTAACAGCTAAAACAGTGACAATATCTAAAACAAGAGGACCATGATGGCCCTGATATCGCAAACCGGACAATTAGAGGAGGAGATTTTCAAATTTTTCATTATATGTTTCTATAGAAACTGGTCACCCCTGCGGCGGGGCCAATTTTGACCGCAGGGGCATAATTTATAGAACTTTTGTAGAGGACCTGAACATGATGCTATGTTCCAAATATGAAAGCTGAGAACCTTCCAGTGTCAGAGGAGAATATTTACAAATGTTTACTATATGTTTCTATAAAAAACAAGGCACCCCTGGGGCGGGGCCAATTTTGACCCCTGGGGCATAATTTATATAACATTTGTAGAGGACCTACATATGATGGTATGTACCAAAAATTAGGGCTGAGAACCCTGTAGATTCAGAAGAGAAGATTCAAATTGTTGACGAGCGACGATGGACGACGGACATCAGCCGATCACATTGACGAATGATTGAATATTTATAAATGCTGGCCGAAATTCGCGTTATCCAGAATACCGACACGCTTGTTTCCTTTGTAGAGAGTGTTCGGCGCAAAAAGCTGCGCAGAACATATTACTACCGAAATCGAAACACTGACTGAGTCTTAAAAGCGGAAAGCTGCTAAAAGCAGGACAAAGATAATGTAGAGAATTCGAACATATAGGGTCTTAGGCTGGGTCCGTAGCATCCCCCTAGACTTTTTTCATGAGTACCAAATTGTTCCTTGGGGTCCTCAGAACACATTTTGAGCATGCCCCCAAATAATTTTGTCTATGTTTTATTTAACGGTTTCCATGGTAACCCGAGGTAATTTTCGAAACTACCTTGGTTCAGAAAATGCGTCATAATTTTGCTTTTAGAGGCACTAGAATGACAAAACAAGTATCAAAGTAAAGCAGAGACATATAGCTTGAATATAATGTATACTTTTATTAATATTCATAAATGCATTCTTATGAGGAAGTAAAAAATGCGGGTTTTTTTTAGAAAAAAGGAGTTTGTTGTTTAGTCTGAGAGGCTTATTAATGCACAAAAAATATTGAATTCAGGTTTAAATTGTTCGTTGGGGTCCCCAGAACACATTTTGAGCATTCCCCCAAATAATTTTGTCCCATCTATGTTTTGTTAAACGGTTTCCATGGTAGCCCGGGGTAAATTTTGAAACATCCTTGGTTCAGAAAATGTGTCATAACTTTGCTTTTAGACGCAATAGAAGGACAAAACAAAAACCAAAGTAAAGCAGAGACATATAGCTTGATTCTAATAATATTCATATATGATTACTTATGAATATTGATGAGGAAGTATAAAAAAATCCGCTTTTTTAGAAAAAGGAGTTTGTTGTATAGTCTTAGAGGCCTGTTAATACACGAAAATTATTGAATTTAGGTTTAAATTGTTTGTTGGGGTCCTCAGAACACATTTTGAGCATTCCCCAAAAATAACTGTGTCCCAGCTATGTTTTATTTAACGGTTTCCGTGGTAACCCGATGTAAATTTCGGAACATCCGTGGTTAAGAAAATGCTTCATAACTTACTTTGCTTTTAGAGGCAATACAAGGACAAAACAAGAAACAAAGTAAAGCAAAGACATATAACTTGAATATGATATGTAATTTAACTAATATTCATAAAAATATTCTTATGAATATTAATGAGGAAGTAAAAAAATCCGTTTTTTAGAAATAAATGAGTTTAGTTTTTAGTCTGAGAGGCCTATTAATAAACAAGAGTTATTGATTTCAGGTTCAAATGTTTTAATATGATCATACAAAGAAAATAAACCATCTTTGGTTCATGTAATATTTCTATAAAACTTGTTTAAGCTAATTTGCATATAACGTGCGTAAATGAATAAGCAATTTTACATGTGCACTTTATTTAGCATTGTTTCGAGTGTACTATCTTTTCTATTATTTATTTTACGTATACTACCAGATATTGAACAAAAAATGACAAGAGCAGGGGATCATTACTTTGGGTTCATGAATATTAATGCATATTTATGAATATTAATGAGATGTAAAAATAAACACACTTGAATGAGCTGTTCTTTTTATCTTAGATTATTTTAGTTAACCAGTACAGAACTTGATACTGACTGAAACAGAGATAGTGGTGTTCATGTACATAAATATGTAGATAATGAATATTATTTTCAAAATCATGAATATTAATGAGAATGGAAACTGTTGTAGGAAAGTATTTTTTCTGTTATATTGCAATATACATGTATGTGAACAACACATTTCTTGTAAGAAAATACAGAGGAGGAATTGAGCCTCATGCATGTTTTTATGAAGAATATTACTTTTATGAGTGTTTTGCAATACAATAGAAAATATAATATCTCGGCTGCAATCTTCAGCTTATGTTTGTTTACCCATATCAGCCTTGAGTGACTTTGAAATTACTCGCGATGTCTTATGTATTTGCTTGATTATTTACCTCAGCATGCCAGAGCAACGCAATGCTACTTGCGAGCATTTCGTGGCAGACTGGACAACTCATAAAGTGTGTCTGGCCTGCTGCGGATGCTCCGCTTCAGCTCCCTGTCCAGTTTCATCCCTCTGGACAGGGGAGACGTTGGAGCTTGCTGCCCGACGGAATAAGTATTCTTCTCTTTGGTCAGCGACTCCCTCGCAACAGACAAATCACTGTCATCTAAAGCTCAGAAGAAGCCTGCTTCTTCTTTAAAATCTCTTTCGTCAACAGCTTCTGTGGTGCAGTCGATTCCCAAGTTGTTAGTTGCATCTCGGCACCCAACTGCTGGTCCGGGCGTGGGTTCCCCGTTTACCTCTTGAATGGTGCCCTTTGTTCTGGTCCCAGGTACTCTTGTTGCCAGGTCTCCCGGTCCGCTTGTTTTTCCTGGTCCCGGTAAATCTAGGCCCAGTTATCCGTCACCGGTCCCCGGTGTCCTGATGATCTTGCTTCCGTTTCATGACGTCACCGACAGACCGATCTACCAAGCCCCGGCCCAATGATGTCGCTGGGTATTCTTTGGCCCGGTGTCCTAAGTTTGCTCTCCAGCGGTCCTCCTGTGGCCCAGTCCGGTCCTTTGGACCGGGATACCGAAGTGGACCGGTAAATCTACCGATCCAAACTTTTCTACTGGGCATTCTGTCTCTTAACCGCATTGCAGTAGTGAAAGTCAACGGGAAGCTGCTCTGGCTAAGTCTAGACGTTCTCGGTCGTCTAGACCCTGCAATTACTCTTCATCTTCTGAGTTCACTTCGGACTCCCCAGCCTCCATCCCACCCCACCCCGTAGGAGGCGTTATTCTTCTAATGGGATTGGCACTCGTGCCGCTCTCATCGCAGGCGCAGATCGAGGTCTTTCCATTACTCTTCTATGCGAAGACATCGCTCTTCCTCCTCAGATTCGCCGGTGGTCGCTCTCGCCAGCCAACACTCAGTTCTGGGAACCAGCCAGCTTCACCTTACTGACGACCTGACCAGCAAGGTCATGGGACTTCCCCTCAGCGATCCCCATTCCCCTTTCCTCTCGGCTTGGCCCCCAAGCCCGTTCTGGCTTACACCCTGCTCAGGGCATGTGAGTTCATCTCTGGAGGGAGAATAGCTCACACGTGAACCCATCCACGGTTCACACTTCTATGTCTGAGGTGGGTCCCACCCCTCCGGGGTGTTGCCATCCGTGACGTTCACCAGGGAGAATTCTGAGGGAGAGCAGGAAGACACTTTGTCCATTATGGCTCCTAGGGATGATCCTATTTTTAGGGAATCAGACTGTGGAAGCCTCTCACTCAGATTAAGACGGGGCTTAGTCCTCTTCTTCTTTAGATGATTTTGAACATAAATATTTTTCTATTGAGAAGGCGTGTGAAGATTGTTTTAGAATCCGCCCACCCTCAGTCTGCTCTAGACCCCCGAATCCTATTCACAGGGGTCCTCTATCCTCTTCCGTGCTAGTGTCAGTCGAAAAGGTGGACCTCCCTAACCTAATTAAGTCTAGGGAGTCTCTTTCTCCTTCTCTCTCTTCCCGTTTGCCTGACCTGGACGAAGCTTTTGTGCCAGCCCGGCAACTGGGTGGACCATGTCCGCTAAACTCTTACGGACAAGGACTCCCTGTGTATCTCTTAGGCCTCCGGCTTCAATTGAAAATCGGCCTGGGCTGTTTGATCAGATCCCCTCACTTGATTCCGACAGCCCCAGGGTGGGCATTAGACCTTCCTCTCCTAATCTCTCTATCTCTCTCTCTCTCTCCCTCACTCACTTCTTTAGCGTCGGGAGTTGCATCAGCGCCAACAGATGGGAGTCGCTTCAACATTGACCTCCTATCTGCGGCCTTCTCTGTGGAGCTTGAATCCGAAGTTACTAAATGCTTTTCATACCATCTGGGCCGTTTGACCCAACTGGCATTGGGTCAAGGGCTCACATCGACAGCGAATATGCTCCGCTGTCGCCCTGACACCTTCCTCTAGTCTACAGGACAAGTCGAAGGACGAGCTGTGGGCGTCTCTCTTTGCTTCCGAACTACTTTTCGTTAAGGAGAAAGAGCTGACAGGGCTTCTACCAGGAACCCTCCCGCATCCGGTCTGGGTTTCTTGGAAAATCCCTAAGGCTGAATGTAAGCCTCTTACGGGACCTCCCAAGAAAGGTAAGACAACCAGACCCTATTCTGCCCCTCAACGGGACCCAGCCAAGAGCCGGTTAGGACCCTTACCTTTCCCCCTAACTCAGGATTGCGTCTTAGGGTTCCTTACCTCGCCATCTTAGGAGTTCTGGGCACCAAACCTAAATACTCGCCCTTTCTGCCCCCTTCCGATCCGACCCTGCATCAATGTGGCGCACTATCACTCAGGACCCTTGGACCCTCTCTATTGTAGAAAAGAGCTATTGTGTCCCTCTAGGTCGACATCCTCCTCTCTCCGGATAGAGGGGATTCTACTAAATAACTTTAAATACAGTTAAATAAGGCTTTTGGAAGCATAATCAAATATGCACCTTCAATAACTTAAGAGATATTTTCCAGTAATTGACCCTTTTCTGTTCGTGATTTATATTCAAATGTACATATTATGTCCTTTTATGAAATTATCTGGGTAAAAGATGTACGTGTGTATACGTTTTGTTGCTAACCTGTCTGCTTTACTTATGTTTAAATATTTTTTCATTTTTTAATATTCATGATTAGGGAATAATATTTGTTAGCGTAATATATTTATATCTCTGTTTCAGCCTGTATCAAGTTCCGTACAGATTTTAATTAAATAATAGATACGAACAGCTCATTTAAGTGTGTTTATAGATGTGTATCTCATTAATATTCATGAATATGGCATTTATATTCAAAACACGTGAACAAGTCAATTATATACACAAACTAATGATACTCTGCTCTCGTCTTTTTTTGTATAATATCTGGTAGTTTACGTAAAATAAATCACAGAAAAGATAGTATACTCAAAATAATACTAAATAAAATGCTCATAGAAAATTGCTTATTCATTTACGTACATTTTATGCAAATTAGCTTACATATGCATGCTTTATACAAATATTACCTGAAACAAAGATGGTTTATTTTCTTTGTATGATCACATGAAAACATTCAAACCTGAATTCAATAACTCATTTTTTCTAAAAAACGGATTTTTTACTTCCTCATTAATATTCATAAGAATACATTTATGAATATTAGTTAAATTACATACCATTTTCAAGTTATATGTCTTTGCTTTACTTTGGTTCTTGTTTTGTCCTTCTATTGCCTCAAAAAGCAAAGTAAGTTATGACGCATTTTCTTAACCACATATGTTTCGAAATTTACATCGGGTTACCATGGAAACCGTTAAATAAAACATAGCTGGGACACAATTATTTTTGGGGAATGCTCAAAATGTGTTCTGAGGACCCCAACGAACAATTTAAACCTAAATTCAATAGTTTTCGTGTATTAACAGGCCTCTAAGACTATACAACAAACTCCTTTTTCTAAAAAAGCGGATTTTTTTTTATACTTCCTCATCAATATTTATAAGTAATCATATATGAATATTATTAGAATTATATATCATAATCAAGCTATATGTCTCTGCTTTACTTTGGTTTTTGTTTTGTCCTTCTATTGCATCTAAAAGCAAAGTTATGACACATTTTCTGAACCAAGGATGTTTCAAAATTTACCCCGGGCTACCATGGAAACCGTTTAACAAAACATAGATGGGACAAACTTATTTGGGGGAATGCTCAAAATGTGTTCTGGGGACCTCAACAAACAATTTAAACCTGAATTCAATATTTTTTGTGCATTAATAAGCCTGTCAGACTAAACAACAAACTACTTTTTTCTAAAAAAAACCCCGCATTTTGTTTACTTCCTCATTAATATTCATCGGAATGCATTTATGAATATTAATAAAATTATATATCATATTCAAGCTATATGTCTCTGCTTTACTTTGATACTTGTTTTGTCATTCTAGTGCATCTAAAAGCAAAGTTATGATGCATTTTCTGAACCTAGGTAGTTTCGAAAATTACCTCGGGTTACCATGGAAACCGTTAAATAAAATATAGCTGGGACAAACTTATTTTTGGTGGCATGCTCAAAATGTGTTCTGATGACCCCAAGGAACAATTTGGTACCCACGAAAAAATGTCTGGGTGGGGGATGCCACGGTAACCATGACTAGGACCCAGCCTATCTCGAGGGCATGCTCGTATATAGTGTAGTTTTGACACCATTGTGATAAATAGAGCATTTGCTTCTATAGGAGCAAATGCTATATTTAGCACGATGGTTTCAAAATGTGACTTACAGAGGCGTCAAAAGGCGCTAGTATAGGGGAATGGGTTAAAGTTTACATGACACTACAGAATATTTATCAGTCTACCCTTTTAGACTTCGATTTTTGTTCCATTTTGGCCATAATAATATTTCCCCCTTTCAGATCGATGTTACATGTACACGCGTGCGTATCGCTAGCTTCGCCCTGTTGTATTACACCGGCTTTACCACCTACAGTTATCCTTCTCTGGAGTGGTGGTTAACACTTAATAGTTGAGAGAGGTTTTCATATTACATTACAGTACTGTGTGACTATAATGATAACAGTAAAACTCCTCTTAACAGGACACCTAATTGGTACCAATGCCTGTCATTAACACACGGTTAATGCATAGTGAGTTTCATTCACAATGCTCCTAATGGAGCTTTTTGCATGAATGTCGCTTGCTTGAAGCAGTTAGATACATAAGCAGGTCAACGCTTGCTTTACTCTAAGTTCAGTGTAGAGTGGTTTACTGTATTATACGAGGGGTGTTCCAAAAATAATGTCACTTGCATCGGTGCTCATATAGCGGAAGTGCTTTTGTTCATTTTAATTTGCTCTGCCCTTCAAAATACTCTCCGCCAGCCAGAATACACCTTTTTAGCCGGTCAATCCATTTTTGGAAGCATTTTTCATACTCTTCAATGGGGACACCCATCAGACACTGATAAACAGCAGATCCAAGGGCATTTCTCGAATTGTATCTCCTTCCAGATAAATGATATTTAAGTTTTGGAAAGAGAAAATAATCGCAAGGGGCCAAGTCTGGCGAATACGAAGGGTGCGGAAGGACGGTAACCTTCTCTGACTCCAAAAAGTCAGTCACAATACGTGCCTTGTGAGCGGGTGCATTATCATGCAAAAGTCGGACATACTTAAGTCCTGTTTTGGGGCGGCTACTTTTGTAGTAGTTCTTCAATTTTCTCAGAACAACGTTTTTATAGAACTTGCCTGTGACCGTTCTGCCTTTTGGCACCGGGATTTGAATAGCTGGACCCTTATTAGTGAAAAAAATAGCATACAAAACCTTCTTTACCGTTCGTATTCGTTTGGCAATACTTGGGCGTCTGGCATTTTTAGTGGCCCATATTCGGTTGGAAACCTTCCGCTTTGGTTCAAAATAATACACCCAGGTCTCATCACCAGTGACTATATTATCAAAAGCCTTTTTACTATATTTTGGGTACATTTTGAGAAGTTTTTTTGCCATTGTTACACGCGTCTTCTTTTGCTCATCCGTTAACAAATGGGGTATCCATCTTGCATTTATCTTTCTAACTTTTAGGTGTTTCTTCAAAATTGCATGAACTCTTGCTAACAACAAGTTTGTCATTCGAGCCAATTGTCTTACGGTGAATCGAGCATCAGTTTTGAGGATATTTCGGATTTTTTCTATGTTACCTTTGGTCGTAGTTGTTGCAGGACGACCTGGGCGAGCAGCATCTTTCAGTTGCTGCTGCCCAGCACTAAATTTAGCTACCCACCTACAAACAGTCCTGTGGGACATTTGGCCCTCCCCATAAATGTCACACACCTCGCGGTGAATATCTACAGCCTTTATGCCGAGTAATGACCTACCTTTTATATAGGCCCTAATTTCAAGAACATTTTCAGCTCGTTTTCCTGTCATTTTGTGTATAGTCTAACGAATAGGCTATGAAACGATGTACACTGTACCGAGGCAAGTGAACGTGTGGACGAGATATTTACCTGTGTCACGAGCCAGTGATCACTCAATCGACACGAGGTGGTTTTGTGCATGAATTGCACGATTTCCGCGAAATAAAGCACAGATGACATTATTTATGGAACACCCCTCGTATCTCGGTGTGAAATTATTGAACGCATTCAAGTCGAACCAAGTTCACGCTCTTAGTAGGAAACTAATACATAAAAAACTCTAAGGTGTTGAGAAAAAAGTAATTAATTTGGTAAATTGCGATATGCTCTATGGAAGTCCAGTTTGATTCATGTTTCATAGTCATACCGATATAAAGCTCTTCAACCCTTTCGGTGATTTTCTTGCAGTTTCGATCTTTATTAGAAACCGAGAATCTGTGTCATCAGAATGAAAACTATTGATCAGTATACAAAGGAAACAAGCATAGTAACCGTTTCCTTGTTCTATGTTTATTCCAAATTCCAATATCTATTAAAAATCATGGACAAAATGTTTATAATGGAATATGGAAGCTGACACATTGTAGTCATTTAAGGAACTAAAGAAACAGATCTATTAAATTCCGTTAGCAACGAGAGCAGACCCTGATCAGAGGTTTCCTATAAGAGCAGTTTGATCTGGGTCTACTCCGTTTGCACATGCGCGAAAACACGTTCATATGCGGGAAAAGGGTTAATAATACATGTATATAAAGTGTTGTTTTTTGTTTTTTACATTGATTTTGTTTAAATACATGGGCGAGTTTTTTGTAGGCGACGAGGTGGTCTAAGTAAAGAGGGTGGTGTTTTGATGACAGTATCGTTTTGCCTGGTTGTCGTAATGACCAGTTAATAGATGTGTGTATATGATCTAGAATTAGATAGAATTTCCAACATATTGAAAGACGTGTTGTCCCTTTCCAAAGAAACGTTGATCAATGTGTTGACAGAATGACAGACAAGTACTAACAATTTCCCCGCCAATCACTTTTCTACACGATACATTGTCGTGTTTAGAGTAGGTGTTTCTTCAAGAAGATAAACAAAGTGTCAAACTGTTTGGATCCTGATGAGACGCAGAGTAACTGATCGTCTCATCTCAGGCGCGGAAAATTGCCCAAACTTTTTTAGTAATATTTTATATCTAGATCTACTAAAAATCAATAAACAACGATTTAATCGGATTTTTTTTTATTTTCCTCACCCAATTAAGCTATTTGTCAACATGTATTACAAACACACTATTTAGTTATGTCATCGAATATAAAAAGCTAACCCCCCCCACCCAAAACAAAATTATACGCCCCCCTTAATCTGAAATCCTGGATCCACACCTTCATCTGGATCCACAGGGACAGGACGTCATGACGTCAACGTCCGTACTTCCTGTAAGGGTTGTAACTCCATCAATTTTAAAGGCGGACAAATGTTTGAATTAGAAACTAATGGCATTCAGAGTTGGTTTGAATTTTTGTATGAAATGTTTTTCTTTTTCTAGCCTAGCTGAAACACTATCTGTCTTTAATTTTAAAATGGGAAATATTTCATATTGAAGGGTTTTGATTCCGCATTTTTTAATGTTCGCCATATATATAGAAAGAATGGATCCGACTCAAATATCCAAATTACCCGCTCCTCTACTTTAAACCCTTCGCACTGCAAGAAATGCACCGATTTCGATCAGACAAAAAGCTGTTCCGTAAGCAAAGACATTTTTCGAATGCAAAGATTTTCCCGGTCAAATTAGGGATAAACTTAACACGGCATCAAAAACATGAGTCAAATGGTAAAAATCCGTTAGTCGGACACGCCTGAGTGCGAACCGCTTTGACGCTGACAGCCTTGAAACGATTACTTGTACGTCAAACACAATAAAATTTGGCGTTCATATCAGTAATATATTTCTTACTGCGATCTTGCACGAAAACGTGGTTTTACGGTCCTTCCTGCGATTTTCAACGATTGCAGCTGATATCGTTTTCAAGACGTCAAATTTTGGTCACGTGACTATACAGCAGTAGCAGCGTTTGGTACGCGGTATTTCATTGGACGGGCGGTAAATGGCGATGTTTCCGGTGTATCACGAACAAGGTTGGACAGTTCGCTTTCATCAACCGTCAATCAAAACGTGCGTAACAAGAAATAACAGAGAAAGGCCAGATATTTGAGTCTGCAGATTTTGCTATGGCCAAACGTTCCTGTTCAAATACCAGAATAAAAATAATTCTGAAAGCTGAAACTTTTGAAGACTGTGTGGACCAAGATAAGCTGTCTTGTTAAAATGTGACATTTGAATATGACAGGTGCTCAGGGCTTACACTGTTTGCAATGCACTTTGGTTTGAAATCTTATAGTAAGGCTCAATTTCAATTACCATCCTACATGTCACACTATTTAAACTTGTATAATATTCACAGACAAACAGTGCAGTCCAAGATTAGAAAACTTCTAATAGTATCTGCACTGTTTTCAATGCTTTTTTTTTACTTGTTTCCAGCACATTGTTGGTTATTTTAAAGTTACAATTGAAGAAATTATTAGATAGTGGTATTTTCCATAGAAGGAGATTTGTATTTTAAGAACTATAAATCAATAGTCTATGACATGGTGTTAAGTATTACATTATTTTAAGTGTTTTTCCCTTAAATATTTGTCTGTTTATAATTTTAAGAGGTTAATCATCATCACTGCTAGCAGTGGCAACAAATTAATTCAAAAGGGGTTTTTGTAGGTAAGCTTCGAAATTATGTTTACAAGATAAAAATTTGTGTACCGAAAATGTACCGAACCGTGGCTCATGTTCCGTGTACAGAACCGAACCGTGGGGGTAGTGTACCGTTTCATCCCTAGTAAATATGGGGATTGGCTTCTGGTAAAAGGTTGCGAACGGGTTTAGGAAGTACAATTCTATTGTTACTGTGTACAATATGCATAAACCTTTTGCAAATGATTTATTTCCGAATTTACTGACTTACATCTGAAGGGTTCGAAAATGAATGTAGGAGGTCGCGCATGTTCGCATAAGTATATTGGATTAGAGTGGAGAGACATGGCCATTTCTCATTTGTCGCTAGCTATGAAGTAAAGTATACAAGAATTAACTGCATGTATTGCTTTACAAAACTATCACCAAACAAGAGCACCGCAAGACGGGGCAATATACGCCCGAATGCTGTTCTATAAAATTATGTTGAAAAATAAAGGAGCAGTTAGTTGCACAAGAAATTGCTACCCGAAACTATCAAAGGGCAATAACTCCAGAATGAAAAATATCCAAGATATGAGCATGGTAAGAACAGTGTACATAGCAATCATTTTCAGACTTTCAGACTTTTTTGAACTTTGGAAAAAAAGTCGAGAAAGTTTAAACCGAACGTGACATAAGTGCGTTTAACCTTTCACCTTCAAATATGACTGACCTTAAAGGTAATGATGTAGGTCTAGTTAGCTACAGCCAGGACACAAAATTTGCTAACGCTCTATTTGTGACCTTGACCTTGAAAGTTCACAATTGGGTTTTGTATGCAACACACCTTCAAGTGATACTGAAGCCCTATTTGTGACCTTGACCTTGAAAGTTCACAATTGGGTTTTGTACGCGACACACCTTCAAGTGATACTGAACATATGTGTGAAAGAATTTTGAAAATCGGAGAAAAAATGAGTAAGTTATAGCCAGGACACGAATTTGCTAACGGACGGACAGAATTGCTAACGCCCTATTTGTGACCTTGACCTTGAAAGTTCACCATTGGGTTTTGTACGCGACACACCTTCAAGTGATACTGAACATATGTGTGAAAGAATTTTGAAAATTGGTGAAAAGATGAGTAAGTTTTACCAAGGACACGAAAATTGCTAACGCCCTATTTGTGACCTTGACCTTGAAAGTTCACAATTGGGTTTTGTACGCGACACACCTTCAAGTGATACTGAACATTTGTGTGAAAGAATTTTGAAAATCGGAGAAAAAATGAGTAAGTTATAGCCAGGACACGAATTTGCTAACGGACGGACAGAATTGCTAACGCCCTATTTGTGACCTTGACCTTGAAAGTTCACCATTGGGTTTTGTACGCGACACACCTTCAAGTGATACTGAACATATGTGTGAAAGAATTTTGAAAATTGGTGAAAAGATGAGTAAGTTTTACCAAGGACACGAAAATTGCTAACGCCCTATTTGTGACCTTGACCTTGAAAGTTCACAATTGGGTTTTGTACGCGACACACCTTCAAGTGATACTGAACATTTGTGTGAAAGAATTTTGAAAATCGGAGAAAAAATGAGTAAGTTATAGCCAGGACACGAATTTGCTAACGGACGGACGGACGGACGGACGGACAGACAGACAGACAGACGGACGGACACCCAGCCAGACGGCCAGACGATGGAGACCATAACATAATACGACCCTTCGGGCGTATAAAAACACACCACGGCACACATCGCAGTCACAACTATCACCAAAAAACACACCACGGCACACATCGCAGTCACATATCAGACAACACCCCCCCCCCCCTTTTTCAAGGCGGTGTCTGATCTGGAACTTTAGTGTAAACTTGTGTCTTGTTCTTTCCGATTTTTTCGTTTGATATTTTAATTTGTCTATATAACTTCTGAATTTTACGGACATAGGGCCTATTTAAATAGATTAGGCTGCAAACGACTGCCGCATATATTGTTCCGTAAACAAGCCGGGTAACCCCTGATCAGATGGCTCCTACAGGGGCCATCTGATCCGGATCTACTGTGTAAAACTTGCAAATACGTCTCTTATCGTGTAACTGATTAAAAGTGGAAATACATGTATAGAATTAGGAAACATTTTGATTCCTAATGTTCTGTTTTGTACTGTGTAAAGCACGCACCGATCAACCCTGTTGTAAATATCATGCCATCTGCAATATTAAATCTAATGATGACATTTGAAATGCAAATAGGCTTAACATATTGGTTTTATTTTAAATGATGAGGTCGTTATCATGCATACATATTACAAGATTTCCTTAAAATTGGAATAGGAACGCTTTTTGGTTTGATCGTGCATCTTATCCATGTGTGCATGTTTGTTATTCTGAAATTCGTGTATTTGTTTTGAATAATATTCACGTGATGAAGTGCTGTTTTAGATGTTTAATCTTCGTTGTAAGTGCATTTGTTGTTCAAACGTTCTCGTAGGCAAATTTCAACAAGGAATTTCCATTGATTCAAATCGATTTGTAAGGTTTCTATTTGAACACATCCGTGCAATCGCTGAAGCCAAGGAAATGATGTTCCATTTTAAAGACACTGTTGCAGACAAATAGCTATCTGCAGATATCGTTTCTGTCACGTAGCTATCTGCAGGTATCATTTCTGTCACGCAACTCTCTGCAGGGGCCGTTTTTTGTCAAGTAGCTATCTGCAGGTATCATTTCTGTCGCGCAACTCTCTGCAGGTGCCGTTTTTTGTCAAGTAGCTATCTGCAGGTACCGTTTCCGTCACATAGCTATCTGCTTGTACCTTTTATTGTCAAGTAGCTATATCTGCAGGTACCGTTTCCGTCACGTAGCTATCTGCATGTACATTTTATTGTCAAGTAGCTATCTGCAGGTACCGTTTCCGTCACGTAGCTATCTGCACGTACATTTTATTGTCAAGTAGCTATCTGCAGGTACCGTTTCCGTCACGTAGCTATCTGCATGTACCTTTTTTTGTCAAGTAGCTATATCTGCAGGTTATCGTTTCTGTCATTTAGTTATCTGCAGGTGCTGTTTCTATCATTAAGTTATCTGCAGGTACCGTTTCTGTCATTTAGCTATCTGTAGGTGCCGTTTCATTGTTTCACTCATACCTCGACATCTTGCCATTACATATGAGTGAAACAGCAGGTTTTTGGGTCACCTGCTGAGAGGCACTTTTGCGTCGCCTGTCTGTCTGTCTTTCCGTCACACTTTCTTTTTTATTCTAACACTTCTCCTAGCAGGTGACACATGTGTTTCTTTGAAGACTATTGTGTATTGTTACGTGCATATGCAAAATACAAATGCCCAGACCGGGATTCGAATCACAGCCGTGATATCAGTCGAAGACAATAACCACTCAGTCATGCAAAAATTTAACATTTTACGTCATGAATATTCATGTAAGAAATAATGACTATATGAATATTAACAAGAGATGTTTGTAAAACATGTATACCCCCTCCCCAGACCCTCTGACCTTTGATCTAGTGACCTCAACTATAGGGGTCATCTAGTGGTCATGACTAATCACAACATCAATTTTGAAGATCCTAAGCCAAACCACTGATCATAATTTGAAGATCCTAAGCCAAACCCTTGAGCAGTTATTGATCAGAAACCATTTTACCAGTTAAGGTCATGGTGACCTTGACCTTTGACCTAGTGACCACAAAAACAATAGGAGTCATCCAGTGGGCATGACCAACTACCACAGCAAGTTTGAAGATCTCAAGCCAAACACTTGAGCAGTTATTGATCGGAAACTATTTCACCATTTTAGGTCATGGTGACCTTGACCTTTGACCTAGTGACCTCAAAAACAATAGCGGTCATCTACTTGTCATGACCAACCACCACAGCAAGTCTGAAGATTCTATGCCAAGTCGTTTATTAGTTATCGTTCGGAAACCATCGATCTACCGACCGACAGACCGACCGACCGACATGTGCAAAGCAATATACCCCCATTTTTTCAAAAGGGGGGTATAATTAGAATAAGTGTTATAAAAGCACATGGACACAGTAAGCTTTGGTAATGGCAGACACTGTAGAATCGGATCTATATCATCTCATAAACAAACGGAGTAGGCCCTGTGGAAGCCTCTGATCTTGATCTATTCTATTTGCAAAGGCATAGAAAGACAGGAGTAAATGCATTTATGGAGTAAAGGGTTAAGGACCAACTGCATGTATGTACAAATTGGCTAGGTATAGAATGTCCGTGTCTATGCGATCACACACGAGCAATTACTGCTGCGATAAGAGGATTGCGATGATGTTTACAAATCTGCGAACACACCTCGTGGTTACACAACAATTAATCAGCTTATATTCATACCGGGGTGTGTTTTATTTCCTAAATCATGATTTTGATTATACACACAATCTTAATCACGGTTGCTATGGTTTTAAATCAGTTTGATATGACATGTTGTATTAAACATGGCCGCTGAAACGTTCATCTCACAAAAGAAAATACTCATTGTGTGTGCCTAGATCTAATAAGATAAAAATATGTTAAGAACATATTTTACTTCGAGAACAAATAGAAAATACCTCCAATAACCATTTCTAGAATGGTGTGCCTTCTCTGTTGTTAGTGTACATTCCGCCATTTTGATTATGATTAGATTTTAATCTTTAATCAAGGTCAGAGCTTGATTAGTCTGATTAGAGAACATGTCCGTGATTCGATAAAAAGAACGACCGAATCACAATAATGATCTGTAATCCTGATTCAGATTTGCGATAATGAAACACACCCCAGGTTCGCTTATGAGAAAACCTGACAGCTATATTGTAAACCATGGTTGTTAGGGCAACGCATGTAGTAACTACGGCAACACCTGTAACAAATTGGCAACGTATGAATACACAATTGTACAAAACGGGGTGCATATTCATTAAAACCTGCATATAGCGGCCATATAATGCATATAGATTGGGTTCAATAAAAGCATGTAGTTTAATACAGGATGAAAGTAAAGCAGAAAGCTCCAAAATCAAATAGCGATCATTTCAGGTGAAGATATTGTTTTCACTTTATTGATGATATTACAGATGTACAGTAAAACCCCATCCAACCTGTAATTCTAGGAGAGAAGAAATTAGATACTTTTAGGTAGGTGGCTGTTTAGTACAGGGTGGAAGTCCTCCTAGAGGAGCTTTCTGCATGACTTTCACCCAGTATTAAGCTGTTTCCAAGACAGATAATTATGCTCAATTTAAAGTCTGGTTTAGAGGGGTTTTACTGTATTAACCGCGTCCCAATTCCAAAAGTGTTCAACTCACCAAGTCACAATTCACACAATGCCAGATTATCAAATTGTCATAATGCAATACTAAAACTTACAATTTGTGATACATGTATATATTAAATTTCATTTATTGGTTACTATTAATCTATCTCCATTTTTTTTATTCCTATAAAGGACGATGCGATGTACATTTTACATGTATTTATTCCAGAAAGGTTCGGTAGACTCTTTTCACTTTACAAATCAATATGGGGACAATGAAACTTCTAGTCATATCTGACCCTTACTACACTGAACGTAATTAAATGGCACATCCTGAGCCATTATCTGTTTCTAAATCTGTTTTTGACCCATTACCTCATAAACTATTTTTAGATCCAACCTACTTGAATACACCTACTGAAAAGAAGTATTTACTACAGAAAAGGAAACTTTTAGAACTGTGCAGTTTTGAAACAATTGTGATAAATAGAGCATTTGCTATTCTGGAGCAAAGACTCTATTTACCACAATGGTTTCAAAAAGCGCCTTTTACAGAGGCGTCAATAGGCTTCAATATTAGAGGGTTTTTTTTTTTAAAAAAATCTTATCAAGCAGATGTTTTCTCGTTAAATTTCACAGCAGATAATTTATATTTGACATTATAATACAATACCATCATTTTTACGGTTGGACAACATAAAAGTCGATTTGCTTGTTTTAAGCTGGTTTGTTGTCTCCACTATTTGTGGTGTTATTAGATTGTGTTCAGGACCTACAATGTAATTTTTCTCACTCCAGTCTAATGAAAAATCTGATTTCTTAAAAAAGGAATTAAAAAAGGATGTAGTTTTCACAGTATACATGTATATATACAGCCGTGCCTCAAGTCTTTTCCCCAAATGGCGACGATCTTACCGATACTGCAAATGGCCGCAATGAAAATCTTTTATAGTGCCGTGATTTGGTCACAATGATAGCTGTAGTGTTTACAAAGTATATTTCATGGTTCACCGAATAAAAAGTTTAAAAACAAATAATGTTGATTTTATTTACATCGTCTGCATCACATGTCAACCATGAAACGGAAACAGTTGACATAAGAGCAGAAAACACACACTTCTAAATTTGCATGCGGACGGCCAAAGTACTCATAAAAATCACGGTTAGTAAACCTCGAACGGTCTACCATTTGGAAGTTCATAAGGAGGTTTCTTCAGCGAGGAAGCTCCGAAAATAAAGTTCGAAGTGGAAGATCTAGAAAAACAAGTATTCGATGGGATCGGCATCATAGCTAGAAGGGGCATGAGTAGTGTTGCACTTTTAATTGCTATTGATGAACAGACTCAATAAAACCGAGTCTGCAATTTTCTCTTTTCGCATTGCTACTTTTGCTTTAAAGGGATCTCCCACTTTCAGAATATATTCGCTTAATTAGAACGAATCGTTGAATTACTCTTATCGACATTACAAATACATTTAATGAAGCTACACCGTCTAAAATGTCCAAAGCAACCGTTAAAAGATGTTTGCAGTTTTATGGCTACAAAAGAAGGGTTGTGAATAAGAAAACAGTCGTTTCGGCACAAAATAGAGAAGCAAGGGGATCATTATGTCGATCAAGATTACATTGGACAGTTGACAAAATCCGCGTTTTGAGAAAGGATGATGAAAGGTGGCTACCCCGCTGCCTGGGTGTGCATTGTAGAAACCCGTTTAGAAATAACGCTGCACTTAGAAATAATTATTTCAAAACGGGTTGAAGTTTATTTCAATGTGCGATTTTCGATGGATCACATGTTTTTATTATGTTAATAAATCGGTATTCTCCTGCAGTTTTGCCGGAGCAAGATCACAATTTCGTTTCCCATACATCCCCTTTGAGGACTCAGTGCCAAATTCTTGAACCATGCCCCAGTTCTAATTATTATTTTCCAATCGCTGCATTTTAATCTACAATTCATAGACCCATGTGTGTGACAATCAGAATCTGCTCTGACAAAATTGTTACAGAAAATCACGGTAATTGTAACCGGTTTTTTACTTATGCATTTCACTGCATGTAGTGGATGTTTTCTATGATCAATGGATCCGTTAGTTGATAGCTGTGGTACTATCAACAATGCAAACATTGCCTACATTTTGAAAATCATAAGGTGGCAGATGCGGTACTGTCACTATAACATCCTAAGTTGAAACCTCAAGTCCATACACGGGCTATTGTAATTTGTAATATACTCGGGATGTGCCACAGACAAATTGTCAGTTTAATTCCGATACTTGTGCTTCTCAGGACTCAAGGCCACTTCTACCGATGCATTTCATCCAGTTGGTTTGAACTTAACCAAGTTCCTTTCAATGCCGGTCACTTAATGTTATTTGCAATTTCACAGGAACATGGGTACAATTTGCAAATTGATTGTGGCTCATTCTGCTAATGTAAGCTTTATATATTAGATTGTTATTTGCTGCTAGTCGTATTTGTTCCCAATACTCTCATTGGCTCTGTTAATTGTTAGATGTGGTACTAACAATATCAACAACACTGCCTTTTTCCATTGGCATAACCATGAGAGTGACAGATGTGGTACTGTCACACTATTCTCACTAGTATGTCTAGCACTGCATTTGTTTACACTGTCATATATTCTTCTTTAAATTCTTAGGAATTATATGCATAAGGGGTATACATGTCAACTAACACTGTTCTGCAAGATCTTGCAATAGGCACAAGACTTGGTGTGTTTGTTTTTGATATTTCCTATAAACTGCCATAAAATGTTTCACACATATTTCTAAAGTCGTCAATCTCATTCAGAACACGTGGGGTTTCTGTATTCCTCATTCATATTGTATTTTAATAAATTTGCTGTTTGTTATTTGTTTCATGTTTACATAATCCTAGCGACCCTGGTTCCCTTCGATTGGCCCAATTTTTTGCCTTATTCTAGGGGCCAATTTTGTTGCTTAATCCTTTTTATATTGCTAAACAAAATATTTCAAAATATACAAAAAATGCAGTCAGCTGAATAATGCCCCTCTCTGAGACATTTGAAACAGCTTCTATTCAACTGCTTTTTCATGTCTTCAACAGTTTTGTATTTTTGACATTCATCACTCCAGTGTCGGTTAGTACAGTATTTGCACTATTGAGAACGACTTTTCTTATCACTGGTCCTTGCATTTACACTTGAAACCAATGCTGCAGACATAAACCTCCCTGTAGTTGCTGTCTTCGCACTATCTCTCTTCACCTTTTCAGATTTTTCGCGAGCAAGCACATATTCCTTTAACAACTCACAGATCTTGGTCACTGTCCACTTTGAATGTGATCCTTTCTGAATTTCTAGGTGAAGAACAACATTGCCTGGAATCTTTGACTTGATAACTGATACGAAACCTTCCTGGTTGATGTCTTGGTGTTACACTTCCAAACTTCTAAGATGTTTATCAATAGTGTCACTCAAATCTCTCAAACTGTCTACATGGTCACTTGCTGGCTTTAAGTTGATGAGTTTGTTATAATGACTATCTATTGTTTCTTGCACATCTCCAATTCGTTTTGTCAAGATATCAACAGCGACATGATAGTTGTCGTTGGAAAGAGATATACCAGCAATAGCACCTCTAGCTTCACCTCCAAGTTTGTTACGCAGATAGTTGAACTTTTCGATGTTGCTGAGGTTTACATTTTTATGAACTGCACTTTCAAACGATTGCCAAAACTCTCATCAGGTGTTAAGTGCTTGTGTGGCGGCCGTAAAAAGTCGCCCCGTACTTCATTCTCAGTGTTGTTATATTTTCTGGTCCTTCGGGATCATTAGTTTTGATGTTATCAGTTTTGAAAATTGAATACTGCTTAAGCCGGTGCTAGGGGGCGTGAGTAGTGTTGCACTTTTAATTACAACTCATGAACAGACTCAATAAAACCGAGTCTGCAATTTTCTCTGTTTGCATTTCTACTTTTGTTTTTGAAAGATCATCCATTTTTAGATTATCTATCCAGCGTAGCTTATCACCACTGAAATTATTAATATCAAGCTTGGGCAAATTCACTGAATTTTTCTTCTGTTTTGATTGGTCATTGAGATTTGTAAGTACTTCATTATGCAAACTAATTTGTAATTCTAACATCTTCTTCATTTCTTCACTTATATCTTGTGTTTCGCTCTCTTTGGCACTAACTTTAGCCTGCTTCCGTTCTTCTTTAATGTTCCCATTCAGTTGCAGTTCAAGTTTCTCTAACTGTGAACATGCATTGAGCGCTAAATCACACAATATTGCATCGTCTGCAAGCACTTTCTGTGAACCCCTCGTATTCACCTTCACTTATTGCAGCACATAACTTCTCCGACTGACTTTCAAGCTTCGCAGTATATGTGTGTAACCTTTCTACACACGTGGATATACTTGAAAGAAATTCTGTTCTGTCCACTTCAAGTACATCTGTGCCTACGAATGATACATTCGTTATTTCCTTTCCAATATTTATGTAGCGCGTCCTCACGCCTTTCAAGTACTTAACGTTTGACATTATGAATACAGGTTGTAAATTTATGCACCATTTAAGTCAAACCTAACACCACTTTTCACCTTTCAAGCAAACATATTTTTAACCCTTCAAAGTCCCGGGTATGCTTTGTTTGCTAATGAAATTTGATAGATATGTTTGTTTAGTTTCTAAAATAGCAGTAATGTTCCATATTCCATATTTCAGTATGACTATTTTGTCTATGAATATTTAGGTGGTATTGGAATATTGACTAAATACACAACAGGAAGGGTTAACCCTTTATTTCACGCGTATTCATGTAAAATGCATAATAAATGTAATGACATCATGGGTATTTATTAGAGGACGTTTTATAATCACATCTGAACACAAGGTATTTCGACCATTATATCTATATAATTCCATAAGCAGGCATAGTAGCATCTGATTAGACGTTGGAGTTTATTAGGTTAAGGTAATAAGATTAAGTTGCAGTCCAAGGGACAATAAGGTTGAACATTACAGGAGCCATCTAATCTGGGTCTACACTGTTTGCTTTGACATTAAAATGCCTATCCATTAGAACTTGTCTTAAGTGGCCATCTAAAAGAGGTTAAATTTGGGTAAGACAGGTTGTAGCTTAATGCAGATCAAACGTAATACAGAAAGCTCCAGCAGCTTTCTGCACAACTTTCATCTTAAACTGGTATATCTAATGTAATAAGGTTGGTTGGTTTCAGCGAACAGTCATCGATTTTACCAATATTTCTTATGTTTGACTGTTCTGTCTGGTATGCTAATTGCAAGTTCACACAATCACAACTAAGCATGCATGATCACTCTTGTCTTCTGACATGTATTGACGGATAGCTGGCTTCTTTGCAATATTCATATCAATCAATTACAGACTGGGATGGGAATTAAAGTCGCTGACGATAAGGACAAGCGAGAAATGTATTGTTTGTAACCATTGATCGTACAAACTGACTTGCATTTGCAAACAGCTTGGATCTTGATGAGACGCCGAGTAACTCGAGTAACTCGGGTTTTCATCAGGATCCAAGCTGTTTGACACGAGGTCAACATCATGCATGGATCGGCTGGGTAGAGGTTAACATGGATCGGCTGGGTAGAGGTTAACATAGATCGGCTGGGTAGAGGTTAACATGGATCGGCTGGGTAGAGGTTAACATGGATCGGCTGTGTAGAGGTTAACATAGATCGGCTGGGTAGAGGTTAACATGGATCGGCTGGGTTAAGGTTAACATGGATCGGCTGGGTAGAGGTTAACATGGATCGGCTGGGTAGAGGTTAACATAGATCGGCTGGGTAGAGGTTAACATGGATCGGCTGGGTAGAGGTTAACATGGATCGGCTGGGTAGAGGTTAACATAGATCGGCTGGGTAGAGGTTAACATGGATCGGCTGGGTTAAGGTTAACATGGATCGGCTGGGTAGAGGTTAACATAGATCGGCTGGGTAGAGGTTAACATAGATCGGCTGGGTAGAGGTTAACATTTCCTATGTTAACTGAATCAACTAAAAATCTTTGTTTTCAATAATCAATTTCTGTTGTTGTTTTTTTGCTATAACATTTTACAGCTACAGTAAACACCTCTCTAAACAGGAAGTTCAGTGTAGTATAGATATCTGTCATGGAGACAGATGGCAGTTTAACGCAGGATGAAAGTCATGCAGAAAATGTATCTTACTTGTTCTCTATCAGACTTCCGGGGAAAAGGGGACTGTATGACACAGATCCAGGGCTCAGACAACTGCTCATACAGTACAGCCATTTTCCTGTTCTGTGTTTATTCCACATTTCAATACCTACTGATTATTCATGGACAAAAAAAAGTTTTTATGAAATATAGAAGGTGAGATATTGTAGCCATTTTGGAAAGTAAAGAAACATACATGTACCTTTCAAATTCCATTAGCAAGCAGAGAAGACCTTGGTCAAACGGCTCTTACAGGGTCTACGCTACTTGCAGATGCGTGAAAATGCGTCTATATGAATTAAAGGTTTCACACAGGAGCCTGTAAACGCAGATACGTGCTTAATACAGGGTAACAGTGATGTAAAACGCTCCTATGCGAGCTTTTTGCATATGTTTAGCCTGCATTAAACTATGTTTAGCCTGCATTAAACTACCACATGTTTTAAAACCCAGGATTAGACTTCTCTGAGTGGTTGTATTAATTAGCGAAAGTTAACTCATACAAGTTGTGTACAATCGGGTTTGGATTTATACATCGCTGAAAACAACACAAATGTAATTCAATCTTTAAATCATTTCTTTGATGCTTGTGAAGGGATCAACTGGGACAAGATTAAACAGGGATCAACTGGGACAAGGTTAAACAGGGATCAACTGGGACAAGATTAAACTTATGGTTTGATGTTCATGGTATACAGAGGCATGTTTGTCAACAAATACTACAACAATAATTTTCCTTAGATAATTAAATTAATCTCATACACAGGTCAGCGTTTTGTTCTGAGAAAAAAATCCCTTATGCGATACTCAGCAGGTCAGTATTGTCGCTGTCTCTGACTTGTGAGCGTGTCCTTTGATACAAGTTGCTTTTGATTAATATTTGTCTGGAGAGCGAGTGCATATACATGTGCATTTACATATACTCACCATTAGTCGCGATCATTAACTAAGTATGAATGGCTACTTATTATTCTGTGTGTTGCATTATGGTGATGGTAAGTAATGTAAAACACATTTTGCTCCGGCACATTAGAGGTTGACTAACGCCGTAACCCATTCCTGCCTACTGGCGCATTTTGAAGCCTCTGTAAAAGTCGGTTTTTGAAACGATTGTGATTAATAGAGTATTTGCTCCTATAGGAGTAAATACTCTACTTATCACAATGGTTTCCAAACTGCACAATTCTAAATTTCCCCGGGGGAGCATGCTCTCGGATCTATATAGCCACGGAGCGTACATTACATTTGGATTCAGCTACGCTCCTGACTGGAGGTTTATACCATGGTTATAGGGCACATCCAACCTTACACTGGTCCCAAGTTCAAAAGTATACACTTCTAAACAAGAGCTATCACAATCACGTGACAAATGCCCCCAAAAATTGTACCCTGTGACCTTGACCCATGGACCAGGGAGTTGACACATCGTCTTTGTGTGGTGAACATTTGTGCCAGGTTACTATGAAATCCATTCACAGATAAACAAGCAATTGTACCCTGTGACCTTGACCTTTGACATATGGACCAAGTTAAACGCGACACATCGTCTTTGTCTGGTGAACATCTGTGCAAAGTTATATTGAAATCCATTGATAGATAAAGAAGTTACTGACCGGACACGAAATTTGTGACAAAGTAATTGTACCATGTGACCTTGACCTTTGACCCATGGACCAGGGAGATGGAAGCGACACATCATCTTTGTCTGGTGAACATTTGTGCCAAATCATATTGAAATCCATTGATATTTAAAGAAGTTAATTGTACCCTGTGACCTTGACCTTTGACCCATGGACCTGGGAGTTAAATGCGACACAACGTCTTTGTGTGGTGAACATTTGTGCCAGGTTATATTGAAATCCATTGATAGATAAAGAAGTTACAGGCCAGACACGAAATTTGTTACAAAGTAATTGTACCCTTTGACCTTGACCTTTGACCCGAGTTAAACGCGACACATCGTCTTTGTGTGGTGAACATTTGTGCCAGGTTATTTTGAAATCCATTCACAGATAAAGAAGTTATAGAAGGGACACGAAATTTGGGACGGACGGCCGGGCGGATGGAAGGACGGATGGACGGACGGAAGGACGGATGGACAATGCGATTACTATATGCCCGCCGTTGGGGGCATAAAAATATCCCTTTTTATTGAAAAAATTCCAGTAGATTCTTTCAAAAAGGTTGTTTCTTAAAATAGTATATGAGGTAATAAGTTAACAAAGATGAAGGTTTTTCTGCACAATAGTTGGACAAACTGTATTATTCATATTCTACTTAACGTTTCGCTAATCACTTCTTCACTTCACTTTTCCCATAAGCTAGTCGGTCGTATGATCCTCTTAGCTGACTTCATGACAATCTCTTTCCACTAGCTCGAACTCACATCAGGATCACGCTAATAATAACAACCGAAGGAAGTATAATTCCGGATTTCTACAACAGTTCGTAGCTTAACCCATTTCCTCCTGGACTAATTTTAGTTTAGACGTAACATCTGAATAAATCTACCGAAAAGGAGTATTTACTAAAATGATTTTTTTTAGAATTGTGTAGTTTTTAAACCATTATGAAAAATAGAGCATTTGCTCCTATGGAGCAATGCTCTATCTATCACAATGATTTAAAAATGGCATTTACAGAAGGAGGTCAAAATGCGTCAATAGGAGGGAGTGGGTTAATAAATGCAGGGTAAATGTCATGAAAAACTCCTATATGAGTGTTTGCATAACTTTTTAACTGTATCCAGATACATTACCCAGATACATTATCACATTATCTAGACAATGGTTATAGTTATGGAATAAACTGACTTGAAATGTTTAAACATTTAAGCAAGTGTTTTGTACATAACACTTTTTTGCAAATATTTCCATTTTAGTTCAATTGTCCTATGCAATTTAATATTTCTTGAAATATCCAATAATTGTCATATCGTTTTGTTCAATTCCATTAACACCATATCGGTTGATTTCAGTATAATATTTCTTACTACTTATACGTATACGAGTCATGTAGGATAATCCTTGATAACATTTGCGAATAGTTTGGTTCCAGATGAAACGTCGAGTAACTCGACCTCTCATCAGGATCCAAACTGCTTGACGATATAACCACATTGCTGTAGACAATCCGTATATAACTTGTATTGTGAAAATGGAGTTGGTGACAATTTGTGCAAAACCCAAATTTGCTCAACTGACTAAAGGTTAGCGATAGTAATTAATCTGTAAATATATTGAACAGAATACCAGCATCACAAACATTATCAAAGAACTGCATGACGGAAGAGCTAGTATTTTGGTAAAGAGATATTTAAACATTAGTTGTAAAGATATCAAAACAATTAATGTCCCATTATAGTTCTTATGTGAATCAATCCCCGGGCCCATTTAGCTCACAAATGGTTAATGTTTTGTATAGAAAATAATTTTATATTACATTTTGTTTGCTATATACGACACATGACACTATCGCAGAACAAGCAAAACATCTAAAGTTAGCGCGTATATGACGTCATTGAATCATGTGATCCTGGAATTACAAGATTGCGCAAAATGGACGATATGTATATATTTACTATGCTAGCAGAAGTTGCTGCGCGAATTGCTAAGTCTATCTCCTTGGATTCCATTTCGCCCACGTTTCACTGTCTCTCTTGTTCTTTTACTTTCCCATTTGATATCAGTTCCATCATGTCATTCGCGGCTGTTTAGTTTCTATTTTTATTTACTTTCTTGGAGTGCAGAAGTCAAGTTATGATCACGTTACAGTATTTCATTTACGCTTTGTCCACGATATGTCCAAGTTGAGATTCTTGTAGTAAATCCTGTTCATTTCCACGAAATAAAACATCTTTTGAGCGTTGCGCACAGTTTCAAAAATACATGGGTACATTTTACCTGTTATGGATAGACAAAACTCAAAACATTTCAACCATTTTATTACGAAATAACTATGAAAGAATGAACAAATATAACGACATAACTGTGAAAATATGATTTCAACTGTTTTTTTTATTTTTACCGGGCGGTGAAATATTCGAGCAACTTTCCTGACATGAAACGTTCTTTATAAGGACTGAACAAAGACTTTATCCTTTCCTTCATATAAACGTTATATTGTAATAATATTTTCTGAGCTCTGTATCTGTAGCCAGTATTTAATAATATTTACATACCTATTCACATACAAAGGATACCTACATAGCTCACCATACACAGCATCGTTACACGAATGTTTTCGCACACCTAATATATAATTGCAGACCTTTCAATGTATATGCTCAAGTAGTTTACCTGGGAACAATAATTCAAAATTGAGCCAACAAAAGCATCAACTAATTGTTTTAACATTTAGTTCATACTTTTTAATGTTTGCCAAAAGAGCGTTCATAGCTTTAAGTGCTTTACCATTGATAAAGTGGTTATGCAGTATAAAAGACCCCGAATAATTAAAAACAACCCTAAGTAATTAAACTCGTTCACAACTTCAATAGTGATATTCTTATGCAACCACTTTTTTCCTCAAGTTTGCGCGTTTTCTAAAAGTAATAAGTTTTTACTTTTAAACGTTCACTTCTAAACCCCATTTATCACAGTATTCCGATAAACTATTCAAATTATGCTGTAGGTCTTCAGCCGAAAACCAAGTATTATCATATCATCCGCAAACATAACAGAAGTATGGTCAAAATCATATACTAGTGAAAGGCCACATTCTATTCTATGTTGCATTAATAGTTCAATATATTCTATGAAAAGTTCAAATAAAATCGGCGAAATTGTTTCCCCTTGTCTCAAGCCTACTGAGATATGAGACAAGAGGACCATGATGGCCCTGTATCGCTCAACTGGTTTGCTATGTTTTCTATATCAAAGCTGTGACGATATTAGTTTCAGAGAAGATGTGTGAAGATTTCATTATATAACTCTATGTAAACCGACAACCTAAAGGTCAGGGTCACTTTTACCCTGGGGCAAAATTTTAAAAAATCTTTGAGGAGGTCTACTAGATAATAATACAAAACTATTATCACAGATCTTAGCCCTTGGTATTCAGAAAAGAGGCTTTTCAAACATTTACTATATAATACTATGTAAAATAGTGACCCCCGGGGCGGAGCCAGTTTGACCCCAGTGACAAAATTTGAACAATCTTAGTAGAGGTCCATCAGATGATGCTACATACCAGATTTGGTAGCTATATACCTTACCGAATTTGACAATAAGATTTTTTTTAAAGTTTTCAGTAAAATTTGTGACCCCCGGGGCAGAGCCAATTTTGACCCTAAGGGCTTAATTTAAACAATCTTGGTAAAGGTTTACTAGATGATGCTACATACCAAATATCACAGCTCTAAGCCTTTCAGTTTCGGACAAGAATATTTTTAAAGTTTTTACTATATACTCCTATGTAAAATTTGTGACCCCAGGGGCAAAAATTGAACAATCATGGTAAAGGTCCACCAGATGATGATATTTACCAAATATCACAGCTCTAAGCTTTTCGGTTTTGGACAAAGATGATTTTTAAAGTTTTCACTATATAATCCTATATAAAACATGTGACCCCAGGGCGTGGCCGTGTTTGACCCAAAGACATAATTTGAACAATCTTAGTAAAGGTTCACCAGATGAAGCTATATACCAATATCACAGCTCTAAGCTTTTCGGTTTTGGACAAGAATATTTTTAAAGTTTTTACTATATAATCCTATGTAAAACATGTGACGCTTAGGGCGTGGCCGTCTTTTTACTATATAATCCAATGTTAAACTTGTGACCCCCGGGGTTGGGCCAATTTTGACCCCAGGGACAAAATTTGAAAAATCTTAGTAGAGGTCCACTAGATGATTTTACATAATAAAGGTGGTCATACAGTTTTTGACAAGAAGATTTTTTTTAAAGTTTGTAGTTCTTTTTGGACAATGGTTGCCATGGCAACCAGAGTTCTGCATGGAATCAAATTCTTTAAACAACTTTGGAAGTGGTTGACCCAAGGAACATTGTAATTTTTGGATAGCGTTATTCACTTTTTCAACTATTATACACTCGTCTAATTCTAGGCATGTATGATTAATATCGTGGAAATTATGTGTATTATAAAACATCTTCAGTATTTCGTTATGACTATCGTGTCCATGAATATTCAGTAGGTATTGAAAGTTGAATAAACACAGAACAGGGAAAGGATTAGCTTTGTAGTTTTGTACTTAGTTTTCAAAACAAATATAAATATAATTAACATGATCAACAAGAATGAATAATAGAAAACAAGAAGCACTATAGTCCATATTAAACGTAAATGAACGCACGGCACTTTCATTTGTGCAGTGGTTTTAACCTCGTCCCTCGTACTATTTGCACAGTTCACGGTCTGTTATTTTTCGAGCATTCCGTACGCTAAGATCAGGCGATCACACATGCAAGAAACTATAGAGGGTTAATACACGTTTTTTCGGGCAATAACATCTACAGTGTCCCGTGGGAATGATGTTGGCCCGAGCCCGAAGGGTGAGGGCAACAACATTCCCGAGGGACACTGCAGATGTCATTGCCTGAAAATAAACGTGTATTAACACTATTCTTGCATAAAACCCATTTTCTGCTTTCCTGCATCAATTTAATTCTTACAAATACAAGCAAAACTATATGATTCTTTGACACTTCGTTCGATTTATGCTAACCCCGGGCCACTAGTTTCTTTTTGACGTCATTTCATGATTGTATTAAATACTGTTTATACGGAATTTCATTCAAAATGTCTATCACTAAAACAGTTCATTGTCGGTGCCCCTGAAATACTTGCACTGTTCACCTAGCTTTGGACAAAACGCTACATAGCATTCGCGGCCATTGTTTACCTTAAGCCCCGAATAGGTATTATTAAAACCCGGACAACAACAGCGCATGAGCACAAGAATCGCCTTGTTAATACATGGTCTAGCGGGACTACAACAACACGTTTTGTGAAAGAGTAGAGGGTTAATACGCGGTGTTTTCGGGCAATAACATCTGCAGTGTCCCGTGGGAACAACATTCCCGAGGGACACTGCAGATGTTATTCCCGAAAATAAACGTGTATTAATCCTCTATTCTTGCATGAAACTCATTTTCTGCTTTCCTGTATCAATTTAATTCTTCCAAATACACTAAACACTTCTTTGACACTTCGTTCGGTGTATGCTGTTTCCGGGCCACCTTGTTCTTTCCGACGTCATTTCATGATTGCATCAAATGCCGTTTACACGGAATGTCATTCAATATGTCCATCACTAAAAGCACTTCATTGTTGGTGCCCCTGAAATACTCCCACCGTTCCCCTAGCAGCTTAGACCAAAACGCTATAGCATTCGCGTCCAAATAGGCCCCAAATAGGTATAATTAAAACCGGTCAAACCAGTGTGTGAGCACGAGAATCGTCTTGTTAATACATGGTCTAGCGGGACTACAACAGCACGTTTTGTGCAAGAATATAAGGTTTCATATGCTGCATAATGCAACTGGTATAGCTTTTCTATGCATCGAAAACATACTTGAAATGTAAGTTACACAATGCACAACTCAATGTTATATAACGTATATGTTTTTGAATGACATGCACCCAGGCGCCCTTGCTTTTAACAAGACCTGGAAATAGCCCTGGTCTAAAGCAAAACATACATAGCAAAATTAAAAAACCCATATTGACCTACGAAATGACCTCATAGGTAACCCACTCAATAAATCTAGCTTTGAAATAACAGAGTATATCTCTCAGACAGTCACGATTTCCATTGAGACAGCAGTTAAGGCCATGTCGTAAAATAAGCTAAATCCTTAGAGCAATTCTTCTGTGTTTGTTAGTCTAAACGTGACTAATAAATTTTGGAAGTTCGTTATCTAAACACGATCTTGCTTTCAGCACATCATGAGCAAACTGATCGCAATACAGTAAAACGCCTCTAGACCTGACGTTAAAGTTGGTATGAATATCGGTCTTGGAAATAGGTGACAGCTTAATATAGGGCGAACGTCATGCAAAAAGCTATTCTAGGATATTTCTGCATGACGTTTACCCTACATTAAGCAGCCACCTGCCTAACACTATTTTTAGAAGAGGGGGGGGGGGGGGTTACTGTATATGATATATTCTATACATAACACACATTTTTAACATTTGATAACTGAAGCACTGATTTTGTCTTTTAAAGCATTCAAAGAGGAACTAATTTATGAGCCGTAACGGACATTTCCGATACAATGAAAACTCTCTATTCCGGACACTAAATCGGGGTTTATTTTATAGATTTACGACAGGCGCCTGCTAAATGCAGGAAGAAAAAAATGCATTTCTAAATCTGCTTTAAATTAAGCTGCCACCTATCTTAACACAAAATCAATAAGTAGGTTAACCCCTTTTTAATGTCCAGTTTAGAGAGGCTTTACTGTAGTCACATACAGATTGACGTTGTATTATGGCGAGTTTTGTTTTGTTTTAAGGATGCTTACGTCGTTTTAACAGTAGTTCTGTCATATCACGTCGTCTATTTAATTACAGACGGAGGGGACCCTAGCCGATTTTCCTTACATGGAACAAATTGCTCTGTTTCGTGTACAGAAAACACGCCCGCCCGGAAAGAACCACCCACCTATCATAAGCTGGATGGCTAGACATAGTATTTGAACCACAGCGGTGATGGGCTATAGAAACAGTTTAGCGCAGTTGTAGGATTAAATTACTTCTACTGTTTCCTCAGCATCCACAGTTAGGATTTCCCCTATGTACCAAATGTCTAAATAAGCGTACAATTGAGTACAATGTGTCACTGTCTTGTTTTTCAGACAAAGTAGATATTAGAAAGATCATCAGTAAGAACTCTTGTTAGATTGTTTGGCCAGATTCGGACTTCATGCCATTAATGGAAAAGTAGTAAAGTCAAGCAGGCAAAGCCACATGCAAGACGCAACCACCACCAAAACACCGATAGACAGCATGACACACACACACAACCACACACCCAAACGCACACGCACACACACACACACACACGAAATGAACACAGAAAACACTAAAAGACACACAAGAACCAGGGACAAACTTTTCCGGGCATGTTCTTGAAATTCCCATCCCTCTAATCAAACGCTGTTTTTGGTAATAACCGTTGACAGTTTATCGCGATGTCAGTTTTGAGGCAATAATGTTTACCGGCAACAAAATTCTGCAAAATGTCCCTTGATTTCACCGGGGTTTTATGGACTTTTACTCTTATCTCTTCATAAACAACATTATTAAACACCAACTATTTTCAGACATTCCATTATTCTGAGGGTAAGTTTTAATATATATTTTTCAGAAGTCTTACAGCTTTCGAATTTGGGATGTTTGTATTTTCTTCTGATTTCTTTTCATTCCCTGGACTGATCACATAATTCTATATTTGCGTTCTATAGCGCTCGTTTTGCATTTCTGTCTTTGTTTTCTGTAACTGTTTTGACACTCTCATTATGGGTACGTTTATTCTCTTCGGAAGTTGTATTCCAATCTGCAACCTGTTTTGGCCTTCGATCTGTGCACTTTCATATCCACTAGAGTCCATATTTTCTGCATAGTTCTTACTTTGCATCCTGTTTGGTTTTCTATGTCTCTTTTTCCATCTGTAAATTCTTAAGTAACATCTATTTTCTTATTGCGTTCAGTTCGCGTATTTTCGGCCAGATGCAGTAAACCCCTCTTAACCGGACGGTAAACTTCGGACGCTGTGCGTTTTGTATGTGGTGTTTTCTGCATGACTAATACATGTACTTTTAGTATAAATATCGGCCTTGAAGACAGGTGGCAGCTTAATGCAGGGTCAAAGTCATCCTGAATGATCCTGAATCATCGTTTCTTTCTTCTGCCTGTCTCTGTACGACGTTTGAATCTCCGCCCGTGATTGTATGTTCATTACAAAGTTCGTATATATTCGTTTACTAACATATTTTTTCCATTTACAGTAAAACCTCGACTATTCGACATTTTAGTATATAACATTATCGATATTCAGACACGTAGCTGCTTTTTAATGCAGTGTGAATGCAGAAAGCTCCTAGAGGAGCATGCATCATTATCGATCTTTAAGGCAGTGACAGCTCAATGCAGTATGTAAGGTATGCATTCTAGTGTGAAGGTCAAATTGAAAGGAAGTAAGCAAATGGCTATTGCTAGAAGTACCTTAATATACCAGAGAAATAATTTGGCAACAACTGTAAATAAAGGAAGGCTACTAGTATGTATTTACCGGTGTAAAATGCTACACAATTCATATAAGTTGTCTCCTAACATAATAGTAACTAGAGGTTTGTTTTTGTCACGAAAACAGATGTATCTCCCTCCCATCCTCTTTCCAATATACAAGTGTTATGTCTGTAACTCCAAACTTATCAGGGTCTAACTTTAAGTCATCGGGGGCAATAACTCTAGCGTTATCAGGGGGAGACAATTCAAAAACCCTAGGTACAATAACACATGCTGGTCAACATTCCTGTGAAGTTTGGTGACACTAGTACTAGTGGTTTCAGAGATACACGCGGCACAAGGTAAATCTTCTTTTATTTTAAGTCATAAGGGGCAGTAACTCCAAAGTTATCAGGGGAGACACTTAAAAACCCCATATGCACAGCAACTCATGCTGGTGAACATTCCTGTGAAGTTTGGTGAATCTAGCCCGACTGGTTTCAGATATACGTGCAGCACAAAGTTTCTCTAATTTTAAGTTATCATATCAGGGACAATAACTCAACAATTATCAGGGGGAGATAATTAAAAAAAACTCAGGTGCACAATAACTCGTGTTGATCAACATTCTTGTGAAGTTTGGTGACTCTAGCCCTAGTGGTTTTAAAGATATGCATGACACAAAGTTTCTCCAATTTTAAGAAATCATATCAGGGGCAATAACTCCAAAGTTATCGGGGGAGACAATTCAAAAATCCCAGGTGCTCAACAACTCATGCTGGTAAACATTCCTGTGAAGTATGGTGAATCTAGCCTTACTGATTTCAGAGATATGCGCGGCACTAAGTAAAGTTTGTCTAATTTTAAGTCATACGGGGCAGTAACTCAAAAGTTAACAGGGGGAGACAATTCAAAAAACCCAAGTGCAAAACAACTCATGCTAGTGAACAATCCTGTGAAGTTTGGTGACTCTATTACTAGCGGTTTCAGAGATAAGCGCGACACAAAGTTTTTCTAATTTTAAGTCATTAGGGGCAATAACTCCAAAGTTATCAGGGGGAGACAATTCAAAAATCCCAGGTGCACAACAACTCATGCTGGTGAATATTCCTGTGAAGTTTAGTGACTCTAGCCCAACTGGTTTCAGACTGGTGACGGACAGACAGACGGACGGACGGACGGACAGACAGACAGACAGACAGACAGCGCTGGCAAAATCAATATGTCTCCCCATAAATGGGGGAGACATAATTATCGATAGGAAACAAATGTAGCAATATTTTTCTGCTGGTTTACCTTCATGTGATGCTTAACCCTACCCGGAGGTCATTTAACGATGATGTCATTTACCTGTATGACGCCATAAACAAATAACAAACTAAACAGTACGATTGCATGTGATTAAAAATTTGCTTTTGATATAATTATGGCTACAAACATGTCCCTATTGCACATTTCAAATGTACCACTACATTTCAATTATTTTTATGATTGGTTTGAATCCAAAGTTATTTGGTGTATTCATAGTAATAAAAAGTGGATTACACGGGTTCTTATTTTATATCAGATATTCTGATTCTCTCTGAAAACATAGATTTATGTTCCTGGTTTGAGTATATCTATTTAATACAGGATTAGTTATGTGATATTGTATTTACATGATATAACTGCTCAGATTTTTTTTCTTTCTGCTATTTAAAGGTTTGGTAACTAATATCTCTACAAAAGAAAATAGTATGATTTAAAATTGTAGTCAGTGACAATGTTTGTAAACATTGTAATTACTGTACATTAGAACCTGTCCCAAACGGTCATTCATTGAACATAGGTTTCTTAAAAAAGCAGGCGGTAGTTTGATACAGGGCAAAAGTGATACAGAAAGTTCGTATAGGAGCTTTCTGTATTACTTTATACCTGCATTAAGCTACCGACAGCCTTGCCGGCCCATAATTAGACCTCTTTTCCATGGCCATATGACAGTTTCTACTGTATACTCAGTAAAGCTGTATATTTTTCTCCACGTTTGTTGTTTCTGTTCATGTAGGATAAAATTACTTACGTAACACTTTCTATTATATAGAAATTGCACAGAAAATTGAACATAGAAATCGTGACAATTGTCTAAATCATTTTCCAGAATATCAACATTTGACTAATATTCAGGAAGAGCTAACAGTAAGGTATCTTTAGAAAGTGAGTTCAGTATACAAGATGTATGTATTAAGATAGACACGTGATCTTTGGATAAACAAAATAAGCGTGCGACTTGTGTGTCAGTGATTTGAAACGATATTTGGATAAACAAACGATCTTTTCAAGTTGTCACATGGAAATGTTTTGCTAAACAGCCTCAGAGCTACAGAAAAAGGTAGCGAAGAGACGATTTTAAAGAGTGGTCACAGTACTGTATAGGGTTTTGTGTAGAAATATCTATCTATCTATTCATTCTGCAGCACCCCCTCACGGAGATTATTTGCAGCTGCGCGTATGTGCTAAAATTCGTGAAGAGTAAATAAAGCATGATAGAAGGGAAAGAGTGATAACAGAGAAGATATACAGTGAGATAGTGTTAAAGAGGTTTCAGTGAAGTTAAAAACAGGATAAAAACAATGTTGTGATTTATGGCATTTTGTGTTCCAGGGTCTGGACAGCTGTCTTGAACATTTGCAGTTCAGGCAGCATGACCACACTCTGCGGCAACCTGTTCCACTGGACAGCTGCCAGTGGAAAGAAAGAGTACTTGTAGCAGTTCACTCTGGTATGGATCTGACAGTAGGCGAGAGGATGGCTATGCCGGGTCATTCTGTTTGGGTTTGGAAGTACTGGGGGATTTTAATAGCTACTAGGCCATAGTGGATTTTGTAAAGCATAGTCAGTCTGGCGCATGCTCTCCTCTGTTCTGAGGATCTCCGCCCCAGGGTATTTAACATGGAGGTGACACTGTCATATTGGGAGTACATTTGTGTACCTATCCAGGGTCCAACGGGCGACTCGTCTTTGGCATGCCTCGATTTTTGGAGATGTTGGCCTGGGTATGCGGGCTCCATGCAGGAGAGACATATTCAAACTGGGGCCTAACAAGAGTTTTATGCGCTAATTCTCGTACTGGCTTACTTTTTGTCTTTATATTTCTCTTTATAAACCCAAGAGATCTGAACGCTGTCGATGTAATGGACTGGATGTGGCGGCTCCATCTAAGATCATTTGAAAGGACCACCCCCAGATACTTGGCGTCATCGACAGCATCCAGAGTCTGGCCATGCAGGGAGTAGGGTGTTTTAGTGATGCGCTTAGCTCTGGAGATATGAAGAACATGGCATTTACTATGGTTGAATGACATGTCCCATTTAACTTCCCAAAGCTGTAATTTGTCAAGATCGGATTGTAGAGTAGAGCCATTATGGTCATTTCTGATAGTCAGGTAGATTGCTGTGTCATCGGCAAAGAGTCTAATTTGAGAAGTGATGTTGTCAGGAAGGTCATTTATATAAAGAAGGAATAAGAGGGGACCAAGTACAGAGCCTTGGGGGTACCCCTGAAGTGACTGGGACAGAGTCAGAGGACTCACCCGCTACTACTACCTTCTGCGATCTACCCAGCAGAAAGGCCCTAATCCAATTCAAAGAATTGCCATGAACTCCATGGACTTGAAGTTTAGCGAGGAGTTTAAGATGGTTTACCACATCAAAGGCTTTTGAGAAGTCGAGAAGGATGAGATATGTTTGTTTGTCCTGTGAGATGTTCATAGTGAGGTCATCAACCAACTGGATAAGTTGGGTCTCACAGGAACGTCTCTCTCTGAAACCGTGTTGGAGATCATAAAGAATACTGTGGTTTTCTAGATGTCGAGAGAGGTTTGAAGCTATTATATGTTCCATCTGTTTGCAAAATATACAGGTGAGAGAGATAGGACGGTAGTTTGAGGGATCACTTCGTTCGCATTTTTTGAAGACACGGGCAACCATTACTTTGGACCAGTCAGTTGGGATGGATCCTGTATCAAGAGATCGCTGGGAGATGGTCTGGATTATCGGGGCCAGTTCTTTGCTTATTACCTTCAAGATCACAGGCGTTATAGTCTGGACCAGCAGCTGTTGAGGGATTTAGTTCTTGAAGCAGTTTTTCAACACCGGCCATTGAGATGTGTATGTCAGGCATTTGAGGAAAGGATGAGCCTTCAGGAGTCGGAAGTTCAGGGTGGGGATCAGTTATGTCAAAAGGTGAGACTTGGGAGAAAACAGACTGAAACTGTTTGTTAAGAGCATTTGCTTTGTCACGACTGTGTGTATATTCTATATTATTCTTTTTGAGTGGTAGAACGCCCTGTGAGTCTTGCCTAGATTTTTTAAGAAGCCGAAATAAGTTTTTCCTAGAGAAGTTCTGTTCATTTGAGTCAGGGTCTGAATTTATGCCAAGAATATTTTCCAAATAATTACTGCATGAATCTTTCAGTTTCTGTTTTACAGCGTTTCTGGCTTTAATGAAGTTTCGCCGGTGTGTGTGATTTCCAGATATTTTTTATGTTTGTGAAAGAGTCTATCTCTGTGTCTAATGAGTCTTTTTAATGGGCTGTGTGATCCAGGGCAGGTCTTGTTTTGAGCCGGTCTGTTTGTAGGGGACAACGAGTGTTCCAAGGGTGTTTTCAGCTTGGTCACATAGCCTCAACAGATAAGCCCATACATGTGGCCAGGAAGTAATCTTGGAAAGCCTTTGTATATTGTCTGAATCTCTCCCAGTCAGCTTTACTGTACAGAAGGAATCTGTGTGGTTTGCATTTGGCAACTTTGGGTTTGAAGTCAGCCGTAAAAGAGACGATGTTATGATCTGACATATCCGGTAAGATTTCTGGAGTACTTATGAGCTATGGGTTCGTGGTCAGAAAAAGGCCAAGTACATTTTCTTGTCGCGTGGGTGCATTGACAATTTGTGTGAAATCGTAATCCTGCAGGTGTTCAACAAAATGTTCATATAGATTTGGGTACCTGAACAGGGTGAATGAGGGGGTGTATTTTCTTTCCATGTGAATTTGGGGAAATTAAAGTCTCCAAGGAGCCAGATGATACCATTTTGCTTGCTTACCTCCTCAGTGGATTTTCGGAGCTCTTCAATGCTGTTATCATCTGCTTCCTTTGGTCGATAATAGGCTGCCACAAATAATGGTTTGGCACCCTGGGGTTCAACCTTAACCCATAGTATTTCACAATTCGTTGTGAACTGGCACTGGGCTGATGCAGAGTTGTTGTCTCTAACCATGATGAAGACTCCACCGCCTGCACCAGCTTTCCTGTCTTGCCTGAACACATTGTAGCCCATATCAATTGGGAAGAATTCTGAATCCTTTATATCTGGTGTTATCCAATATTCCGTGCCCACTAAGATATCAGGATTCTGATCGTTTAGTAGGGCATGGAATTCTGGATTTTTGTTTTTGATTGATTGGAAATTTATGTTTAAAACTTTTATATTTTGTAGATTTTTGCTAGTATTAAAATTTACATTTACTTCTGGGTTTTTAAAATTTGTCATGTCACTTCTGGAGGATGAGTCAGAGCCTTCGTCAGTTGAGTCTAGTATACTGAAGCTGTTAACAGAATGTGATATTGAGTGCACAGAGCATGAACTTTTTGAGTGGTTTAGGCATTCACATATTGTATACTTCCATGGGAAGGGGGTATTTAGGACCACAAGATTGTTGTAGGACCCTGGGCTCATGTTTTGACATTGTATGTGGAACCATTGTTCACAGTTGTTACAAGATATTTCAGGGTCATTTGTGCCTACTTCCAATTTACACGATCCACAGGGGTAGCTTGGTTATATTCAACATCCGCTGATATTGTGATGAGAAAAAAGGTGAGGTACCCTAAACATACACTAGTACTGTGTCTGCCCCTTATCCATCTGGATTTAGGCTTTATCAGTAGTCCTGCAATACAGCCGAGTTTGCTTGGGACGAATTGGTTTGTGCCTATTTGTGGTCTTGGGCCTCTTTGCGTGGGACTGTGTGGGTTTGTCTGGGACACATGTTACTGTTTGAGCAAACGAGTACACTGCTAATGGGAAAAAGATACCAATGAATATTTCCACTTACTTGTGCGGAGATTTTTCCCCTCGAATATGTAAACAAACCTCAATATAATGGCTGCTCATGTACACGTTTCCGGCGGGAGAAGGTCCAGGTCAGCTAACCAACAATGACAGTTGTCTTTGTTTGTTAAATTCTCTTTAAATACCGCGAAATATACCAGAGCATGAATGAGACAAGTAAATCAATTCATAGTTTGAGCTTTTGAAAATGAGAAGTTTACAAATTAGTATCAGAAAATATTGTTTTAACCAAAGAAGGAGAGAGCTCGTACAAACAGCTGTTCGCACGACGCATGCGCAGAATTTTTTTTTAAAATAAAATAAAGGAGTTATTCTTGAAAATGTTGCAAATTTGCACGTCTTAACTGAAGCTCTGGTAAGAATATATAGATAAGACATCAGTAGAATCTCTTCACAGCTGCTGAAGGCTTTTCAGTAGTATTTGTAATATACTTGTATTGATTTAGAACTTAAATTCCAAATCAAACGAGTGTATTTGAGTCGCTAATTTCGCGTCTAGTACTTTCAAACAAATTGTCGTTTTTCGCGAGTGTTCAATATTGTGTGGTGTTATGCAATCAGATAATTAAACCTCATTAAAATATATAAAGCTACTAAAACTTTAACAGTAAATGACAAACTAACTTCGTCAGAATATGTGTTCCTAATTTCTAAGATTAATTTCTATCCAATTCCTATTTATGAAGGAGTTTAGTTTGAAATAGGCAGAGCATTTTAAAGCGGCCGAATTCCATAATATCTCATCAGGAGGCACACTTGTTGCAAACTTCATGACAAGTTAGTCTACAACATGCTAAAAACTAACTGTTTCCTAGCAGACACAGGCATATAATACCTGATAACAGGATTGCCATTCTGTCCAAATGATATCACTTATCATGCTTCAAACTCTGATTTGCTGTAATCTATAGTTACAACAGATTGGTTCAAACCTTTGAAAAAAACACAGCGATTGATTATTAAATACATTGAGTTCTGATGACATGCAGAGTTTCACGGTGTCTCATCTGGATCCAAACTGTTTGCAAATGCCAGACACGTGACCCTTAGCACGAGAAGAGTTAATGACAGTATCTTCTGCAGAAGATCAGACAAAGAACAAATTAACCAATTAGATGAGGCTACGAGCCATAAGCCAGTAGCATGCTTTAACCATTCCCTCATAGTGACGCATGTTGACGCCATACACCAGTAGCATGCTTTAACCATTCCCTCATAGTGACGCATGTTGACGCCATACACCAGTAGCATGCTTTAACCAGTCCCTCATAGTGACGCATGTTGACGCCATACACCAGTAGCATGCTTTAACCAGTCCCTCATAGTGACGCATGTTGACGCCATAACCCAGTAGCATGCTTTAACCAGTCCCTCATAGTGACGCATGTTGACGCCATACACCAGTAGCATGCTTTAACCAGTCCCTCATAGTGACGCATGTTGACGCCATAACCCAGTAGCATGCTTTAACCATTCCCTCATAGTGACGCATGTTGACGCCATACACCAGTAGCATGCTTTAACCATTCCCTCATAGTGACGCATGTTGACGCCATACACCAGTAGCATGCTTTAACCAGTCCCTCATAGTGACGCATGTTGACGCCATAACCCAGTAGCATGCTTTAACCAGTCCCTCATAGTGACGCATGTTGACGCCATACACCAGTAGCATGCTTTAACCAGTCCCTCATAGTGACGCATGTTGACGCCATACACCAGTAGCATGCTTTAACCAGTCCCTCATAGTGACGCATGTTGACGCCATAACCCAGTAGCATGCTTTAACCATTCCCTCATAGTGACGCATGTTGACGCCTCTGTAAAAGTCACTTTTTGAAACCATTGTTATAAAAAGAGCATTTGCTTCTATGGAGCAAATGTTCTATTTATCACAATGGTTTCAAAACTATTCAGCTCTTAAAGTGTTCTTTTCTCTAGTAAATGTTCATCGTTAGATTTATTCAAATATATTGGGTCTAAAAATAGCATACGAGGGAATGGGTTAAGCATTTTATCGGATTAAACTCCAATCTGCAGCATCTTAGATACAAGTTCGATAAGTTTAGGTTCATTAGAAATACAGCAGATCCTGATCAGACGACTCCTACATGAATATATTGACCTAGGGCGAACCGCTTAGAATAATAATAAATACTTTATTTATTTTTTATAGAGGAAGCACATTTGGTAAAAAACAATCTCCAATGCAGTCCTCATAACATATATACATTTACAAAAGTCAAACTAGCTACAATCAAAGAAACAATGATTTAAGTAACACAGTAAAAACTCAACCATCCGAAAACCCGTTTGAAGAATTATAGATTTATTTAAAGGAATTTCAAAGCTCCTTATATAAGTGACCCCCATATACACGGTATCCAGCTGTGCAGATTAGTGATTATTGATACCATGGGGTGCTCCTGCAGTGTCCAGTCAGGGTCAATGACCATATGAGATAAAGTTATGCAATTATACCTTGATCCAGGTAGATAGGTAAATTAAGTGCTAGGCAGTGCAAAATGCCAGTTTTTGTGTGAAATAACCAATAAAAATACCTGTTTTTACGCATTAGCAAACAGAGTAGACCAAGATCAGAGAAGCCGTTTGATCAGGGTCTAATATGTTTGCTTTTGGCTCGATATAGATCTGATTCTACAGTTTTGGCCAAAGAAAAACTTCTCTTAGCAGAAATAACATTATCAAACAGAGTAGATCCAGATCAGACGACTCCTAAAGAAGCCATCTGATCAGCGTCTGCTCTGTTTGCTTTTGACACGATATAGATCTGATTCGACAGTTTTTGTCAAAGCAAACAGGGAAAAGGGTTATAGGTATAGGTGTTTAGAAATAAACTCAAGTTCCGCTTGGTGGATCCTTCTCAAATTTTAACACAATGTTTATCTAGACATTCTACAGTAGCCTGCCAAGTCCCGGTTTGTTTTTCCAAGGTCAAGGTCACACAATTGGACTTAGGAATTGCGTTTAGCAAAAATGTTAACCAGTCTGTCTGTCTGTAACATCTCTAACTCAAATTCCGCTTGGTGGATCTTTCCCAAATTTAACCACAATGTTTATCTAGACATGCTACAGTAGCCTGCCAAGTCCCGGCTCGTTTATTCAAGGTCAAGGTCGCTTAATTTGACTTAGAATTTGCGTTTAGCATTTGCGTTAAGCAAAAATGTTAACCTCAATTTATGTGGAACAAGTCCACTTATTTACATAACACTTTGTGATAAAGCTTTGAAACTTGGAACACTTGTTCACCGTCACAACCTTCACCTGTAGGCAAGAGTAAATAACTCTGTCAAGCATTTTGACCGAATTATGCCCCTTTTTAACTTAGAATTTTTTGTTAAGGCTTTGTTCAAGTCCATTTATTTACATAACCCTTTGAGATAAAGCTTTTAAACTTGGAACACTTGTTCACCATCATAACCGTCACCTGTAGGCAAGAGAAAATAACTCTGTCAAGTATTTTGACCGAATTATGCCCCTTTTTAACTTAGACTTTTTTGTTAAGGCTTTAATAAAGTCCATTTATTTACATAACCCTTTGAGATAAAGCTTTTAAACTTGGAACACTTGTTCACCATCACAATATTCACATGTAGACAAGAGTACATAACTCTGTCTAACATTTTGACATAATTATGACGCTTTTTAACTTGGAATTTTTGGTTAAGATTTTGGTTAAAGTCCACTTATTTACATAATCCTTTCAGATAAAGCTTTTAAACTTGAAACATTTGTTCACCATCAGAAGCTTCATCTGTAGGCAAGAGTAAATACAATGCAACTCTGTCAAGCATTTAAACACAATTATGGCCCTTTTTAATTTAGAATTTTTGGTTAAGGTTTTTTGTTACAGTTTGCCTATTTACAACCGCAAAATTGGACTTAGAATTTGAATTTAGCAAATACGTTAACCCCAGTTTATGTTGAACAAAACCTCGACGGGCGTATATTGTGTCCACTGACACTCTTGTTTTAACAAATGCAATTGAGAAGAGTTTCTCATTTTTTGAGTAACATTAATAACAGTTTCTTTTTCTCTATTGATTTTTTGTTTGAGGGGATTATGCCGCATAAATTTGTTTGCAACATTTTATTACTGATTTTGCATCAGTTAAATTTTATAATTTAGGAAACAATGAACAGTGGACTTCATATAATAACAACAATAATAATAGTAATAATAATAATAATAACAATAATAATAACAATAATAATAATACTGAAATGGCAATTGAGAAGCAATTGCTCAAAACATAACTGTGTAAATAGCCATGAAGCGTTTCGTTATATTTTATTCTATAGGAATTACAATCCTGTAGAATAAAGTATATCCAGACCACACCACGGGGAGGCGCTTCTAATCATGGTCCTTTTTTTGCTGGGTTTTTTTTTGATTGTCGTTGGGTTCAATACCACTTATGGCCCATGTATTCGATGCCCGCATTATTCGGAAGCCACATTCTGCACTGGTCTACAACACACTTGGGCATCAGCTCTCTTCGGTGCCATGCTGTCTTTGACTTTCTGGCAATGGCTTTCTTTACAAGATATCGAGCGTCTGTCCATGCACCACACTTACTGAGCATAGCCCAGAACCTCTGACACAGTCTTTTCCTGGCCGATGCATTGCAAACCTTCTGACTCTCATTATGATCCGGCCACCAAATCTGTCTCTTGCTCTCTGGTATTATACATGGAGCGCAGAAGCACTCTTGACACTTTGTTGCTCCACACTCATGTCACTGTACAGGGAAAATGCCATTATCACGACCTTCCTCATGCATCAGTGACTCACTGCTTGAACATGACTCCAGATCCCAGTTGTTGTGGTTGAAAAAGGCAAAGATTGCCAGCTTCTGCTCCTCTGTAACGCTCAATGTTAGCTTTTCAGTTGCCATGATTCTTATGATTGAAACAAATAAGTATCATGTATGAATGAAACAAAATAAGTCTCATGTGGACAGCGTGTCATTTCACCCAATGCTGAGGTCGACTTGTGTATAAGAGCCATGTCACATGTCACACTGTTATCAAAGGTATACTAGCTTGTGTTTATACAACACACATGCTCAGGACCTAGTCATGTGTACTAGTGTTGTCTAAGGTAGACTTATAATTGAAGTATTCCATACTAGTCAGTATTTCTGCTAAATCACGTAGCTAATCCATACTCCACTATATCATAATGAACACTCCAACATCTGCTAAGAGAAAGAAACAGAAATTGAGCTTATACGGTTCATAGGAGTAATTCACAGCCGTGCAGAAGAAATTAGACCTGGCAAAAGACATGTTTGAACAGTCATCTGGTAATTCGCTCAATATACTGAATGATACACTGGATCACTATCTTCGGGACGGTGTCAATAAGTCTAGAACCGCGTGTACAGCGACACAGCAGTGCAGCAAAGCCGGGTCTACTCAGCCTCTCACTATCACAGCTCTTGTGAATATTGTAAATACGCACAACTGTACATGTCCTTTATCTGTTATTCTTCAGTGTGAGGACATCGAGACATGCTCTAAGGTGTACAGATTTTCATATGAACAGTGTAGTTTCTTTGAACTGTGGAAGGCTTCACCAGACATTCCGGATGGATGTGATTTGGTATCCATGAAACTAACGCATGCATATTACTCAAGTGGGATGTTATTCTCACAACTTAGTCGGTTCTGTGAATCTTCTGGTGTGGGCATTCTTACAAGACACAATGTTGATACTTACACACGGAATTACAGTGAGGCAGTGAGCAATGAACGCTCTATGTCATGCCACTCAGCCCTTTTGGAAGAGCAGATATTCAGTGACAATCACGACAGTGTGGACATTATAACGGATGCCAGACACTCTACAAGGAAAAACTCTTAAGTATACGGATGTCGTATGTATTGGATATAACAGCCACAAGGTTATTCAGCATCAGCTTGTACGACAACGCCATGAACTGTTCGGCACGAAACGCATATATGAAACCCTAGCACACCAAAATGTGAAAGTGAACAAGCATGGGCATGACAGAAATGCCAGTATCAACAAGTATGTGCGCGAACAGCAGCCCGCGACAATCAATAAAAATGATACCTGGCATGTGTCGGTTTCAGTGGAAAAAGAACTGAAAAAGATATCATCAGGTGCCAAGTGCCGTGAAGGAAAGACCTGGTCTACACAGCTTGTGGACAAAGTGAAGCCAGTGAAAACACATATGTACTACGCTATCAAAAACTGTGGTGGCAGCCCACAAGTATTGAAAGACAGCATAGACCAGGTACCAAACCACTACCAGAATGCACATAGGAAGTGTCCAAGTGAGTCACGGTGCCAAACTGATGACAATTATATACCCAGCAGACAATTACTGACTGAGTCAATTGCCGTGACTCTCCTCACAAACACGGTACGTGGAACAGATGTATATAAAACCCCACAGAACTATGTTCGCTGATGGATACCTTCCTATTGGAATCTTTTAATAACGTATTGAACATTTTCCAAGACAAGAGGATCGGGTCCATGGGTGATTCCACCTACAGGCTGCGAAGTGACAGTATGTTACTGGAATGAAAATGTTGGCACCAGCAGAAACTCATACAAATATAGAACAAATATCTGGGCCAAATGGATGACACAGGTATATGGGGCTCATATCTGGAGACCCTTCTAAGAAGAGATAGGCATCACTGCAGTGTAAATATGTCGTCAAGACTATGTACTGACCCCCATCCCCCATATAAAAAAATGAATTTAAAAAAAATGGATTAAAAATGCAGGACGGACGCAAAGAAGAAAGCTCCGGTAGGACTAAAGACGAGTTTGCAGTGTCACGAGCTGACTGTATTAAGTTTATTACAGGACCACTTTCAATGAATTTGACGTACTCTTGCTCAAGTTTTTGCGTCACATCTTGTTTTTTGTTTTCGATTAATTTTCTTATCTCCTACGTTTAGAATTTAAGTACTTACAGATTAGCAGGTATAAAGTGTCCGTGTGGTGACCTTTAAAATCACCTCGTTCTTCATCCTCAGTGTTGTTGTATTTTCCGTACCTTGTTGATAATTAGTTTCGATGCTTTTAGTTATGGAAATTGAATACCGCTTAAGCCGGTGCTAGGGTGCATGGGCATTGTTGCACTTTAAACAACAGCTCATAAACAGATTCAATAAAATCAAGTCTGCTCTTTTCGCATTGAGCAGTGTTGCACCCATTTTGACTTTTCGCGTTGCTACTTTTCGCTTATCAAAATATCCCCTTCTTTCAAAATTGTATGAGGTTTGGCTTTACAGCACTTCAAATACGGTGTCTGTGAAGAGCAGGTACCGAACAGTTCGGTGAAGGTCGTGTGTGTAGATGTGAGCGCGAATTTCATGTGTGCTTCTTGTGTAATTAGCCTGACTTCTATTCTATTATTGTTGAGTTAATTGAGTCAAACATCAGTAAATTGCCCACGGTTACGATGTAATTGTACGTCTTTTGTTTAAACAAAATGAACCAGAAGGAAATCTGTTTTTTCTTATTGAGTTAAAACATTGATTAATCAACCTTAATATGCTGAGTAAACTAACCTAGTTCGGAAATTTTAGTATAAATAAACCCGCAAATACACCAAAAACACGGCACCTGATCATAGTCAGGGAGCCAGTAGTGCCTACCGTGCACCCCCCTAGACTTTTTTTCATGGGTACCAAAATGTTCAGAAAAGTGTTCTGAATCAGAATCGCGAATGTACTCATTTAGGCTATGTGTATTTTAACCGTTTCCATGGCAACCCCCCAGTTTTGGTAATGATGACCTATACCTACAAATTCGCCCATATCACAGCCAGTTTTTGTCCTAAAACTATAAAACTGGTACCAAATGGAAGATAAGACATTGTGCTTTTATTTCTATTTTGTTTTTTTTAATTACCTTATTTGCATACTCATGAATATTAATGAGAACATTAAAAATAGTAAAAAGGTATAGAAATAACGTAAACCTTTCATTCTTTTTATCCTACAAATATCAGAAAATAACTTCAAATGCAGTTTAACATGATGACGAAACCCCCAGGAAACAAAATATCCATTTTGAGGACCATAGCATTAATTTTAAGCACCATTTTCACCGTTTCCATGGCAACACCCTAGTTTTCGTAATGATGGTCCGTACCTCCAAAAGTGTCCATATCACAGCCAGGTTTTGTCCAAAACCTATAAAACTGGTACCAAATTAGAGATAGGACATTGTTCTTTTATTTCCAGTTGTTTATCTTTTAATTACCTTATTTGCATACTCATGAATATTAATAAGAACCTTAAAAATAGTAAAAACAATATAGAAATAACGTAAGTAGTGTAAACTATTCACTTTCTATCCTACAAATATCAGAAAACAATTTCAAATGCAGTTTAACCTGATGACAAAATCCTCAGAAAACAAAATATCAAATTTGGGGACCAAAACTTTAACTCTAAGTAACTTTTTAACTGTTTCCATAGTAACCATTCATTCCACTCTGTTCACACATTTTTGTTAGTCGACACCTACCTGCAATAATCTTCCATATCAATGGAAGTTTTTGTGCTAACTGTAAAAAACTGGTACCTAATTAAAGCTAAGACATTGTGCTTTGGTTTAAAGGCTATACTGAGGCATTACCTTATTTGCATACACATGAATATTAATGAGAATAATTACAGAAATAACGTAAACCTCTCAATTTTTATCCTACCATTATCAGAAAACAACTTCAAATGTAGTTTAAATTAATGACAAAATACTCAGAAAGCTAAGTATCTAAATTGATACCCAAACAATGAACTGTAAGTAAGATTGTAACGGTTTCCATGGTAACCGATCCTTTCACAAAATTTGGAAATTTGACATCCAACTGTAATACTCCGCTAGATCTCGGTTATTTTTGATGAATCATGAAATCAATTGTTACAAACATAGATATGAGGCATTGCTTTAATAGTAAATATTTCTTTTCTGATATAAACTAATTTGCATATGTATGAATATTTATGAGAACAGTAATAGATGTTGAAATTTTCGACAGACACCAGTCTTTCTCTTATAAAGCAAACAAAATGCAAAATTGTTAGCTAAAGTTTGCTATGATCACTGAATATCACCAAGATTGTTAGATAAAATAAATTTAGGACAAATTATATAGCACTGATGGTGATATATCTATTTCCTAGGCAACCATTCTAACCTCGTTGTTCATATTACTGAGTGTTTAAATACAATCCCTGCAACATACAAAGATACTGCGGCCTACTTTGGCGATAATTATAAATGATATAAACATATACCCGGTAGTTGATGTATGAATCTTTATGTTTGGTTCACTTTATGCAAATTACCTTAATATTGATTAGTGATAAGAAAACAAAGAGAAACAATATTGAAAATAACATGTTTCGCAGTATGCCGAGCACAACATTACACCATTCTCCAAATATAGCTTGCAATGATAAATGTACCTTTTGGTGATGAATAAATAAATTTTATATCTAAAACTGTTACCAAAATGACCATGCACTGCTTCCATGGTAACTGTTGAAAGCCAAGTACTTATGATACCCCAAACAATCTTCTGTTATTGTTGTTAAAGTGTCAGTGATTTTAAAGCCCATAAAGCCTGTGTTGAATTCAGGGTTTCAAGACTGTTTCGACTTTTGATATACCATCATCTGTCGAGAACTGGTAATCCTGTGATGTGTTTTAAGACCCTTTGATTTGTCTGTCTTGTTAAGCCATCATCAGCCGTACCAATACCAAGGGGAACTGGTGCCAGTAGATTCTTCATCAGCTCACCTATATCAATCTGCATATTGGGTCTTTGTGAACCACTAATAATTGCTACAATTCCTTGATTCCTTACGATTAGAAGCTGCAAGGCAGTAATGTTTTTTCACATCTATGACGGTAAGCCTAACCAGTGTTCGCCAGATTATGGTATATCAACAGTGAGAAACAGTCTTGATGCCCTGAATTCAACACAGGAAGAAACTGAAACAAGGATCGTTATTTACACCAAGCATGCAAAAGAACAAGGCTACAAAATTGTGCATCTTCGAACTCCAGACAGTGATATATTCTTCATTCTTCTGTATTACCTTAACTGGTTTGAAGGTGTTACTGTCTTGTTTGATACTGGCTCAGGCACTCATCAAAAAATAATAAACATGTCAGAAGTTGCCCAAGCATACACAGAAGATTACCGATCAGCACTTCTTGGTCTCCATTTGTACTGTAGCTGTCATTCTACAAGTGCATTCAATGACTGAGAACATTTGACACCCACTAAGACCATTGAAAAGAAGCCAATGTTTATAAAACCATTAGCAGGTTTGGGCAACTCTTGGGATGTGTCTGGAGATCTTGTGCAAGACTTGGATGAATTTACGTGTGCAATGTATGGCAACCTAAGATTTCACACTGTGAATGAATTGGTATTGTTTAAGATTAAGGAGAAGTGTGAAGATAAGCCAACAGATGCACTTCGCAATGCTGATATGGGAACATTACCCCCTTGTAGAATGGTTGTCAACATGTAACTCTGACAGTCAATCAACAGATATGATTACATTATGGCCTATAATAAGGGTATGCTCCACAGACATTCAACAGCAATGTTATCATCTTGACCTAGCTCTTATCAGAGTATTACCTGAGAAGATCCAATATAAACTGTTCCATTTTAGCCTCTAATTAAGGTATGCTCTGAGAGTCAGACCTTCAATTTATAAATTAGCTGATAATTATGTCTCCCCCATTTATGGGGAGATATATTGTTTTTGCCAGAGTTGTCTGTCTGTCCGTCCGTCCGTCTGTCCGTCTGTCCGTCCGTCCGTCTGTCCGTCTGTCTGTCTGTCTGTCCGTCACAAACTTGTGTCGCGCGTATCTCTGAAACTAGTTGGGCTAGAGTCACCAAACTTCACAGGAATGTTCATCAGCATGAGTTGTTGTGCACCTGGGTTTTTTGAATTGTCTCCCCCTGATAACTTTGGAGTTATTGCCCCTGATGACTTAAAATTAGAAAAACTTTGTGTCGCGCGTATCTCTGAAACCGCTAGTATTAGAGTCACCAAACTTCACAGGAATATTCACCAGCATGAGTTGTTGTGCACCTATGGTTTTTGAATTGTCTCCCCCTGATAATTCTTGAGTTATTGCCCCTGATAAGAATACTTAAATTTACACAAACTTTGTGTCGCGCGTATCTCTGAAACCAGTAGGGCTAGAGTCACCAAACTTCACAGGATTGTTCACAAGCATGAGTTGTTTTGCTCTTGGGTTTTTTGAATTGTCTCTCCCTGTTAACATCGGAGTTATTGCCCCTGATGACTTAAAATTAGACAAATTTTACTTAGTGTCGTGCATATCTCTGAAACCACTAGGGCTAGAGTCACCAAACTTCACAGGAATGTTGACCAGCATGAGTAATTGTGCACCTGGGATTTTTGAATTGTCTCCCCCGATAACTTTGGAGTTATTGCCCCTGATATGATTCTTTAAAATTAGAGAAACGTTGTGTCATGCATATCTTTAAAACCACTAGGGCTAGAGTCACCAAACTTCACAGGAATGTTCACCAGCATGAGTTGTTGTGCACCTGGGTTTTTTTAATTGTCTCCCCCTGATAATTCTTGAGTTACTGCCCCTGATATATTAACTTAAAATTAGAGAAAGTTTGTGCTGCACGTATCTCTGAAACCAGTAGGGCTAGAGTCACCAAACTTCACAAGAATGTTCACCAGCATGAGTTGTTGTGCATTTGGATTTTTTAATTGTCTCCCCCTGATAACTTTGGAGTTACTGCCCCTTATGACTTTAAAATAAGAGAAACTTGACTTTGTGTCACATGTATCTCTAAAACCACTAGTACTAGAGTCACCAAACTTCACAAGAATGTTTACTAGCATGTGTTTTGTGTACCTGGGACTTTTGAATTGTCTCCCCCTGACAATGTTGGAGTTATTGCCCCTGATGACTTAAAAATTAGACCCTGATAAGTTTGGAGTTACAGACATTACACTTGTGTATTGGAAAGAGGATGAGAGGGGGAGACATCTGTTTTTGTGACAAAAACAAACCTCTAGTTACCCATGATGTCATTATTTCTAACATGAATATTCAGCTGGTAAAGGGTTAAGTGAGATATCATTCATCTGTTTTTGCTGAGTCGGCATACTCAAAGAAGCTTTCTGTAAAGGTGTTTGAAAGCAGAGTGGGATTAAGCCTTTACTAGATGTATATATGCACTTTAACATATTTTAGACAGTTTTAGAATTAAAATTCATTTATTTATCACCAAAAGGTACATTTATCATTGCAAGCTATATTTGGAGAATGGTGTAATGTTGTGCTCGGCATACTGCGAAACATGTTATTTTCAATATTGTTTCTCTTTGTTTTCTTATCACTAATTAATATTCATGAGGATGCAAATAAGGTAATTTGCATAAAGTGAACCTAACATTAAGATTCATACATCAACTACCGGGTATATGTTTATATCATTTATAATTATCGCCCAAGAAGGCAGCAATATCTTTGTATGTTGCAGGTATGTAAACACTCTGTAATATGAACAACGAGGTTAGAATGGTTGCCTAGGAAACAGATATATCACCATCAGTGCTATATAATGTGTCCCAGATTTATTTATCTAATAATCTTGGTGATATTCAGTGATCATAGTAAACTTTGGCTAACCATTTTCCATATTTGTTTGCTTTATAAGAGAAAGACTGGTGTCTGTCGAAAATTTCAAAATCTATTACTGTTCTCGTAAATATTCATACATATGCAAATTAGTTTATATCAGAAAAGTAATATTTACTATTAAAGCAATGCCTCATATCTATGTTTGTAACAATTGATTTCATGATTCATCAAAAATAACCGAGATCTAGCGGTGTATTACAGTTGGATGTCAAATTTCCAAAATTTGTGAAAGGATCGGTTACCATGGAAACCTTTACAATCTTACTTACAGTTCATTGTTTGGGTATCAATTAAGATGATTAGCTTTCTGAGTATTTTGTCATCATTTTAAACTACATTTGAAGTTGTTTTCTGATATTGGTAGGATAAAAAATGGAGAGGTTTACGTTATTTCTGTATTTTTTTGCTATTTTTTAATTATTCTCATTAATATTCATGTGTATGCAGATTAGGTAATTCCTAATTATTGCTTTTAAACCAAAGCACACTGTCTTAGCTTTAATTCGGTACCAGTTTTATTCAGTTAACACAAATACTTCCTGTGATATGGAAGATTTTTGCAGGTAGGTGTCGACTAACAAAACTGTGTGAACAGAGTGAAATGAATGGTTACTATGGAAACAGTTAAAAAGTTACTTAGAGTTAAATTTTTGGTCCTCAAATTTTATATTTTGTTTTCTGAGGATTTTGTCATCAGGTTAAACTGCATTTGAAATTGTTTTTCTGATATTTGTAGGATAAAAAGTGAATAGTTTACATTATTTACGTTATTTCTATATTGTTTTTACTATTTTTAATGTTCTCATTAATATTCATGAGTATGCAAATAAGGTAATTTAAAAAAAAAACTGAAAATAAAAGAACAATGTCCTATCTCTAATTTGGTACCAGTTTTATAGGTTTTGGACAAAACCTGGCTGTGATATGGACGATTTTGGAGGTACGGACCATCATTACGAAAACTAGGGTGTTGCCATGCGAACGGTGAAAATGGTGCTTAGAATTAATGCTATGGCCCTCAAATTGGATATTTTGTTTACTGGGGGTTTCGTCATCATGTTAAACTGCATTTGAAGTTATTTTCTGATATTTGTAGGATAAAAAAATGAAAGGTTTACGTTGTTTCTATACTTTTTTTTTACTATTTTTAATGTTCTCATTAATATTCATGAGTATGCAAATTAGGTAATAAAAAAAACAAGTTAGAAATAAAGCACAATTTTTTATCTTCCATTTGGTACCAGTTTTATAGTTTTAGGACAAAAACTGGCTGTGGTATGGGCGAATTTGTAGGTATGGGTCATCATTACAAAAACTGGGGGGGGGGGTTGCCATGGAAACGGTTAAAATACACATAAGCCTAAAAGAATTTAAGTTTGAGTACATTCGCGATTCTGATTCAGGACACTTTTCTGAACATTTTGGTACCCATGAAAAAAAGTCTAGGGGGTGCACGGTAGGCACTACTGGCTCCCTGAGTATCAGAACCTACACTATTTACAACTATTGCTAATAAATGCAAAATGATGTAAGACAGGTGTAAATAGTTGTGACATATATAAGTAGTTACTACAGTTTAGCGGTCCATCCTCGAACTGGAGCTAGATGTACGACGGACAGTACCATACAGCATGTCTTACGCGGCCATCAAAAAGCATGTCTAATGATGAGTCTGGTAGGCAGATGGTAGTTTGAAACAGGACAAAAGGTATGCAGAAAGTGCCTATAAAAGTTTTCTGCATTAATTTTGCCCTGCATTAAGCAACCACCTGTTTTTTAAGAATCATATGTTAGATAAATAAATGAGCACTTAGGCCCGGTTCTGCTGTATTAGACATATTGCAGGAACCATTGCAATGATGTGGAAATGTTCTCACTTCATTGTGTTAAACATCAGCATCAGTTTTGAAAGAATTCAAACCAAAACGAGAACATTGTTTGTTATTGTTGTAATTAAGTGCCTTTCTTCTCATGGTAATTGTATTTATTGTAATCATTTGCTCAGCTGTAATTTGCCACAGTTTGCCACAACCATACTTTCTTTGCCTTCAATCTGCAGTGTAATTTAAACTGACGCCTTCATTTCTGAATATTAAACAAGAAATTGTATAAATATGTATCGGATAATTTTTTATGAAAACAGAGCAGGCCCTGTCAAAGGGCTCCAGCAAAGGTTTTTATGCCCTGTTACCGCGCTGTAAGGGTTAAAACGAACGTGATTAAAACACAAATAACCCATGACTAGCACGTGTGTCACTACATGAATCGTTTTCTTGAGTTCGTTAATACTCCTACAGTAGAGCATTACAACAACAGAATAAAATTGTCGGCATGGATATGTCAACCATGATTGCCTAACGCATTATCAGCGGTTTCACTGGCTGTACGGTGGCGATTGCGCAGGTGGGAAAAGCGGATAGTGCTGTCCTGACATGGTGTCGTGACGCGCGGATGTCCCGTTCGCAGTCGGTTAAGCGTACCATACTCCGAAGATGTTGAATGCAGTTCCAAACTCCGAAAATCAATGTGACAACTTGAAAAGTACCCCATGCATTAACAAAATTTGACAGTTGAATACCTCGCCATCACAATTTTGCACGGGTATTTTGCTTTTCCACACTTACCCCGCCCGCGTACGGAGAACTTTTACGAGGTTGCGTAATTATATCCACCTGATATTGTGGACATTGACCGAGCTTTTGACCTGACCGAATTTCATCAATCTAGGTCAAGCATTAAATATGTTGTTGCATATTTTAGGTACCCTGCGTTACTTTTTCGTCCTAGTATATATGTAAGAGTTAATTCGAGTACCGGTCTGCACGTTTTGCTCTTAATTTAGTATTGAGCTATTCTTGGCTTAATCGCGATACAAGGTGGGTACAAGACGACAGTGTCTAACAGTGAATTTCGTTTATTTGAACGGAATGATTGTTTGCGGATACAAATGTTACATTTCATACAGGTTATGGTGTCTGTAAGTGTCTGTTGATATTTTACCAGACAATTAGCTAATGGAAAAATGGTGTATTTTTCGGATTTGTCCTTAATCATTAGTCGAAGCATTACGATATTCATTTCAGGAGTCTGAACACACATTTATTCACGCAATCTCTGCTAAGCATGCCCAGTCACTCTCTCTACTGGCAAGTATGTGTTTTTGTCTTCGATCCATTCAAATCAGCCTGATGTAGGCAGGGAATGATTAGGACAAGCTAGCTGGCCATACACTAACTATTTAGAATGATTAGGACAAGCTAGCTAGCCATACACTAACTATTTAGAATGATTAGGACAAGCTAGCTGGCCATACAATAACTATTTAGAATGGTATCAATGATGTGTGTGTTCATTTACTATCAAATGAGTTGACTGAATTATATGACTTGTATTTATCCTATAAAAGGGAGCATGACAATGTTAGCCCAGCGCTAAATCGCATGTATTCTATTTAAAAATGGACTAAACTAGATTCCATTTGTGCGGTATCAATATATGATTTGATTGTTGTCTATTTTATGCAGTTGGTAGTCGGTGATTTGAAAGTATGATGAAAACGAAGCACATATATCGAGTGTCTTGTGTGTTTGGAACTTAATCAGTTGATATACTTGACTTCTATCCTATTTCTGTAACACCTGTCATTGTTTTTTTTATGGATGAATGATTATGAAGATGGGCATTTTTAGTAATGGTTAATCATAATTGGTTAACATTCCTTGTTTGATACAGAAATGTACGAATCGTTTACATTTGAACAATTTAGGAATTACTAGTTAACTGTAGAGAAAATTTAGTCATGAAAACAAACTACCCCAAAACTGAACCATTTGTTTTCCATCTGAAGCTTTGTGAATTAGAAAATAATAATGGATATCCTGACCTGGTTCAATCTAAAAACTCAATTTCTCAGAGGTCAGAAACGATTGACAATTGAATGGGTGACCTGAAGTTTTCGACCGAAACTCGCGTATGTCCATTGCCGAAAAGGGACATAGACAAAAAGTGTGCACCCAGTTCGTAGCGATTCTGATAATAGGCTGCCCTGTAAACTTTCAAATGAATCAGCTTGTACTTCCTCCTCTTGCTCTTCTTTCCATTTTCTCACGGCTTTCTCATATAGGTGCGGTGATGAACTACACCGTTTGTTGTAGATCATTGGCTTACCAAGGAAGTTAGATGAGCAAAGGTATGTAGAAAGCAGTGAGGTATCTGTTACTCTGCACCTCATTGGCAGGTATCGTGTAAAGTAAAAACAGTACCTAGTTATAGTCTACTTTCAGTCCGAATGACCGCTCAGCCGACTGTACATTTACTCCCCTGGTCATTGAGTCATTGGCCTACAATATTGAGCACTGCTAACATATGGCGCAATCATGCAGCCGCAGTACCGGCGAGTGACTCTCACAGGTACCCATTTTAACCCCCTGAGTGGAGAGGATGTGCGGGTGGGAGACACGGAAAAGCGTCTCTGAAATTTCCGGGAGGGACCGGGATTTGAACCCCGGACCTCCGGACTGATAGTCAAGCGCGTTACTACTAGACCACCGCCACCTACGGTGACATGTAGGTGTGCATGTACAGCATTCCCGAGATCTGGTCCCGAGGACACACTGCATAGGGTTGGTATATTGAGAGGATATTAACTGACTAGTTCTAGGCTACCCAGCAGTGAAAGTTGAAAGCGGAAGGTGACAAGCATACAATACTAGGCATACTTCACTGAAAGCATCTGTATGCCATAGACACACATAAAGCACTTTGTCAACATGACGAAGTTAAAGTATATGGTATATGCATTAAAGTGTTTGTGAACTGAATCCGGCATGAAGAAATGAAGAAGTCCATTTTGTAGTTTCGGAGTTGTAATAAGTATAGTTCCAAATCATATACATGTATGACAAGATCATCAAATAAGGAATCATATCCAAGCAAATATCAAGCAGACTATGGAAATCCACACTAAGAACAGTTTGTAGAAATGTTATCATTGTATAAGTGTATTTCTCGCTTCTCAGTCGTGCTAGATAAGCTGAGTTACTAAAAATAGCCGTACTAGAAATCCTTATCTCGAACACCCCGTGACTAGTGCATTCATACGCGCGATTGGGTAAAATCAATACATGGGAAGGACTTCTTACAGAATTATACCAACATTTCTATAGGCAACAACCTTATGAATTGAAATTAATATAAGTAATTAGCACGAATATGAAATTTTATTTATCATATAAACACTTTAAAAGCCTATTTAATTAACCGAAGACGTTGTTTTGTAGTCACTCAGTCATTTATATTTACGCCAAAACGTAACGTTTGTGGTTGTCATAACAAATGACGTCATTAGAGGGTTAATACGCGTTTTTTCGGGCAATAACATCTGCAGTGTCCCGAGGGACTGTTGTTGGCAACAACATTCCCGAGGGACACTGCAGATGTTATTGCCCGAAAACAAACGTGTATTAACGCTATTCTTGCATAAAACCAATTTTCTGCTCTCCTGCATCAATTTAATTCTTCAAAATACAGGCAAAACAACGGCAGCAAAACTATACACTTCTTTGACACTTCGGCGATTTATGCTGTTTCTGGGCCACTGTTTTCTTTTCGACGTCAATTCATGATTGTATCAAATACCGTTTACACGGAATTTCATTCAATATGTCTATCACTAAAAACAGTTCATTGTCGGTGCTCCTGGAAATACTTACACCCCAGCGTTCACCTAGCTTAGGTCAAAACGCTGTAGCATTCGCGTCCATTGTTTACCTTAGGCCCGTAATAGGTATAATTAAAACCGGTCAACAACAGCGCGTGAGCACGAGAATCGCCTTGTTAATACATGGTCTAGCGGGACTACAACAGCACGTTTTATGCAAGAATTTGGTGTCACGCCTAAAGTTATGCTGCGGTTTGTTGCTATTAGATATGGAAGTCGTATTACGCAATGTAAAGTAGTGCTTCACAAATTCGTTAATTTTCTTGGTTTTAGGGCGTATTTCAGCGAGAAAAATAATCAAGCATGGGATTTGTTAAAGCCGGGGGGGGGGGGGGGGGGGGTTCTATACCCTCGGTTGGTCTGTTCCTATCGGAACAGACCAACCTCGGGTATAGAAACCCCCGTCTTTAACAAAACCCATGCTTGATTCTATTAGTGCCACCAAGTAAAATAAACTACATTTTCCCGGCCGATGTTTGCCGTTCGTATTAACCCGAAATTTCGAACTTCTCTAACCAAATACTAAGCTAGAACTCTGTTTTAAAATGCACAGGTGGTCCGGGTGGATTGGACCACGTGACCTCTCTGACAGGTTAAAGTGCGAACAAAAACATCTGGGCGCTAATCGGCTTACTTCGATTCTTATGGAGCCCTTACGTAATATCTATCACCTCCCAGCAAGAATATCATCTGGCAGATTTGACATTCTCACGCTAGAGAAATGATCTGTAGAACAACTGTAAATATGAATTTATGAAATATGAATTTACCGCTGTAATAACATTAACAACTTCAAATTAATGTAGAAAGATCCCTTTAAATAGAAAATTACAAACGATAGTTCCATTATATACTTTTGTACAAATACTCGTGAAAATATAGGCTTATAGGCATGTGCATTTGTTGTTCTTTTGTCATGGTGTTGTTGGGGCAACTGTATGTGTTGTATGTGGTGTTTCCTGCATGACTCATACATGTACTTAAATTCGTAAACATAAACTATTTTTGGTACTGTTCAGCATTTACAGGCAATATTTATAATTGTAGAGACACTTGTTAATAACATAATTATACTTCCTTTCACAATTCAAAGCTTAGTAGTACTTGAAGTCTTCAGATGTTGTTATGCCTCCACTATAAAGCTGTGGGTGTATACATGCATCTGTCCGTTCGTCTGTTTGTCTGCCTCTGTCCCCCATAAACACAGGTTGTCTCAGCTTCTTCTGTAAAAGTTTTATGTCAGATTTGTTGTAGATGTTTTGTGTATCATACTTTTGCGTAAGGTATGACGTCAAATCTTGCCGTTGGGTTTGATGAGTTTAAGGTTTGTATAATAGTGCCTGTTCAATGTTATCGGTGTTGATCATGTATGCAAGGAACAGTTCTATGTGTATGTACAAAATTTAATTGTATGTCGTGTGTATTGGCGCTCTTCAGTTGTTGTGAATCGGGGTTTATAGAGTTCCTTTCTGTTCAACATCACCTGGTGCTATGAGACCTTTCCAATGTCGCAGTGCCCAATACTCCAAACTATTCTGTTTCGTTTCGCAATGCGCTTGGCCCCTTCCAACCGATATTTCATTTTGCGACGTCGACTTATCGTGCACTTGCTTATGATGTTGGTTCACATCTTGTCTTTTGTTTTCGATGAGTTTGGTTGAGACTTGGTTTTACGGCACTGCTTATATATTGTCGGTGTGGAACAGGCAAGGAATAGTTCTGTGAAGGTCACATGTCTATGTGTCAGGTAGCATTTCATTTGTGCTTCTAGTGTTGCTGTGCACTGTCGAGTGTCATTATCATATTTCCTATCTGACGTCTATTCTATTTTGTAGCTATTCTTACTATTATAGTAGCTTGTTGAACGGTTATTTTCGTTTGGAACTGGATTTATTGCCCCCTTTTGACGTTTTTAACAGTACATGTATATGCGAATAAGAAGTCAGTGGGAGTACTTTAGCCGTTTGCTTTCATTTCTAGTTAACGTTACACAATTTAGAATTTAGAAATTCTAATGTAGACATCACATGTCAATTCCGTGTGTAGGTCTAGTTATGCACAGCTCCGGCAAATAGGCCATATAAGAAAGTACCTCTCACCTGATGCTACCAAGACTTTGGTAAACTCTCTTGTTACATCAAAAATAGACTACTGCAATTCACTGCTGCATGGAATTTCAAACAACTCACTGCGGAAATTCCAAAGAGTGCAAAACACAGCAGCCCGCATCATAACCAGAACTCCTCGATATTATCATATCACGCCGGTTTTGAAGGAACTTCACTGGCTTCCGGTTCAACATCGGATTGAATTCAAAATTCTTGACTCTTAGTATAAAGCCATGCACAATGAATCTCCCAAATACAAGTCGCGGGTGACGGCACTATGTATTGGTGATTATTGTTGTGATAAGTGTACCTGATTCAATCCAATCCAGGGTTTGGGCTTGCAATTCGTGAGAGTAACATGTCTCATGTTGGCGAGGGAGAATTTCATTCCCTATTCTCGACTATTGAGAGCAACATGTTTTCATGTTAAAGTGGGACCCTGATCCCAAGTCTCTGGTTGTGAGTGGTCCTTCCGACCAACTTTGGATTGTGACTTCGGAAGGCTGTATCGTTGTAAGATATTGCCATTGTTTACACTGAACTCCTATGGTCACTGTAGGGTGTTCATTCACTTGGGTTACTCTATGCACCAGATTCCGTAATTATATTTTCTCTGTTTTGTGTATATAATGGCTCGAGTGGTATTTGGGTTGGTTCATTTGGCCGCCCTTTGCCATAGAGGGAATCACGTGGTTCCCTCCGGCTAGTGATTTCATTTATATTGTATATCTATTGTATATATTTTATTGTCCGGATAGATAATCATGCGGTTCGTTCCGATTAGTGATTTCATCTATGTTAAGCGCCTTTGAACGCACATTTTCATCTATGTTAAGCGCTTTTGAACGCACATATCCTGTGTGAAAAGGTATAATAATAATAATAATAATAATAATACAGCAGAACATGTCTTAACTCTTTCCTCCATAAAAACGCCTTTCTACGCTCTGTAATAGTCATTTCTTGAAACCATTGGGATAAATAGAGCATTTGCTCCATAGGAGCCAAATTAATGCTCTATTTACCACAATGGTTTCAAAACTACACAATTCTTACATTTTCCTTTTCTCTAGTAAATGCTCCTTTAAAGATGTATTATGCGCATTTTTCGTATTAATCAATAAACACAAGAAGCTGTACATGTATATATACAATGAAAATAATGCTTACAACCCATTTTTCGACAAGATATATTTGTTCAGCTAAATATTATCGCTATCCTAATACTGCTAAATTATTAAAAAAGGAGCCTCCTTTTTAGACATGGGGATTTTGTACGGAAATCAGCGGACATCTTCGTCAAAGTTCTGAATGACCCCGACTTCATTTCGTAATAACGCTTTGAATATTAATTAGGTTGTTATGACATGTACAATGGCTGACACTGGTTGTTGACCTACATATACATTGAATGATTACTTCCGTAGTGTAAATTTGAATCTTACTACAGATTCCGGTCAATGGCGAGCGCTGTTCGTTGGTTTCCGTAGCAATACATTTTTCTATTTTTTTGACACAAACAACCATTTAATAACGGTATTGTTTAGTGTCAAATAAGTGTTAAGGTACATAGATTCCGATTCCGAAGTAAGTTTGAAACGTAAAATTTGCGAACATTTGCACAGCATACATCTTTAAGGTAGATTTATTCAAAAAGGTTGAGTCTAAAAATAGATTTTAGGCGACATTATATTACTTGGACACAGGGATCTTAAAAAGCAGGTGGTTGCTTAATACACGTCAAAAAGCTCTAATTGTTAAAACCTTTCCCCTAGGATGGTACCGGTGGCCAAAATTTGAGACTTTGGCTCATAGTCAAAGTGTCTCCCTCATTTTGACAAGTACCCTGTTTTAGTTTTATTTAAAATTCAATTTGATGCATATAAACCTATTTAACCCTTTACTCAACAGATACGCTTTTCTACGTGTTCTCTGTGCAAACAGAGTAAACCCAGATCAGATGGCTCCTATGGTAGAAGTCTGATCAGGGTATAAACATACACTTTATATTCAGTGTGTCCTTATTTTGAGTATGAATATTCATTCATTTTGGAGACTTAAATTGATGAGCATAATAAAGTACATACGCATACAACTTTACACAGTACAGTACAGTAGAACCTGTCTTAAGAGGCCGTTTATTTATTGAACATAGGAGTCTAAAAGCAGGTGGTTGCTTAATGCAGTGCAAAATTAATGCAGAAAGTTCGTATGGGAGTTTTCTACATTACGCTTGACCTGCATTAATCTACCACATGCCTTATATAGCTATATTAGACCTCTTTTTGACGGCCGATGAAGACAGGTTTTACTGTATAGTGATGGTTCTTTGACAGGTGTTTGCTTGATACAGGACAGAAGTGATATAGAAAATCCAAATTTCAATACCTACAGAATAGTTGTAATGAAATATGGCAGGTGGGACATTGCAGCCATTTTAGAAGCCAGAAATTAAATCTATCAAATAAAATTAGCAAACAGAGCAGACCCTGATGAGACAGCTACTCTATAGGAATCGTCTGATTTTAGTCTTCCCTGTTTGAAAATGGGTGAAAATGTGTTAATATGAAGGAAATGGTTAAGAACTTAACCGTTTACTCGATGTATAGAGTTTGACGAAGAAAAATGATATTTGAATATTAGTGAGTTTAATTATGACAATGGTATATGCATATGCACTTTGATGTTTCGTCATAAGCAAACAGGTGAGGCTCTGATCCGATGGCTCCTACAGAAGATATTTGGTCTGGGTCTACTCTTTATACAATGGCGTAAAAGGGTTATTATATCTTCTAGCATCTGTGTGAAATATGTGTTATACAAGTGATTACTCGATTGACCTCTCTATCGTTATAAAGCATTGACGGACTTCATATATTATCAGATCAACGGTGTATAGTTAGTCTCGGTATTTTGTCAATTGCATTGAGGTGCGCATATTGTTGTTCATCGGAGTGTGAATCGGACAGTAGGTTTGTATATAAAACACTAAACCCTACGAAATTAATGCTGTTTACCGATATGTCCTAGTTAATATAAACCACAATGTTTTACAATACTCATTTGGTAGACTATTTTCCTAAATGTGAATTTTGTATTTGAATTTTGTGACTTTTCTGCCCAATGGATTAAAACACTTGAACACTGTTTAATAATTTCTTTTTAGTGTCAGTTTACAGACGAACTTATAAACAAACATAAAAGGACCTAGATGCAGGTAAGACCATACTAAAGGGTAGGACCTAGATGCAGGTAGCACCATTCTAAAGGGTAGGACCTAGATGCAGGTAGGACCATTCTAAAGGTAAGGACCTAGATGCAGGTAGGACCATTCAAAGGTTTTTTTACTTTCACACCAATGTCAACATATTGTATTTTATATGTTCCTACAATAGAACCTGTCCTAAGCAGCCATTCCCTTATTAAACATATAAGTCTTAAAAAGCTGGTGGTTGCTTAATGCAGGGCAATGTGGAAACTCCCTCATGAGCTATTTGACCTGCATTAAGTTACCACCTGACTTACAGACCCATAATTAGACCTCATTTTTGATTGCCGCTTAACCCTTAACTCAATATATACGCCTTTGCAAAAATACTAGACCAAGATCAGATTGCTCCTATATGAACCGTCTGATCAAGGTATGTTCGTTTTGCTTATGATATAATATTCATCTTGGTCTACAGTTTTTATACGCCCACCTAATAAAGGTGGCCGTATATTGACGTGGCCCTGTCCGTCCGTTCGTTCGTTCGTCCGTCAACATTTTGTTTGTCCGCAGTTTTCTCGGAAAACTATTTGACAAATATTAATGAAACTTCACACAAATGTTTAATGCATCACGATCTGAAGCTGAGTTGATTCTGAGGTTCATTTGATTTTTCGTTTCAGACTTATGTCCCTTGTCCTTAAAAAATAATGCAAATACATGCGAATAATTTGTCCGCTGTTTTCTGGGAAAACTATTTGAGAGATATTAATGAAACTTCACACACATGTTTAATGCATCAAGATCTGAAGCTGAGTCACTTCTGAGGATCATTTGATTTTTCGTTTGAGAGTTATGGCCCTTGTCCTTAAAAATAATGCAAATACATGCAAATAGTTTGTCCGCTCTTTTTTCGGAAAACCATTTGAGAGATATTAATGAAACTTCACACAAATGTTTAATGCATCAAGATCTGAAGCTGAGTAGATTCTGAGGTTCATTTGATTTGTTGTTTTGGAGTTATGGCCCTTGTACTTAAAAATAATGCAAATACATGCAAATAGTTGGTCCGCTGTTTTCTGGGAAAATTTTTTGAGAGATATTAATGAAACTTCACACAGATGTTTAATGCATCAAGATCTGATGTTGAATCGATTCTGAGGATCATTTGATTTTTCGTTTCAGAGTTATGGCACTTGTCCATAAAAAATAATGCAAATACATGCAAATAGTTTGTCCACTGTTTTCTGGGAAACTATTTGAGAGATATTAATGAAACTTCATACAAATGTTTAATGCATCAAGATCTGAAGCTGAGTAGATTCTGAGGTTCATTTGATTTGTTGTTTTGGAGTTATGGCCCTTGTACTTAACAATAATGCAAATACATGCAAATAGTTGGTCCGCTGTTTTCTGGGAAAACTATTTGAGAGATATTAATGAAACTCCACACAGATGTTTAATGCACCAAGATCTGAAGTTGACTTGATTCTGGAGGTCATTTGATTTTTCGTTTCAGAGTTATGGCCCTTGTCCATAAAAAATAATGCAAATACATGCAAATAGTTTGTCCACTGTTTCTAGGAAAACTATTTGAGAGATATTAATGAAATTTCACACACATGTTTAATGCATCAAGATCTGAAGCTGAGTCGATTCTCAGGATCATTTGATTTTTCATTTGAGAGTTATGGCCCTAGTCCTTAAAAAATAATGCAAATACATGCAAATAGTTGTTCCGCTGTTTTCTGGGAAAACCATTTTAGGGATATTAATGAAACTTCACACAAATGTTTAATGCATCAAGATCTGAAGCTGGGTAAATTCTGAGGTTCATTTGATTTGTTGTTTCGGAGTTATGGCCCTTGTACTTAAAAATAATGCAAATACATGCAAATAGTTGGTCCGCTGTTTTCCGGGAAAACATATTAATGAAACTTCACACGGATGTTTAATACATCAAGGTCTGAAGTTGAATTGATTCTGAGGATCATTTGATTTTTCGTTTCAGAGTAAAGGCCCTTGTCCATAAAAATAATGCAAATACATGCAACTAGTTTGTTTTCTGGGAAAACTATTTGAGAGATATTAATGAAACTTCACACAGATGTTTAATGCATCAAGACCTGTAGCTAAGTCAATTCTGAGGTTCATTTGATTTGTTATTTCGGAGTTATAGCCCATGCACTTGCAAATCTATGCAAATATGAGGATGGCCATAACTTTTTCATTTGAAATGGTATTTACTTCAAATTTTTTATATGGTTAAAACTTAATATGAATTTTCACATATATTGCGGGGTCATTTTATTCTAAAGTTATGGTCCTTGAACTTTGTGTGTTCGTTGCTTTGTTTGTCGGTCAACTTTTAGTTTGTCTGTTGTTTTCTGGGAAAACTATTTAAATGATATAAATGAAACTGAACGCAAATGTTTTAAGCAACATAATCTGAAGCCGAGTTTATTTTGAGGTTCATTCAGTTTGTCTTTACAGAGTTATGGCCGTTGCACTTTACAAAAATCTGCAAATATAAGGATTAGCTCTTATTTTTTATTTAATAAGATATTCACTTCCTTTTTTATTAAAATAGTATCACCTTAATATGGAAATCAATATCTGAAGCACAGATTAGAAAATGTCAACACTTTTGAGGCATGTTGAATCGGAGAAAGTTTGCAAGTAGGCGTATTATGTACCGCATGCGGTACTCTTGTTGTCTTGGCCAACACATCCAACTTTCATATGATTATAAAAAATCAGCTATTTAGTATTTATGATATCATTATTTATTTCATGCATATTCATGGAACACATGGTTCATACAGGTTCTGCTGCAGTTGATTATACAAGAGCACCCTCAACCCTTGCACTCGGATTAAATACGTATGCAACAGTTTTGATTGGAGGCGACTAGTTAGCCAGAATGTTCACCAGGGTCAAAGTTTGAATTTCACTACAGATGTTTCGGAATTAACACAGATGCGATCAATAAATGGTTAACCACGGTGCCGTGCTAAAAAACCTATCCAATAAACGTTGAAAATCACAAAACATCCAATTTGATATCGACGATCCCGATTTTATTCCCCGTTGTTTCAGTTTTATTCGGGTCGGGTTTTAGTTTCGTATCTGTTCGCACTATTCGTGACTCTCCGACCAATTCCGAGAAAAGCTGTTACGTAAACAATGTAGGGATCGAGTGCACTCGGAACACCTCAGCTATTTCTATCGAACTCTGACGGAATACGGCGAGTAGTCTGGTTCAAGAAAGCAAAGAGGTTAATTATCATAATTAAGCATGAAGTTAAGACAGTTGGGATTCTGATCAGACAAGTAAGGTAATGTTTTCACAATCAGGATCTAAACTGTTTGCAAATAACTTTTATATTCGGGATCAAGTCAATGAAGGTGTTAATTATCCCAATTTAAGCACAATGTAAATGGAAATTGCAGGGGTATCATACTTTGTTTGACAAAATGCCAGAAAAACTCCTTAGAAATGCCTGAGATTTGAACTTTTTATATAGAATATATTGGACTAGGCAGACAAACGAAGAAAATAAATGAGATTTGATTTTTGTACATAAAAACATAGGTAATAAAAACTGGGCATTAGGATTAGACAATAACAAATTAAACTGTTTCATTCATTTCACTAATTTGTTATATTTATATAAATATTCAAGTTTTGGTGTGATCTAATCTGGTGTAGTCAATTTTTTTTAGATTCCTTCCCTGAACCGCTGATTCCTAAGTGCCCCACACCCTGGCGTTATATTACACTTCCTTGTAATAATTTTTTGGGGCGATCTAAATGCTTGCATAAACGTTGAAAATCACAAAACATCCAATTTGATATCGACGATCTCGATTTTATTCCCCATTGTTTCAGTTTTATTCGGGTCGGGTTTTAGTTTCGTATCTGTTCGCACTATTCGTGACTCTCCGACCAATTCCGAGAAAAGCTGTTACGTAAACAATGTAGGGATCGAGTGCACTCGGAACACCTCGGCTATTTCTATCGAACTCTGACGGAAGATATCACACATTCGAAATAGTTCAGTACTGCAAACTAACCCATATACATCACCAATTGCATTAACCCTTTCTCTCATACAAACGCGTGTCACGCTTTTTGCAAACAGACGAGGACCAGATCAGATGGTTCATATAGTAACCGTCTGCTTTTTGTTTGCTTAAATGAATTATAATAGTTCCAACTCTACAGTTTCAATAAAAGTATAAAAAATCCTGTTTATACATGCTATTATACACAATTCAGCTAATAAATATTCACGATGTCATTATTTCTTTCATGAATATTCAACAGTGCAAGGATTAAACCGAAACAATTCAAATCTGACAGATTGGTCACATTGTAATGTATTTATCTTAACGTTAAATAATTGTCGTCTGAAGCATATCGTCTACTACAACTATTTAAAGGGATATTCTCCAGCCTTGAGAACCAAACGAAACTTTCAGAGACGATGTAATTATTGCGTATCAAAGTATTTCATAAATCAGCATAGATTCGTCATTTTTCAACCCGCCCTCTTAGCATACCAACAAATAAACCAACGACAGCAAACCCCCTGTAAACCGGACGTTACACTTAGTATAGATATCGGTCTTGGAGACAGGTGGCAGCTCAATGCAGAGTGAAAGTCACTGAGAAAGATCCTCTAAGAGCTTTCTGCATGACATTCACCCTGCATTAAGCAGCCACCTGCCTAAAAGTATCTAAATTCTTCTCTCCTAGAATTCAGGTTTAGCGCGGTTTTACCGTATATGATAATTAATGCAGAACTTGAAAATTATTGTAGCTGGAATAAAACAGTTACCCGATATGAAAGATTAACGCGAAGATGAACGATTAACGCGAAGATGAATGGTTATTTATTCCGCAGAGATCGGCTTTATCAAAAGTTTGTTCAGTTTGAAGAGGTTACAAACACATGTGCGTCAGAAAATCAATGGATTTGCACGCTAGCGTTCTGTTAGTGATTTCTGCTATCACTAATTCGCAAAAAACAGGTCTCAAACAATTAAAAAGTATACCATAGAGGGTTGCTATTTTGTAATGAGATCATTAATCGTTCCATTGACAAAACCATCAGGTCACATAATGAACACACCATGCATGACTGACCTCTGCAAAGACTTCATAAAGCATTAGGCACTCGGTAACACGAGGTTTGGTCCAACATGTTTATCAATTAGTAGAATATTTTACAACAGACTGAACAAATTCGTAAAATATGAAGATGAGGAAGACGATTTGTTTATCTCTTCGAATATGCGGTGAGCAAGTTACGGTAAAAGTCCTGTAAACCGGACGTTAAATTCAGTATAAATCTCCGTCCTGGGGACAGGTGACAGTTTAATGCAGGGTGAAATTCATACAGAAAGCTCCTCTAGGACCCATGACTCTGACTTTCACCCTGCATTAAGCAGTCACCTGCCCAAAAGTATCTAAATTCTTTTCCTTTAGACTTCCTGTTTAGAGGGGGTTTACAGCGTCACATACTGCAAGAGTTAATCTTAATCCTATGATCTATAATACCTGTCTTAAGCGATTATCAACATTAGGTCTAATTATGGGTCTGCAAGGCAGGTGGTAGCTTAATGCAGGTCAACAGTGATGCAGAAATCTCCTATATGAGCTATCTGCATTACTCTTGCCCTGCATTAACCAACCCTCTGTTTTTAAGATTCTTATGTTCAATGAATGAATGGCCGTTGTTTTACTGTATATCCAAACAGTGTACTGTACCAAGGTTGTCACAGACTGTCATATGATCCGCTACGTAAACTAAAATATATGACAAAAGAGATGATTTTGATTTTAATATTGTAAATTTTCCTCATCTTGACGGGGATGTTCCCCGTGCTCCATCTTACGGGGTTTATATATCTCAACTTATTCGTTTTGCTAGAGCTTGTCCATCTATTGACGATTTTAACAGTCGAAATCTCATTTTAACTGAAAAACTGCTTAAGCAAGGATATAGATAGTTAAATTTAGAGAAAACTTTCTCTAAATTTAACTATCAAAATCTCTCGCTTATTGGCAAGTACCAATGTAATCTCAAGGTGCTTCTTCGACACGGTATTTCACATCCTGAATTTTATGGTGATGTGATTTACAAACTTCGTAAAATTATTGGACATACCCATTTTCTCACTTTGTTCATCAAATATGTTAAAAAATTCTTTAAAAAGGGATATGATCCTGTAGTACTACAACATACTGCATGTTTGGTTGTGAACCCTTTTACAGTTGGCAATCACGCTGGCCTCTTTGCATGTACGCCGACAAGAAAGGTTTAGTACTCTATGAAGGCGACCTCTTAAATCCAGAAATGGAAGGAGATTGTCGGATATCTGTACTATTTCATTTTTGTCGTACCCTTTATTCCTTTTCTACAGTTACTCTGTTTGCAGCTCAATCATTGAGTACACTAGCGATAGGTGGATACAGTTTGTTCATTGAAATGTTTTCGTTATACATGCACTTTACCACTGTATTTGCCGTCGCGGGTGTTGTAGATCAGTCGGAGAGGGGATGCGTTTATTTACACTGTTTGTCTTTTAGGGTGGGGATGGAATAAGTGTGAGGTTGGGCGCCCATGAACCGGTTTAACCCCCCCAGTGACTTTTGTCACTGACCGTTCCAAGGCTGTACTTCCATCTTCCTCCTATTGTATGTTTGTTTTGTATTTGTGCGTCTCTTGTTGTTTTTATAGTTATGTATATTTGCTGTTTCATTGTGTTGCTGTTCGGGCGACTGTTTGTTCTGTATGTGGTGTTTCCTGCATGACTCATTTTTTTGTACTTGTACTTGGTACCAGCATCGAAACAAGAATACGTTCCTTGAATACCAAGTTTGCAAAATATTCGAAGCCGTCTTCAAATTTCAAAAATCTTGCAAATAAAAAAACCACAAAAGTCTTGGTGACAAATCGCCTGGATACCAGATCGGATCGGGCGTTTAGGAGGCAGGTCTGTGTCCAAAGTCCTTGTTTGTATCTATAAATGTAACCAGCGGCATCCCGTCCTCATTATCCTTCAAAGGTGCAAATATATAAGTGAGTGGACAAAATGAGACACGTGTCGCGTAAATGTTCTTCTGTTTCATACATGTAAAACAGATGAAATGCCTCGCGAAAGTGCACATACGCCCTAGACGTTCAAATGAAGCGCGCGCCCACATACCTACACAACCATTTTATTTGCCTGTTCATCATAAACAAACACAGCAGCCCTATATGGTTGGTTTGTATCGCAATGCTTTAACTAAACTATGTTAAAATCATCGAAAACGCGAGACAATATATGACACCATAACTTTCACAAGAGTAAGATCAAATATAAATTCATAGAACGCCTTACTGAAAAGTGCCGTAGTGGTAAGACTGGATCCAGGGTACTGCGACACTGTATTGGATGCTTTGGAGGTCAGGGTACTGTGGCACTGTATTAGATGATTTGGAGGTCAGGGTACTGAGACACTGTATTGGATGATTTGGAGGTCACGGTACTGTGACACTGTATTGGACGATTTGGAGGTCAGGGTACTGCGACACTGTATTGGATGATTTGGAGGTCAGGGTACTGCGACACTGTATTGGATGATTTGAAGGTATGGTTACTGCGACATTGAATAGATCACACAGCACCAACAGATGATGATCAGGAACGAACTCCAAAAGCACCAAGTCACAACAAACGATGTACGCGTATAAACCCCCAAACACACACACGAACGCACGTACACTTTCATAAGTTGAAAAAGGATGAGAACATAAAAACAAGGTAAATACATGATTAGATCTACTCAAATGGAACGGTTTGTGGCAAAACTACCACTTGGGGTTTGAACTATGGTTAGGGGACACATGTCAAACCTCAAACGTATCCCATCTTCATTGAGTAAGACGAACCGTGCAAACAAGTATAACCCACCACTCTTGACTGCTCCACAACATATGTGAAGACTAACACAGAACTGTATATGCAAGTAAAACAAGAGACAGGATTCATTGAACATACAAACTGCAACTATACCAACTGATTATTGTAGCACGTGCCTTAAGCGAATAAAACACTCTGAAGCCGGCCACACGTGTAGTCAATGACTTATCTGAAGTCAAAACATCTATAGAGATACGATCCGGGTTTGGAGAGAAAGAACAACATACAGATATCAGACTAGTTCTAAATCTAAATAATCGGATACGTGAGAATGCTCTAAACTATTCTACTTGCAGATACTTTTTAGACCAGTCTACATGTTGCATTTGAAGTTGACCATATATCTTATATTAATACCAGTCAGAGTAAATCCTTGGAATTTGATTGGTCAGTTTGCCAAAAACTGCCGGGGTGTACAGTACCGTATTCAGCGGCTTCCACGGAGAATACAGAATTATTCAAATTTGACGCGTGACGTCATTCGTTTTGTTTTTATTTTTAGCGTCGATTCGAAATTTCATATCGTCCTTACTCCAATAATTCTGGATGGATTACGACCAAATAATCGATAATAAACGTAAAAAACTGTACCTCATACGTTCCTCAATTTAACACTATCAACGTATCAGTACAATGTGTTACCGTTAATGTTTACAAGTGAAGTTTCAATTCTTCTTTCGAAATTGCTCTGAGACGAAGTCATATTTGATCTGTGATGACGTCATGTTTTCTTTGTCATGTCGTCATACAATTAGAGATCTAATGTCAGCAAAATAAGAGTTGTTCGTTTCTTAATTATGTAAATCGGATCTCCGACTGGTAATACATTCGTTACACGGTAATTTGGCAGGGTGTACGGGCTGGTATGACCGGGTTAGACCACGTATTTCCTTCGGCTAACGCCTCAGGAAATACGGGAACTAACCCGGTCATACCAGCCCGTGCACCCTGCCAAATAACCGTGTAACTAATAGTATCCTACCTCCTACAAGTTTCTAGTTATCCGATTGGTTAAATGATATCACGTGAAAGCCGTGTATTTTCCATGCACTGCCTTCAGCAACCTAATATGACATGACATTTGGCGGTAAACACGACGTCGTTGGCGGTAAACATGACGTCACGCAATGCTGTTCAGATGATGATGACGCCATGTTACCGTCTTCATTGACAGCGGTCGCCTTAAATCTATTTCGTCAAAAATGATGATATTCGTCCATTGCTCATTCTCAGTGTTATATTTTCTGGTCCTTCGGGGTCATAAGTTTTGATGTTATTAGTTTTGAAATTTGAATACTGCTTAAGCCGATGCTAGGGGGCATGAGTAGGGTTGCACTTTTAATTACTACTCATGAACAGATTCAATAAAACAGAGTCTGCAATTTTCTCTTTTTGCATTTCTTCTTTTGCTTTGGAAGGATAACCAATTTTCAGATTATAAGTGAAGATGGCCATAGTTCTATGTGTCCGTCAACAATAAAAGGTAGTCGGCAGGATAAAAACGTTACACGGTTTTCAGGTTACCTAATATGGAATCTACACTGCCAGTAAAGTCCATATGGGACGAGAGCTTCGCCTGAAGCTCTCGTCCCTATATTGAATTTACTGGCAGTGTACTGTGCTTCGAGTCAACTATTTCTAACTTGCAAACATTGTCGATATGACAGTTTATAGCATGCAATAGCCTTCAGCATTATATGCGACCTGTATTGAGTTGTCTCGTGTCTTAATTGATATGTGCAGTGGTGTACGTTAGACAATTCTATATTACAAATTTTGTAAGGGACCGTAAATTTAACGTTTAACTCGAGTTATATCGAAGATTGAGTTATCCGAATTCGATATATCGAGGTTCAATTGTATCTTATATTAACATATATTTTATATTACCACATATCATAAATTACCATTTATCTTATCTTACCACATTTTATATTACCATTTATCTTATATTACCATTTCACCATTTATCCTATATTACCATTTATCTTATATAACCATTTATCTTATTTTACCACATCTTATATCACTATTTATCTTATATCACCATGCATCTTTTATTGCCACACAACTTATATTTCCATTTTTTCTTATATTAGATCTACCACATATATTACATTACCATATATATCATATGCTTTAAAATATTTTTATTTCAGTTAGTATTCAACCAGTCAACAGATCGACCTGCAGATTACCTCAGCAGAACTGAAAAAAAGAAATGCGCCTTACCAGATTGCAAGAATTATTCGTTGCCTTGGCAATAAATATAACCGTGACTGTAACCATCGTCTGCCTAGTGATACCAGCTGTTCATAGAAAATCAACCGGTCTCTCTGTCCCAAGCCCAAACACACGATCGTTAGGTCAGTTTTACAGTACTTTGGCGACAAGCTCACATGGTTCGCGGAGATCCAATAAAACGCACACGATTTTACTTTTCAAACCTGCCTCCTGGCTTTTGATAAAGAACTATAATGATTTTTTGTCAAACAGGTGTAAATTTGATAACTGCAGACTAACAACTAGTCTTGCTAATTTAGGCACTGCTTCGGCGATAATCTATTGTTTAAAGGATGCACCAAGATTGCCTGAGAAACCACCGATAATATCATTTAAGAGGAATCATAACCAGGTATGGATATATTTATGGCTGGAACCCCCTGTTAACAATCGAGGCGCCAATGCGATTTTCCATAATAAACACTGGAGAAATGCTTTGAACTGGACAATGACCTACACCTATGATTCTGATGTGTTCCTTCCATACGGAGCTCTAAGACCACGCACTCCACCTGATAAAAATTATCAACAAATTTTCGAGAGTAAAACAAAAATGGCTGCATGGATTGTCAGTCATTGTCGCACACAAAGCAAGCGAGAGATCTATGTGGAACAGCTACAGCAATACGGAATAAAGGTGGATATTTTTGGAGGCTGTGCTGGGAAAAGAGTGGACGGTGATTGGATGCGAAAGGAAATTGATTCAAGATACAAGTTCTATCTATCGTTTGAGAACAGTTTTTGTAAAGATTACGTTACAGAAAAATTATTTAAATACTTCAGTTATGATGTAGTACTTGTTGTAAGGGGAGGAGGAAACTACAGTAGTATTTTGCCAAATGATTCTTACATAAACACAGCTGATTTTGGCTCTGTCAAAAATCTCGCAAAATATTTACGTTCCGTTGGATCCAGTCAGGAAAAATATATCAACTATCTCAAGAACAAAGATAGATTTGAATCAATCTCTAAAGACGTCAGGAATGAAAGCTTCTGCACGGTATGCGAGAAACTCAATAACTTACAGCAAAACAGACAAACTTACACGGACCTTTTGGATAGAGTTTATAACGGAACAGTTTTCCCACCACGTGACATCGAATGGTATGATAGAGACATTTAGACGGGACCTACATCAGTGATAAGGAGAACTACATCACGTGTCAGTAAAAGTGGCTATGACAATGAAGATTAATATTAATATTCATTCAAGAATACACTGCTTCATGAATATTCATAGATTTATTTTATAATCACATTGTTAACAATGAATAATTTTTTCTGTGTCAGAAACTTCAGAATCAGATATAAATTATTCCATATTGGAGTTGTCTGATCTGGGTCTACTCTGTTTGCAAATGCGTCAATAGTCGTCCGTATAAGAGTTCGGGCAGTTGAAAATAAACAAGATATGCAGATTAGTGTAACGTTGTAACCTTTTAGCCTTTTCCCTGTAGGATATTCATGGGTCTTTATTAGATGAATTATTATACTGGCATATGTAACAGGATTGGTATAAACCTCAGAATCAGATCTGTTATAAGTTCATAAGCAAATAGACCCGATCCTGATCAGGCGCTGCGAATAGCGATTAGTAATGACTGGTTGCACCGTGAATATCGATTAGCAATCCCAACATTCGCCATGATATCTATCAGCAATCACAACATACACCTTGAATATCGATTACCAATCACTTCATACGGCGTGAATATCGATTAGCAATCCCACTAAACATGTACGTCATGAATATCAAATAGCAATCATATCATACGTCATGAATATCGATTAACAACCACAACATACGTCATGAATATCGATTAACAACCACAACATAACCCGCGAATATCGATTAGCCATCACAACATACGCATTGAATATCGATTAGCAAGCACATCATATACGCCTTGATTATCGATTAGCAATCACAACATTCGCCCCGGATATCGATTAGCCTGCTTTTCAAATAGTCAATATAACACCCTTCTGCACATGACAGTTAAAATGCGTCTATATCTGTCTGGGATATGTTTGTTAAGTTCTGGAAATGACAACTTTTGCAATTTATTAGTTTTTTTATAGTAAGATCGCTAAGATGCTCATGTAGAGCAAAGGGGACTGGACCGCTTCATGGGGTCTATATGTACTATAAAATAACAAGGGTTCCAACTAGCAGAACGGACATCCGTGTACCACAAGTACAAATATGAATGCAACTCTGTAATTCTTTCGGCTATTGAAAGCCAATATATTTTACTATCAAATGAATATAATCTTCTTGACGGTAACTTATGCACAATTATCAATCCAACAATAATTTTCTCAGAAGTTCACGTGTTTTCTTGGTCAATGACAAACGTTCGTTCACCCCTGTCTCACAATATATCACAGCAATAACCTCGCGATTTGCAGTTCAAAAGATGATGTGGTTCAATAAAACAACCCAATTCTATCACCAATCTCCATTTGTTTTGTCCTCTAAATAAGTAAGCAACATCAGCCTTTCCGTCTGTCGTTATGTTTCTATTTCGAAAGGAGCCATTTCATTGGATGAGCGAAGGAAAAGTTAGGAAATCCGTGACGTCACGTACAATGGCTCCTTGCTCGACTGACGAAACTCGCTAGTTTTATATATATGCAGTTTTATATCATTCGTTTGATGCTGGGGACTAAAAAGATGAAGATCAGTGATAGAATCGAGTCGTTTTATTGAATCACGCCATCTTTTGAACTGCATATGTCCAGGTTATCACTGCGATAGGGTGAGACTGGGTTTGAACGAACGTTTGTCAATGGCCCAGGAAACACGTACATTTTTTAGAAATTCATTGTTGGACTTATAATAATGTATTGACTACCGTCAGAAGAGTATACTTACCTGGTAGTGGAATATCTTTACTTTCAGTAGCCGAAAGAAGACTTGTTTGTACTTGAGGTACACGGGTGTCCGTTCTGTAAGTCAGAATCCTTGTTTATTGTATAGCATATATAGACTGTCATGAAGCGGTATCAACCCTAACCCTGTGATGTAGAGCGTCTTTTCACAACTAAATTTGACCGCATCACAATAGTCCATACCAGCAGGTAGTTATTTAATGAAGACCTACAGTCCAGAATACCTTCCTCCTACATTATGATACCACCTTCTTTAAACCCAATACAGTAGAACACCTCTAAACCGGACGTTAAATTTAATATAAATGTCGGTCTTGGAGACAGGAAGCAGCTTAATGCAGGGTGAAAGTCATGCAGAAAGCTCCCAGAGGAGCTTTCTGCATGACTTTCAACCTACGTTAAGCAGCCACCTGCCTAAAAGTTTATATTGTTGTGTCTAAATTCTTCTCTACGAGAATTCCGTTTTAGAGGGGTTCTGTTATAATTAGTCATATTGTATGAGGTCGTCGTATACAGGCGGCATTACTGTATCGGAAAAGTGTCTAGTACTAACATTAGCGTGCTGTCAATTTTCGTCTCCATTATCGTTGAACTTTCAAATGGACTATTCCAAAATTCACATTGGTCAAATTGACTATTCCAAAATTCACACATGTCAAATGTACTATTCCAAAATTCATACAGATCAAATGGACAATTCCAAAATGCATACAGGTCAAACTTAGAGTGAATTTTCAGGGATATTTCAAAGAAAATTGTAACATGACAAACAGTGCAGGCCCTGAAGAGATAGTTCCACTAGAAACCCTCTCATATGGGTCTACATTGTTTGCAAAAACATCAGTGATTCGTTTCCCGCACTGAAAGGCTGGAATAAGGTTTTGATCCGTATGTAACAACAAAACGGATAAACCTACACCAGGAGGTCTGGAGACAGGCAGTTGATATATGTAACAGTAAATGACAAAATGCTTATTTCTACATGTACATGTATATCTAAAGGTCGGTTTTGAAACACTGTTATCTAACAGTCAACTACAACCCGACAGAAAGTAGTCTTATCCCGAACTCGGAAAAGGTGCATATGTTCCATTGGCGTTTTCCCTTTCTTTTAAGCGTATACATGTACACACAACAAAAAGGTTGGTCCTTTAAATTGATCTTAGTTTTTGTTTATTTTTGTATGGAGAGTATATAATGAAAGAAATACAGTAAGCTCCCTCTAAATTGGACTTTTAGTGAAAATGAATTTGGCTCTTTTAATGCATGTGACTGATTAGTACATGGTGAATGCCGTGCAAAAAAGCATCTTTGAACTTTCTGAATGACTGTCACCTTGCATTAGCGACGTATGTCATAACCCATTCCGTCGTATAAACACCCTTTTTCACGTCTTTGCAGACAAAATAAAACCAGATTACCAGAAAACCGTCTGAACAGGGCCTGCTCTGTTTGCTTATGAAATTATAATAGATCTGACAACAGTTTCTACAAATACCAAATGATCATATATACTTAGTATGTCATTATAAACAAAATCAATTAATAACTATTCATGATGTCATTATTTCTTACTTGAACATACAAAAGGGAAATGGTTAAAGACAGACATTGATACTGATGGAAACGGTTAAAGACAGACATTGATACTGATGGAAATGGTTAAAGACAGACATTGATACTGATGGAAACGGTTAAAGACAGACATTGATACTGATGGAAATGGTTAAAGACAGACATTGATACTGATGGAAATGGTTAAAGACAGACATTGATACTGATGGAAACGGTTAAAGACAGACATTGATACTGATGGAAATGGTTTTTTAAGACAGACATTGATACTGATGGAAATGGTTAAAGACAGACATTGATACTGATGGAAATGGTTTAAGACAGACATTGATACTGATGGAAATGGTTAAAGACAGACATTGATACTGATGGAAACGGTTAAAGACAGACATTGATACTGATGGAAATGGTTAAAGACAGACATTGATACTGATGGAAATGGTTAAAGACAGACATTGATACTGATGGAAACGGTTAAAGACAGACATTGATACTGATGGAAATGGTTTTTTAAGACAGACATTGATACTGATGGAAACGGTTAAAGACAGACATTGATACTGATGGAAACGGTTAAAGACAGACATTGATACTGATGGAAATGAAATGGTTAAAGACAGACATTGATACTGATGGAAACGGTTAAATACAGACATTGATACTGATGGAAATGGTTTAAGACAGACATTGATACTGATGGAAACGGTTAAAGACAGACATTGATACTGATGGAAACGGTTAAAGACAGACATTGATACTGATGGAAATGGTTTAAGACAGACATTGACACTGATGGAAACGGTTAAGGACAGACATTGATACTGATGGAAATGGTTTAAGACAGACATTGATGCTGATTTCAACTTCTGATTTGGGGTTGATTTGGAGTATTGTACAAATACAGATTTCTGTGTAACACTATCAATGCCGTTGTGTGCGTAAGAGTCGCATCATGCTCGAACATCGGTCTCATCTGACACGGCCCGTACACACGACAAAAAAACCCTCAAATGATCCATAACATAAAAATCCATATCGTGTGTGAAGTGATCGTTTTTCGGTTGGATTGACCTATTGTTTATGTTGATCTCGCCACTTTTTTCATGTATCAAAGATAAGAGGGGTACGTAAAAAATAAAATAAATATTCATTTAAAAAAGCTTCTTGCATTTTGTCACATATATTTGCTAAATGCAGAATGACAGCCACGCAGAAAACTCCAGGTGTGTGTGTGTGCGTGCGTGCGTGCGTGGTGTGGTGTGGTGTCTGTGCGTGCGTGGTGTGTGGTGTGGTGTGTGCGTGCGTGTGTGCGCGCGCGCGCGCGCGCGCGCGCGTGTGTGTGTGTGTGGTGTGTGCGTGCGTGCGTGCGCGTGCGCGTGTTTGTGCGTGCGTGCGTGCGTGCGTGCGTGCGTGCGTGCGTGCGTGCGTGCGTGCGTGCGTGCGTGCGTGCGTGCGTGCGTGCGTGCGTGCGTGCGTGCGTGCGTGCGTGCGTGCGTGCGTGCGTGCGTGCGTGCGTGCGTGCGTGCGTGCGTGCGTGCGTGCGTGCGTGCGTGCGTGCGTGTGTGTGTGTGTGTGTGTGTGTCGCGCGCGTGCGTGCGTGCGTGCGTGTGTGTGGTGTGTGTGTGTGGGGGGGGGTCTGCATTTAATCTAATCTTCATTTAGCTACCACCTGTAAATTGAAAATAGAGTTTAAGTTTACGGGATGTTTATTATAATAGGGGGTTTGATAGTGAGAACACGGTATGTAATATTTCTCCACCAACCCCTGTCTTGCTGTAACAGATGAGAAAACCTCCCCGGGGCGATTTTGATAATATAACTAGCAGAAAGATTGGTTAGACTGAGGAATAAAAACTGATAGACCTGGATCCAAGTGTATCATTCTCAAGTATCTGATTGGTTTTATAACCTCGGGCCGCCAGTACACGTGTTATCTATCAGGTCTGAAATAAGACGAACACTTTTGAAAAGTGGTATTGTTTTCAATGGTGACAGGTATTACAGCAAAGATTCGTAAGAAGTCCATGGTAAAATACTGTGCTGAAATATGGCTGCATTCGTTACACTATCCAGATTATCATTCAGTATGCAGTATAACCTCTCTAATTCTAGTAGAAACGCATTTAAATACTGTTAGACAGGTGGCTGCTTAATTCAGGGTGAACGTCACGCAGAAAGCTGCTAGAGGAGATTTGTGTATGACTTTCAGCCTGCCTGACGCTGCCACCTGTCTCCAAAGCCGTTATTTATACTAAACTGAACGTCCGGCTTAGAGGGGTTTTTCTCTATTATTATTGACATCGGTACTGTAAAATCAATTCAGCTATTTACTGATAGAATGATAACGAAACGCATATTTCTGTGATCCGACTGGCATTTTGTTTTATTCTAACCCTTTTCTCATATAAGCGCATTTTCACGCATTTGCAAACAGAGTAGACCCAGACCAGACGGCTCCCGAGGGTCCGTCTGAGGAGCCGCCTTGTCAGGATCTGCTCTTTTTGCTTATGGTAAAACATAGATCTGATTCTATAGTTTCTGTCTGAACAGAAATGTCCTCTGTTTTTGTGCCATTATACAAAACAGTCTAACTAATATGCATGATGACGTTATTTCTTACAGAAATGTTTAACAGGGAAAGGATTTAAGATTTATTACACAAACGTCAACTCTGGCATGTTATTTCTGTGATCCGCCTGACAGTTTTATCTTCAAGAATTATTACGTATGCGTCAAATCTGACATGTTAAATAAGACGTTCTAATTCTGTCAGTATTTTCCTGTATGCATATTCATCCAGTGGCTTAAAAGAAAATTGATAAATGACATCTTGATGTACCAGATAAAGAAAGCAAGACAACAAAAAACGTCGATATTCCAAAAAACAACAACACCCTAAAACACCGCGAATGACTCCATTTTCATTTGATCTGGATTTTACTTGAGCCGCGCTACGGATCAATGTGACTTGAATTGTTAAGCCATTCCTTCATATAAACGCGTTTACAAACGGAGAAGACCCAAACCAGTCGGCTCCTATAGGTTCCTTCTGATCTGGGTCTGATATGTTTGCTAAGGGAATTTGGTGTTCTATTTCTTTAGTTTCTAAAATGATTACAATGTTGCTCCTTCTATATTTAATTATAACTATTTTGTCCATGAATATTCAGTGGGTACTGACATTTGGAATAAACATAGAACAGGGAAAGTATTTACTGCATGGAACTGGACTAGATAACTGTACTGCATTGTCAAAAGATAATGTTCTAATGGCTCTAAATATCATCTCCATCGGTTTGTGCGAGGGGTTTTCAAAACGCATATACTGAGCAACAAACGTGTGTACTAACATACTCAAATCGTCATTTTTCCACCAAACTCTATGTTGTGACCACTCTTTAGAGTCGTCTCTTCGAATGGATTCTGAAGAGCGGTCACAACATAGGGTTTGGTCGAGAGAAAAAGACGTTATACTTGAAAGTGTTTAAATGTACGCAACTTATCTGGACCTCTGGAAGGAGTATAGGTTGATTCAGTTGTAACAATAGTTTATTGCATACAGCTACCGATACCTCTCAAGTGTAGTTCGGTAAGTGTATTGTCAGTGAAGGGTTGTGGTTACAGTTAAACCATTTATTCCCATATTAATTTAGAAATAAAACCCGTCCAGGTCATGTTTTGGATCCCATCCATTTCGCATGTTGAGAGGGCGCCACAAAAATATATGCTGGTCCTCGATCAATGCTTTCAGGCAATAATGTAAACCCTAATCGTGATTCAGGAGCCCTCTGGTTATGGGCTACATTATTTTTAGGTGTCCTTTTTAAGAGACAGTATGTTCCAATTGGTTAATTCATGCCCGAGAACACTCGCCAAGTACATTATACAGTTGTGTAAAACTCGCTAAGTACATTATACAGTTGTGTAAAACTCGACAAGTACATTATACAGTTGTGTAAAACTCGCTAAGTACATTATACAGTTGTGTAAAACTCGACGAGTACATTATACAGTTGTGTAAAACTCGCTAAGTACATTATACAGTTGTGTAAAACACCTGAAATCATTTATATCATTCAAAGCAGTTAACTCTTGTTTCGTTATGCGCGAGCCGACTCGAAGTTGCAAAGTTTGGATGCAGGTGAAGACGATGGGCTGCTTATCAGAATCAAAACTGTTTCACACTCATCAAATAGTTTAATAAATCCATTTTGAATCGGAAGAAGCCACAATTGTATTACATCCAAATTTGAGCAGACATATTTAACCCTTTCCTCCATATAACGCGTTTTCACGCATCTGCAAACAGAGTAGACCCAGATCAGACGGCTCCTTTAGGAGCCGTCTGATCATGGTCTGCTCTGTTTGCTAATGGAATTTGATAGTTGCTTTACTTTCTAAATTGTCTACAATGTTCCACATTCCATAGTTCATGTTTTTGTCCATGGATATTCAAAAGGTATTAAAGCTTGGAATAAACATAGAACAAGGAAAGGGTTATAGAGCGGGGTTAGAGTTCATGAGTAGATCACTCGCTTGATTTATCTGACAAGAAGAAAACAAGTTTAATTACACGCATATACTGCAATGTTTGCACAAAGTTTGATATTATATGTCAACCCTTTCAACCCGAGACATACTTGCACTGGCAATTGCAAACGGTGTAGACCCAGAACAGATGGATCCTAGAGGAGCCCTCTTATCAGGGTCTGCACTGTTTGTCATTCAAAATCTTCTAGCAAGTTTAAGTCTTTCCTATTGGTTGGACTATACGGTTATAAACTGATGGGCTAATCCATTTTCATAAATCAGGGTTGAAACGATGAACTGCATTTTAATTTCCTAAGGTGAATGACACGTCCAATGGGCTGATTTTTTATCGTAGTAGCTATTTTCGCTGTTGTTTATACATGAAAGTGTTTCATAATTGCTTTGACATGCAGATGGTTGCGAACAATGACATTCAAAGAAGATAAACGAGCCGAAAACACGCATTGAATAACGATGTCATGATGTTAGCCAATATCTGGAGAGCGAAAACAAAATGATATTTATATTCTTGCAATCAAAGAAATTTGAATACTGGAAATTTAATACCCACCTGAATGGAACTGAGTGTTTTAGTCTGACCGTGTTTCGTTCTATGGACATTACAGTAACACTTCACTATTACAAACACTCAATGCATAACATTATCGGTCCTCAACCGCTCCCAGTTGAATATTCATTTATCACATAATCTGCCGTATTGGAGTGCCGAAGCAGAGTGCCGTAAATCACAGAAATGCACGAGTGCAGGGCAGTGTATGTATTCTTGCTTATTGTCTATACTTTTGCTATTTTTATATAAAAAATATATTATATTTCTGACTGGTAAAGATATTAAACCCAGTTAAAACTGAAAACGGCAAAAATTGAGTTGTCTCAAAACTTCCCTTGTACATCTGGTTCCAATGTGTTGAATTTTCTGAGTCTGAGATCATTCTCAAGTATCTGGCCAATCAAATGCTTGAGAATGTTCTCAGGCTCAAGCAAAAAGTTTTATAAACTCGGACCTGTACGTAGGATGATCTGTATTATCATCGTGACGCTTACACCAGGGTGAGCGTCATCTGCATATTTCCTGTTGGTATTTATCAGGCAAGAAACTAACGTGAAAATAATTACATTTTTCGGATCAATTTTTAACCAGCGTTTGAGGCATTTCAATATCCGTTTCAGGAATTTCATCAGATGACCGAATGTCGATTTCCCAGCAAACTGTTACCAAATCAATAATCCTTGGCGTATTAAACATCGCATATCGTGGCACATATCTAAATTGCCCTGCCAAATAAATGTTTCGCCATTAGTGGTGTGATTCAGAAACTCCAATTATATCCCATGATTTACTGGAAATTTAATACCCACCTGAATGAAACTGTGTCTTAATCTGACCGTGTTTCGTTCTGTGCACATTACAGTAAAATCTCACTAATTCAAACACTCAATGCATATCATTACCGGTCCTCAACCCGCTCCCTGCTAAATATTTATTTAGCACGCATGGGAGTGTCGAAACAGAGCGCCGTAAATCACAGAAATGTACTAGTGCATTTTTATGTAAATGAGCAGCTTGAATCCGGCTGTACTACACTGTTAACAATGACCGAAACAGATATAGTCTGTTTCACTTTCTATGGCACTTTTTAGGGTTATGTGATTAAAAGAATCTTACATTTGTGTTCATTACAAATTGTTTTCATGAAACTCGTCTACTATAACGAATATTACACTCGCCAAAGCTCGTGCTATAATTATTAGTATAGTAAATTCGTTTCATAAAAACGATTTGTAATGAACACTCACGTAAGATCCTCTATGTACGTAATAATGAGATCATGATTGTTATTAGCTGCATTGTTTTATAGTGGCATATGTACAGAGAGAGGTTTTTGGAAAGATCTTTAATTTCATAAGCAAACAGAGCAGACCCTGATAATATGGATTATAAGGTTATACAGGAACACTCTGATCTGGTTATACTTTGTTTACAAAGACGTGAAAACACATTATTATTATTATTATACCACATTTATATAGCGCTCTTTTCACATAGGATATGTGCGTTCAAAAGCGCTTCACATAGATACATTTTATATACAAAACAGGGTATATTCAATGTGTAATTATAGAACATTTAAAATAAAATATATTTAATATTTATATATAGATAAGAATAATAATAAAAAAGAATTTATTTAGAACATAGGTAAACCAATTTCATCCTTTCCATAAGTGTATCTGTCTTGTCATATTATGCTCTATTATATTGTGTCAACGCACTCACATTATAAAAAACAAAATTTGAATGTAACATTCTATGCACAGTGCCAGTACGTCACACAGGTTTGACCCAGACCCAACAGAATTGGGTACATGTTTTGGCATACAATACTATACATAAAATATTGCTGGAAAATTGGGTAACAGAACATATCAATTTGATGTTCATGCATATAAACTAAGTAATACAAATAAACAACTGTAATATACGCGCAATATGCACCCCACTATTCGACCCGCCATGGCAATGAGGGAGCACACAAAGGATAATCCGTATTTTAACGGAGTTGTAATAGGGTATATCCGAAATTTAATTACAGAGTAAAATGTCCTATTATGAGAACCCGAAAAGCCCAGCCAAAGTAAAACTAAAGAGGGTATCCCGTATACTGTTCCTATATAACATATCCCACCGGCTGCAATGGAAAGGAATCATATCGGACAAATCCAGACTGACTGAGACACGCGATGCTGCATCGGACCTGCTTAACCTGCCCACTGCCCATATATTACACGACCCAGTTCACTGGTAAGCAAAAATAAGGAAACTGGGTTAGCTTAACAGGAATCCTTGGTACTGGTTGAGGGCAGGGTAGCAAGTCATGCCAGCAAGACCCCCAATGTACCAGTGGGGTGTTGGGATGCCCTGTTCCACTACGGTGCTCCCTCTGGCATGGAACTCGAGTTACCAGAGGTACCAAGCATATAGGGATGCCCCGTTTGACAACAGCACTCCCTCTGAATCCAACTCCCGGACAGCGGAATCCGGCTGACACAACACCCGCACGTACAACAGCAAGGGGATTCCATAGAAGTCCATAAAAGTTATGGATGAGATCTTTTTTGTTCGTTTATCTAATTATTTCTTCTACATTTGTGGAGCATTATGTTTGAAAAAGGGGTTTAAAAAAGTCCCACAGTCATAAGCGAGTGGCAGGATCAACACGCTGTGGCTAATGCAGCAGTTATGATAACCGACGATTAGTAGCTACGTTTTCTAAACTGCCCTAATAATATATGTTGAAGAAATGCGTTTTCAGAGATCTTTTGAAACATGCCAGAGAGCTTGCATCTCTAATGCCTGATGGTAGATCATTCCAGAGTTTTGGAGCTGCATGCATGAAACTTCTCTCACCGTATTTTACCTTAAGACTTTTTGGTACAACCAACGTCAAATAACTACTAGCTGATCTTAATTCTCTGCGGGGCCGGTACACGTCAAGCATGTCGACAATGTACTTGGTGGATTCATTGTGCATGGCTTTATACGTAAGTGTCAGAATTTTTAATTCAATCCGATGTTGAACCGGAAGCCAGTGAAGTTCTTTCAAAACGCGTGATATGATCATATCGAGAAGTCCTGGTTATGATGCGGGCTGCTGTGTTTTGTACTCTTTGAAGTTTCCGCAGTGTTTTGTTTGAAATTCCATGCTGCAATAAGTTGCAGTAGTCTATTTTCGATGTAACCAGAGAGTTCACCAAAGTCTTGGTAGCAGCAGGTGAGAGGTACTTTCTTATATGACCTATTCGTCGGAGCTGTGCATAACTAGACCTACACACGGAATTGATGTGTGATGTCATATCCATTTGTGAATCGAGCCATGCACAGAGATTCTTTATACACAAAGGTAGCTTGATTTTAGAGGGTCCTACTTGCACATGAATCTCTTCAGGTACTTCTGTGTTTTTGTATGAAACAGGATGACCTCAGTTTTGTCAGTATTGAGCTTCAGCTTGTTCTGGTGCATCCAAGAGACTAGTTCTTTGAGACAGTTCTCAACTCGTGATAAAACTTCTTGTTGACAGGAAATGTCCTTGGGCTTAAAGGATAGGTATAGCTGTGAGTCATCGGCATAAAAATGGTGGTTCAGCCCATGGGTTTTGCAGATTGAGCCGACAGGTTTTGTGTACATGATGTAATGTTTTGGTCTTAGGACCGATCCCTGTGGCACGCTATATCTCATGTTAACTGGAGTGGACAATTCCCCATCTACTGACACTATTTGATAGCGGTCATTTAGATAGGAGGTCATCCACTCAAGAGGTTTTCCAATGATTCTGAAGTCTTTTTCTAGGCGTTTCAGCAACGTTTCGTGATCGATAGTATCAAATGCAGCCGATAAGTCAAGCATCACCAGAATTGTAATTTCGTTTTTATCTAAGGATTGAAGGATGTCGTTTTGAACTTTCAGAAGAACAGTCTCTGTTGAATGATGCTTTCGGTATTCAAACGCATTTGTAAACAGAGTAGACCCAGTTCATGCGGCTCATGTACCACCGGCTCTTCTTTCTCTCTGGGTATGTAGATCAGTTCTATATGTCCATATACCATTATAGAAATTAATAAATATCCACACTATCATTATTTCTTGCCTGAATATTCATAAAGTAAATGGTTACAAATCGCTTCGACAGTATTTAATTAGAAAAGTCAGTTGTGTAAAAAGGAGTCAATATGAGGGAATTGATTAACGTTTTGAATGATGACTTTTCACAGCGAAATAACCCGTCAGTGTCTAAGTATTACTGTTCATTCAGTATGAAAGGTTTAGTGTCTAAGTATTAATGTTCATTCAGTACGAAAGGTTTAGTGTCTAAGTATTAATGTTCATTCATTATGAAAGGTTTAGTGTCTAAATATTAATGTTCATTCAGTATGAAAGGTTTAGTGTCTAAGTATTAATGTTCATTCAGTACGAAAGGTTTAGTGTCTAAGTATTTATGTTCATTCAGTTTTTAAAGGTTTAGTGTCTAAGTATTAATGTTCATTCAGTACGAAAGGTTTAGTGTCTAAGTATTAATGTTCATTCAGTATGAAAGGTTTAGTGTCTAAGTATTAATGTTTATTCGGTATGAAAGGTTTAGTGTCTAAGGAATAATGTTCATTCAGTATGAAAGGTTTAGTGTCTAAGTATTAATGTTCATTCATTATGAAAGGTTTAGTGTCTAAGTATTAATGTTCATTCAGTATGAAAGGTTTAGTGTCTAAGGATTAATTTTCATTCAGTATGAAATGTTTAGTGTCTAAGTAATTATGTTCATTTAGTACGAAAGGTTTAGTGTCTAAGGATTAATGTTCAATCAGTATGAAAGGTTTAGTGTCTAAGGATTAATGTTCATTCAGTATGAAAGGTTTAGTGTCTAAGTAATAATGTTCATTCAGTATGAAAGGTTTAGTGTCTAAGTATTAATGTTCATTCATTATGAAAGGTTTAGTGTCTAAATATTAATGTTCATTCAGTATGTAAGGTTTAGTGTCTAAGTATTAATGTCCATTCATTATGTAAGGTTTAGTGTCTCTAAGTATTAATGTTCATTCAGTATAAAAGGTTTAGTGTCTAAGTATTAATGTTCATTCAGTATGAAAGGTTTAGTGTCTAAGTAATAATGTTCATTCAGTACGAAATGTTTAGTGTCTAAGTATTACTGTTCATTCAGTACGAATGTCTGGGGAAGAGGAATAACTTGGGAAGGGGTAAAACTCGTAAATAGGAAGTTCGACCCCTTGTCTATATATATAGTGTTTATACATTTTTTTCTGTCGAGGTTCATTATTCATTGTGACGGTGCTCTGTGGCTCCTATAGGAATCGTCTGATCTGGATTTACTCTGTTAGCAAATGCGTATAAAGGTGTATTTATGGAGTAAAGGGTTAAGGGTTGTTTCTGCAAGAATTCTATTGCCGGTATGACATTTGGAAAAGAACCAGTGCACATACTGGTTATTTGGGCTGCGAAAGCAGCCCAACCCTTATAGTGGTTTGAGTATTGACCATGATCTACTGCGTTCCTGTGTTTCTGTAAAAGCCAATCTTTTTAATAACCATGGTCTGCTGTGAGACTAGTTTTTATTTATATATACATGTATATCTATTTATTTTAATTATTTTTATTCATATATTTGTCCTAGCGGGGCACATATTTTTGTCGGGGTTATTTCTTTCTTTTCTGCCATGACCCAATTTCAGTGAATGCTAGTGAATTAGGTATAACAGATTAAAATCACCTTCTCAATCACAGCCGTCAACGTAGTGTAAGGGTTATAGCGATGTATTAGAAAATGTGAGTTCGATCCTTGGTGGATGCCCAACTATTTTTTTCTCTCATTTTTTCTTAGCACCCTTAGTTTACGTGCTTTTGCTTTAAAACCATTTTGTACATAAAATATGTCCTTTGTTTGCATTTTGGCTTTGGTAAAGTTATTTAGCTTAGACCATTTATTAATCGTGGTTTTGTTGACCGTTTTGCATATTTCACCACTGTGCATGTAATCTTAAATGTATATCTTATACTAACCTGTTCTTAATTTGGGGACAATATTAGTGAAAAAGTTAATGGGCACTGAGTCGACCTATTCGAATAATTTCATGTAGACTGTAAGTATTGGAGTTTGTATGCCTATTTAGCAGTAGTTATGTGAAGTGTTTGATGGAATTAGTGGTGAATTTCGTATGGTGCTAGAAGCTTTGTGATTTATCATAAATTAATTTTACTTGTGAACATCACTTAATGTGATAATGGCTTCTACGTCTGTGTGTTTCAGCAAATGAATACCATTGATCTGTGACGTAATGTGTGTTATTGGTGTCATACACGGATATTATGCACCATGGCTCATTAAAATATTCCCTCGTTTCTGCTATTAGTTTATACATTACCGTCATGTTTTCCCAATGTACGTATATGTTAATTAAAAGTACTAAACAATATTGTTCCCTCATTTTCTTCTATCCTGCTTAAAGACATGCTACGCAGCCATTTTACGCTTGCGTAAAACCTCGCTTGTAACGATCTTTTAGAGGACTAACATCTGGGTGTGCAGCCTGATTGAACCACTTCAATGCTTAATTGTCAAAAAGTCCAAAAACAAAAATCGGTCAAACATACTGTGACTATTCAGGGATATATTTTAAGAAAAGTGTACCTTGACAAACTGTGCAGACCCTGAGAGGACTCCTCTAGGAGCCCCCCCCCCCCTATCATACGGATTTCACTATTTGCAAAATACATTTGTGACATGTGTCCCGCACTGAAAATGATTAAGTACTAGAAGATAGGCAGAACTCAAGAGGAAATACCATGGTGCAAGTGTAGATGCTTCAAATAATACACGTATTTATTATTTACACATGTCAAGATAAGATGCGTAAATTAAAACATTTCCAAGAAGAACTCCTTTATTCCCCTACTAAACCCTATATATGCTATGACCACCCTTTAAAATCGTGTCGAAGAAACGATTCTAAAGAGTGGTCACAACGTAGGGTTTGGTGGATAAATGACGATTTTAGTACGTGAGTATGCACCTTAATTCATTGCTCAGAGTTATTATTGTACTAGATGCAATTAGTCCAAATATGCACAATTCTGATAAATCGATTTTCATTTCGTTGAGTGGTTCTACAAGAAAACGTTTATCTTTATGTGCAATTTTGAAATTTATTTGCAGAGCAAATAGTATAGAGATTTCCTGAGGAAGTCCTAATGTCTCGTGCATGTCCCTTTAGGGATGTAAGAAGCCAAAGGATTAATCTGTATCCTACTAAGAGCAAAGTGGCTTGCTTTTGTAATCTCGGATCCATATGAGGCGGCAATAAACTCGGCGTACCATCAGGAGTCAATCCATATGAGGCGCCAATAAACTCGGCGTTCCATATGAGGCGCTAATAAACTCGGCGTACCATCAGGAGTCAATCCATATGAGGCGCCAATAAACTCGGCGTACCATCAGGAGTCAATCCATATGACACTCGGTCAATAGTTTGAACGTGTAAAAAATCAGTAAAAACTGCACGATATCATGGTTTTGGCAGATATATTTTAACAAAGTTAGGGATAAAATAAACAAGCAAAACAATGCAATTTTGTTGGTAAACAGATAATGAATTCTGCTATTCTCAGCTGGAACACAAACACAATGAACAATGAGTAAAACAGATGAAAGTTCTTCCTCATAAATCTCATGCAATTATTATTTCACAAAGTCGATTTAAAACCAGAGATGATTGTGGTAGGATTATAGAGTTTCGATCAAGCATTTCAAACATTCACAGTTTGACTTGACTTGAATTTGTAATTAGCTTTGATTCTGATGATACGCCGTGTACCTCGGCGTGCGTGTACCTCGGCGTGCGTGTACCTCGTTATGTACATCGGCGTGTACCTCGGCGTGCGTGTACCTCGGCGTGCGTGTACCATCGGCTGCGTGCACCTCGGCGTGCGTGTACCTCGGCGTGCGTGTACCTCGGCGTACGTGTACCTCGGCATGTACATCGGCGTGTACCTCGGCGTGCGTGTACCTCGGCGTGCGTGCTCGGCGTGCGTGTACCTCGTCATGCGTGTACCTCGGCGTGTACCTCGGCGTGCGTGCACCTCGGCATGCGTGTACCTCGGCGTGCGTGTACCTCGGCGTGTACCTCGGCGTGCGGGTACCTCGGCGTGCGTGTACCTCGGCGTGCGTGTACCTCGGCGTGTACCTCGGCGTGCGGGTACATCGGCGTGTACATCGGCGTGTACCTCGGCGTGTGGGTACATCGGCGTGTACCTCGGCGTGTACCTCGGCATGTACATCGGTGTCTCACCAGGATCCAATATGTTTGACATTCTGTCAGTAGTTTCTCAAAGACTTTAGCAAATCGGAAGTCAGTACAAAGTTAAGCAAATCAATTATTAACTCATTCTCTCCTAGACTATTTTAGACCCGACTTATAAATAATAATAAATGTACCGAAAAGGAGCATTAACTATAGAAAAGGAGACTTTTAGAATTGTGTATTTCTGAAATTATTGTGATAAATACAGCATTTGCTCCTTTTACATAGGCGCAATAAGACGCCAGTAGGAGGGAATGAGTTAAATAGACGTTATTTGTTCGGTGTGAGAAAGGTCAGTTATTAAGCAGACATTATTCTTTCTACATCAGAATCGTTATTGTCTTATTTCTTTAATCAGGAATATTGTTCTGAAACCGATTACAATTACTGTACTCTCTTTCCAAGGATCTGGGTCTATACTGTTTACCTATGTCTGATCGGGGTCTACACTGTTTACCTATGTCTTTTTCAAGAATACTGGGCACAAATGGGTTGAGCGATTTTGTTTTTATTGAATACACAGTATCATTAATCTGTAGCATGTTACTAGCTAAGTAATGATAATATTTACAAACTGTTTTGATCCAGATGTGTCACTGGGTAACTCGGCGTCTAATCAGGATCCAAACTGATTGATATACTGATTACATTTTGTAGAGAATTCGATATTCAGGTTAACCCTTCTAAACCGGAATTTAGGTAAAGAAGAATTTATATCATTTTAAGCAGGTGGCTGCTCAATGCAGGATGAAAGTCATGCAGAAAGCTCCTAGAGGTGCCTGACTTTCACCCTGCATTAAGCTTCAACCTGTCTTGAAGACCGATAGTACTACATAGGGGTTTCACTGTACCTTATCATTTGAAAATGAAGTATTTTCCAATTCCCTGTACATGATGAATGTTAAACGCACTACATTCTGTGACGTATGTAATTACCTCCAACCTGGTTGTATTTATTGTGATAATTGCATTGTGAAAGTGTTGTATCGATGTTTCAGGTTATTAGTATCACTATTATTATTATTATTATTATTATTAGTTTCCTCCATGTATGGAGATCCATAACATATATACAGGTATCAATACATATAAACATGCATGTAACAAGGACACAGGTGAATAATATTCAAATAAACAAAAACAAGACAGGTGGCTGTCCAAAGCAACGCGACAGCAAAACAGAGAGCTCTCTTATAGGTTTTCCGCCTTACACTCACCCAGTTCCAAGCCACAACTTGTCTCCCACACACCCATTAACCTTCTACATTGAAACAAAATACACCCATGTATACTCTCCAACGAAACGAAATTTGGAAAAGTAATTCAGGTGCAATAACAAGACGGTTGGCAATTGAACACGCACTAATAACTTATATAAGCAAGCAGTTTTGATCCATATCAGGCGCTACGTAGCATGGCGTCTGAACAGAGTCAAACCCGTCTTACGCTCGCCTTAATCAGGCTATAGTCAACCGTTAAACAACTTAAACAGGATGGCACAAAATCTCCCATTCAGAGGAATCATATAATTACCTATCAGTTTCCAACGAAATATGCGAAATAGGGAAAAGGATAAGATATAATTATATAAACCTGAGACTACTCTTAACCCTTATTTCGCCGTAGGCCTCAAGCCGTGTGTCAAACAGTTTGGATCCAAATCGGACTCGCGGAATCCAATCTCGATCCAAACCGCTTGCAAATAACAGTCAAGTCGCGATCGACAGGATAAGGGTTAATACAAGTCAAATACCAACCGAACGGGCATGACCAAAACAGTGTCTTTACCGCTAGAGCATACAAATATCCAGACATCCCGTAATACCTATACGCGTTCATCAACAGATAGTGTACCTGTGAATAGTATATACGTACTAGTGAATAGTATATACGTACTATGCAAACAGTACAGACCCGACTAGAGGGTATGCTCTGTTTGCCATTTTGCTATATAGTGTTAAAATCAAACATAATACATATGTACGAATGGACTAGAATCTGATGAAACTGAGCTGCTCACTAGAACATTGCTATTCGGCGTTCATATAAAATCACAATAGCCGAAACAACACACTATAATATCTAGACGGTCAAGCTCGTGTTAAGCGATAACCGATAGGAAGCATGGCGGTTCGTACATACAGGCGACCAATCAATGCAAGACAAATGCGACGGCGAACGGTTTCTGCGCCCAACACCACTTCCGTCCTGCAACAAAATACCGCCATCACAAAGACTACACACTTTCGATAATCGCCAAACAAAGCCCGACCAGTCGATATAAAAGCTCGGCCTTATTTCCATATATCTATGTGACTATGACATAACGGTAACACAGTGAGACCTATGTTAAGCGACCACCCAATAGAGAAGCAAAGAGACTCCATAAAGCCAGGTGAAGGCCAAGAGCAGCAAGGAAGGCTCATTACGGCATTCCTCACCACGCCAGCCCCTACAAAGCTGCCATCTGCTGCTTAGCCTAGGCAGCAATATTCTACTGGGAAGTCGCTAACACAAGTCTAAATGCATGTGACAACATGAAGAACTAAAGGTCAAACAAGCTATACGATGGCAATACAATTGATGCAAGCTCTACAGTACGAATATACACGTATTACCTACATACAGTTCAACCTCCCCATAGCGACCACCACAAAGAAGGCCAACAGAGTTTGAAAACAAAAATTAAAACAATAATAAATAAATAAAACTAAAAGGACAGATGACAGCCTAAAGCACGGCGAACACAAAACAGAGACTTCCTAAAGGAGTCCTCTGTTTCATTCCCTACCGCTCCAAGAGGCCACCTGTCCTAAACCCAATTCAACCAATATAATGACGCGGTCGTAATAGAGGGGTATAACTGTATATTGAATCTGTGTTCAGCGGTTACCAATGAGTACCCTGAAACAAACCCTGTCTAACGCTAAATACCCTCGCCATACTTTTAGGTAAAGAAGAATTTATATCATTTTAAGCAGGTGGCTGCTCAATGCAGGATGAAAGTCATGCAGAAAGCTCCTAGAGGTGCCTGACTTTCACCCTGCATTAAGCTTCAACCTGTCTTGAAGACCGATAGTACTACATAGGGGTTTCACTGTACCTTATCATTTGAAAATGAAGTATTTTCCAATTCCCTGTACATGATGAATGTTAAACGCACTACATTCTGTGACGTATGTAATTACCTCCAACCTGGTTGTATTTATTGTGATAATTGCATTGTGAAAGTGTTGTATCGATGTTTCAGGTTATTAGTATCACTAACATCATGGACACAGTTTTGCTGAACCTTAAGCATGCTATACACAATTTCGTCGATAGAAAATGTCCTCTGAATCAGAAATCGAGACAGGCTTTCTTACATTTCTTTGCACAGACATAAACAGATGAATAAGTCCAATCGTTGGAATCCTGTTCAGCGTGTCATCTAGATCCAAACGTTTGCAAAGCTAATCAATTAGTGATCTTCCAGTAATATCCATACTACAGTTAAAGCTCGTTTATCTCTTACCATGCTGAGCGCGATCTGTCTCGTATTTGCAAACAGCTTGGATCCAGATAAGACACCGAGTTATAACGCCGAGTAACTCGGCGTCTCTTCAGGACCCAAGCTGTTTGACATTTGGTCAACGTGTATACATACGAATCTGAAGTAAATTAAAAATACAACAGATCAGAGTTTTGGTAGACATAATTTTTTCAACAAGAGAAGCATTAAACAACATATGTTTCAGTATTACCCCTTATTCCGGTGCAAAAATAAATCTCTGCTAAAATTTGATCTGGTACAATTGTGACTACTTCCGAGTGGATCAAGCCTTTAAGAAACTAGTGACCGAGTGGATCAAGCCTTTAAGAGACTAGTGACCGAGTGGATCAAGCCTTTAAGAGACTAGTGACCGAGTGGATCAAGCCTTTAAGAGATTAGTGACCGAGTGGATCAAGCCTTTAAGAGACTAGTGACCGAGTGGATCAAGCCTTTAAGAGACTAGTGACCGAGTGGATCAAGCCTTTAAGAGACTAGTGACCGAGTGGATCAAGCATTTAAGAGACTAGTGACCGAGTGGATCAAGCCTTTAAGAAACTAGTGACCGAGTGGATCAAGCCTTTAAGAGACTAGTGGCCGAGTGGATCAAGCCTTTAAGAGACTAGTGACCGAGTGGATCAAGCCTTTAAGAGACTAGTGACCGAGTGGATCAAGCCTTTAAGAAACTAGTGACCGAGTGGATCAAGCCTTTAAGAGACTAGTGACCGAGTGGATCAAGCCTTTAAGAAACTAGTGACCGAGTGGATCAAGCCTTTAAGAGACTAGTGACCGAGTGGATCAAGCCTTTAAGAAACTAGTGACCGAGTGGATCAAGCCTTTAAGAGACTAGTGACCGAGTGGATCAAGCCTTTAAGAGACTAGTGACCGAGTGGATCAAGCCTTTAAGAGACTAGTGACCGAGTGGATCAAGCCTTTAAGAGACTAGTGAGCGAGTGGATCAAGCCTTTAAGAGACTAGTGACCGAGTGGATCAAGCCTTTAAGAGACTAGTGACCGAGTGGATCAAGCCTTTAAGAAACTAGTGACCGAGTGGATCAAGCCTTTAAGAGACTAGTGACCGAGTGGATCAAGCCTTTAAGAGACTAGTGACCGAGTGGATCAAGCCTTTAAGAGACTAGTGACCGATTGGATCAAGCCTTTAAGAAACTAGTGACCGAGTGGATCAAGCCTTTAAGAGACTAGTGACCAAGTGGATCAAGCCTTTAAGAAACTAGTGACCGAGTGGATCAAGCCTTTAAGAGACTAGTGACCGAGTGGATCAAGCCTTTAAGAGACTAGTGACCGAGTGGATCAAGCAGTTTGTAACTCGGCGTCTCATCTGAATCCAAGCTGCTTGTAAACTGCGAGTCAAGTGGAAAATAACAGGACAAGGGTTTATAATGTCGAGTTAATGTTTGCAGAAACTGATTCCTATGTGTACTAATGAGTGGTTTAATCTTCAGTACCATGTGGCTGATTCCGTACAAAAAACCCGGCGAGAACGAATTGTCTCATCACGGTCAACAACATTAAGCCATATGCCTGCTTAAAGCGACCTAACTGGCATTGGTAAACAGCTTGGGTCCAGATGAGACGCCGAGTTAATGAGACGCCGAGTAACTCGGCGTCTTATCAAGATCCAAGCTGTTTGACACTCGGTCAAAAATTTCTCTAAAGATTGAATTAATTGGAATCAAGTGGAAATTGTAATAGATCGAGATTCAACACCCATAATATTTATAGCCAGCAAAGAGTTAACGCTCTTTCAGTCCAGTCTAGATGGCACGCCACACAGGATCATTTTCTTTCGCTGCCAACTTTTATATTTTGTTGTCTGCAAACTTTGTCGTATGATACAGTTTCATTTTTCTTTTAAGCTGTTAGAGAAAACGAATTTTAGTAGCATAAATTATAATTAATTGTTTTTGTTATAACCTTAAAATTAAACTGAAACTGATACTGTTTCATACACTTCCAAATGGCAGAGTAAAAGTAAATAACAATTAGATACATTGCATTTAGGTACGATACATTTGGTCGAATCGTTGGTTTGCTATTTTCGTCAATAAGTAGACAACCCACCAGTGTACAAGGTTCGCAGCAACCACAAACATCAGTGTAATTTGGGGGGGGGGGGGGGTTAACCCTTTTCCGAGTGAATATTCATGTAAGAAAAATATCTTCTAAAGGTCGAACCCACGAAATCAGGTTTCCTAATATGGCAAGGACCATTGGATAACGCTGACGGCTATTCTTGTGATATTGATTTTAATAAGTTATATATAATTCACTAGCATTCCCTGAAAAGGGGTCGTGGCAGAAAAAAACACATGGCCGCATATAGAAACACAGGACCGCAGTGAATTATGCACACACTTCCAAGCCTGTTGGAGAGAGTAGGTCGGTGTTTACCCCTTTCGGTGCCAACTTTCTAATTGTCGCCTGCAATGCGATTTTTGTTAAGTCATTTGGTAAAATAAGGAAATGAGATAAATAAATGCAAACTTCAAAGGAATAAAGCGCAGATAAAGAAGAAGAGTTTGAGACAAAAAGTGAAGTCCATGATCAGACGCCGCCTTGGAAAGGCGGCGTCTGATCTGGGACTGCACTATTTGTCGTGGTGCATTTATGCGACATCGGCGGTGAAAGGGTTAATAACTTTCGTCCTACATTAGATTACTACCTCGCTAAAGCCGTTTCCTACTTGGAGCAGACCAACCTTGGGTATAAAAGCCCCGATCTTTAACAAAACCCATGCTCCATTCTATTAATCTGGACCTCTGTTAAATATGCCATTATCAAAACATGTAATTTTGATATGCATATGATACTATTTCCTACATGATTTTTCGCTCGGAACCCAATAATGTAAAGTAAAGTTATTTCGCTGAGACGTATAACTCGTGGTTTTGTTTTCAGGTGACCCGTTTTGCAATCTATAACTTATACTAACATGTTGTTAATGTGGGGATAATGTAGGTGAAACAGTTAATTGGCAATGAGTCGACCTAGTCGAATAATTTCATATGGACTAAAGGTAGTCTTAAAGAATCGGTTGTTTTAGTTCTGAGACTAAACGAAGTCTTGAATAATCGGTTGTTTAGTTCGAAATGTAGACCTTTATCGCTGGTGCGAGCCACGTGTATAGCGGGTACGCATGCAAACGTATGTGAGAATAGCTTGTTCGGTAGAGTACATGCTTTACGTTGTGAGTTCGAATCCCATGCCTGGCGCATAATGTGTTATATTTGTCTCATACACGAATCATGGCTCATTAAAACATTCCCCCTTTTCTGCTACTGTTTTATATAGTCATGTTTTCCCCATGCACATGCATCTATTAATTAAAAGTCTTAAACAATACTGCTCCCTCTTTTCTTCTATCCTGCTTAAAGATATGTTAGACAGCCACGTTCTACTGTAAAATCAGTTCATGTAACTTCTACAAGTAATTTCCACTGGAAGAAACCAATGATGATTAGATGTGAAAGAAATTTAGATAACGGCGTAAATCAAGAAAAAAGAAACCTTTTATTTCTTCGTCCGGTGATTTCAGACGAAGCCATTCATTTGACATAGACATAGTTTATTAGTAACGTATACCTATCGTATCTCGTTACACACATGTACACAATCAAATCAAACGTCAGTTGGTTATTCACTCTGAAAATTCAATGTAGAACTCGTTTAAATTAACCAAGTGGACCCTAATAATACTAAGTATTCGAACATCATATTTGTCCTTCACTTCTGTCTGTAAAGTCATATCCTCATGGGCTATTCTAGACTATTCCATCATAGGCCTTTTTAGATCCAACCTATTTGAATACATCTACTGAATAAGGGCATTCACTAGAAACAGGGGCGCTTTAGAATTGTATAGTTTTGAAACCAATGTGATAAATAGAGCATTGGCTCCATAGGAGCTAATGCTCTATTTATCACAATTGTATCATAAGGTGACTTTTACAGAGGTATTAAATGCGTCAATATGAGGGAATGGGTTAACAAATGACACCATCATGACCATTTTCATCCCTTTACTATTGAATATGTATGAGAAATGTTTTTTTCTTTGAATATTTATTAGCTGAACTGTTATAGTGGTATATGACCACGGGACTTTTTCCATCATGGCAGAAACTGAAGAATCACCAGTGTAGCAAAACACTGATAAAATAGTTATTTCTGATTCTGCGCTATTTTCTGCCGGATTATTTGGTGTTATTAACGTGTTCATTTAGCTGTCCGTTTCAGTTAGCGTTTATTTGTTTGACCCTTGTGACGCACTCAATTTTAGAAAGAAAAAAAACAACGATTTAGTTTTATTGTTAGAATTCATAATCTTTCAGAACGGAAGACTGTCGTCATGAATATGCCGTTAAGTTTTATACTGAGAATTTACAAATCATAAATCTATAGAAAGTTCAGTAGAGCATGCCTTAATCGGCCATCAAAAAAGGTCAAATCATGGATATGTAAGGCGGGTGGTAGCTTAATATATGTCAAATAAAATGCAGAAAGCTCCTATAGGAGCTTTTTGCATTACTTATGCCCTGCATTAAGTAACCACCTGCTTTTTAGACTCCTACGCTCTATAAAATCAATGGCAGGTTTAGAAAGGTCTTACTGTATCTTGAAACCAATTAGGGATGGCAGTAAATACTCTGTAAAGTGGAATATCGAACTAGTATCAGTGCTAATCTAAAATACGGATGACAGCTTAATGTAAGATGAAAGTCAAGCAGAAAGTTCCAAAAGCAGTTTTTCTTCACGACTTTCACTCTGTATGGACATTTTAACTGGCAGAGACTTCGAAAACAGAGTAGTCCAAGATCAGACAACTCCTGCATGAACCGCCTGATCATTGTCAGCTTTATCTAACCTTATTCTGCAGTTTTTGTCATGGCCGAAAGTGTCCAACTTAAACCTGCTGAATACTCATGAGAGAAATAATGACACCGTGCATATTGGTCATGTTTATTAGCAGATGTTTTATTGTACATGGACACAGGATGTTTTATTGTACATGGACACAGGATGTTTTATTGTACATGGACACAGGATGTTTTATTGTACATGGACACAGGATGTTTTATTGTACATGGACACAGAATGTTTTATTGTACATGGACACAGGATGTTTTATTGTACATGGACACAGAATGTTTTATTGTACATGGACACAGGATGTTTTTACCTTGGCAGAAACTATAGACTCAAGCATCTATGTAATTCCATACGCAAACAGAGCTAACACTGATCAAAAGCTTTTTACAGGATCTGTCTGATCTGGGTCTGTTCTGTTTGCAAGGACATGGAAGACGTTTATATGAAGGAAAGTATTAAACTTCAATCTTTTGCAACTGGGATGGCTAGCAACATGGATAGTGACGAGACGTTGGTTCAGTGGATGGACACGTCTGGTCATAGTCTACACGATTTGCACATGTGCTTAGAGAAAATTGTAGGATCAGATCTACATACTTTCATAAGCGAATAGCAAACCCTCAGGCCTGATCAGGGGACTCGTTCGTCAACCGTCTGACATGGGTCCACTCAGTTTGCAAAGGGTTAAAATGTGTATTTGTAGAGTAAAGGGTCACATGGGCTTATGTTACGAATCTCTAGTATGCTTCAACAACACGTGAAAACAATTATAGAGGTACAACAGGAATAACGCTACAGGTCAATGTATCATAAACTGTAATATAATCTATGACGTAAAAAATCATATCTTTGGAGCAGTATTAGATTGAAGAGAAAGTTTGGTAAAATGGAATATGCAACTACAGACCCGTCACTTTGGACCCAAAACAGGAAATGACTCAAGTGGGCATCGAGTGGTCAATGACGTCACGAACGTGACGTTGAGTCATCACGTGACGTTGAGTCATCGGAGTCACGCGACAGTGAATCATCGGGGTCACGCGATCCTGAGTCATAAAAACTTTCCGTGACAAATCATAAAACCCATCCCTTCGTGAAAAATCGCTACTTAAAACAATCGACGTTAGAACCAATCGCAGAGCACCACGTATCTCATTTGATCACGCCACCGTGAATCAGACGTTAACTTCCTTTAAGTCGAGTGACACACACACTCCAACATGACGGTTATTACGAAACGTAACCAATCACCGACCTGCACGTACGTGATGAGAACGTCGACGTAAGTACGTTCAAGTGTCCATACCACTCGAGATCGTCGTCTGCTGTATATAAGAGGCTTACTCCAACAGCGTGGGTTTTGTATCTCTAGTGATTTTTCTGGATTTAAGACGTTACGTAAACACCGCAGTACGGAATTAATTATAAGGTAAGCTTTATATCCACTATTCTCTTTACCCTAAGCACGTACTCTAACACAAATGATCCGACTATATCTCCACTACGAAATTACACTAGACCTTTTACAAACGAAAATCTGTATATTACTTTCAAGGGTCAAACTTCATCATTAAAAGGTTTATGATGGGTTTTTTACATAAAGTCTAACATTCTTTCTAAAGAGGAAGCAAATAAGTTATTGACTCTTCTATTTGAAATATATTCCAAGCCTGTTTAGCTAAATACATTTTAACAAACAAAAATGATATTCAGGGTTATAGTCCTCTCACACTGTTTACCATAAAATGGAAACAGGATATTCACTTACTGTACTAAATATGTTATTACTCCATAGACTAAAAATGGTTAGGCTAATATATTTTAATTTAAAATCATTACCCACACATATAGTGAAAAAAAATGTGTAAGCATCATTTCTTAAAATTTAACTCACTACGCGAGATATAAACGACGGCCAGATAACTTTGAATCTGTCTTTACAACTTACAAGGGTCCGTATTAAGCGCCCGAAAAGCAGTCATTGACAAACCCTTAACCAGCGATTTACTCTGTCACTTTGTTTTTACAGTTTACCATTGGCATTTAGTATGTTAAATACGTTGATTTTTGATCATCTATTATACTAGAGTTCTATTTACTTTTCATCATTATTTATCAGACTAATGACTAATCTAATATCTATAAACATTATCTTCGACACGGTTATACTATTTCTACGATGAATTATTTAGATACCGCAGATACTAGTTTTAAGACAAACGCTATCCAAGTAAGTTTATATCCTACTCACCGAATCCCTTCAAGTACCTTTTCCTTCAAACAGGACAGGCTCCCTTCAACCTCTTAATGACGGACGTACACGGATTAGTTCAAATAGATTCGTCCTGTGCGGCAACGGATCAGACCTACTTTCCAAGATAAAAAAAATCCCGTTTTCTAATTTTCTTATTATACACTCTTTAATTTACGTCGTTAACAATGTAAACCCCGTTGAAATCAACCTTAAAACGAATGACACAAACAAACAACAAAACCGCAAACAACTTTTCAGAAATAATTTATTAAAAACGAAACAAAACAACTATTACATTTTGTTTCATTAATCAAAAGAATCAATAGTTTTTACATAAAGCAACAGAAGCAATATAATAAATAGTACTAGTTAAAGATATATACTGTAAAAACCTGACTGAAAAAGGACATCTCAACAATGATTGATTTTTAGGGTTTCGGCTTTTGCCCTATTGCACGAGCGCTACCTAGCGGGAATCCCCCTAAGAGAATGCGCGCATGTGCATTGCGTGGCTTACAATCCGGTTCCGGAATCTTACAAAATATTTATAATGAAATATGGAAAGTGGATCCATTAGCAAACAGAGCAGACCCTGAATCTATGGGAGCGAGCTGTCTGATCTGGGTCTAATCTATTTGCAGATGCATGAAAACAAGTTTATATGAGGGAAATTAAGGGTTAAATAGACTTCTTCTGTTCTTTACGTCCTTTACAGTATAAAGGTAACAGCGCACTGGTGGTCAGAAGTGCAGGGCAACTGTTACATCATGCTAAAATCTCTAGAGGTCATACGCTTAACTCTTTGCACGCTAGCGGCGAAACTGTGATTACCTATGCAAACAGTTTGGATCCAGATGAGAGGCCACATAATTCTGCGTCTCATCAGGATCCAAACTGTTTGTCATCTTGATCATATTTTTGCATAAATTGAAAGAAAGTTTATTGAAGAATTGAAGCAGACGTCAATTGTTGCAAACGAAACATCACTCAGCATTATAAGGATTAAGCAAGCTGTAGAAATCTGTAATATCGTCTGCTTCAGGTTTGTCATCATTTGAATTTCTAAAAGATCAGTTTTAGGCATTTTGACCTAAGGCAAAATTGTCACAAGTTGTAAACAGTTTAGATTTTGGTATCCAAACAGGGTGTCCCACTTTGCCAGCCTTTATTGTTTAAGTAGCTTGGATGGTAGTATTAACAATTACTATTAAAAGGAAACAAGGGTTTTTGTATCCTTTATATTATTGAAAAATCATTAAAATGAAAAAAAGGAGAAAGGCAAACAAAATGAGACAAAGCACTTTCTTATCTTTTAATTTATATACATTTCATCATTTATTGAGTTACGTGTCAGGCTTATAGTATCTTATAGTGTCTTATAGTATCTTATAGTAATGTATGTAATTTATTTCTAATTCATATAATTTATTTCTATGACGCCGGTTACTGATCAGGGTCTGTAGTGTTTACTACAGCACTAACTGTAATTTGCATGTATGACTATAATTTATTTTTAATTATATCATTTATTGATATACTTGTTACATTTATGATGCTGCAAATAGCAAAGACCCTGGCCAGTTGTGGTAACTGATCGGGGTATGTATTGTTTGCAGCACAGACTCACAAATTGACCCTGAACAGACTCACACTCGCAGTCTCCTCAGGAAGAAGTAAGAAAATACAACACAATCACACAAAAAGACAAGGTATAGGCATGGATAAACTATTAAGGGTCTTTTCTGTTTGCAAAAGCACAGAAAGGCTTATTTTGCTCAGACAAATTGTACCCGATATGGAACCCTGAAATCGTCTTCACTATATAATATAAAGTGAAACAATATTATGTGTCTAACAACGCATATACCAATGGGAGGTTTTACTTCAAATTTTCACCCATGATAAGCTGTCAACCTTAATGTGAAGATTTCTTAAAGAATGTAATTATTGCTCTGACCATTTTACCAGAGTTATGGAACTCTGAAATTTTCTTCACTGTATAACACATAGTCAAAAGTGCTTGATATAGAGACACTATTGTTAGGGGGAGTGGTGCATCAGAAACAATTTTCTAGTTAATTTTATTTTCCCTGTTGTATCCTGCCATGGTAAGTTGAAATATATTTGTTACTTTATAATTTGTCATATTGTTAATATCACCCCACAGTATATTTGGCAATTATTGTGTAGGGTATTTAGAATCATAAGGAATATGTCTAAAATTGGTGGAAGTGTATATATGGATAAGTGAATGATGCTTGCTAATTACTGTTATGGTCCACCAGATAGTAGCAGAAGTATGACCCTTACTTTCAAATAATGCAGTGATGGCTCTATACTACATTAAACATCAATTTTGGCTCTATTGGCACAAAGTGGCAAGTTGAGCTATTGGAATCGCACTGTGTGTGACATGTTCATAAAACAATTCTTTAAATGTCTTCCAAACTACTGACATCATTTTCAGAAAAATCCACAGCAAACAATCAATATAATAAATATATATTATGTCCGAAACCTTCAGTACTGTCAGTACTTTGATAATGTTTTAAATTCAACAATAAGTTCTTACTTAATCATTTTTGTATTACTTTTAAAATAACTTACTTAAAAAACCTCACTCTCCAGTCTGATTTTACTGTTAATAAGATTAAAAAATATCTAACAATTATAATGACCTATTAATTCTGATTTTGATTCATAATTAGAAATATTGTCAAAATTGTAATTTATCTAATTGATTTTTTTTTAACCGTAGGAGAAATGATTTTATATTTATTTTACCTAAAGATAATTGATTTTATTAGCTGTTTTGTTGATTAATATATATATATATAAAGAAAAAGAGAATTAATAGGTCATTATATTGTAATCACTAATTATCTATAATATGTTTTATTTCGTTGAATTTGTCCTCTATTTCACAGAATTTCTTCTGTATCTGTTCAATTTTTTCCTTTATTTCCTCCTGAAAGTAACAAATTATATATCAGTAAATCTTGGACTTGAACAAACCCACTCAAACAAAACAAAATCATCAAATAAAAACAAAAACAAAAAAAAAACCCACTAAGGATTAGTATAAGACGCCAAGTGAGTGATCCTTTTTCAAACATAAGAACCAAATAACATATATTCTGAAAATGGGTGATCCTTCGAAAGCAAAAGTAGAAATGCCAAAAGAGAAAATTGCGGACTCGGTTTTTCTTCCCGCTGCCGCATCTACGTCTTTGGTTCCAAGGCATCAGCTAGACACAGGGACACTCACCACGTGTCCTCACCTGTCCCAAGTACGTCAGTTTCCTGGACTCAACGCATTCAATCTTTTATCTTCAGTATAGCGTTAGAGGCCTAGATTGTCGCCCAATAGTAACAAGGCGCGGAGGTGGGGGTAATTTGACTAGTTTTTCCGCGAAGTGTGCAGAATGAGCGATTTTAGAAAGAGAAGCATTTTGGGAAAAAAGGTTCGTTTCGACAACCGCATTCGTTGCATAATTTACGTTATCCCGGAAGGACATAGACTACGACCCGTACCCAAGAAAATGTCCGGTTTATCTCCCCAGATGGTTAACGTTGACGATTCTAAAAAAGTAGCCCAAATAAAGAACAGCTTAAAGAAACGGCTTTTACTATGGTTACCGAAATCGCTCTGAAAGTCAAACGCGCGGAAGTTTATAAGAGAACGAACAATACAGCAACGTGTATCGCGCTAAAAGGGAATCATGCATAGTTGTAATCTTTGCGACAAGTCCTATACCTGGTTGGACAGTTTGAAACGACACCGGAAACATAAACACAAAGACATATTTGACTATAAGGAACAGCAGCAGCAGCAACAACAACAACAACAACTGCAACAACAACAACAACAACAACAACAGCAGCAACAACAACAACAACAGCAACAACAACAACAACAACAAAAGCAACAACAACAGCAACAACAACAACAGCAACAGCATCAACAACAACAACAACTGCAACAACAACAGCAACAACAACAACAACAGCAACAACAACAGCAACAACAACAGCAGCAACAACAACAACAACCGTTTACCTTTCAACACCCGTTTACTTGCATCGTCAGCGGTCCGACCTCCTGCGGCAAAACTTATTTTCTGTCCCAACTGCTACAAAAAGCGGACAAGATACAACCCGCGCCTCAACGTATCATCTGGTTATACAAACGATGGCAGCCTTTGTACGACGTCATACGGAGAACAGTTTACCCTAAAGTGGAGTTTATACGTGGCGTTCCTTTAAACCTAGACAGTGACTACTTTCTAGATCCACGCCTGAACAACGTCATCGTTTTGGACGACATGGCTACCGAAGCGGCCAAAGACCCGAGAGTCACGGACCTGTTCACCGAAGGCAGTCACCACAGAAATTTATCCGTCATCGCTCTCAATCAGAACCTTTACTATACTAAGGACCCGACCCAGAGAAGAAACTGCCATTACCTAGTGCTATTTAACAATCCCGTAGACAGGCAACAAGTCATGACCCTGGCGAGGCAAATGTACCCGGGTAACTCTCGACATCTGTTACGTCATTTCGAAGAAGCCGTCGGACAGCCGTACGGTTACTTGTTGATCGATTTGAAACCGAACACGCTCGAACGCTCGCGTATGCGGGCCAATGTACTGGAAGATATAAGAGAGACGACCCAAGCTAAGGTCCAAAAAACGGACTCCATCGATCCGTCGAAAGTTAACTGCCAACCAGTACGTAATAGTCAATCGTTGGCGCCTATGGACCTCCTTACACGGGGCGACATGGGGATCACGTGCGACGATTGCGGATCGATTCTATCGAATCTCCGTCACTTGCGAGCGCACGTCCAAACTTGGTGTCCCATGAAAAAAGAAGGTACCTTAGCTGATGACGACAGCAACAGCGATTCCGACGGTGAAGGGAATTTCGATGATGCCATCGCGGAATCCGATGACGGCGAGGACGAAATCCTCGGTGAAGGATTAGAAAGAGAGGTGGATGAGGAAGACGAAACCGATTCCTTTCAACGGTTCACCGAAGAGGGAAAGTGGACGAGGCATTTTCGAAGAATGGCGGAAGGAAAAGTACGACCGAATCACAAAGGTCACTATATCGTGGAAGACCCCCAAACCGGTTACGGTCGAGGAAAGGATGGAGGTCAAGGGGTCATCCCGTGGGTAACGCCCGTCGCCCAAGATATAGAAATGGCCAGATCGTTAGTTAAAGGTCAAAGAAAGTTGACGACTTCAGCCCCTAATCATATAAGAGTCGTTAAGGAGAGACCAGCCGCAACAGTACCCGAACCCGACTTTTCGATGAGGCCTCCGGGAATTCCGGCGTACGGATGGTATAAACAGAAAAATACACACCGGCAATAACTACGTTTTTGAAGACATATTCTATTGTTTTAGTTATTCGGAGGTGGGACGTTGGGTTTGGCTTTCAGCCTTATTGCTCCGCGTATTTTAGTTCACTGTGTCCAACAATAATCCATCAAACTTGCGAAATCTTAAGCCGACACTGACGCTGGAAGATTGAATATAATAGGCGGTGGTGAGAATAAGAGACCTTTCCGAGGGATAGGAAGGGAAAAGACAGTTTGGACGAGGCTGACGACAATCAGTTTGTTTCGTAAATAGCATTTCCTAGAACTGTAGTAAACTGAAATATGTTGACCTTGCTGTTATTGTCGGCGACTTTGTGTTTAGAAATAGAGAGTTGGTGCCGATAAATAAAGTACAGAAGAGACTACAGAGAAGCTTCCAAACGTTTAATCCGTTTACTAGAAAGTTACGTAGAAGAACGCTCTCAATGAAGTATTGCCGTTGAAAGTACAAAAATGAGTCATGCAGGAAACACCACATACAGAACAAACACTCGCCCGAACAGCAACACAAGGAAACAGCAAATGTACATAGGTAGAAAAAACAACAAGAGGCGCACAAAGACAAAAACAAACATACAATAGGAGGAAGATGGAAGTACCGCCTTGGAACGGTCAGTGACAAAAGTCACCGGAGGTTTAAACCGGTTTATGGGCGCCCAACCTCACCCTTATTCCATCCCCATCCTAAAAGACAAACAGTGTAAATAAACGTATCCCCTCTCCGACTAATCTACAACAACCGCGACAGCAAATACAGTGGTAAAGTGCATGTATAACAAAAAAACATTTAATTGAACATACTGTATCCACCTATCGCTAGTGTACTCAATGATTGAGCTGCAAACAGAGTAACTGTAGAAAAGTAATAAAGGGTACGACAAAAATGAAATAGTACAGATATCCGACGTTCTCCTTCCATTTCTGGATTTAAGAGGTCGCCTTCATAGAGTACTAAACCTTTCTTGTCGGCGTACATGCAAAGAGGCCAGCGTGATTGCCAACTGTAAAAGGGTTCACAACCAAACATGCAGTATGTTGTAGTAATACAGGATCATATCCCTTTTTAATGAATTGTTTTATATATTTGATGAACAAAGTGAGAAAATGGGTATTGTCATTTTAACTTATGCGAAAAGAAATGAAATAAAATTGTATGATTGTAAAATGAAAATGTCGTTTTCTTTTACCTCTCATTATGTTTCCCTATCTTTCAATTAGCTTTGTATATCTGTATGTCTATGGGTCTGTCTGTCTCTCTTTTCTTTCTCTCTTTCCGTATAAATAAAAACAACACTGAATGTTACAATTTTATTAGCCCCGGTCGCGCTTTTACAATAATGGTAGTGTAATTATAAAGGGCATACACGCTTCATACAATTGTCTAATCTTGCATTAACTCTTCTCTGACTTCCATCAATATCCGTCCCAACAGATTTTTCCCGCGCCAATGCATCGGGTCTTGAATGCACGGATCCCCTAAAGCTCTCCCGATGCCCCATTTTTTGTCATATGGACTAGCTTCCACTAGATATTTCGGATACGAAGCTATTAATATCTTTTTCAAATTATCGTTCTGTCTAAATTTTAACAAATGTCCTCGCTTGACGATTAATTTGGATTTCTCCGTCCAAATGGAATCGCGGTAAAATCGCACCTGCCTCCCCAATCGCTTATGGTTAAACGGAGATGCGGTGGTAAGAATACGTCGACCACTTTCTTCGTCCCCAAAGGTTTCTGTTGAAATTAAATAAAAGAAAACGGTTAAGCGCTTAGCTTTTTGGGAAAACGATTTAATATAGGGCAAGGTGTCATTTACGGCGAATTAATACGCCGGAATTTGTAAATATCTAGAGAAAAGATTTACGTAAAAACTGACAAAAATGTTAATAGGAATTAAAAAACTGTGTGTACGTCTATGATTAGATGATTTTACTATTAAGGTCACTTACCTGCTTTTTTAAAGTGCATATATTGTTCCATACACGTAAAAACTTGTCCGTTCTCTACGAATGTACTCGGGAAAAACTGACTGTATACTACATCCATTCCGTAGAAAAAAATATACCTTAGGTTCTCATTCGAAGGCATTTTAGGGTATTTAATTTATGACACAAATAGGGTCCATATATACGCAAAACAGGCACTATGCGAGATCGTTTAGAAAATGTAGGTTGCTTTACTTTCCAAACTCTTACTCGGATCTATTCGCAAACGCTCGTGTCGTAACAGTGACATATCTTTATAAACCCTACTCAGGGTAGCTTGAAGGTCATTGGCTCTAACGTCGATTGTTTTTTAAGTAGCGATTTCACGAAGGGATCGGTTTTATGACGTGTTAAGGAAAGTTTTTTGTGACTCAGGATCGCGTGATCCCCGATGATTCACTGCCGCATGACCCCGATGACTCAACGTCACGTGGTGACTCAACGTCACGTTCGTGACGTCATTGACCACTCGAGGCCCACTTGAGTCATTTCCTGTTTTGGGTCCAAAGTGACGGGTCTGTAGTTATGCACGTAATGTTACAATCAATTTTACGGTTACACTTTGTTTCTGTGCGCTATTACACTTTGTCTCTGTATGCTATAGGTTAATGAACTGGCGCCACAGTATGTGTGAACTTCGTGAAAAACCGGGATCCACACGAGACGCTTCGGGTCTTGACACGTTTCAAATGCTAATCATGTCTAACCCTTTCCCTCATTTGAGTAGATCAAGAACAGACGGCTTCTATAGAAGCCGTTTGATCAGGAAATGCTCTGTTTGCTTATGAACTTATAATAGGTCCGACTCTATGGTGTCTACCAATACTAAAACAATCATGTCTACAAATGTCATTATAAAACATCAACTACTAAATATCGATATTGTCATTATTTCTTACATGAATACTGAACAGAGAAAGGGTTAATACCATCCTTCATATAAAGCATTTTCACGCTTTTGCAAACAGAGAAGCCTCATATATGACGGCATTCAGCCAACAGCTGTGTCAACGAGTCAATTTAAAACTGATTTTTAGTGATCGCATTAGAGGGGGTTTACTGTATATCGTCAGAAAAGCATTCGAATACACGCTGAAAAAAAGACAGAACTTTCACGTGTATAATATCGAAAACTGGTGTAATTAGCTGATGTATTAGCATTTAGTCTATTTTGGTTGCGTTTTAGTTTCGTAACTGTTTGAAATAGGCCTAACATATTTTGTTGTTAAACAACAAATGTAAGTATCTAAGAAAGCGGTTTTTTGTATCACAGAGGCAGTTTTCGATATAGCTTCAAATTGACGATGTTCATAAGAGTAACTGAATATAACCAGCGTCATGTTTGATGCTTTTATTGAAAATATCCATTTATTGTAGTGGCTATTACTTTAATCCTGTCCTTCAAATGAACGAATTTTCACGCATTTGCAAACAGAGTAGACCCAGATCAGACGACTCCTATAGTTTGCTTATGGAATTTTTAGATCCGTTTCTTTAGTTTCTAAAATGGCTACAATGTTCCGCCTTCCATATTTCATTATATCTATTTTGTTCATAATATTCAGTAGGTATTGAAATAAGGAGTAAACATAGAACAGGGAAAGTGTTAAGCTCCTTAGGAATATTTTAACCTTAGGACAACTTGAGGCAAATATTTCAGTCTATATCTGTAGCAAAACTATAGGCCTACAGTGAAGTTTCGTTCAATGACTTTTAAAATAGTTGGTTAAATATATATTTGATATACAGCTTTATTTTCTGAAATATTATAACTTGTATTGATTTTATAAGACTAGGGAATATTCAAGAAACTAAAGAATATTCTTTAGCTTCTCCTTAGGAGCTTTATGAATACGGGCCCAGGGGAATGGTTTTAAATGATATTTATGACTTTTTTACACTTAGCGACATGTTGCATACAAGAACACATTACAGTCAAAACTCGATACTTTAATACTCAAAATACGTACCATTATTGAGCTTTAACACGGGTGGCAGCTTAATGCTGGGTGAAAGTTTCACCCTGCATTAAGCTGCCACCTGCCTACAAAGACAGAACACTTCTGCATTACTAAACTTTCGTAGTATCGAGTTTTTACATCAACAGGTTGACATTTGCATGGATACAATTAATTAATAAAGAAAACTTGAATTTACTTCCGACACAAAATATGTACGCAACCTATTCTACTGAAATTCCAGTAAAAGTTTTTTTCATGCAGCTATATTTTTTATCTATGTTTTTTCCAAATTTCAATACCTACTGAATATTCATGGACAAAATAGTTCTAATGAAATTTATAGAAGGGGGAACGTTGTAGAAATTTTAGAAAGTAAAGAACAAGATCTGTCAAATTCCATTAACAAACAGAACAGACCCTGATCGGAACGTGACAGAATTTAACCAATCACACACACACACGGAAAGAATATTATCAGAGGTGAGGTAATGAAGTGATATTTGGTATTTAACTTTATTATAATGAGTTACATTATCTAATACCCCCATTCCACTCAGCGGCGATTCCGCTACGCTTCGAAATTTTGGTAAAAACGCCGCGAATCGTAGAAGGAACTGCAACAGCGCTGTAGAATCGCTCTGGTCGTAATAGAAGCGTAACAGAAGCTTCTTGATCGCCACTTCACGGCGATTGTTTTGACCTTGCTCAAAACAATCGTAGTGGCATCGCCGTGGACTCGAATCGCCACAAAAGCGTAGTAAGAAATTCATGAACGCAGCAGTATCGTAGCCGCAGCGTAAGTAACGTAGCGCAATTGCAGTCGCATCGCAACAAAAGCGCCGATATATTTGTCCGCATACAAATGCCTTTTCACACATTTGAAAACAGAGAAGACCCAGATCAGACAGTTCCTATTGGGACCGTCTGATCATGGTCTGCTGTGTTTGCTTATAACATGATATAGATATGATTCTACAGTTTTTGTCAAAGCAAAAACATTTCTTTAACAGGTTAAATTTTAAAAAATGCAGCTAATAAATATTCATAAGATCATTCTTCCTTACATGGATATTGAACAGGGAAAAATTAATGTTAATGCTTGAGTCACCCCATGAAAGACTTAGCAAAAAGAAGACCAACACTGTGTTTTTCTTGACCTGGGTCTTCAAAACAATTTGATCCATTTTCTTCGAAGGATGATGGTCAACTGCTTCGAAAGCAATTTAATCACCTATCTTATATAGAAACGTTCCAAAAGCGCAACAGAAGCGCAGCTCCTGCGCTTAGGCCGAAGCAAGGTCGTAACAGCAACGTTGTAAGCGTAGACGAAGCGTAGTCTGAACTCCCGTGTCGTAGTAGAAGCGTAGTAGATTGAAGCGTCTTGGAGAGACATCAAGCGCCGTAGAAGCGCAGCAACATCTCGACAGGATCGTAAACAGCGCAGCGAGATCGTTATTGAAGCATACTATAAGCGTACTAGAAACGCACAAGTCCCCAAATTAGGCACATGACGGCGCTTCTGCGGCGATTTGGAAGATTTTGGAGAAGCGCCATGATCGCTATGAGCGCAGTGGAAGCGCCGCCCAGTGGAATGGGGGTATTAGTGATGCTTTCTGTATGACTTTCGCCCTGCTTTAAGCTGCAGCCGGTCTTAAGGACCGATGATGATACATGTTTTATAGTGTTAGAGCTATCGGGGATTCGCTTTGTAAGGGTTTCGGCTGTGCCGAAATCCTTATAAAATGGATTGCGATTCAAACTTTCACGGAAAACCCTATTGCACGAGCTCTACCTAGCGGGAATTCCCTGAGATAAGGGCGATAATCGTGACAACACTATAGCTAGTGCATGAGCGCTATCTATTTTTTTGTTTGTACAAACTGTTGAAAAAACAGATGGAATTTGTTTCGAGATTAAACTTATATGATTTCAGTGTAATACATTGAATGCATAAGAATATGTTCTGAGCATCGAAAATGCGACTGCTCTAGTGATTGTTTATAAATAGTGATCATATATGCGCATGCGCAGTGCTTGGCTTACAATCCGGTTCCGGGATCTTAAAAATTGCGCAAAAAGAAATCAACAAACTATCAATTGAACTCAACAGTTATTAATTTTGTTGAATGTGTCGGGTCAGTAACGCTATGTACAGACGATGTAACGGAGAAAGGCTAAGGAGTGATGGTCAGAACGTCGGTGATCTCTACACATTAGCAGAGACATATCTCCGACATTCGCACCCCAATCGGAAATGGCCAGAAACAGAAGTTTTCAAACGATTTACGGTATCGTGGTACTGATAAGTAGATTACATTTCTCCTAACGCAGTAGCCTACCGAAATTGTAAATAATGTATATAGATCTGCATTAGTAAATTAAATATTTCATTATACTTTTATCTATAGATATGGGTACCGGATATAATTTCGTCCCATACCAATTCGTACTAACTAATAATATGTCTATTGAATGTGGGACAAAACGGCACACTTTATATCTCAGACTAGATTTGCCCGTGTCAAAACGGCCCATCCTTTGGTAGTAGATATAGATTTAGGTATCTGTTTTATAAGTGATGCTTACTTATAATATTGTGTACTCTAAATGGTGATATCCAGCTACTTTCGGTTTTAAAAATATTCCGGCAGACGGCAATCATCACAAAATTAGCATGCTGTTTTTAATAGCTCATTGATGAGACTATGAGATGTGAAAGTGTTTAATGAACCCTTTCCCTGTTTTGTGTTTATTCCAATCTTCAATACAAAGTTTTTATTACCAACTGAATATATCCATGGACAAAATAGTAATGTGGAAGGTGGAAAGTTGTAGCCATTTTAGAAAGTCAAGAAACAGGTCTTTCAAATTCTATTAGCAAACAGAGCCGACCCAGATCAGACCACCTCTATAGAAGCCTATGGTATGGGTCTATTCTGTTTGAAATATGTGAAAACATGAAGAAAAGGGTTAAATGAGATCTTTTTTAATAACAATTTCTTTCTTGTTGTGTATTGATTAGAATAATTTTATATTTTAAGGGAACATACTTGAGCATTTGTTCCATAAATACGCCTTTGCAAACAAGAGTAGACCCAAATCAAATGGCTCCAATAGGAGCCATCAGATCAGAGTCTGCTTTGTTTGCTTATGGAATTATATAGATATGATTCTTTTGTTTCTGCAGTGGCAAAATTGTATGTGTTAACCCATTCCCTCATATTGTCACCTTTTGACGCCTCTGTAAGTCTTTTTTGAAACCAATGTGATTATGGAGTAAATGCTCTGTTTACCACAATGATTTAAATACTACATAATTCTTAAATTTTCCTTTTCGTGTCACCTGCAGAGAGGCAGTGTGTCACTTTGTCTGTCTGTCTGTCTGTTTGTCTGTCTTGTCCGTCACACTTTCTTTTTTTGGCTGTCATTTCTAAACTAATCATTATAGAGCTTTCAAATTTCACATACATGTGTCTTTCCTCTCATTGAGTTATTCTCCTTTGTTCTGCTTTTCGCAGGTGACACATGTGTTCTTCCGAACACTCTTGTTACTAATAAATGCTCCTTTTCGGTAGATTTATTCAAAGAGGTTGGGACTAAAAATAGCCTATGAGATATTAATGGATTAGTATGCTATTTTGAAAATTAATCTGCTGGTAATTAATATTCATTACATCATTTCTTACAAAATATACATTGAGTAAAGGGTTAAAAGTGTTATACCCAAAATAAAGTTTTATAATAGATTTGTTAAAAATCATCATTAATCTTTTATCCATGTTGTTTACATTTAAAGACAGTCTTTTTTTTCCAATAATCCAATAATTATCCACAATGATGACAACCCCAGTCAATAACAAAAATGATCTATAGTTCATTGGTATGAACATATTAATTTAAAAAAAAAGATATATGACTGTTTACAAGTGGTGCTGCAAGATACTGGTGTGTGCCAAATAGTGCAGACCCTGATCAACAGCCACGCCAGGGACAATGCAGCTGTTTAAGTGTAATTAAGGCTTAATTTATTAGATCAAGACTTAGATATAAAGATAAAATAATGTTTATTATACATAATAACTTCACATGTTATATCATAACTATTATGTGATATATTCATAATTTCATATATAATACATTCATTTGTACATATATTCTTACATATTCATACATGGACGGTACATGTTACTATATCATGAAAACATCAGACTTAATTAGATGTTTTACCTTACTTTTATAATTACCCCTCTGAATAATTATTGTTTCATTTGTTATATTGGATTTAATTTCAAAGAATATCATACATGGAAGACAGGAGAAAGCTATCAACTGCTGAACATTCTGAAAGTGGTATCATGAATTATCATGTTGGATCATACCAGATCAGACAATATTTTCTGATATAAATAGAAGCACTGAGACCAAATAAATCTTAAATCTATGTATGTGTATGAACATCTGTACCTCATTCATAGTGTCGTTATATTTTGATTTTCTGATCTTTCGGGTTCATGATTTTCATAATTTATAGTATTTATAAGTTGTTTACAAGTTGTGCTGCATTTTAAAAAAAAGGGGATAATTATGTTGACTGCTTTGAGACATAATATGGATGTTGACGTTTACTCAATTATTTTAATTTATTTACTCCATGAATATTCTTGTAGGAAATAATGACATCATGAGTAGTAATTAGTTTGGTAATAGCACTCTGACACAGGTATGTTTGACCATGGCATGTATACTATAAGCACACAGAGCAGACTGATCAGCTTCAGGTGGCTCCTACATGTATGGGAACCATCAGATCTGGATCTGTTCTGTTTGCAAAGGTGTAGAAAGGTGTATTTACAGAGTAAAGGGTTATTTTATCCTTTACTCAATAAAAACTTAAAAAAGACTTGATTTGCTGATGGATTTTTTTTATCTAAACCAAAACCTTTGCAACTAGAGTAGACCCAGATCAGATGGCTCCTGAAGATGCCATCTGATCAGGGTTTGCTCTGTTTGTCAAAGAAATTATTCAGATGTGTTTGTAGTTTCTGCCTCTGGTGGAAAAAAATCAACTAATAGATAATCATGATTTAATTATTTTTTTAGCTCACCTGAGCACTCAGGGTGAACTTTTGGTAGACTTGAATATCCGGCGTCAACAATTTGCTTGTGAACACTCTAGTAGTCACAATTTTAATCCAATCTTCATGAAACTTGGTCAGAATGATTGTCTTGATAAAATCTCGGATGAGTTTGAAACTGGGTCATGTTGGGCTTAAAAAACTAGGTCACTAGGTCAAATAGTAGGAAAACCTTGTGAACACTCTAGAGGTCACATTTGTAGCTCAATCTTCATGAAACTTGGTCAGAATGATTGTCCTAATAAAATTCCAGATGAGTTTGAAAGTGGGTCATGTGCTGTCAAAAACTAGGTCACTAGGTCAAATAGAAGAAAAACCTTGTGAACACTCTAAAGGTCACATTTTTTACCAAATATTCATGAAACTTTATCAGAATGATTGTTTTGATAAAATCACGAACAAGTTTGGAAGTGGGTCATGTGGGGTAAAAAACTAGGTCAAATAGTAGAAAAACCTTTTGAAGACTCTAGAGTCACATTCATAGCCAAATCTTCATGAAAATTGGTCAGATTGATTGACCTGATAAAATCTTGGACGATTTTGAAAGTGGGTTACATGGGGTCAAAAACTTGGTCACAGGGTCATATCTTAGAATGTTCTTTAGCCCAATCTTCCTCAAACTTGCTCAGAATGTTTGTCATGGTGATATCAAGGTTGAGTGTGATCATGGATGGAGCAGGATAAATTTTTTTTAGGTCATTAGGTCAAATCTTAGAAAACTCACTCTAGAGGGCACATTTTTAGTCCAATCTTCATTGGTCAGAATGATTGTCTTGATAAAATCATTATTTGAATCTTTGCAAATATTGTTCTAGAACTACTGCTCATGATCCACTATCAACATTGTTCAAATATTGTCCCTTAGGTCAATATTGGCCCCACCCAGGGGCTACCCAGCTATAATCTTAAATGGTAATCAGGTGAGCGATTAAGGGCCATCTTGGCCCTCTTGTTATTGAATATTCATCATTCATGTAACTTTAGGGTTTTCTTAGATAAGCTATCGGTAGTATGATAGCAATCTGTATCTTTAGTTGTCCTGTTCATACTTTTTCAGATGGAGGCAAAACACAAGGGGATTGTTGGTGCAGCTGCAGCACCTGCAAACATCAGAACAATAACCATTTCGCAAGATGGTGCCACCATACACATTACGTCATCACGTCAACTGTCTTCAAGTGAAGTCTTGCTTGGATCATTTGTCAAGGGGACCAACTGCCAAGTTTGAACCTAGCAGCAAAGAAAAACATTGAAGAGCACTAAGCTGCGTACTGTGGAGGTAAGGATATTCATTCACATACATGAGTCATTCTTTAACCATTTACTCTGTAGATTTACCTTTGGCATACAAAGTAGACCCAGTTAAAATGGCTCCTTTGTTTATTTACTGTACATGGCATTAAATATGATTAAGCTCTATAATACCTGATCGAATACTGTTTATGCAGCAAACATGTCATACTTATTACTAATATCATATTGTATACCGGTATTTCAAGACAAACTTGAAAACCTCTTTAGGGGAAGGGACCTCCATGATAAAGAGGATAAAAAAATTTAATGTGCCGTCAAAACACATGAACATTAGCAAGGCCCACTTTGCTGTGTATAAGTTCATGTCTCATTAGGGACATGAGAGAAATCTGTCTAGCTTATTTTTAGATGGTCAGTAGTTCTGCCTTGATGCCATCTTTGACTGGAATCAGACATAGGGATCTAGTACAAAAAGCACCAAGGTCCTTCTTGGACCTGGAATTAGCCGAACATTGTCATAATACTGAAAAGCCATGTTAAAGACCAATAAACAATACAGTTTTATGCCCCCAGCATGACGGTAGGCATATAATCATACTCTTGTCTGTTCATCCATATGTACATCACATAAATGTATGAACACAATTTGGAACAGATGAACTACCCTGATGTGCAAATGGACAAAGAGAATGACATTTTTGTTTCAGCTATTATTACTGAAGTTAGGAACTGAAATTTTCTTCATTATATAACACTAAACAGGGTTGCCACATGTCAGGGAAGTTTTTTTCAAGGTCACGGACTTGTCAGGGAATTTTGAGAACTGGTCAGGTAATTTGAAAATATAGGCAAATATATGGGAATTTTGAATAAAAAGAGATTTAAGGCAATATCTTTTAGAATTCCTCAAAAATATTACATATAAATTATCAGAGAAAGACCAAATGCTGCAATGTAATGTGTCAGGGAAATTCGAAATTATCTGAGAAATGTCAGGGAATTTTGTTTCTCTGGTTTGTGGTTATCCTGTATAAGTCATAGTGAAACTTTCTCACATGTGTCTAACTGCTCATTCTCCATGTAGAGGAATTATTTCCAACTTTCACAAGTGAACAGCCTCGATGTGAAGATGGTTGTATAGAAGGGAATGTTTGCTCAATTTTTACAGGAGTTACAGTACTTTGTACTTTTTTTCACTATAAAACCTTGTGGATCAAACTCCTCATACACCACTTGGAGGATTTGCTTAAAACTTTCACAGATATAGAACCTTGATGTGAAGATGTGTATAAAGAAGAAATGTTTTGCAGTGACCTTTTGCAAAATTACAAATCTTTGTAATTTTTTTGCACTTAAAAACATGTTTTAGAGGCACCGGGTGGGGGTGGGGGCATTCATGTCCTATGGACACATTTCTTGTTCTTCACTATAAAGACTATGAGGTGAGGTTCATGTATGACCTTTCAGTGAAAGATATGAGTCATACTTGAATATCTGAGCTCAATGTGACAGATATGCATTCTTTCTTTAAAAACAAATCCATCTGGATGTTCTTGATTTTCTTAACATGCTTGCTTCTACCTCACTCTTTAATTGCAGGAGATAGACACACACATACCAACAAATGACAGCCAGCTAGTGCCATTCCTTGTGGTTGATTCTGGTGTGGAGATTGAGGTAGAATCTGTCTGTGGGTCGAAGGACCTGACCATTTCAATAACAGATCTAGCCATTGCTTGAGACATTAGAGAAGAAGACTTAGAAACAAAGTCTGCACACATGCTGCCAATATCTGTATCTGCACAAGTGAAAGGAAAATAGTTTATGCAGATTACATGTAACTTAACAGCTATCACTAATATGAATACAGTTTCTTTTATTCAGTTATAATGAACCATTTATTCAGTTATAATGAACCATTTTGGTTAATGCACACAGATGATTTCTGCTTAGGCAAAAATTGTAAAATTATATCTACATTAAGCAAACGGAAAAGTCTTTGATCAGAGAGCTCTTAAATGAGAAAATTGATTTGTGTCTTCTATGTTTGTAAAGGCATGAACAGATGGTTATATTTGAGGGACAGGGTTCATTCTCTTTTGGATTTATAGTAAATGCTTTAAGTAAATTGGTTAAAGCTATGCCACTGTTCGTAAAGTTTTAAAGGGGACACAATGGAAATAAGCAAATTTTGAATCTTAAATTTCCAAAAGTTTCCATATAAAATACAGATTTATTGCATGATGTTTGCATAAATTTGATGGCTTAGTTAACCCTTTAATATTTATGTAAGAAATAATGACGGTATGGTTATGAATTAGATTTTTTATAATGGCATTTGAATGCATAAATGTTTGGCCATGGCATAAACTGTAAAATTAAATGTTGGTGTCACGATGATCCATATCATTGAATTTTCATTACTCAAATGGTCACACCACACTTGCTGACCATTTCTTACAACAGCTGATGAAGGTTCAGCAATTAGACTGAAATATCCAGTTAACCATTTCCCTGTTCTATGTTTATTCCAAATTTTGATACCTATCGAATATTCATGGTCAAAATAGTTATAATTAAATATGGAAGGTGGAACATAATAACCATTTTAGAAAGTAACAAAACAGATCTATCAAATTTCCTTAGCAAACAGAGCAAACCCTGATTAGACAGCTCCCATAGGAGCCATCTGATCTGGGTCTACTCTGTTTGCAAATGCGTGAATTCATATGAGGGAAAGAGTTAAGACACATGGTGGGAGGCATATAGCCTTGCTCTTGTCCATCTGTTCTTGCATATACATCCCACAAATCATGTGTGTCCAACTTCTCATACACCACATCAATGGGAGGATTTACTCCAAACTTTCACAGATGAACAACCTTGATGTGTATATGTACTTAACCCATAACTCCATGAATATTCAGGTTAAGAAATAATTACACCATGAATATTAATTAGATTGATTATTATAATAGCACATGGACACATGAATGTTTGGCCGTGCCAGAAACTGTCAAGTCATATCTTTATTAATTATAATATCATAAGCAAATATAGCAGACCCTAATGAGACGGCTCCTTCAGCAGCCATCTGATCTGGGTCTTTTGAAGGAGCCATCTGATCTGGGGGTTTTCTGTTTGCCAAGGCATAGAACGTATATTTTTGCTCAGACCATTTTTACCCGTTATGAAACTTTGAAATCATCTTCACTATATAACAAAGTGAAACAATATTATGTGTCCAACAACCCATATACCAATTGGAGGTTTTACATCAAATTTTCACTCATGAACAGCAGTCAAACTTGATGTGAAGATTTTCTTAAAGAAGGGAATTATTGCTCTGACCATTTTAACCAGAGTTATGGGACTCTGAAATTTTCTTCACTGTATTATATATAGTCAAAAGTGCTTGATATAGAGACAATATTATTCGGGGGAGGGGTGCATCCGTGTCTTTGAAACAATTTTCTGGTTAATGTTATTTTCTAACTTTTGTATCCTGCCATGCTATGTTGAAAATATATGTAACTTTATAATTTGTCATATTGTTAATGTCACCCCACAGTATATAATTATTTGTAGGATATTTAGAATTACAAGGAATATGTCCACAATTGGTGGAAATGTATGTGTATGGATAAGTGAATGATGCATGCTAATTACTGTTATGATCTACCAGATAGTAGCAGAAGTATGGCCCTTTGTTACTTTCAAATAATGGAGTAATGGCTCTTTACTACATTAAACTATAAATTTCAGCTCCATTGGCACAAAGTGGGAAGCTGAGCTATTGGAATCGCCCTGTGTGTGTGTGGCATGTGTCATAAAACATTTCTTTCGATGGCATCTAAACAACTGACATGAATTTCAGAAAAATATAATATATGTTTTGTCCGAAACCTTCAGTACTGTCAGTACTTTGATTTACATTAACCGTGGCAAAACAGTATTTAAGCGGTGTTTGTAGGAGAAACACATTCCTTATCACTGTGAATCACCGTACACCGGGCATATTAGTTTCGGAGAGCAGTGAATAGTTATGTTGCTACTTACAGGCTGTATTGCGCTGTTCTATTTGGTAATTAAGGACATCAGCTAATACTTATTCCGATCGTCAGCTGATTTATCACGCCTACAAATGTGACAAAGCTTGTTGGTGCTATATTTAAAATAATGCAATATTAGACTTGCATGATAATAATCACATTTAACTCTTTACTTCGTTAATAAACATGTAAAGAAATGATGTCTGAATTGCATAATATTTGCATGTGACGAAGATAAGTGTGGTGCAGGCAAATAGTGTTGACTCAGATCTATATAATTCCATAAGCAAACAGAATAGATCCTGATTAGATTGCCCCTGAATGTCTTATGTGGATCAACTATGTCTACAAAGGCGGAATGGTTAAAATGTGATAATGTATTCAAATTATCATCGATTTTTATCATATTAAATTAAACATTTTAAAACAATACGAAGTTGCATGATTTACATGTATACCTATTCTCATATGTGCATTAAATACCAAGCGTTGTCTTTGAAAAGTTGTTATCAGGCAAGTCATACTCGATGAGAATTTGTAAGAAAGTGTTATATTATTAAAGCACGTGTGATTGAAAAAGGATTGGTTGGAATGGCGTTCACATTCAAATGGATTTTGGACTAAACATTAGACAGATAGACAATAAACTACTAAACATTATACAGATAGACAATAAACTACTAAACATTAGACATTAGACAGATAGACAATAAACTACTAAACATTAGACGGATAGACAATAAACTACTAAACATTAGACAGATAGACCATAAACTACTAAACATTAGACAGATAGACAATAAACTACTAAACATTAGACAGATAGACCATAAACTACTAAACATTAGACAGATAGACCATAAACTAACACATTAACCTTTCAATGCTGATTTTTCAAATGGTCTATTCCAAAATGAAAACAGGCCAAGCTTATGGTGAATATTAAGGGACTTTTCTAAAGAAAAGTGTAACATGACAAACAGTGTAGAGCCTTATGAGAGGGTTCCTCTAAGAGCCCTCTCATCTGGGTCTACACTGTATGCAAAGGATATTAGTGACTTGTATCCGGCACTGTAAGAGTTAACTTCATTCATTCACTCATATTTATCATTCCTTGTAGTATTTCATATTGCTATGCTAACCCCCACCCTGCCAGATGCGATCTTATGACACTGCATCATTAGTGTTTCAAAAAAATGAACCACACTTACAGATCAAGGTGAGTACCAAAATACTAAATTCGTCATACCTCCACCAAACCCTATACTGTGACCGCTCTTTAGAATCGTCTCCAAGAGACGATTTTAAAGAGTGGTCACAATATAGGGTTTGGTGGAGAAATAAAGGAGTTGAAAATGTTTAAAATTACGCATCTTATCTGGACCTCTGCTGAAAGAATCATCATTTCACACCGTGAACATGACTACATGACTAAGATGCTATACATTGCCCATCCCATTCTGCAAAAATACACAGGTGGGGAAATGTATGTCACTGCACCAGACAAAACGTGACTGCTTTAAATCAATAGCCGACTAAGCTAATTTCCTCTTATGTCATCTAATTCGGAGTAGACTTTCTCCCATTTCTTCACAAGGAAACACAGAGTGGATCAATCTCCTGGATCCCGAAACACTGATCTACTCGGCAACTCATCTGGATTCAAACTGTTTGCATTCCAAAGGAAATCCCCACTTGACTATGTCCCGCTAAAGGTTGCTGTCTTAGTCATGAAGGCTGTTTTCTATCATGTATGTGACATCTCAATTGGAAACTAACCATTAGCCCGCTGGGATAAATTTAATATCTGATCATCTTTGGATCTGGTGCAATTGTGACTACTTCCGATTCGATCAAACTTTTGAGAAACAATTAACTGAGTGTCAAACAGCCTGGGTTATGATGAAACGTCGAGTTACTCTGCCGAGTTACTCGGCGTCTCCTCTGAATCCAAGCTGTTTGCAAATGCGAGCCTGCCTGGTCGCGGCTGGCGGGACAAGGGTTAAGTGGATTTGGAAGACTTATAACCGAGTGTTCAAATAACCGAATGCGTCATGAATGAAATGGAAGAAGATGTTTATTGTAACTTATATGTTTGCTTCCATCTTTACAAGCCTGCCAGCCTCGGCTCTCGCAAACATTCTCAGGGTGTCTCAACCCTTATTGCACTATTAACAACTTAGGCTCAAATGGGATGCCGAGCACTACGCGCTTTATCAGAATACAAACAGCTTGGACTTAATTGAGAAGCCGAGAACTCGGCACTTTATCAGAATACAAACACCTTGGACTTAATTGAGAAGCCGAGAACTCGGCACTTTATCAGAATACAAACAGCTTGGACTCATGTATGATGCCGAGCACTCGGCGCTCTATCAGGATGAAAGTTATTGGACACTCGGTCAATATTTTCTCGAATCGGAATTTACCTTTCCACTGTTAAATATTCATGTAAGAAATAATGACATCCTTAATATTTATTAGCTGAGTTTTACATTGGCATGTGTACATAAGAATGATTGGTATTGAAAGAAAGTGCAGAGTTTGCTCTATTATAATTTCATGATCAAACAGCAAACCCTGATCAACGGCTTAGGGTCCAGGACCATCTGATTTGGTTCTACTCTGTTTGCACAGACATGGGAAGGTGTTTATATGAGGGACAGGGTTAAGTGAAAAATTGCAAACAGGTCGATGGCATACTGAATTCTTACAGCGGACATAAGGATCGAGATAGAAATTTGGACAGAATTTAGTATAGTGTGACATACACACGTCTACAGTTACACGTACTTAACCATCTAAACGCTGACAGTTCAACTATACTATATATATACTGAAGTCCAAACTGATCAAATGTGCCGTGAATATTCAAGGAGTTTATATGGACTAGGAGTGTAACATGACAAACAGTGCAGACCACTAGAAGCCCCCTCATCTGGGTCTACAATGTTTGCAAAGGTCATTACTGGTTTGTTTCCCGCCTAGCCATAGTTAAGGATCCTGTTATTTTGCAATGACAGGCACTATTATTTAGCTGTGACAGCTATATTGTAAAGAGAATTTAATCCTGATGCTGAACATTCTGCTTCATCTGAACATTTTACTGATTTCTGATTCGTTTCAGAAACTATTAACCGGGTGTCAAATAATTGAGACGTTGATGCGACACCGAGTTACTCAGCGTCTCATCTGGATCCAAACTATTTGCAACTGCAGGTCAGGTCGAGCTTAGCATGAGAAGGGTTTGATAGTCCGGAAAATCTCAACTTGAGAAGCGTCGTTACAACAAGACCATTACACAAATAGGACTCTCAACTTGAGAAGCGTCGTTACAACAAGACCATTACACAAATAGGACTCAACTTGAGAAGCGTCGTTACAACAAGACCATTACACAAATAGGACTCTCAACGTGCTGTAAAACAGGATTTCTGCTTAAACTATCATCTACTGTAATAGTTGTTTACTTCAAAGTCGTTTCAAGATTCGGAACTAGTGATTGAGTGCCCATAGCAGATTGGATACAGATAAGGAGCCAAGTCTAATCAGCATCAACATTGTTTGCACATACCAGCTACATCGCGCTTAGCATGATAAGGGGTTGGTAAGAGTTTATGATTTACATTTAAAGGTGGGCGTTTTCCATAATATAGTGTTATATACAGTTGAACTTCGATATCTCTAAGTCGGATAACTCGAACTTCGGAATAACTCGAAGAAAAATGTTGGTCCTTCCAAATTTACAGTACAGAATTGTTCTAAAATGTATCACTACTCGTGTATAAAAACAAAAGAGCGAGCTTAATGCAGATCGAAAGTAATGCTGAAATCTCCTACAGGAATACTTAAGAAAATTAAGGTTAATCTTTTACTCCACCAATACAGTAGAACCTGTCCTAAGCGGTCGTTCATTTATTAAACACTCGAGTCTTAAAAAGCAGGTGACTGCTTAATGCAGGGCAAAAGTAATGCAGAAAGCTCCTATAGGAGTTTTTAGTACTATTTTTATCTGTATTAAACTACCACTTGCCTTACAGACCCATAATTAGACCTTTGGTTCATGGTCACTTAAGACAGGTTCTGCTGTATTAATGTATAAACTAATGACATGAGAAATATCAGTTAGCTGATGTATTATAATAACATATGAGTACTGGCAGCATTGGCCATAGCAGAAACTGTGCAACTTTATTATTTCATAAACAAATGGGACAGACGATCCTGATCAGACAGGACCCGTCTGATTTGGGTAGAATTTGTTTACAAGGTCGATAAAATGCGTTGTTTTCTAGCACATGTTACAATTATGGACTTCGCAGATGAGCAAGCCCATGTCCGTTGCTTTACAGATACTACACGTGGTTAGATCATTGAGCACTAACAAACAATACTACACTTGAACTTCGATATCTCGAACTTCTAGGGACCATACAAATTACTTCGAGATAACAGAAGTTCCAGTCATCCAGTTTCTAAGCTGGACAATTTCTCACGTTCATAGCTTAATGCAGTTCTGAGGTAGTGCTGAAAGTTCCTGTAGGAGCTTTCAGCATTGCTTTCAATCTGCATTAAGCTGCATCTGCATTAATCTGCCACATGGGTTTCTAGATAATGTAGTGGCACATTTTAGAACAGTTCTACATTGTAAATTTTGGAAGGACAGAGCTCCTAGTTCGAGTTATCCCGAAAGTCGAGTTACCCGAGTTCGAGATATCGAAGTTCAATTGTATAAGGATTAAGAAACTATGAGAACATTCGTCGCTTATTTTGGGCGACAAGTCAGTTGCAAAATTGGTATGTGAAAATGTATACCGAGGAACTGAACTTATTTTTAAGTATTTTGAACCTATAATGTACGATAGAAATACACCAAACATGGCTTATATAATTTCAATAGAGCAAAGTTGCCACCAGGGCAGCATATGCCCCCTTTCCTCTACACCGTGTTCATAAACGAACTTTTGAATACGTTGTCGAGATCAAAACACGGCCGTACAATTGATTCAGTAAATGTGTGTGCGCCGACTCAGGCGGATGCCGTGTACTTATGTCGTTATCTGCAGGGGGCCTCCAGGCTTTACTTGACGTTTGCAAACAGTATTCTTCAAAATGGAGATATTCGTACAATGCCTCCAAATGTGCAATTCTTGTACATAACAGACCTCGCAGATCAAAGGGTAAAAAACAGTATCCCATATGATGGGACAATGATTGACGAGTTTCCTGCCAATTGTGACATAATTCGGCAAACTGCGAGAAGCACCCTTTTTCAGTTTTTTAGAGTCCGGACTACACACAAATGGTCTTAACCCGATTACAGGCGCAACACTCTTTACGTCAACGGTTCTTCCTCGCTGTTAATTTGGCTGTGAACTATGGTCTGAAATTTCTGGTAGCGCCATGAGACATCTTGAGTCAACACACCACTATTGCCTCAAAAGGATACAGGGCTTACCCCAATTGACGCATTTTTTCTTGCCTGATTAGTGTTAAGGGGGTCATATGGATTGAGACTAGGCCGGGTGCCACTTTGTTACCCTTGGGCATTTTATGATATTCAAGATGGCGGCCAATACAGCGTAAACGTGCATAAATTGCACTTTTTATCTGATGGCTAATATTTAGTGTAGCAAGAGAATAAGTTGGACTTTATATAGTGGCCTATAGGTTTTCTCCTGCCTGATTATTGTTAAGGGGGGTAATATGGACTGACACTAGACCGTGTTCCACTTTGTTACCCATGGGTATTTTGTGATATTCAAGATGGCGGCCAATATGGCATAAGATCATCGATTGCATTTGTTACCAGACGGATAATTTTTAGTGTAGTATATTGTTTCTTTTAATATTAGATATGAAAGAGAAACTGTTAAATGTTTGGACATTAATTGTAGAAAAATTAAACAAATATAGTTGGCAAAATGGCCGCCAAAATGGCGTCGAAAATCCGATATATGGAAAAAAGATTCTAGCCTACATTGTCCTGTGGTTGATGATCTGTATTGAATAGAGGTGTCCAAAAGAGTCATTTTTCACTAATGAGCAACACTTACGTGAAGATGTACGTAAAGATGGGAATGTTTGCTCCGACCATTTAACCAGAGTTATTGGACTTGGATTTTTTCTTCACTATTTAAAATTAACATATAGTGAACAAATATTGTGTGTCCAACTCCCCCATACATTAATGGAAGGATTTACTTCAAACGTTCACTGATGAACAAAATTGATGTGAAGATGTACATGTACGTTAAGGGAAAGTTTGCTCTGAACATTTTTACCAGAATTTTGGACTTTGTAAAGTTTTCATATAGTGAACACTACTTAATTTAGAGACAATATCACCGGGGGAATCTGTATCATATGGACATAGCTTTCTAATTTAAACTCATACGTTTGTTGCAGTATATCATAAAATGTAGACCTAGTCAAATACATCGGTGGAGATATGACTGATGAGTTTGTTTTACAATGAAGTAAATATTCCAAAATAGGGAATTAATATAATACATAAATACTTAAACTGCTCTGATCTAATATTTCGACCACTAAGGGCCTTTGTCAAAGATTATCATGTCAAAATACACGTCACATTTTTGTTACATGCATTCAGCCATAAAATCAAAGAGAATAATGTTGATCCAGCGTCGTCATGGTGACATTGGGTTGTTTTTTAAAATGTCATGACGTCATCAAAATGACGTCATCAAATGACGTCATGGGTGCAACGATGTCATGCATGCATTAGCGCATTATCCTCTTTGATGTTACAGCCAAATGGTCTGTAGGTTCTCAGCCTCCATATCCAATCAGTTTCATGGATCTGTCTTTCAGTTCTACATGCATGGAACATCCGTTTCAAAACTACAAATCTCACATCATCACTGCTATGACCACCGATTCCAAAATGTCTATTTATTGGCTTCTCTCTCTCATGCCTCACATCACTCAAATGTTCTTTCATTCTCTCCCGAATTTCTCTCTCAGTTTCACCAACATACACCATTATATCGCATTTACTGCATTTAATTGCATATACTACATTTCTTTCTCTACAGTTAATATTAGTTGACACATTGTAAACTGATTGCCTATTTGTGTCACTTATACTTGACATTTCAAGAATACTGCAAGTAGCACAACCCTGAGAACAGACTGTATTGCTTGGTCTAACAATCCTGTTAGTTTTTGAATGCACCAGTGTGTCACATAGATTTTTATCACGCCTGAATGCTACGAGTGGCAGTTGTTGGAATACTTCTTTAAGCCGGTCTGATTGATGCAAAACTTTTGAATGTTTGTTTACAATGTAATGTATATTCGGTAGCAGATTTGAATACGTCAAAACTAAAGGGACCCTATTCATTTTCCTGTTAGATCTAACTGTTTGTTTCTTTACTAATGTGGCAGATCTGTCAAGTTTATCCACCCTTACCAACTGATTTTCTATCATCCTACCACTATATCCTCTCTTCCTTAACTGACCCTTGAGTTTATTTCTTTCTCTAATATAGTCCGATTCTCTTTCACATATACGCTTAATTCTTAGTCCCAAACCATATGCTATGCTCCTTTTTGTACTAGGAGGATGGCAGGAAGAATTATTAAGGTACAGCTGTTTGTCTGTTGGTTTTACATAAAGATCTGTGTATATATGACCATTGTCTATTTTAACTAGAGTATCCAGAAATTCTATCTGATCCAAACCATATCTAAGCTCTATACTAATATTCGGGTGAATACTGTTTGCATGTTTCGCAAAATCTTCCAGTTCTTGAACTGTACCATCCCAGATCCCGAAACCATCATCAATGAATCTCTTGTAAAACATTGGCACTTTTTTGTGTGACATCAATTCTTCATCCCATTTCCTCATATATGAACAAGCAAAATTCTTTCCTAATTTTGAACCAATTGCCACCCCATCTTTTTGTATGAAAGTGCTATCTCCAAAAGAAAATGTGTTGTTGTCTAAAACTGTTTGAATCATCTTAAGAACATTTTCTGTATCAATCAATGGATCACTTCTGTTTGCAAGGCCTTCCATACATGCATCTAGTCCCTCTTTCTTTGGGACTGATGGGTACAACTTTGCTACGTCAAAACAGAACAAAATGCAATTTTCTGAAAGTGGTTCATTAATCTGTTTTAATTTGTTAATAAAATCAGTTGTATCCCTGATGTAGCTGGGTGAAGTTTCAACAAATTCACTAAGTTCATGCTCAGCAACTTCAGCTAACCTCTCAGTGGCAGTACCCATGCCACTAACTATTGTTCTAAAAGGAGCAGTTGGTTTGTGGATTTTAGGGTTCCCTTTCAATTTACCTGGTCTGGAGTACTTTGGGATAAGATACTGTTTCATTTCTTTTGATATGGCACCTTCCCTAAACATTTTGTTTACTAGCTTTTTCACTTCTTTCAGGCTTATTTCAGTTCGGTCACTATTAGTTGCCTCATACGAATCACTTGTTAAAACCTCTTTTTTCATTGACTCTATGTATACTTCCTTATCTAAAACAACTATACCTGAACCCTTGTCTGCAGGTCTGATCACTATGTTTTCATTGTGCAAAAGTTCATAAAAAGCCTCTTTCTCATCTTTCGATATATTTAGCTGACTATTCTTTTTCAAACTATTGACTATGTCATTCTTAACCAGTTCTATATATAGGTCAAGATGCCTGTCCCTGCCTGAATTTGGTGTGAAGTTTCTATCTTTCTTCACTTTAAATTTATCACTAATATGATCATTATCGTCATCATGTAGATCTACACTATCATTTTCAAAGAAATACTCTTTCAGTCTCATTTGTCTTTCCCATTCAGAAAGATCTGATAACAGTTTTACCTTGTCTATTTTTGTCCTAGATGGTATAAATTTTAAACCCTTTTCTAAAAGTAATTCTTGTGCATTAGTAAGTGGGTAGCTAGACATGTTAATAACTGATGTATCCTTATTTCTTTTATTTTCTGTAATGTTTTTGGTTGCGTAATCAGACTTAGAACGACTCTTGACACTAGAAAATTTCCTTTTGCCCAATCTTGTTTTTATTCTAGAAATTTCCGGTGGCATAGTGGTTTGGCTTTTTGTCTCCAATACATCATATCCTTTTCCTGCAAAAACTGAAATTTCTGAAGCTGTAGGATTTTCAAACCAATCTACTGAAATGTTGGGGTTGTTACTTCCTGCAATTGGATTAACATTTGGCAAAGAACTATCGGTAACAACTAAACAAAATATTAGATCAGAGCAGTTTAAGTATTTATGTATAGTTTGTTTTATATAATGATGATATAACTTAGGCCAAGTTATTAGTTTATAAAACATCGGACTTCTCTGATTAAATCATAAATATTAACTGGAAACTACATTTCATCATGTACACTACATATCTGCATTACACCGTTGGTTGTATAGTTGCAGACTAGTGTATAATTCATATGTGCACTTTATCAACTACATATTCTAGTACTACATGACGTAGCACTCAGACAACTACACAGTATGCGTTTCAGGTTTAATTCTAGTGCAAAGTTATCATTTCTAGGCAGAGAAACTGCTTTTAGAATCTTTCCTCCATTCAAACTCTGTTGGGTCAAGATACTGCTGGTTATTATCCTTCAGAGACTGTCGTGCGTTCGCTTGGAAGTGAGGTCCTTTGACATTTTCAGCAAATGCCTCGCTTGTTGGACGTAAGGTACGACGTTTGGATGATGATCTGCTACCAAGTTTGGTAGGCATGTCTCATACATTGACCGGAAGTAAATAGTTTGTCCATAGCACATATACATAATAAAAGCTGTTGCTTGTTATATGACATTGACTAGTGGCGAGGTAAGAAATCCAAAATATATAACATCCGTATCAAACAACATGGGCTGTCCAAGACTGACATGTTTCTAGTCTTAAATAGCTTTCTAGTAGTCTGGTTTGAAACTCATCCATTTGTTGCCTGTTGTGACACTATTGTACACATTTACATCAGCAGCAGCTACTTCCCCACTTACAATATTATTTTGATCCTGCTCCGTATCTTAAGTGTCGATACAAGCTTTCAATTTATGTTTTAATAGCTGCACTGTCCCATGCATCACTTTCTACGTGAGGTGAGGTGTTCTTTCTTTTTTATGTGTTTCACCACTGGCTACATGATCATGACTGACCACGCCATCTAAGCATACTTCCAGCTGACTGCATGCATGGAGCCTCAAAGATCATACTTCCAATGTCTCTGGCTTAAGGGCGATGCCAATTATTCCACCAGGATCATAAATATACCTCATCAAAGTGTTTTCATGGGCAATGTTACTCCATATGCCATTGTATAGACCTCATTCATGCATTATAACGTTTTCTCCGTTCAGGAAAGTATCAACTGCAAATTGACATGTAAACAGTTTCTCGAGACAAACATGAAACATAAAACAAAAATAAACAAAACAAACAACCAACCAAATAATGTTCCTCCAATATAATTATGGAGCGGCTATTTGTTAGAATCGCTATTGTAGACATTCTATAAAGTATCCGCTCATCATAGTATAATGTCGATATATGCAGTAAACTATGAAGGAAATAAGAACACTAAAGAGAACGGCACTAGCGACATACTCATCTCACGAGGGGCGTGAACTATTCTAAGAGAACGGCACTAGCGACATACTCATCTCACGAGGGGCGTGAACTATTCTAAGAGAACGGCACTAGCGACATACTCATCTCATGAGGGGCGTGAACTATTCTAAGAGAACGGCACTAGCGACATACTCATCTCATGAGGGGCGTGAACTATTCTAAGAGAACGGCACTAGCGACATACTCATCTCACGAGGGGCGTGAACTATTCTAAGAGAACGGCACTAGCGACATACTCATCTCACGAGGGGCGTGAACTATTCTAAGAGAACGGCACTAGCGACATACTCATCTCATGAGGGGCGTGAACTATTCTAAGTACAGTGTTGACTTGATTGCGGAAGGCTATTCGAGTGTATAAAACGAATACGCCGTGTTGTACTTATGCATTAAAACAGCACTGTTTATCCACCCCTTGACTTCAAGGTGCGTTATGTATAGTTTCCGTCATATCTGTATCCAAATGTGAGGATGCGATTCAAGTAGACAGAATTCGCCTACACATCTCTTTGTACTACATTTTTGTATGTCCATTGTCCATATACTACCTTGTCCGTATACTTATTTATTCTGCTTGTATGTTCATGCGCGTGTATGTTCATGCGTTTGTATGTTTATGTCCTACTTTGTGTGTATGCTCATGTACTAACCAATAATGGTGGAATAAAAGATGCTATATATAATTTGTGACATTTTTAGGCCATACTGGTATATTCTTACTTCTTCCAATTCACATTAAAACCAATCCTGTTCAGGCTGTTTGACAACCTCCTCAAGCCCACCCAAATCCCACCGGAGATTGCGAGTCTATTAGTAAGTAAACTGTTTATCATAGTGGCATAATTTACAGATATAGCTCAGATCAGTTCGGAAAGACTCTAGACGAAATTCGATAATTGTTTCTTTACACTACCTACGTAAGAATTATTTGTTTATCATTGTGAATATTATACATACATGTATATATTTATACAAAAATACACGACTTTTATCTTTGCCATATTTCACTTTTCATTTTTTTGTAAATGACCAAAGGCATTTTTATTACGCCGGAATGCCAATAATCTGGACTGAACTGAAATGACAACTTCCGCTGGCCCACGCTAATCCCACTGGAGTCTATTAGTAAGTAAACTGTTTATCATAGTGGCATTTTGTAAAGATACAAATACAATGAAATAACAAGAGAAAACCCCTGTCTCGTGGTCTTAATGTCATTTTTTCTGTATATAAAGTGATCAGAAGAAACAAATAAACGACCGATATTCTGACGTTGTGGAACATATAAACTCTCAGAATTGTATCAATATTAAACACCTTATATCTTTACTCTTTATTTCCTCTTTTACAGATATTTTTAACATTACTTCCGGCCCGGCAGTGTTATAACTTGGGAACTATATTCGCGATATTGAAGGCTTGCTATACAAATAGTTGTATATTCTGACCTAACTTGTATTCATACGCGCTGTCAAAAAATCAAAACAAACATGGCAAACACGGAAAGCAACCCTCGAGATACAATCGCGATGTGAAACCAAAACTGTATATAAGTTTGGACAATCCAAACAGGTGCTCAATAGCAGTATACAGAGAGCATGCCAAAAGACGACACTCCGGTTATTCCGAGCCTGATTGTCCATTTGTAAACACAGCATCAACAACAGTTACTGTCCACTCACCTTCACCGAACAACGTGCAGTTCCGTAGAAGTCCGATGGTGTAAACATTTTCTGTAGTTCTGTACCATGGTGAAACACATATGGCCAGCGCTCCGGAATCTCCACTAACAAACACTTGTCAAACAACAGCCCCAGAAAATACACGATTCCAAAGATGGGTGACAAATTTAACGATGTTCCCGCAAACCAGACAATGCAAATATCTGGTCACAGGAACATGGCTTCAATCAACAACTACAGTCGCATTAATCAGAATCAGCACAAAATGATCTCATCCATCCTCCTCTCAACTGACTGTAATCATAACACCTCCTAAAACCAGGTCAAGCATGTCCAGTGCAGCTGAACTCTAACACTCTACACGCGGCATCATCGTCAAATGTCCATGTCGCTGGTGGTTTCCATAGCATTTTCGCCGCCCAAATACATAGCAGAACCTTCCATGTACATATCTACCAAAATGACAATCCAGCAAAATCGAACAGTCCAAACAGAAAACGAATCAGATTGACCGATAGTGACACTGATTGAAAAGTAACCATTTATGGCGCTCAAAATTTACATGATTGTTGACCTACTTTGGTCGCGAGACGATTGTCAAGAATGACGTCACCGCACTTGTAGATGTTGCTTTATATGTTTCTGATGTATAAAAAGACACTTGTTTAATTTCTAGGTCGCCTGATTATATAACTAAGTGTTTTCAACAATGAAACACAAGTATCAATTTGTTGTGGACAAAATAAATGAATTTTGTTAGGATCTACTTTTTAGTTGGTTAGACCGAATCACACACACCTGTGATCAAAGCCACCAAAGTACTAATTGGCGCCCGCGCATTTAGCGCGGCGCCTATATGGGCTTACGAAATGCTCAGCTAATGGGAGGAGCAGTCATTTCTGTACCATTGAAAAAATGAAAGTCACTTGTTTGAGCAATGTAAATTGTATGTACTGGTCGATTAAGAGTGTAAATAACATATCTGAAGTAATGAAATAAAAATAAGTATTTGCTTGTTATTATTGCATTAAAAGAAATGAATGCATTATAGATACTAAAAAGCTGACCCTTTCGAATGTCCGGTGCAATAGGCTTGCCTCAAGGTATTGTAAAGTATTACACTTTTTTCAGTAAATGCACAGTCCAGTGTGCAGTTTTTGGTTGAATGCGGATTAATTGAAAGTTTAAGTATAACGTATATTTGCTTTGTAAAGTTTGGCCCAATTAAGGGTAAAACTTCTATACATTACGGTGTATAAATTAATGTTTTAGTTGATTATCGACTTGAAACCAGTCACTAGGTCTGAAAGGCTGAGTCTATTGCACTGTAATACGGTGACGCTGACGTTCGTTTTTATGAACGTATGCACATAATAATCACATTATCATGAAAATCATACGCACTTCAAGAAATTTTCCGCCCAATATTAACAGAATGTCTATTTATTAAAATTTTAAGAAACCCAGCTGTATGTTAAGACTTTCTTTTAGTTTTTAAGTATTGATTAATTAAATTTAAGTACGGGGTATTGTATAAAATATGAAAAATGGAGCACATTGGGACCATAATTGGAGATATCTTAATGTCGTGTAATTAGAATTCGACCTTGCTGAGTGCCACGTATGGCATTTTAAACCATTTCCTTTTTCACAGTTAAACTCCAGATTTGTTGCAAATAGGTGTGTTATATTAAGCGTATTTTATCAGAGTTTATTAATATATGAATGAGATTTTACAATGAAAATGATACTATTCTTTTCTATGATTTAATAATGACTGATCCATCTATAATCAATTAAAATAATTTATAAAAACGTGCTAATTATCTATGAAACTACAATTTAAACTGTTTCGGTATTTGATTCATTTCTTAAATTCACAGTATTGAAAAGCTTTGGACAAACTCATTATTTAGTTGTTTTAAGTATAATTATTTCATTGTTTGATAAGGGTGTCTGAAATCATACTTCTGTCTGTAGTAATTCCAACAGCAATATGCTGAACTAAACCTTTGAATGATTGCACGGTTATATTAAAATAATGCCAACCAGTGTATATTTTCATGTAAAAATACTTTCATTTGTCTTCATTTATGTTTACACTAATTCAATAGCAGACGAGTTATATCTTCATTGAAAGGGTTAGTGCACCTTATAAGTATCGTGATCACTCATATTCTAAGCATTTTTGTTTCACAATATAGATTTTAACAAAACCAGCATGGCTGCTCTTTATAATGGCGCCCTTTGATGTTTACATCAATGCTTTTCTTGTAGGCACCTGTATTTGGATCTAGTAAACGCGTTGTCTTAGGCGTAAGGCGATAAATAGCATGCATCATTGGTGGTCATTGAATATTCCAAATATTAAATGACCACTCATGGTGTATCCTTTATTTACAAGGTAAATCAAACACGAGAACACTGGAAAAGCACAAAATAAATACATGTACATACAAATAATATAGTAGTAAGAAAATAATGAAAAATGAAAAAATATTTGGCGTACAAAATGTGTATCAGCGTAACATAGATCTAATACATCTAAATTCGCATTTGTTATATTTTTATAGTTTCAATGGCGTTTGTGAGCGCAAGCAGGGCAGACGCGGATCGGTAAGCATCAGCGACTGAGCTTGATCCAGGTCAGCACGGCTTGCAGTTGAAACCTGTTTCCTAAGGCTTAATAATATAAATATGTAAAATACTTTTCTTTACTACAAACAGTAGCATAGGTGAAGAAATATAAATGTATACACACCAAAGATTGAGCATACCAGTATACAAGGCAATGTTTTTCGTTTACTGTGTATGCTCTGTTTACCGGAACGAAATGCAAAGTCCCAAAAAGCATTACGTATTCTATATCATAATTAAATACGCTAAATCACTTTAAAAGCATGATTAAGATTGACTTGCCAATAAAGTCATCTGAAAATGTTAGTTGAGTAACTATTCAATTATGATTTTTTTTTTCAAGTTGAATAACGGTACAACTAACATACATGTATACACACACACACACACACACACACACACACACACACACACACACACACACACACACACACACACACACACACACACACACACACACACACACACACACACACACACACACACTAAAAACTGAATAATGATGCAACCAACAGATACATGTGCATAAACACCCCAATAACAGCCCAACAAGCACTTGACCTTCGGCAATCGTATAAACCGTTCATATAACTTACGCGAATACTGCGCGTTTAGAAACTCATTTTCACTTAAATTTGGTTGGGAAAGTGGACGTAAGTAAATACCTATCTAGATAGCAAGTAATGTCATACTTTTGCAAAATACTATATAAGTCAGCAACGAAGCCGCATTGGTTGGTTCTTAAACTCTCTTAAAACAAACAAATTGAGTCTAAAGCTAAAGATGTGTTTGCATAATGGTTTGACGGTATTTCGCATAGCTTACGCAAGAATGACAGTTTGCGCAAGTCAATTTCAGCAGTTATTGGTACCCAGCTTAACATTGAGTAAGCCATGTCAGTTCTAGTTCTTACGGGCAACCTCTGAGTAGATTTTGCAAACATCTTCTTAGTTTTCTCAAGTAAATCAACATCAGTCTGAGAAAGAGACGACCATATTTAACTCCCATATAACATTATTGGTATAGTGACTGTCTGAACTATATCAGCCAAGACAATAGGATTAACTTCTTGCCGAAACAGGTCAATACCCATAATTGAGAAAAAGGATTTACGCCCTTTGTCACAACGTGCTTTAACGTCAATTGAATTTCTGAGAGCATACGTTAGATTTATACCTACGTGTTTGCTCGAAGAAGATTGCTTGAGATTATGAAGCTCCGCGGGAAGATTGACATTTGGCGTACTAGAATGGGAAAACTTTACTCCAACGGATTTTTCGTTATTAAAGCGAAAGCGCCACGTATTTGCATAACTAAGCGCCTGTTTCACCATTTGACCAAAGCTTACAATGTTGTTGGCCACCAATGTTAGATCGTCAGCCAATGTGGGGGTGCTGTATGCAAGTGAAGCGATGTTGATACCTAAGTCAGACTTACTAAGAGAAACTAGAAGCTCATTAATGAACAAAAGGTAGCACCAGCTGAGTCCAGCTCGATAGGACACCACCTTGCCTAATTCCTTGTTCTATCGGAAATGTATCAGAGTGAATCCCATTGACAACTACTTTACTCGCCATTGAGCGGTAGCAGTTTGTAAACCTAACAAGATTTTCCCCTCTAATTCCTACTTGCAACATTTTGTAGAATAAATTCTGAAGGGTGGTGATCCCCCGAAAGCAAAAATTGCAACACAAAAAGAGAAAATTGCAGACTCGGTTTTATTGAGTCTGTTCATGAGCAGTAATTGAGAGTGCAACGCTGCTCACGCCCCCTAGCACCGGCTTAAGCGGTATTCAATTTTCAGAACAAGAAGTACTGAAATCTATGATCTCGAAGGATCAGAAGGTATAACAACACTGAGAATGAAGTACGGGGCGACGTTTTACGGCCGCCACACAAGCACTTAACACCTGCTGTTGTGAAGATTATAAATTCTGAAGGGTGGTGATCCCCCGAAAGCAAAAATTGCAACACAAAAAGAGAAAATTGCAGACTCGGTTTTATTGAGTCTGTTCATGAGCAGTAATTGAAAGTACAACACTGCTCATGCCCCCTAGCACCGGCTTAAGCGGTATTCAATTTTCAGAACAAGAAGTATTGAAATCTATGATCTCGAAGGTATAACAACAATGAGAATGAAGTACGGGGCGACGTTTTACGGCCGCTGTGCCATACCGTGTCGACTGTCAAATGCTACAAAGGTATCGTTGCTCAATTCACGGTTATACCAGATAGTCTCTTGTAAGTTAAAAGAAACAGTGAGTGAGCCTAAGTAAGGTTGATAAGCGTTCTGTTGCACATCAGGGTCCATGCTTATAAAGCTTTTTAGTTGAGTCTGAGTTCGTTCTCAAGCTTTTGATTGGTCAGATTTGAGTTCTCAAGCTTTTGATTGGTCAGATTTGAGCCAAAGGCTCAAATCTGACCAATCAAAAACTTGAGAACGAACTCAGACTCAACTAAAAGTTTTATAATCATGGACCCAGGAAATATATGACCGGCTCGCAATAACTCATTATCAAACCTTTGCTTCACAATAGATTCAAATAACTTGAAGATGGAAGAAAGCAGTTTAATGGCAAACAGTGCAGTTCCTGATCCAAAGGTTCCTCTAAGATTCTACTGATCTGGGTCTACACTGTTTGCAAAGGCGTTAGCGACTTAAATGCTGAATTTTCAGAGTGGAATAGCCACTCATTGTTTAACTATAGAGTCCATCCACTCAGTGTAAAAAATTACATTTGGTAGAATGTTTTTAATGAATAACAGTGTAGACCCTGATCAGAGGGCTTCTCTAGGATCCTTCTGATCTGGGTCTATACTATTTGCAAATGACAGTGCATGTTTTCCCATATTGAATGGATCGTCAAAACATTCATACAAATTGCATCGACAATCAAATGGTTTGACTTAACTTATATAAAACACCTAGCTCTCTTCCAAACATGGTCGTTTATTAGAACTAAATATGACCAGGCTACATATATATTTGCAAATGTTGTGTCGTGAAACAATCCCCATATAGAAAAGGCGTGTTGACACTCAAATAAGTATTATTATCGTTTTGTAAGACAGGTGGCAGCTTAATGCATAGAGAAAGTCGTGCAGAAAGCTCATTTCGGAGTTTTCTGCACAACCTCCACTCTGCATAAAGCAGCGACGTGCCTGTAAAGATCTCAACAAGAGTACCGCATACGGTACATAATACGCCCACTTGCAAACTTTCTCTGATTCAACATACCTTATAAGTGTTGACATTTTCTAATCTGTGCTTCAGATCTTGATTTCCATATTAAGGTGATACTATTTTTAAAAAAATTGAAGTGAATATCTTATTAAATAAAAAAGTTATAGCTACTCCTCAATTTTGCAGATTTTTGAAAAGTGAAACGGCCATAACTCTGTAAAGACAAACTGAATGAACCTCAAAATAAACTCAGCTTCAGATTTTGTTGCTTAAAACATTTCTGTTAAGTTTCATTTACATCATTTTAATAGTTTTCCCAGAAAACAAGAGACAAACTAAAAGCTGACAGACAAACAAAGCAACGAACACACAAAGTTCAAGGACCATAACTTTAGAATAAAATGACTTACCAAAAATCCCGCAATATATGTGAAAATTCATATTAAGGTTTAACCATATAAAAAAATTGAAGTAAATATCATTTCAAATGAAAAAGTTATGGCCATCCTCATATATATTTGCATAGATTTGCATTATTTCTTTTAAGTGCAAGGGCCATAACTCCGAAACGACAAATCAAATGAACCTCAGAATTGACTTAGCTTCAGGTCTTGATGCATTAAATATGTGTGTGAAGTTTCATTAATATCTGTCAAACAGTTTTCCCAGAAAACATCGGACAAACTATATGCATATATTTGCATTGTTGTTTAAGTAAAAGGGCCATAACTCTGAAACGAAAAATCAAATGAACCTCAGAATCGACTCAGCTTCAGATCTTGATGCATTAAACATTTGTGTGAGGTTTCATTAATATCTCTCAAATAGTTTTCCCAGAAAACAGCGGACAAACTATTTGCATGTATTTGCATTATTTTTTAAGGACAAGGGCCATAACTCTGAAACGAAAAATCAAATGATACTCAGAATCAACTCAGCTTCAGATCTTGATGCATTAAACATTTGTGTGAAGTTTCATTAATATCTCTCAAATAGTTTTCCCAGAAAACAGCGGACAAACTATTTGCATGTACTTACATTATGTTTTAAGTAAAAGGGCCATAACTCCGAAACGACAGATCAAATGAACCTCAGAATCGCCTCAGCTTCTGATCTTGATGCATTAAACATTTGTGTGAAGTTTCATTAATATCTCTCATATAGTTTTCCCAGAAAACAGCGGACAAACTATTTGCATTTTTTAAGGACAAGGGCCATAACTCTGAAACGAAAAATCAAATGAACCTCAGAATCAACTCAGCTTCAGATCTTGATACATTAAACATTTGTGTGAAGTTTCATTAATATCTGTCGAACAGTTTTCCGAGAAAACTGCGGACAAACAAAATGTTGACGGACGAACGAACTAACGAACGAACGGACGGACGGACAGGGCCACGCCAATATACGACCACCTTTATTAGGTGGGCGTATAAAAAAAGTTATTCGAATTATAGAGATTTATTTCAATTCGTACATGTCGATATGTTTCACACTATGGTAGAAAAAGTGTTGTTCAGATTCAATGCTGCTATAATCACACATTATGTATATATACGTCATCTATACCCGTACGTTAACACTTTTCAACACTGAACTTTCAGAATGGAATAGCTCAGTAGGATCAGCTTAACCATTTACTCCATAACTACTCATTTCTACATCATTGCAAACAGAGTAAACCCAGACCAGCAGCTCCTATAGGAGCCGTCTGATCAGAGTCTGCTCTGTTTGCTTATGGAATTATAATAGATATGACTATAGTTTCTACCAATACTAAAACATTATGTGTATATATGCCATTATAAAAATCAGCTAATAAATATTCATAATGTTATTATTTCCTGCATGAATATTCATGGATTAAAGGGTTAAATTTGCTAAATGATTTTGAAAGACAAACAGTGCATACCCTGGTGATAGGGCTTCTATAGGAAGCCTCACATCTGGATCCACCATTTTCTCAAATGTCAGTGCATGTGTGGCATGCACTCAAAGCGTTGATTATGAATATACATATATCAACAGCCTTGTTAACAGCCTAGATTACACCAGATCAAATTAACTTGGTTAACTGTAAACTAACAAAGGATTTATTACATACCATTGTCTAATTCTCAAAATATCTTAACCCGATATATCAACTATAGTTTTATTATTGTTTATATATCAGCTATAGCATAATTACACCTCAACTATAGTCCAATAATACTTAAAGTTATAGCTAAGCTATAGCCCAATAGTTTTACCTAAGGTATAGCCCAATTATATTTAAGCTATAGCCCAAGTATTCCTAAGGATTAGACAAATTATACCTAACCAACAGACAACTTATACCTGACCTATAGCCCAATTACATGTATACCTAAACTATTGCCCAATTATTTACCTAACCTATATTCCATTTATACCTAACCTATAGGCCAATACTACCAGAGCTATTGTTCAAGTATACGTAATCTATAGCTCAATCATACATAAGGTATTGCACCTTGTATACGTTTAGTTAACCATTTCCTTAATAGAAACGTCTTTTTCACGTCGTTTCAAATGGAGTAGACCAATATCAGTGTGATCAGGGTCCGTTCTGTTTGGTTTATGGGATAATATAAACCCGACTCTTAGTTGCTGTCACAGACAATTTTCTCTCGTTAGTATGCCATTAGTAGAATAAATCTAATTAATACTCATGATATCATTATGTCTTACAGATACATGTATATTCATGAAGGAAAGGGTTAACCGATTGTCGTTCATAATTTCAATACACTGACTTTGCTGGATCATATAGATAACCATTAATTCCAAAAGGTGACAGATTATATAACATGTTTCTATGTATCAAGCCAAATACCTTAGTTAGCTCTTCGCGTACTAAGCGTGTTGTTAACTAGCATTTCCAAACAGCTTGGATCCAGAAATAATGACACGTCATCATAAATATTTTTAGCTAAACTGTTAAATTGTTTTAGGATTATTTAATTGTTGCAGGATTTTGTTTTTGCTTTTGCAGAAACTGTAGAGTCAGATCTACAAGCCATATCTAATTGTACCGTTGCACCGCCATATCTAATTGTACCGTTGCACCGCCATATCTAATTGTACCGTTGCACCGCCATATCTAATTGTACCGTTGCACCGCCATTTCATTTGACGTCGCCATTTTTGTGCCACCTGCCGAGGGACAGTGTGTCATTTAGGGATCACTTTTCTGTCGCCTGTCTGTCTGTCTGTCTGTCTGTATGTCTTTCCGTCTATCTGTCTGTTTGTCTGTCCGTCACACTTTATCTTTTTGGCTGTAATTTCTAAACTAATCATTATAGAGCTTTTAAATCTAACATGTGTCTTACTCTCATTGGGGACCATTGATGTAACTAAGGTCCATCACTCTGCATGCAATACTTTATATTTACATTCGCCCTGCAACGTCCTTATATAACCTTATTCTAAAAAGAAAGTTGCATTTTCCCATGAACGTTCATTTCAATACCAGTTTGAGTCGGTTCTCCTTTTCCCAGAAGCGGTTAGAAGTCCGCTGTGTAAGCGGAGAAAATTTGAAATGTGGCATCTTCTTACTGAGAATTATCGCTTGAATACATAATATTGCCAACTTTAACAGCCGTGGCGTATCAAAATATATTATCAAGTAATGAGTGAAGCATAAATAAGTCAATGTCCTTACCGTTAACAAAGAAAAATCCGAGAATAAAATCCAACGTTGTGACCTGCTTTCGATCAAGCATGGCGGGTGAGTAAATTGGCTTCGACACCGCGACCAACATTTAAGAAGATGCTTTAATACCAACATTTCGTAAATATATATGATTTGAAATATCTCGATAATCTTTTCTTTAAACATAGCTGGAAATTTACTGATTAAAATCTTGTATTCATTCTATATTTATAATATGTGTTTGGGACTATTTTTCATACCATATATAGAGATCCTACTACGTTAGAAACGAACCTGGCAACGACCTAGATAGCGGCTATTATTACGTGACCGGTATATAATATTTAAAAAAAATCCGTTGAAATATAAGAAATACAATGGAATATAAATATAAGAAATAAATGACGTGCTCCCGGTGTTCATGAGGTTATGCAACGCATAGCTTTACGAGCAAAAATTCACGTGAAGCCCTTCGGGCTTCACTAACTTTGCTCGTAAAGCTATGCGTTGCATAACCTCATGAACACCGGGAGCACGTCATTCATTTCTTAATTGAGTTATTCCCCTTTGCTCTGATTTTCGTCACACTTTCTTTTTTTGGCTGTCATTTCTAAACTAATCATTGTAGAGCTTTCAAATTCCACATGTATCTTTCTCTCATTGAGGACCATTGGTGTAACTAAGGTCCATCACTCTGCATGCAACACATTTTAGTTATCCCCCCTTGTTCTGATTTTCCGATCCAGCATATTAACAGTTTTTGAGTCAGTTGCGAGCAGGTGACACATGTGTTCCTCCGACGTGTGATCTGTGTCTACTCTGTTTGTAAAGGTGTATGTATTAGGCTAGTCAGACGTGTGATCTGTGTCTACTCTGTAAAGGTGTATGTATCAGGCTAGTCAGACGTGTGATCTGTGTCTACTCTGTTTGTAAAGGTGTATGTATCAGGCTAGTCAGACGTGTGATATGTGTCTACTCTGTTTGTAAAGGTGTATGTATTAGGCTAGTCAGACGTGTGATCTATGTCTACTCTGTTTGTAAATGTGTATGTATTAGGCTAGTCATACGTGTGATCTGTGTCTACTATGATTGTAATGGTGTGTGTATCAAGCTAGTCAGACGTGTGATCTGTGTCTACTATGATTGTAAAGGTGTGTGTATCAGGCTAGCCAGACGTGTGATCTGTGTCTACTCTGTAAAGGTGTATGTATCAGGCTAGTCAGACGTGTGATCTGTGTCTACTCTGTTTGTAAAGGTGTGTGTATTAGGCTAGTCAGACGTGTGATCTGTGTCTACTCTGTTTGTAAAGGTGTATGTATCAGGCTAGTCAGACGTGTGATCTGTGTCTACTATGATTGTAAAGGTGTGTGTATTAGGCTAGTCAGACGTGTGATCTGTGTCTACTCTGTTTGTAAAGGTGTATGTATCAGGCTAGTCAGACGTGTGATATGTGTCTACTATGATTGTAAAGGTGTATGTATCAAGCTAGTCAGACGTGTGATCTGTGTCTACTCTGTTTGTAAAGGTGTATGTATCAGGCTAGTCAGACGTGTGATCTGTGTCTACCCTGTTTATAAAGGTGTATGTATCAGGCTAGTCAGACGTGTGATCTGTGTCTACTCTGTTTGTAAAGGTGTATGTATTAGGCTAGTCATACGTGTGATCTGTGTCTACTCTGTTTGTAAAGGTGTATGTATTAGGCTAGTCAGACGTGTGATCTGTGTCTACTCTGTTTGTAAAGGTGTATGTATTAGGCTAGTCAGACGTGTGATCTATGTCTACTCTGTTTGTAAAGGTGTGTGTATCAGGCTAGTCAGACGTGTGATCTGTGTTTCTAGTCTGTTTGTAAAGGTGTGTGTATCAGGCTAGTCAGACGTGTGATCTGTGTCTACTCTGTTTGTAAAGGTGTGTGTGTCAGGCTAGTCAGACGTGTGATCTGTGTCTACTCTGTTTGTAAAGGTGTGTGTGTCAGGCTAGTCAGACGTGTGATCTATGTCTACTCTGTTTGCAAAGGTGTGTGTATCAGGTAAAGCATTATGTGCATGACAAAATACTGACTCTGTGTTAATGTTGACCCTTTCCTCCATGAATGTTCATGAAAACAATACTGCCGTCATGTATATTACAATGTAATTAGATTAATGTGTTATTATAGCACATGTACATTGGAATAGTTGGCCATGGCAGACAATGTAGAGTCATAGCTGTATTACATCATAAGCAAACAGAGCAGACCCTGATCAGGCGGCTCGTATAGGAGCCTTCTGATCTGGGTCTACATTGTTTGCAAATACGTAGAAAGGCGTATTTATGGAGTAAAGAGTTAAACTGTCTATTTGCCAGTATTACAGCCTTTAAGAATATGTGAATCGGGAATATCTGTAATCTGATAATACATGCGTCGAATACTAACCGGAAAAGATTGTGAAGTGTCGCTTTAGTGGGGATTTCACAGCACATGTATGTATATTTTCAGGGTTCCAGACGTCTGATTGTGTTCCAAAGTGTATTTGGGTCATTATATTTCATAATGCATTCTTACCCTTTTGTTAAACGTTGGTTTTTCGTTTCTATATGAGCTCTTCCTTTCAATTAGAAATTAATGCTTCATGTGTTTAAAGTTAAAATCACAAAAAAAATTCTAACTGCTTAGTTTAGGTCAATTATCTTCTTGTAATAACATACTTATGAAACAATTGCATTGCGCTCACAAATTGTAATTGACGCAATGCCATTAGGGAAATAAAATATAAAACGTTAAATTAGATGTTTGGTGCATATAGGGAGATATCCTGTTACGCACTTCTTAATTATGCAATATCCGAAATCTCGTGAAACAAGAGTCACGTGGTGTCTTTGCTAATGGCACCATTGTCTACAGTAAAATTTCGATAATTCAAACTTTTTATATGATTTGAATAATTTAGCAAATGGCTGCTTAATTCATTCTGCATGACTTTCACCTGGCATTAAGCTGCAACCTGTCTGAAATATCGATAATGATACATATTTTAGTGTTAAAAAATTCGAGGTTTTACTGTGTCCATACTGATAGCAGAGCTGGATAAAGGTGCGTACCCAAATACTAAACCTGTTGTTTCTCCACTAAACCCTATACTGTGTGACCCCTCTAACCCTATACTGTGACCCCTCTAATCCTATACTGTGACCCCTCTAACCCTATACTGCGTGACCCCTCTAACCCTATACTGTGACCCCTCTAACCCTATACTGTGACCCCTCTAACCCTATACTGTGTGACCCCTCTATCCCTATACTGTGACCCCTCTAACCCTATACTGTGACCCCCTCTAAACCCTATACTGTGACCCCTCTAACCCTATACTGTGTGACCTCTCTAACCCTATACTGTGTGACCTCTCTAACCCTATACTGTGACCCCTCTAACCCTATACTGTGACCCCTCTAACCCTATACTGTGTGACCCCTCTAACCCTATACTGGGTGACCCCTCTAACCCTATACTGTGTGACCTCTCTAACCCTATACTGTGTGACCTCTCTAACCCTATACTGTGACCCCTCTAACCCTATACTGTGACCCCTCTAACCCTATACTGTGTGACCCCTCTTTAGAATGGTCGCATCAAGAGTTGTCACAGTATAAACAAAGGAGCTACTCTTGAAAATGTTTCAATTTACGCATCTTATCTGGACCTCTGTTGATAGTATCCCTGTCAATGCAACATTTAACAGTTTCCTCGGTGTATTATGTAGAAGACATTACATAAGTTTTCATATGAGTTGTTGGTAAATATCAATAGTAAACTAGAGGTTTTTGTCACAAAAACGGATGTCTCCCCTCTAATAAAAACAATATGTAAAGGGAAATCATTCAAAATGTTATGGACTTGATGATTGATACTTCCCCTCATTATGCGCTTTCCACGCCACATTTTTCAAGAAGAAAATGAAAACAGTTAATAACTCCAAAAATATTGATACCAGAGTTATGGCCCTTGTGCATGACACTTACTTTCATCATGCTCTTTCCATAAATGAAATGTCATTCCAATAGCATCAGTCGAACAGGAGTTATTGATCGGACAAAAATGTAACAAAGCGCAATAACTCCAAAAGTATTGATTCCAGAGTTATGGCCCTTGTTCATGACACTTTCTCTCATCATGCTCTTTCCATGTATGAAGTTTCAATACAATGGCAAGAGCCATGTAGGACAAGAAAGCGTCAAACAAACGTACAAGGGACAATAACTCTCAATTTATTGAAGCCAGAGTTAAGGACCTTATGCATGACACTTTCTCCTATCATGGTCTTTCCATGTATGAAGTGTCACTCCAATGGCATGTGCCGTATAGGAGTTATCATCCTGACAAAAAATTGTTGTTTTTTTTTACAAAGGGCAATAATTCCAATATTAGTTAAGCCAGAGTAATGGACCTTGAGCATGACACTTTCTCTTATCATCATCTTGCCATGTTGGAAGTTTCAATCCAATGACATGAGCCATATAGGAGTTATCATCCGGACAAAAAATTGTGAAAAAAATTCACAAGGGCTAGTGAAGCCAGAGTTATGGACCTTGTGTATGGCACTTCCTCTCGTCATGATCTTTCCATATATGAAGTTTCAATCCAATGGCATGAGCCAAATAGGAGTTATCGTCCGGACAAAAAAGTGTGCATTTTTTACAAGGGGCAATAGCTCCTATATTAGTGAAGCCAGAGTTATGGACCTTGTGCTTGACACTTCCTCTCATTATGCTCTTTCCATATATGAAGTTTCAATAAACTGACATCAGGCATATTGAAGTTATCGTCCGGACACAAAAGTGTGAATTATTTTTACAAGGGGCAATAACTCCTATATTAGTGAAGCCAGAGTTATGGACCTTGTGCATGACATTTCCTCTCATTATGCTCTTTCCATATATGAAGTTTCAATACAATGGAATCAGGCATATTGAAGTTATCGTCCGGACAAAAAGTGTGACGGACAGACGGACAGACGGACAGACAGACAGACGGACAGACGGACTGACAGACAGACATACATGTACAGACAGACAGACAGATAGACAGACAGACAACTCTCACGAAAACAATATGTCTCCCCCATATAAATATGGGGGGAGACATAATGAATACGAAATTTAAATGAATACGAGTGTAATATTCTTTTTTATAATCAATACTCCGGAAACCCGGAGCTTTTTCCTGTGTATCTTTCAATGACAGCTGCTAACCAGACCGAATAACATCTATGTTGTAAGCATACGCCTGAGACGAAGAAAATAGTTCCTACATATAAACATTTAAACAACGTACATCAATTTCATCATCAGTAAAGCAAATTTAAAACTTTTTTGTTTTCATTTGGAAAGGATAAATACAGAAAACCCTCTCTATAACGGCCACTTAATTATGTAAGTAAGTTGGAAGTTATGGCAGATGACTGCTCAAAGCAAGGTGAAAGTAAAACAGAACGCTCCTATAGGATCGTTCTGTTTTACTTTCACTTTGCTTTAAGCAGCCACCTGCATTTAAAACAAAATACTTGATGTAATTTAGTGACCGTTATATAGAGGTTTTACTGTAATCAATCACATACCGTCTCACTGACCTTTTATATGACAAAATAATAAAGGCAGACTGTGATGTCATGGAATATACACAGACTATAGTGAACCCCCTCTAAACCAGACGTCTAGTTTATAGTATAAATATCGGTCATGGAGAAGTGTGGCAGCTTGATGCAGGGTTTAACCCATTCCCTCATATTGACGACTTTTGACACCTCTGTAAAAGTCACTTTGTGAAACTATTGTGATAAATAGAGCATTTGCTCCTATAGGAGCAAATGCTCTATTTATCACAATGTTTTCAAACTACAAAATTCTAAAATTGTCCTGTTCTCTATAGTTAATGCTCCTTTTCGGCAGATTAATTCAAAGAGGTTGTATCTAAAATAGCATTTGAGGTAATGGGTTAAACACCCACTTGCTCTTATAGACCCCATAGTTATCCATTCTATGGTCACTACAGACAGAATATACAGTGTGTTTATCGTACGGTTGTTTAATCAATGATACGCGTGTACGTCCATTTCACTTGATACCTCTGCCATCTACAACCTCACTTGCATTTGCTAACAGCTTAGATCGAGATTTGACGACTTGTCATCTGGTCCAATCTGTGGTGCCATGTAACTTGGCCATTCATCTGGCCCAAACTGTTGCGCCGTGTAACTTGGCTGCGTGTAACTTTGCTGTTTCATCAGGCCCAAACTGCGGCACCGTGTAAACTAGTGATCTCACATGCCTCACATGTCATTTACAGATTGTACATTATGTAAACACCTTTCACATGGTATCCTTTATCCCTTTAAATTAAAGATAAATAGTCATTAGGTAAAGGGTAAAATGCAGTCAGATATTACATTAGCACAAAACACACCAAAAGTTCAAAATGGAAAAATTAAAATGTATTCCATTACGCAGCATGCTATTTTACAATTACAATTCATCATATAATACCAGTTTTCAAAGCAGGCCATTTGGGAGCAAACAAAATGCCAACGTTTTTACAATGTAACAGTTATCCTGTCGAACAGAATAGACGGCTGCTTAGTCTGTCGAACAGAATAGACGGCTGCTTAGTCTGTGAAAGGTTGAGTGATGTACTGCCTTTCCATTCGTTTTCGACTTTGAGAAACGTCGAGTTACTCGGTGTCTCATCTTTGCAAATGCATACACTATCATGTCTGGCTAAGGTTTAAATGCATACACTATCATGTCTGGCTAAGGTTTAAAACCTTATATCACTAAAGTTTAAAACCGCTTTGTACATTTTTACAATAAAATACTGTCTCTCAACCGTAATTTAAAAGTAGTGTAATGAATATAATAATAAATGTATCAATATTTATTATGATTTTTTTTGTAATCTTGTAATATAGTCAATTTTCAAATGGCGCCTATCCTGACCTGAGGCCCTGTCATGGTCTGGTTATAATATGCTTTTAGTCGTTTTGCAGTTAGCTTTTTTAGCACAGAAATTTAATGTTTTCTCAATGTTTTTGGACTCGTCATATCCGTCCTTACAGCAGGCAAGAGAATTCAAGAGACAAAATTTATCACAATTAACCCATTCGCTGTCAGGCACTTTTTTACTTGATACAGTGTCACTACCTTTAAGTTTTGCAGTGAAAATCATTATAAAACGATAACCAGAGTGGCATTCAGTTTAGATCCTGATGAAACGCCGAATTATTCCCCGTCTCATCTGGGTCCAAACTGTTTGCATGACACTGGAGGGGTTAATACAAACCATACAAGTGTTCAAATGCAAATTGCCTTTTCTCTAAAGTTATGCGTTACTTCCTCATAATGTTTTATGGGTAGCGTTTTGCGTTAGTTGTTGGTTCATATATAACACTTCTTTCTTATAACGTTATCCGGGTAGTGTTATGCGTTGTTTGTTGATCCATATAACGATACTTCCTTATAACGTTATCCGGGTAACGTTATGCGTTAGTTCATCGTCCATATAACGCTACTTCCTCATGATGAAGAAAATATTCCAAAACAGGGAATAATGTTTTATGGGTAGCGTTTTGCGTTAGTCGTTGGTTCATATATAACACTACTTCCTTATAACGTTATCCGGGTAGTGTTATGCGTTAGTTGTTGGTTCATATAACGTTATTTCCTTATAACGCTATCCAGTTAGCGTAATGCGTTTGTTGTTGATCGATATAACGCCACTTCCTTATAACGTTATCTGGGTAGCGTTATGCGTTAGTTGTTGGTTCATAACGCCACTTCCTTATAACGTTATCCGGTTAGCGTTATGCGTTAGTTGTTGGTACATACGAGCGCTATTTCCTTATAGCGTTATACGGTTAGCGTTATGCGTTAGTTGTTGGTACACACGAGCGCTATTTCCTTATAACGTTATCCGGTTAGCGTTATGCGTTAGATGTTGGTACATACGAGCGCTATTTCCTTATAACGTTATCCGGTTAGCGTTATGCGTTAGTTGTTGGTACATACGAGCGCTATTTCCTTATAGCGTTATACGGTTAGCGTTATGCGTTAGTTGTTGGTACACACGAGCGCTATTTCCTTATAACGTTATCCGGTTAGCGTTATGCGTTAGTTGTTGGTACATACGAGCGCTATTTCCTTATAACGTTATCCGGTTAGCGTTATGCGTTAGTTGTTGGTACATACGAGCGCTATTTCCTTATAACGTTATCCGGGTAGCGTTATGCGTTAGTTGTTGGTACATACGAGCGCTATTTCCTTATAGCGTTATACGGTTAGCTTTATGCGTTAGCTGTTGTTCTATATAACGCTACTTCCACATGACGTTATCCAGGTCGTTATACGTTAGTGTAATATGCATACATTGTAAAACAACTACTATCGCGCATGTCATCGAATACATAACTGTCATAAGAACCATTAATGCCACCAATACAGTCATCAACAGAAGCAAATCAATAGGCACAACAGGGAGAGAACGATTATGTGTAATTTACAAAGATACATATACAAATTTACAAAGCACAAATACTAAAATCGTCATTTCTCCACCAAACCCTATACTGTGACCACTCTTTAGAGTCGTCTCGAAGAGACAATTCTAAAGAGTGGTCATAGTACGTCTCGAAGAGACGATTCTAAAGAGTGGTCATAGTATAGGGTTATGTGGAGAAATAATGGAGATATTCTTGAAAATGTTAAAATGTACTTATCATATCTGGACTTCTGTATTGTTAACCTTTCAGTGAGGGATAGTTAGAGAAACGAAAAGAATAACTTAACCCGTACCCCGCTGCATAACTGGCGTCTGCTTAACCCATAACTCCGTGAATATTCATGTAAGAAATACAATGTAATGACATCATGAATATCAATCAGATTTTTTTTATAATAGCACGTGGACTCGGGACTGTTTGGCCATGGCAGAAACTATAGAATAAGATCTTTATCATATCATGAGCAAACAGTGTCGATCCTAACCAGACGGCTCCTACAGGAGTCGTCTGATCTGGGGTCTACTGTGTTTGCAAATGCGTAGAAAGGCGTATTTATGGAGTATGGGGTTAAAGTTCGAATTGTGGCATTACATTTGCCCTACATTAAGTAATCACGTGTTTAAAAGACTCCTATGCTAACACATTGCGTGGTCCCATGGCACTATTTTTTTCGTATGCTACGTTTAGGAGAACGTTTTACTTCTGCCTTCTATATCAGAGAGCGTTTGACTAAAACGTTTTCCACTCGGTTATATGTTGTTTTGTCGGTCAGTTGGAGTCAGGACCCTGTTAGTATGATTTGTATGACAAATTAATGTAAATGCTGCGTACAAGGCGCTTGTGTGAACTCTTGAACCTCACCAAGAAGACCGTATATCATTTGTGAAAGCAATCAAGAGTGATGGAACACATCAAAATACGGTTATGGCAAGAGTGAAGCGTTCATTTGACTACCGTATATCGGTTTGATTTCCAGGAAGAGGTAGAAGTGACACTCGATGATACTTTAAACTTAACACTTGAATGGCATCGCAATAACCTTTACAAGCTGACGCACCAGCCTTCCGTGTCTTATTTAGGATTCAAATTGTTTGAAACTCCAATCCTGTTTAACCTTTTCCCTAATATAAACGCCTTTTCACGCATTCGTAAACAGAGTAGACCCAGATCAGACGACTCCTATAAGAGCTGTCTGATGAGGGTCACCTCTGTTTGCTTTTGGCATGATATAGAACTGATTGTACAGATCTTGTCGAAGCCAAAACTTGCGTTGAACAGTTATAGTATAAAAATGAGCTATTAAATATTCGTGGTGTCATTATCTCTTATATGAACACTGGACAGGAAAATGGTTAAGGGGAACATATACCAACACTATTGGTTTAGACTTGAAGCAAAGGGTAAGTGTTTGTGATAAGGCTATACTTTTGTTTTATCATGCTTAAGACTGGAGATGGGGATATTGTTATTTGATCCCTCGTGCCTCTTGTACGTTCGTTAATGATAGATAAGTGACGGGGCTAATGTTTCATGTGGCATGGTTGACATTTCAATAATAGTGTCGTTAGCTAGTTTGAATGATAACAATTGTTATTCCAGCATTTATATGCATAGAATGAATGCTTTACCCATGCTATATAGATACATGTAATAACCTTCTCACGTATCTCAATGGTCCGATATAGATACATGTAATAACCTTCTCACCTATCTCAATGGTCCGATATAGATACATGTAATAACCTTCTCACGTATCTCAATGGTCCGAGTCTAAGCAAGATCAGAATTTCACCAATGAGACGCTTGAGAATGATCTCAGACTTAAGCAAAATATTTTATAACCGTGGGCAAGATCTATCAAACTCTCTTTTTCTCAACCAAATCCTATATAGCAGCTATTCATTAAAACTGACCTGGAGAGGCGAGTCTAATGAGTAGCTACAACATAGGGTTTGCCGGGGAATTAACATAGCTACAACATAGGGTTTGCCGGGGAATTAACATAGCTACAACATAGGGTTTGCCGGGGAATTAACATAGCTACAACATATGGTTTGCCGGGGAATTAACATAGCTACAACATAGGGTTTGCCGGGGAATTAACAACTATTTCATCAAGGTTTTCCTAAATATGCCTCTTGTTTACAGTTTTATTTAGGAGTGATTTCTCAGTTCCAAAAATATAGCCGACCCTCTCTGTAGGGAGCACTAAAGTAGGTCTAATTATGGGTTGTTAAGACAAGTATTGGCTTAATGCAGGACTAAACTTATTCAACAAAAACTGCTTGTAGGAGCATATTGTATTAATTTCGTTATACAGTAACCTGTTACTCCATAAACACGTCTCTGTCTACGCCCTTGCAATCAGAGTAGACACAGATCACACGGTTCCAGTAGGAGCCGAACACGGCCCCTGTAGGGGTCGTCTGATTAGGGTCTGCTCTGTTTGCTTATGATATGATATAGATCTGATTCTACAATTTCTGCTATGGCCAAAACGTCTTGTGTTCATGTGTGCTATTATAACAATTAATCTAATTAATATTCACGATGTCATTTTTACATGAATATTTATGGAGTAATGGGTTAAGCTAAACCTGAATTGAAAGATCACTATGCTTATGTTTTTATTTACTGATGTTTAGACAGGCTCTACTGTTCTGTATTTAGTGTTGCTAATTCTAGTATAGCTGTAACAATTAACATTAAATCAGCGTAGAAGCATTTCGCCCTTCGTTTGCATAGGGTTTTAGTATGGCACTTCAGTAGGCTAGTTTCAGTCATAGACTTAATTAACTCCTAGGAATCTTTCCTGGTTTTGTCTGCCATTAACCGAGATAAGACATACAGTAGAACCTGTCTTAACCGGCCATTCATTAATTGAACACAGGAGTCTTAACACGCAGGTGGTTTTTTAATGCAGGGGTTAAGTAATGCAGAAAGCTAGATGCATTACTTTAGGCCTGGATTAAGCTACTACCTACCTTACAGACCCATAATTAGTCCTCTTATTGATGGTCGATTTAAAGAGGTTCTGCTGTATGTCAATTACCATGATGAAAACAAATATACGCACAGTTATATGTGTTCTTTTCTATTCAAGCATAGCTGACTCCGAGAGACACTGTTTTTGATTAACTGTGTCAGTCGTTCCCATAATTAAGTTGTCCATTTTCCTTCTTCCCTGTGTTGTTCTATTTCACGATTAAGTTGTCCATTTTCTTTCTTCCCTGTGTTGTTCTATTTCACGATTAAGTTGTTCATTTTCGTTCTCAAAATAAATCTAAAGAACTATGATGTATTGCACCAATTTTCATAAATATCGCGGAGCTGCTCCGAACGGTTTGATTACTTCGTTGATACGCTGAAAATATCCTTGCAGTTTATTTAGATTTATATGAGCATTGGTTACGTAAACAGGCAATTTAAGATTATTTATTTATTCTCATTTATTAATAAACAACAATGCGATAGTACTGTTGAATTCAAAGTCCCGCAGATTAGCTCAATTCAAACTTGAAACGCTTTTTATGATCCAATTTAGCCTTAATCGATTAATGCCCAGTGTTCCTGAAAAGACACAAGACAAGCAGTGTAGACACAGATCATACCTTTATTATATCATAAACAAATAGATGAGATCCTGATCCGGTCGGAGCCGTCTGATCTAGGTCTTCTTTGAGTGCATAGGTGTAGAAAGGCGTATTTATAGAGTAACGGGATAGATAATATAAGAATACATGGGTTGACCTTCCGTGTGCTCAGATCGAATGACCTCTACAGGTTGGCTTCAGATCAGGTGACGAATTATTGCGTCTCATTAGTTTCTACATGATTGGACATCCAAATCGTGAATTAGAGATAGGGTTAAATGTGACACAAGAAAGTAATAGTAATATAGTAAACTCCTCTAAATCAGACGTTCAATTTAGTATTAACATCGGTCTTGGAGACAGGTGGCAGCTTAATGCAGAGTGAAAGTCATGCAAAGAAAGCTCCTCTTGGAACTTTCTGTTTGACTTTCACCCTGCATTTAGCAGCCATCCGCCTAAAAGTACCCCAGTTCTTCTATATTAGAATTTCGGTTTAGAGAGGTTTTCCTGTACATTGAATAATGCATTTTTGAATCTATTCATTCGAGAGAAAAAAAACACCAAAGAATAACAAAAGTAACGAATGCTTGGCCATGTAAATGTGTACCATAGAACGTCTCTAAAGCAACCACTTAATGACTAAACATGAACTCGTGTCTTTTAAAGCAGGTGATTGCTGAACCCTTTCCTTCATACAAACGCATTTTCTCTCATTCGCAAACAGAGTAGACTCAGATCAGACGGCGCCTATAGGAGCCGTCTGGTCAGGATCTGCTCTGTTTGCTTTTGACATGATATACATGATTCTTCAGTTTCTGCCCGGGGCAAACCGTCACGTGTGCATATGCACTTATTGAAATTCATGTAATAAACATTATGATGTCATTATTCTTTACATGAATATTAAACAGGGAAAGGCTTAATGCGTTACGGAGTAATGCAGACAGCTCCTGTCCGAACTAATGGGTGTTTTTCAAACTCGTCCAAGTTCGAGTTCAAATGAAACACATCCATTGTTCATGCTATTGGGACACAACAATGCTGAAATTAAACCCTTGGCATCGAATGGTTCAGAAAACAGGACAGACCCTTCTCAGAGGACTCCTTCGGGGACTCTCTGGTCTGGGTCTACAGCATTTGTAAAAATGATTAATGGATCTCGGAAGTACGAAAATCATTTAACTTTGTATGACATCGTATCTAATAAATGAACACCCACATGTACAATGTTGTACAAACCTTATACACATTTAAGTATTTTATTAACCATTTGCTCCATAAATATGCCTTTCTGTGCCTTTGCAAACAGCGTAGACCCAGATCATATAGGAGCCGTCTGATCGGGGTCTGCTCTGTTTGAATATGATATAACATAGATCTGATTCTACAGTTTCTGCTCCTGTACAAATTTCATATTTAATGTGCCATTTTAAAAACATAAACACAGAACAGAACAGATATTTTATTGGCATAAACATGACATGTCCATTGCCATGGTACATATAAACATGCACTCGTGACGTCATAATTTCTTACATGAATATTCATGGAGTAAAGGATTAAATCGTTAATAAGACCTCTCAAAGCATATGTGCACTCTATGTTCTGTTTTCTAATCTATTTGTTCAATGTATACCTGATGTATAGAAAAGTTCATACATTACTGTAATCATGAATATTCATGTAAGAAATAATGATATCATGAATATTAACTAGGTGCATTTTCTTAATAGTGTATGAATACGTCAAACGTTGGCCATGACAGAAACTGTAGAATTATATCTATATTATTTCATAAAGCAAACAGAGCAGACCCTGATCAGACGGCTCCTATAGGAGCCGTATTATCTGGTTCTACTCTGTTTGCAAATGCACAAAAGGTGCTTTTATGGAGTAAAGAGTTAAAATATAAATAAAAGATTGTTTCACCCTATACCGCATGTATACGCCTTAAAACACATTTGCAAATAGAGCAGACCTAGATCAGATGTCTCCTGTAGGAGCTATTTGATCAGGACGGTATCTGCTCTGTTTGCTTATGCCTAGTTCACACATTCACGGATCACCTCGCCGGTTCCACTACGGATTAAATCTCACGGATGATCCCGGAAATGCCAGCTTCCGTATTGCAATACGGATGCACACAATGGTGTGCCAACGGGCTTTGACGGTCACACATTCACGGATTTGACGCCGGATTAGCTACGGGTGCGATTCGGCATCATTTCGTGGCAATCTGTACTGATCCGTAGCTTTCCGTATTTTAGCCGTAGTCATACGTAGTTGCACTTGTATACCCGTGACAATTTTTAAACATGTTCCAAATTTGACCACGGATCAAACAACCGTAGTACATCCTTACTAAACCGTATTAGAACGCACGGATCCGTTTTACTCCGTACTTAAACCGTATTAATCCATACTTATTACAACATGCACAGGCCCTGACAGGTGTCGTTGCGTATTAAACCGTGTCATTTTCGTATTAAACCGTGTCATTTCCGTATTAAACCGTGTCGTACCGGAACAATCCGTATCCAGCATGGCCTATTCCTACATTATCTTACCATAGGTACGTCAAAAGCCGTAGTCACACCGTTGTGTGCATCCGTATTGGACCACGGAAATTGGCTTTTCCGAGGTCACCCGTGAGATTTAATCTGTAGTGGCACCGGAGAGGTGATCCGTGAATGTTTGACCTAGGCATTAATTCGGAAATGACACGGTTTAATACGGAACGATACGTGTCAGGGCGTGTGCACTGCGGATGAACAGCGGTTTGCTAGGTATAATTAAGAGTTAGTACGAACAAGAACGGTCTAATATGGGATAGCACGGATGTACTACGGTTGTTTGATCCGTGGTCAAATTTTGAACATGTTCAAAAATTGTCACGGATACACAAGTACTACTACGTATGACTACGGCTAAAATACAGAAAGCTACAGATATACAAGTACTACTACGTATGACTACGGCTAAAATACAGAAAGCTACAGATACACAAGTACTACTACGTATGACTACGGCTAAAATATAGAAAGCTACGGATATACAAGTACTACAACGTATGACTACGGCTTAAATACAGAAAGCTACGGACCAATACAGATCGCCACGAATGATGCCGGATTGTATCCATAGCTAAGTCGGCGTCATATCCATGAATGTGTGACCTAGGCATTATGAAATGATATCGATCTAATTCTACAGTTTATGCAATGGCCATCAATTCTTTTGTTTATTGGCAATTTTAAAAAAAATCAGTTAATGAATATTCATGAAGTCTTGTATAAATATTCATGAAGTCTTGTATAAATATTCATGAAGTCTTGTATAAATATTCATTAAATTGAATGGGTAAGTATTTACTTTAATGAGACACCGTCTAACACCTGTGCGAACAGATTAGAGGAAGAGCCGTCTGATCTGGGTCTACTCTGTTTGGAAAGGCACAAAAAGGGCTTGCTCAGTTTGCTTATAGTGTTCGTATCTTAGATCTAATTACATGTTATTTTACTTGTTTTATCTAACAGTATTTCATTATGGATGGAGTGTGTCATGACTATTCGCGGGGTAAAGATTAAATTCTTATCAAACTAATTAGTTTCTGCGGAAACATCCGACTACTTAAATGTACAGTTGAACTGTCTGATGTGAACTTATATTGATTTGACACAATAACCTCAACAAGCAGGTAGTTGCTTAATGAATAGTCAAAACTAATACAGAATGCTCGCACAGTAGCTTTCTGCATTACTGTTGACCTCTTTTGACCACCTGCTTTACAGACCCGTAATACTACCTATTTTTGACGATCGCTTAACCCTTTACTCCATAACTGCGCTTTTTTACGCCTTTGCAAACTGAGTAGATCCAGATCAGACGGCACCTATAGGAGCCGTCTGATCAGATCCTGCTCTGTTTGCTTATGATATATTATAAATATGATTCAACAGTTTCTGCTATGGCCAAAATTACATGTGTCAATGTGCTTTTATAACAAATTAACCCTTTACTCCATAAATACGCTTTTCTACGCCGCCTTGCAAACAGAGTACACCCAGATCAGACGGCACCTATAGGAACCGTCTGATCAGGGTCTGCTATATTTGCGTATGATATATTATAGATATGATTCAACAATTCTGCTATGGCCAAAACTTCCTGCGTCACTGCGCTATTACAAAAAATTAATCTAAATAATATACATGACTTCATCATTTCTTACATGAATATTCATGGGTATAAGTAGTTAAGACAGGTTCTGCTGTACAGTGTTCGTTGTTTTCCTTTCGAGTACAATATGAGTGACAGACACTTTGTTTATTCGTATAAAATACTGTGTTGCCTGGTGTCTCAACTGGTCGACTGGTTCCAAACTGTTTTGTGTACGTTATAAAGAATCCATTGCCGACGAGCAGTAAATTAAAGAAACAGCATTGTTCTTTCACTCAAAGTCAATGACAAAAAAAGTACCCAACCTTACACTGCTCAGCGACAAAAAGAATGAAAAAAAACCATGAGAAATTGCAGAATTGCAGTCTCAGCATAATCAGCAGATCCTGTTACTGTTGAAATCTCAAAATAAAGTGTTCTTGATTTATAACACAACTACATGTACATTGTATTGCGTTTTATTCTCAAATACTGATGTGGACCGAACTGTGACAATTGGAGTATGTTTAGTGATACAGCCTTTTGACCGAACTGTGACAATTGGAGTATGTTTAGTGATACAGTCTTTTGCACACGCTCTTCTGCTGTAGTTCCATACGAATTGTGTTTCCCAGTCACGTTGCTTTTTATTACATCCAAAATGTTATTGATATGAAACATGACTATTGTCATGGTATTACACCTTTAAGTGCAGGAAACGAGGTTACTTGCATTTGCAAACAGTGTAGATCCATATCAGAGAATTCCCAGAGGAGCCTTCTGATCATGGTCTGCAGTTTTCTTTCATTCAAAATCATTCAGCAAATTTAAGCCTTTCATACTAAATGGACTTTACTGTTAGACACTGGTGGATCATACCACTTTGACTATTCAGCATTCGAAGGGTATTATATCCTGGGCACAGCTGTGGTTACCGTATATAAGGCTTCTCTCTTCGCTGGTATTGAACATTGAACAGCAAGACTGACAGTGTTAGTAACGTCTGTCTTGTGTTGCCACTGATTCACGGATCGTTAGAGGCGCTTACAGTGATCAATTGTATTTAGTTTTTAATTATTCTCACTGTGTAATTAACACTCCTAGAATCAATTGTCAGTGCGTAAGTGTGGATTTAATTGTAAAATGGGAATATATGTGCAAAACAGTTGTGATTCAGGTTATTGGCTGCTACAAGCGACACTGTGGTGCCCTTTGCAAACAGTATGGATCCAGATGAGACGCCGAGTAACTCAACGCCGAGTAACTCAACGCCGAGTAACCCAACGCCGAGTAACTCAACGTCTCATCAGGATCCACACTGTTTGACGCGCTGGGTATGGTTTTTGTTTTTAAAAAAAAATAAAAAAATAATTGCAGACAGCTCCAGAGTACACCCTGAAGCACAAGATAATCTGACCGCATTCCCTCGTAGGCTACTTTTAGACCTAACCTCTTTTAATAAATCTAGCGAAAAGGAGTTTTTACTAGAGAAAAGGAAACTAATAGAAGTGTGTATTTTTTAAACCTATGTGATAAATAGAGCATTTGCTCCATGGGAGCAAATGCTCTATTTATCACAATGGTTTCAAAAATGACTTTTACAGAGGCGTCAAAAATCGTCCAAATGAGATAATAGGTTAACTATTTCCTTCATATAAACATGGTTTCACGCATTCGCAAACAGAGAAGATCCAGATCAGACGGCTCGTCTGATCAGGGTCTGCTCTATTTGTTAGTTGAATTTGATATATCTGTTTCTTTACTTTCTAAAATGGCTAATGATCCACCTTCCATATTTCATCATAACCATTTTCTCCATAAATATTCAGTGGGTATTGGAATTTGGAATAAACAAAGAACAGGGAATGGGTTAACAGACGAGATTTATTTGGCGGCAAAAGGGTTTATTTAACATCGCACTTCGTTCGTAATCTTTAATTACTTTCATGAAAAAAACTTGTAAATATTTCGAAACTACATCTATCCAATATTGAAATTAAACAAGTCCTAGCTTTGTTGAGTGATAAGTCTATATAACATATCTACACGACATGCCAGTAAATACAGTAAAACTCCTAGATTTGTTGAGTGATACGTCTATATTATATATCTACACGACATGCCAGTAAATACAGTAAAACTCCCTAGATTTGTTGAGTGATACGTATATATAATATATCTACACGACATGCCAGTAAATACAGTAAAACTCCTCTTAGGCGACCACAAAACGACGTCTAATTGTGGCTCTGATATGCAGGTGGTGGCTGAATGCTATACGAAGGTAATGCAGAAAGCTCCCACAGGATCACCTGCTATTAAAGACAGATGTGTAAGTTCGCCCAGGATCAACTGCTATTAAAGACAGATGTGTAAGCTCGCACAGGATCACCTGCTATTTAAGACAGATGTGTAAGTTCGCCCAGGATCACCTGCTATTAAAGACAGATGTGGAAGCTCGCACAGGATCACCTGCTATTAAAGACAGATGTGGAAGCTCGCACAGGATCACCTGCTATTAAAGACATAAAGTGGTCGCTTTACAGAGGTTTTACTGTAAATCTTATTCGTGATCATTGGTAGTCCTTTTATACAGTAGAACCTGTCCTAACCGGACATTCATTTATTGAACACATGCGTCTTAAAAACAGGTGGTTGCTTATAGCAGGACAAAAGTAGTACAGAAAGCTCCTATAGGAGCATTCTGTATTACCTTTGGCCTTCATTAAGCTATCACCTGCCTTACAGATCCGTAATTAGACATGGCCGTTTAAGACAGGTTCTACTTATGTATCGGCCGCTGTCTGGGGAAAAGGGTCTTATTGCATTGCAAACAGTATACACTCCGATGCGGCGCTTTGTTTAGGGTCTATAGTGTTTGTCGCTCATCAGAATATGTAGTAAATTGTTCTTCATCTTTCCAAAATTATAAAGCTGACGTTTAATCTGGGTCTAACTTGTTTGCAATGCATTAAGATGACTTTTCTTAGTGACCGTCTCATATGTCATATGTATGGTCATTAACAAAACAGAACAACGTCCCAAATTAATATAATATCTATGGTTACTAATAAATACATCTAGACACAACCTGTGATTTAAATTTGTCATATCTAAATATATCTACACAAACTGCGATTTAAATTGGACAGAATTATATATATCTACACAAGTTAAGATAATCAATGATAAATATATCCACACATCCTCGAACAGGTTGCAATCAAATATATCTAAACAGCATCCTATTAAACTAAATCATATGCATAATCATTGATAAATATATCAACACAGACTCCAACTGAGACAGGCTGCAATCAAACACATCTTCACAATATCCTATTAAATAATACCCATGGTCATCCAATTGAAAAAGGCTGCATTCCAATATATCTGAACAACATCCTATCAAAAGTCATATCCATCGTCTTTGAGAAATCTATCAACACAGCCACCAATTGAAACAATTTCCATTCAATTATATCTTCACGATATCTTATTAAAATGTATCATAGTCAGGTCCAGCTTAACGTTAATAAATCTATGATTTTTAAATGAAAGTGTAACATGACAAACAGTGCAGACCCTGATAAGAGTGCTCCTCTAGGAGCCCTCTCATCTGGGTCTATACTGTTTTCAAATGAAATAAGTGACTCGTTACCAGCACTAAAATGGCTAAATAGCATCATATTAACATGCTATTATTTCATATTCATATAGTCACTACCCATTGAATTGACGTCAAGGTCAAAATAGCATGCTCCCATGATAGTTTACTAAATCGTTTCTGAAAGAGACATCTCTGTCAACAAGCAATTTTAGAGACGTCAGCAATGTTTATTTTGTTTAATATTTACATATTTATTCTTTTCTACAGGGCTATTCCTATACGGTGATATTACATCTACTCCGAAAAGCTACATGTGGAATATAAGAACTAATTTCCTGCTGAGACAGTGAAAAACATTCTTTGTGGATTAGTTTCATAAAGTGTCTCAGTTCAAATTATTGAGGAAAAATGCCTAAAATATCTGTAATGTAAGGATTTGCAACTGTTATCCTGTTATTAGAAATAAACGTATATTGCAAACCAACATGGGTTGTGTGAATGTGAAACTACACCCTAGAAAATTTTCAAAAATAACGCAGAAATCTTGTTTGACATCCAATAAACCCCCTGTGCTCAGTGATGGACAAAAGGCGGTACTCAGAAACAACTGGCAAGTGTTGAAAATACACGTGGTGAATGTGGGAATTATAACATTCGTAAGGTATGCTTTTAAATAGTTCTGTCTAGTATTAAACTTGTTTAACCCATTCACACCTACTGTAGCCTATTGACGCCTCTGTAAAAGTCATTTTAAACCATTATGAAATAGATCATTTGCTCCATAGGAGCAAATGCACTTTTTATAATAATTCTTTCAAAACTACACAACCCTAAAAGTTTCCTTTTCTCTAGTAAATGCTCCTTTTTGTTAGAGTTTTTCAAAGAGGTTGGGTCTAAAATAGGCTAGGAGTGAATGGGTTAACCATTTACATCATGAACATTCATGTAACAAAGCATGACTGTACGGACATTACGTCACTGAATATATATATTGGCATGATGAACAAGGGCAGTAGTCCATTGTGAAAACACAATGAACAATCAGATATGGTTTCATATACAAACCGAGCAGACCCTGGTAACACGGCTCCTACAGTTGCCGCCTGATCTGGGTCTACTCTGTTTGCCAAGAGGTCAAAATGCTTCTGTTTGAGGTAAAGTATTAACTAGTATAACCTTAATCTTCTATACTTTTAGGATCGAGTCTATAATAAATGCGGAAAATAGTAAGCAAACAGTGCAGACGCTAATCAATGTGTCTCCTCGGGAGTCCTCACATCTGAGCATACACTGTTTGCACGTTGTTTGCACATTGAACATAAATGGATTTATAAGCATTTCTTGTCGGTAGAAAATGTCTTGTATCACAGATTCCAAAGATGGCCTTCGAACATATTTTTTTTATCAAAGATGTATGTAAAGATTGTGTCAGACACTTTTGATAGAATTTGGTGTCTGATCTGAACCCATATTAGAATCCGGTGTCTCAACAGAACCCATATTGGAATTTAGTGTCTCATCTGAGCCCATATTAGAATGTAGTGTCTCATCTGAGCCCATATTAGAATTTAGTGTCTCATCTGAGCCCATACTAGAATTGAGTGTCTCATCTGAGCCCATATTAGAATTGAGTGTCTCATCTGAACCCATATTAGAATGTAGTGTCTCATCTGAACCCATATTAGAATTGAGTGTCTCATCTGAACCCATATTAGAATGTAGTGTCTCATCTGAACCCATATTAGAATTGAGTGTCTCATCTGCACCCATATTAGAGTGTAGTGACTCATCTGAACCCATATTAGAGTGTAGTGACTCATCTGAACCCATATTAGAATGTAGTGTCTGATCTGAGCCCATATTAGAATGTAGTGACTCATCTGAACCCATATTAGAGTGTAGTGACTCATCTGAACCCATATTAGAATTGAGTGTCTCATCTGAGCCCATATTAGTAAATTCATAAATCGCATGCTAAAGGCTACACTAATTTGATCCAAACATGACCAAACTCTGATGGGTTGCAATATTTATTTGGAAAATTATTGTCCCAAAGTAAAGATCATGCACTGTATATAATGATTTATTTGCATACTATTGCGTGCACGGGGATCAAACAACAAGTTATGACACAATTTAACCTTTTCCCTTATACAATTTCTCGCTGTTTCTACGAGTCTCTCACGGTCTGTCTCTACGACGCTCACGGTCTGTCTCTACGAGTCTCTCACGGTCTGTCTCTACGACGCTCACGGTCTGTCTCTACGAGTCTCTCACGGTCTGTCTCTACGTGTCTCTCACGGCCTGTCTCTACGAGTCTCTCATGGTCTGTCTCTACGACGCTCACGGTCTGTCTCTATGAGTCTCTCACGGTCTGTCTCTACGACGCTCACGGTCTGTCTCTACGAGTCTCTCACGGTCTGTCTCTACGAGTCTCTCACGGCCTGTTTCTACGAGTCTCACGGTCTGTCTCTACGACGCTCACGGTCTGTCTCTACGAGTCTCTGACGGTCTGTCTCTACGAGTCTCTGACGGTCTGTCTCTACGAGTCTCTGACGGTCTGTCTCTACGAGTCTCTGACGGTCTGTCTCTACGTGTCGCTCACGGTCTGTCTCTACGAGTCTCTGACGGTCTGTCTCTACGAGTCTCTGACGGTCTGTCTCTACGTGTCGCTCACGGTCTGTCTCTACGAGTCTCTCACGGTCTGTCTCTACGAGTCTCTCACGGTCTGTCTCTACGAGTCTCTCACGGTCTGTCTCTACGAGTCTCTGACGATCTGTCTCTACGTTTCTCTCACGGTCTGTCTCTACGTTTCTCTCACGGTCTGTCTCTACGAGTCTCTGACGGTCTGTCTCTACGTGTCTCTGACGGTCTGTCTCTACGAGTCTCTGACGGTCTGTCTCTACGAGTCTCTGACGGTCTGTCTCTACGAGTCTCTCACGGTCTGTCTCTACGTGTCTCTCACGGTCTGTCTCTGCGTGTCTCTCACGGTCTGTCTCTACGTGTCTCTCACTGTCTGTCTCTACGAGTCACTCACGGTCTGTCTCTACGAGTCTCTCGCGGTCTGTCTACGAGTCTCTCACGGTCTGTCTCTATGTGTCTCTCACGGTCTGTCTCTACATGTACGAGTCTCTGACGGTCTGTCTCTACGTGTCTCTTACGGTCTGTCTCTACGTGTCTCTCGCGGTCTGTCTCTGCGAGTCTCTCGCGGTCTGTCTCAACGTGTCTCTCACGGTCTGTCTCTACGTGTCTCTCACGGTCTGTCTCTACGAGTCACTCACGGTCTGTCTCTACGTGTCTCTCACGGTCTGTCTCTACGTGTCTCTCACGGTCTGTCTCTACGTGTCTCTGACGGTCTGTCTCTACGTGTCTCTCACGGTCTGTCTCTACGTGTCTCTCACGGTCTGTCTCTACGAGTCTCTCACGGTCTGTCTCTACGACTCTCACGGTCTGTCTCTACGAGTCTCTCACGGTCTGTCTCTACGTGTCTCTCACGGCCTGTCTCTACGTGTCTCTGACGGTCTGTCTCTACGTGTCTCTCACGGTCTGTCTCTACGTGTCTCTCACGGTCTGTCTCTACGTGTCTCTCACGGTCTGTCTCTACGAGTCACTCACGGTCTGTCTCTACGAGTCTCTCACGGTCTGTCTCTACGTGTCTCTCACGGTCTGTCTCTACGTATCTCTCACGGTCTGTCTCTACGTGTCGCTCACGGTCTGTCTCTACGAGTCTCTCACGGTCTGTCTCTACGTGTCTCTCGCGGTCTGTCTCTACGTGTCTCTCACGGTCTGTCTCTACGTGTGTCTCACGGTCTGTCTCTACGAGTCTCTCACGGTCTGTCTCTACGTGTCTCTCACGGTCTGTCTCTACGAGTCTCTCACGGTCTGTCTCTACATGTACGTGTCTCTCACGGTCTGTCTCTACATGTACGAGTCTCTGACGGTCTGTCTCTACGTGTCTCTCACGGTCTGTCTCTACGAGTCTCTCACGGTCTGTCTCTACATGTACGTGTCTCTCACGGTCTGTCTCTACGTGTCTCTCACGGTCTGTCTCTACGTTTCTCTCACGGTCTGTCTCTACGAGTCTCTGACGGTTTGTCTCTACGAGTCTCTCACGGTCTGTCTCTACGTGTCTCTCACGGTCTGTCTCTACGTGTCTCTCACGGTCTGTCTCTACGAGTCTCTCACGGTCTGTCTCTACGTGTACGAGTCTCTCACGGTCTGTCTCTACGAGTCTCTCACGGTCTGTCTCTACATGTACGAGTCTCTGACGGTCTGTCTCTACGTGTCTCTCACGGTCTGTCTCTACGTGTCTCTCACGGTCTGTCTCTACATGTACGAGTCTCTGACGGTCTGTCTCTACGTGTCTCTCACGGTCTGTCTCTACGAGTCTCTCACGGTCTGTCTCTACATGTACGAGTCTCTCACGGTCTGTCTCTACATGTCTCTCACGGTCTGTCTCTACGAGTCTCTGACGGTCTGTCTCTACGAGTCTCTCACGGTCTGTCTCTACGAGTCTCTCACGGTCTGTCTCTACGTGTCTCTCACGGTCTGTCTCTACGAGTCTCTCACGGTCTGTCTCTACGTGTCTCTGACGGTCTGTCTCTACGAGTCTCTGACGGTCTGTCTCTACGAGTCTCTGACGGTCTGTCTCTACGTGTCTCTTACGGTCTGTCTCTACGAGTCTCTGACGGTCTGTCTCTACGAGTCTCTGACGGTCTGTCTCTACGAGTCTCTGACGGTCTGTCTCTACGAGTCTCTCACGGTCTGTCTCTACGTGTCTCTCACGGTCTGTCTCTACGAGTCTCTGACGGTCTGTCTCTACGAGTCTCTGACGGTCTGTCTCTACGTGTCTCTCACGGTCTGTCTCTACGTGTCTCTCACGGTCTTTCAGGGTATGTCTCTACAATTTCTGCCTATACCAAAAGTCCCTGTATACGAATGCATTATAAACATTCAGTTAACTAATATCCATGATGTCATTTTTCTGACATGAACATTCCACAGGGAAAGGGTTAAACCCTTCTCCCAGATGTAATTAAACAGTTGGTACTACACGTTCATGCCTGCAGAGATATATATGGTATACTCTAGATATCACAGACATATATAATAATACTGTAGATAGTAGATATGTGTATAATACACACTGTAGATAGTAGATATGTGTATAATACATAATGTAGATAGTAGAGATTTGTATAATACACACTATAGATAGTAGATATGTGTATAATACATAATGTAGATAGTAGATATTTGTATAATACACACTGTAGATAGTAGATATGTGTATAATACACACTGTAGATAGTAGATATGTGTATAATACACACTGTAGATAGTAGATATGTGTATACTAAATACTGTAGATAGTAGAGATGTGAATACTACATTACAAATAGTAGAGGTGTATTTACTACTTTACAGATAGTAGAGATGTATTTACTATATTACAGATAGTAGAGATGTTCATGCATACTGAAGATAGTAGATAAAATCTATAATACAAGTGTGGTGTAAATGGCAAAATATGTGTTTAAATCATACTGTGCATAACTGGTACATATGTGTATAATGGGTAACGTATATATACTGAGTATCGTAATTACAGGTATAATACATACTGTAGAAAGTGATAATACATACAATATAATATACTGTTGATATACACTCAATATTTCATTTCATTAACCAAGAAGAAGAACAGTACGATATAAACAAACTGCAGTAGAGCCCTATTGTAAAACATTTAAAAAAAATTATAAAAATAGGTATATTTAGACAGTTGGCTGCTTAATGCTGAGTGAAAGTCATGTAGAAAACTCGTTTGTACGCCCGGTTAAGAAGCGTTTTAGAAATCTGCTGTATATCATATCCAAACTATACTCCATGTATATTCATGTAAGAAATAATGAAATGGTGATTATTAATTGGGTTAGTGGTTGTAATAACACATGCACATTGGCTGGTGTGTTTGACATTGCCGGAAGCTGTAGACTATCATATCTATATTATATCATAAGCAAACAGAGCAGAACCTGATCAAACCGCTCCTATGGGAGCCGTCTGATCGGGGTCTAGTCTGTTTGCAAAGGCGTAGACATGCTTATTTATGGAGTAAAGTGTGTTAACTGATGATGGACAACACAAACTAACAGATGAAGAATAAACCGATAATTAGAAAAATGTCATACCAGTACATGACTACGTTTATCATGGGAGACATCAAATCGCGCTGCGCTTTCTAGACTCAATCGCTAAAGTCTGTTCGGTGTCTGGGTCTAAGCTGTTTCTTAATGTCAGCCAGGTTATCATTAGTAGACATGACAAGGGTTATACAGTCAATAATATCAACAGATGCTCATTTGTGCCAGATAATTCTAGATTGTGTAATTTGAAATCCTGCTTTTATAACAAATCAATTTACAGTCCGGTTAGGTTAGTTAATAGAGCGCTGGTTTCGGAATCAATCGCCAGCCGTGGCATACAGAAGAACCTCTCTATAACGGCCACTAAATTGTGGTAATTATTTGGTTTTGGGGCAGGTGGTCACTTAAAGCAAGTTGAAAGTAAAACAGAACGCTCCGTTTTACTTTCACTTTGCTATAAGCAACCACCTGCCTTTAACGCAAAATACTTGATGTAATTAAATGGCCGTTATAGAGAGGTTTTGCTGTACATGTATCTGACAGGGCAATATATAAAGGTGCGTACATAAATACATGTTCTAACATCGTTATTTCTCTACCAAAACCTATGTTGTGACCAGTCTCGTCGAGACGATTCGAAACAGTGGTCACAACGTAGGGTTTGGTGGAGAAATAAAGAAGTTGTTCTTGAAAGCGTTTGAATGCACGCATCTTATCTGGACTTCCGTATCAAAGACGTTCAACTTTGAACTAGTGTCTCCATTACTATCGCTTTGTAATATAAATAGAATGCCATATACATGTACTATGATTGGCCTACCCAATGTCATCGTCTCCCCATAATTGTAATGATATTGATATTGAGAGTACAAGTGTGCTTTAGATTAACTAAAGCACACATGTACTCTCACTTCATAAAAGAATTCGAGTAGCTCCTGGAGCTTTCTGCATTACTTTCATCCTGCATTAAGATACCACCTGTCTTTATGGACATGTATGTTTTATAAAATGGTCGCTTTAGAGGGGGTTTGCTGTACGTATTGGTTATGTCTCTATGTATTGAATAAGGATTAGTCCTACAATAACACTGCGGCTTTAACCCTTTCTTTCATAAATACGCCTTTCTACGCCTTATAAAAAGTGACTCCGATCAGACGGCTCCATGGTCTATTATTTTTGTTGATCCTGCTGTTTCTGCCATGATAAAAAAAATCCTGTCGTAACCCAATAATCCATAAATACGCCTTTCTACGCCTTGCAAACAGAGTAGACCCAGATCAGACAGTTCCTATAGTAGCTGTCTGATCAGGGAGTGCTGGGCTTGCTTATGATATAAACATGTTTGCTTATAGTATATAATATGATATAATTATGTTTGCTTATAATATAATTATGTTTGTTTATTTATGTTTGCTTATGATATAATACGTGATAATGATATGTAGTTACTACCATGGTCCGTAGATAGTGTAATGTTTATAACATTTATATGCATGAAGTAAAGTGATAATATAACCATATTTAATTTGTCAAAATGGTTTGCTGTAGCCGATTTATCAATTCTGTGAACATGTTCGAAATTAAGGTTGTCTATTTCAGCATGTTTGAAACAAGGTCATCATGATCGAATCCAGATTTGTAAATTATTTCAGCATGTTCGAATCAAGACCGGACTTGAAAGAAGTGTTCACAACCTTCCGGGGAAAGAACATGACGGAGCTGAAGCACTCTGGGCTCATTCGTGCTCATGCACTCAGGGTGATGACCACTGTGGACAAGTGTTTTGCTAGACTCGAGGAACCATCAAACTTCGTCAACTTTCTCAGAGATCTTGGTGCCCAGCACAGACAGTATAAAGTGACCTTAAATCAAATACAGGTTTGTTGTGTAAATTTTCTTCTTCTTTTTTTTGGCTTTTTACACTTTTTTGCTCTTTTTGCTTTTTTGTTTTTGAGTTATGAATGAAGATTTGAACTATTTATTCCATACGGATACCTATTGGCATCTTTGCAAACAGACACTTTATAGTACAGACACTTTATAGTACAGACACTTTATAGTACAGACACTTTATAGTACAGACACTTTATAGTACAGACAGACACTTTATAGTACAGACACTTTATAGTACAGACACTTTATAGTACTAGTACCTATTGGCATCTTTACAAACAGACACTTGATAGTACTACTACCTATTGTATGTATTATACACACAGACACTTTATAGTACTAGTACCTATTGGCATCTTTACAAACAGACACTTGATAGTACTACTACCTATTGTATGTATTATACACACAGACACTTTATAGTACTACTACCTATTGGCATCTTTACAAACAGACACTTGATAGTACTACTACCTATTGTATGTATTATACACACAGACACTTTATAGTACTACTACCTATTGGCATCTTTACAAACAGACACTTGATAGTACTACTACCTATTGTATGTATTATACACACAGACACTTTATAGTACTAGTACCTATTGTATGTATTATACACACAGACACTTTATAGTACTACTACCTATTGTATGTATTATACACACAGACACTTTATAGTACTAGTACCTATTGTATGTATTATACACACAGACACTTTATAGTACTACTACCTATTGTATGTATTATACAAACAGACACTTTATAGTACTAGTACCTATTGTATGTATTATACACACAGACACTTTATAGTACTACTACCTATTGTATGTATTATACAAACAGACACTTTATAGTAGTACTACCTATTGTATGTATTATACACACAGACACTTTATAGTAGTACTACCTATTGTATGTATTATACACACAGACACTTTATAGTACTACTACCTATTGTATGTATTATACACACAGACACTTTATAGTACTACTACCTATTGTATGTATTATACAAACAGACACTTTATAGTACTACTACCTATTGTATGTATTATACACACAGACACTTTATAGTACTACTACCTATTGTATGTATTATACACACAGACACTTTATAGTACTACTACCTATTGTATGTATTATACACACAGACACTTTATAGTACTACTACCTATTGTATGTATTATACACACAGACACTTTATAGTACTACTACCTATTGTATGTATTATACACACAGACACTTTATAGTACTAGTACCTATTGTATGTATTATACACACAGACACTTTATAGTACTACTACCTATTGTATGTATTATACACACAGACACTTTATAGTACTACTACCTATTGTATGTATTATACACACAGACACTTTATAGTACTAGTACCTATTGTATGTATTATACAAACAGACACTTTATAGTACTACTACCTATAGTATGTATTATACACACGGACACTTTATAGTACTACTACCTATTGTATGTATTATACAAACAGACACTTTATAGTACTACTACCTATTGTATGTATTATACACACAGACACTTTATAGTACTAGTACCTATTGTATGTATTATACACACAGACACTTTATAGTACTAGTACCTATTGTATGTATTATACACACAGACACTTTATAGTACTAGTACCTATTGTATGTATTATACACACAGACACTTTATAGTACTACTACCTATTGTATGTATTATACAAACAGACACTTTATAGTACTACTACCTATTGTATGTATTATACACACAGACACTTTATAGTACTACTACCTATTGTATGTATTATACACACAGACACTTTATAGTACTACTACCTATTGTATGTATTATACACACAGACACTTTATAGTAGTACTACCTATTGTATGTATTATACAAACAGACACTTTATAGTAGTACTACCTATTGTATGTATTATACAAACAGACACTTTATAGTACTAGTACCTATTGTATGTATTATACACACAGACACTTTATAGTACTACTACCTATTGTATGTATTATACACACAGACACTTTATAGTAGTACTACCTATTGTATGTATTATACACACAGACACTTTATAGTACTAGTACCTATTGTATGTATTATACAAACAGACACTTTATAGTACTAGTACCTATAGTATGTATTATACACACAGACACTTTATAGTACTACTACCTATAGTATGTATTATACACACAGACACTTTATAGTACTACTACCTATTGTATGTATTATACACACAGACACTTTATAGTACTAGTACCTATTGTATGTATTATACACACAGACACTTTATAGTACTAGTACCTATTGTATGTATTATACACACAGACACTTTATAGTACTACTACCTATTGTATGTATTATACACACAGACACTTTATAGTACTAGTACCTATTGTATGTATTATACACACAGACACTTTATAGTACTACTACCTATTGTATGTATTATACACACATACACTTTATAGTACTACTACCTATTGTATGTATTATACACACAGACACTTTATAGTACTACTACCTATTGTATGTATTATACACACAGACACTTTATAGTACTAGTACCTATTGTATGTATTATACACACAGACACTTTATAGTACTACTACCTATTGTATGTATTATACACACAGACACTTTATAGTACTAGTACCTATTGTATGTATTATACACACAGACACTTTATAGTACTAGTACCTATTGTATGTATTATACACACAGACACTTTATAGTACTACTACCTATTGTATGTATAAACAGACACTTTATAATACTACTACCTATTGTATGTATTATACACACAGACACTTTATAGTACTAGTACCTATTGTATGTATTATACAAACAGACACTTTATAGTACTACTACCTATTGTATGTATTATACACACAGACACTTTATAGTACTAGTACCTATTGTATGTATTATACACACAGACACTTTATAGTACTAGTACCTATTGTATGTATTATACACACAGACACTTTATAGTACTAGTACCTATTGTATGTATTATACACACAGACACTTTATAGTACTAGTACCTATTGTATGTATTATACACACAGACACTTTATAGTACTAGTACCTATTGTATGTATTATACACACAGACACTTTATAGTACTACTACCTATTGTATGTATTATACACACAGACACTTTATAGTACTACTACCTATTGTATGTATTATACACACAGACACTTTATAGTACTACTACCTATTGTATGTATTATACACACAGACACTTTATAGTACTACTACCTATTGTATGTATTATACACACAGACACTTTATAGTACTACTACCTATTGTATGTATTATACACACAGACACTTTATAGTACTACTACCTTTTGTATGTATTATACAAACAGACACTTGATAGTACTACTACCTATTGTATGTATTATACACACAGACACTTGATAGTACTACTACCTATTGTATGTATTATACACACAGACACTTTATAGTACTACTACCTATTGGCATCTTTACAAACAGACACTTGATAGTACTACTACCTATTGTATGTATTATACACACAGACACTTTATAGTACTAGTACCTATTGTATGTATTATACACACAGACACTTTATAGTACTACTACCTATTGTATGTATTATACACACAGACACTTTATAGTACTAGTACCTATTGTATGTATTATACACACAGACACTTTATAGTACTACTACCTATTGTATGTATTATACAAACAGACACTTTATAGTACTAGTACCTATTGTATGTATTATACACACAGACACTTTATAGTACTACTACCTATTGTATGTATTATACACACAGACACTTTATAGTAGTACTACCTATTGTATGTATTATACAAACAGACACTTTATAGTACTAGTACCTATTGTATGTATTATACACACAGACACTTTATAGTACTAGTACCTATTGTATGTATTATACACACAGACACTTTATAGTACTACTACCTATTGTATGTATTATACACACAGACACTTTATAGTACTAGTACCTATTGTATGTATTATACACACAGACACTTTATAGTACTACTACCTATTGTATGTATTATACAAACAGACACTTTATAGTACTAGTACCTATTGTATGTATTATACACACAGACACTTTATAGTACTACTACCTATTGTATGTATTATACAAACAGACACTTTATAGTAGTACTACCTATTGTATGTATTATACACACAGACACTTTATAGTAGTACTACCTATTGTATGTATTATACACACAGACACTTTATAGTACTACTACCTATTGTATGTATTATACACACAGACACTTTATAGTACTACTACCTATTGTATGTATTATACAAACAGACACTTTATAGTACTAGTACCTATTGTATGTATTATACACACAGACACTTTATAGTACTACTACCTATTGTATGTATTATACACACAGACACTTTATAGTACTACTACCTATTGTATGTATTATACACACAGACACTTTATAGTACTACTACCTATTGTATGTATTATACACACAGACACTTTATAGTACTACTACCTATTGTATGTATTATACACACAGACACTTTATAGTACTAGTACCTATTGTATGTATTATACACACAGACACTTTATAGTACTACTACCTATTGTATGTATTATACACACAGACACTTTATAGTACTACTACCTATTGTATGTATTATACACACAGACACTTTATAGTACTAGTACCTATTGTATGTATTATACAAACAGACACTTTATAGTACTACTACCTATAGTATGTATTATACACACAGACACTTTATAGTACTACTACCTATTGTATGTATTATACAAACAGACACTTTATAGTACTACTACCTATTGTATGTATTATACACACAGACACTTTATAGTACTAGTACCTATTGTATGTATTATACACACAGACACTTTATAGTACTAGTACCTATTGTATGTATTATACACACAGACACTTTATAGTACTAGTACCTATTGTATGTATTATACACACAGACACTTTATAGTACTACTACCTATTGTATGTATTATACAAACAGACACTTTATAGTACTACTACCTATTGTATGTATTATACACACAGACACTTTATAGTACTACTACCTATTGTATGTATTATACACACAGACACTTTATAGTACTACTACCTATTGTATGTATTATACACACAGACACTTTATAGTAGTACTACCTATTGTATGTATTATACAAACAGACACTTTATAGTAGTACTACCTATTGTATGTATTATACAAACAGACACTTTATAGTACTAGTACCTATTGTATGTATTATACACACAGACACTTTATAGTACTACTACCTATTGTATGTATTATACACACAGACACTTTATAGTAGTACTACCTATTGTATGTATTATACACACAGACACTTTATAGTACTAGTACCTATTGTATGTATTATACAAACAGACACTTTATAGTACTAGTACCTATAGTATGTATTATACACACAGACACTTTATAGTACTACTACCTATAGTATGTATTATACACACAGACACTTTATAGTACTACTACCTATTGTATGTATTATACACACAGACACTTTATAGTACTACTACCTATTGTATGTATTATACACACAGACACTTTATAGTACTAGTACCTATTGTATGTATTATACACACAGACACTTTATAGTACTACTACCTATTGTATGTATTATACACACAGACACTTTATAGTACTAGTACCTATTGTATGTATTATACACACAGACACTTTATAGTACTACTACCTATTGTATGTATTATACACACAGACACTTTATAGTACTACTACCTATTGTATGTATTATACACACAGACACTTTATAGTACTACTACCTATTGTATGTATTATACACACAGACACTTTATAGTACTAGTACCTATTGTATGTATTATACACACATACACTTTATAGTACTACTACCTATTGTATGTATTATACACACAGACACTTTATAGTACTAGTACCTATTGTATGTATTATACACACAGACACTTTATAGTACTAGTACCTATTGTATGTATTATACACACAGACACTTTATAGTACTACTACCTATTGTATGTATTATACACACAGACACTTTATAGTACTAGTACCTATTGTATGTATTATACACACAGACACTTTATAGTACTAGTACCTATTGTATGTATTATACACACAGACACTTTATAGTACTACTACCTATTGTATGTATAAACAGACACTTTATAATACTACTACCTATTGTATGTATTATACACACAGACACTTTATAGTACTAGTACCTATTGTATGTATTATACACACAGACACTTTATAGTACTACTACCTATTGTATGTATTATACACACAGACACTTTATAGTACTACTACCTATTGTATGTATTATACACACAGACACTTTATAGTACTACTACCTATTGTATGTATTATACACACAGACACTTTATAGTACTACTACCTATTGTATGTATTATACACACAGACACTTTATAGTACTACTACCTATTGTATGTATTATACACACAGACACTTTATAGTACTACTACCTATTGTATGTATTATACACACAGACACTTTATAGTACTACTACCTATTGTATGTATTATACACACAGACACTTTATAGTACTACTACCTATTGTATGTATTATACACACAGACACTTTATAGTACTACTACCTATTGTATGTATTATACACACAGACACTTTATAGTACTACTACCTATTGTATGTATTATACAAACAGACACTTTATAGTACTACTACCTATTGTATGTATTATACACACAGACACTTTATAGTACTACTACCTATTGTATGTATTATACACACAGACACTTTATAGTACTACTACCTATTGTATGTATTATACAAACAGACACTTTATAGTACTACTACCTATTGTATGTATTATACACACATCTGCTATCTGTACTGTTTTATACATCTCTTATATCTACAGTATGTATTATACACATATATTTACTATCAGTAATGTATTATACATATATATTTACTATCAGTAATGTATTATACCTATCTATAATATCTACAGTATGTATTATACACATATATTTACTATCAGTAATGTATTATACCTATCTATAATATCTACAGTATGTATTATACACATATATTTACTATCAGTAATGTATTATACCTATCTATAATATCTACAGTATGTATTATACACATATATTTACTATCAGTAATGTATTATACACATCTATAATATCTACAGTATGTATTACATGTGTATACACATCTACAATATATGCAGTATGTATTACATGTGTATACACATCTACAATATCTGCAGTATGTATTACATGTGTATACATATCTACAATATCTGCAGTATGTATTACATGTGTATACACATCTACAATATCTGCAGTATGTATTACATATTACAGCTCCTACAGAGATAATATAGACTTGACAAGAGGACCAGGCACTGATCAGACGACCCATACAGAGATAATATAGACGTGACAAGAGGACCAGGCACTGGTCAGACGACCCCTACAGGGATAATATAGACTTGACAAGAGGACCAGACACTGATCAGACGACCCCTACAGAGATAATATAGACTTGACAAGAGGACCAGGCACTGGTCACTCCTACAGGGATAATATAGACTTGACAAGAGGACCAGGCACTGATCAGACGACCCCTACAGAGATAATATAGACTTGACAAGAGGACCAGGCACTGGTCACTCCTACAGGGATAATATAGACTTGACAAGAGGACCAGGCACTGATCAGACGACCCCTACAGAGATAATATAGACGTGACAAGAGGACCAGGCACTGATCAGACGACCCCTACAGGGATAATATAGACTTGACAAGAGGACCAGACACTGATCAGACGACCCCTACAGGGATAATATAGGCTTGACAAGAGGACCAGGCACTGATCAGACGACCCCTACAGGGATAATATAGACGTGACAAGAGGACCAGGCACTGATCAGACGACCCCTACAGGGATAATATAGGCTTGACAAGAGGACCAGGCACTGATCAGACAGCTCCTACAGAGATAATATAGGCTTGACAAGAGGACCAGGCACTGATCAGACAGCTCCTACAGAGATAATATAGGCTTGACAAGAGGACCAGGCACTGATCAGACAGCTCCTACAGGGATAATATAGACTTGACATGAGGACCAGACACTGATCAGACGACCCCTACAGGGATAATATAGGCTTGATTCTACAGTGTCCATCAGTGCTAAAATACATGTAGTCATGTGTCCATATGATATTATAACAATTCATCTAATTAATGTTCATGAGTGTCATCATTTTTTACATGAATTCGATGGGGTAAAATAGGGTAGTTTGTTTGTTTGTAAACTATTAGGCGAACAGTGCAGTACTTGATCGGACATTCCTCTCGTCGGGTTCCACAGGTCCAGCTAAGATGCGTATATTTACACATTTTCAAGAATAGCTCCTTGATTTCTCCACCAACCCCTATACTGTGACCACTCTTTAGAATCGTCGATACGATTCTAAAGAGTGGTCACAGGATAGGGTTCGGTGGAGAAATGGCGATTTTATTATTTTGGTACGCACTTTTATCTATAGCTGTGGTTCTACAATGTTTGCTTGTATTCCTAGTAAGAGGCGCTGTAGAGAGATGGATCATTATCGTGCTAGGTAATACCAGTATGTTATCAGAACGAATCATAATATTTAATTTTAACCCCTTCCTCCATATAAACGTTTTTCCTGCATTTGCAAACAGGATAGACTCAGATCAGACAGCTCCTATAAAGAGTTTAATAGTTCTATTTCTTTACTTTCTAAAATGGCTACAATATTCTACCTTCCATATTTCATTGTTACTGTTTTGTCCATGAAATTCGGGATAAAGGTTTATTTTAACGTGGCGTTTTTATTAACCCTTTCGACGCCAAATATCTAATTGTACTCTGCTTCCTATTTTTTTTCTTAAAAGAAAATATTGTCGGTAAAAGGGAGAATGCAAACTTCGAAAGAATAATATTAAGCTAACACCTGTCTTACAGGCCCATGATTATACCTCCTTTTGATGACCGCTTAAGACATGTTCTATCGTATTCTGCATCCGATTGTTTCAAAAACACATGTCGGTAAAAGGTAGATTGCAAATAGCATAGGAATAAACCACAGATATACAGTAGTCTTAAGCGCTCATTTATTTATTAAACATATGGTGTTAAATCGCAGACAGGGCAACAATAATGCAGAAAACTTCTATAGGAGTTTTCTGCATTACTTTTGCCCTGCATTAAGCTACCACCTGTCTTACAGATCCATAATTAGACTTCTTTTTGATGGCCGCTGAAGTCAGGTTCTACTGTAGAGCTAAACAATGAGACCGCCTTGTCGCCGGCTTCTTGACGACACTGGCGATTAAAGAGCTAAGCAAATATAGGGCATTTTTCTCCAATTTAAAAAACATTCTCAGCGTCTTCTTTTGCTTGGTTACTCTTAAATAATCACCCTGATCTCAAAAGCATACGTTCTTAATGCAAGTGACTATGGTACTCTCAATTCGTTCTTCACACCCGTGATTGATGGTTTAAGATATTAACTTGGAACTAGGACATAAGCCTCGGTAGTTGATTGATAAAACGAGGTCTGTATATACAGGTCTTGAAAATTTTGTTGAAGAGTTGAGAAACGATACCAGCAAGATAGCTGGGTCAGTCGTTAGATTTGTCAATAGATATAATGATACCAGCAAGATAGCTGGGTCAGTCGTTAGGTTTGTCAATAGATATAACGATACCAGCAAGATAGCTGGGTCAGTCGTTAGGTTTGTCAATAGATATAACGATACCAGCAAGATAGCTGGGTCAGTCGTTAGGTTTGTCAATAGATATAATGATACCAGCAAGATAGCTGGGTCAGTCGTTAGGTTTGTCAATAGATATAACGATACCAGCAAGATAGCTGGGTCAGTCGTTAGGTTTGTCAATAGATATAACGATACCAGCAAGATAGCTGGGTCAGTCGTTAGGTTTGTCAATAGATATAACGATACCAGCAAGATAGCTGGGCCAGTCGTTAGGTTTGTCAATAGATATAATGTCTGAGCATAGTAATACTGATAATAGTAATAAAAATGTATCGGTGTCTGTATGTAAATTTGGTCGGAGGCTATACTATTGAATAAAAGTATTATCGTGAAGATGATGATGATGATGAAGAGAAACTGTAACAGCAGCAGTAATAGTTGTAGCAGTTGTAACAGCAATATTAGTAGCAGTAGCAGTACTAGTGGTAGAATAGTAGTAGTAGCAGTAGTAGTAGTAATAGTAGTAGAAGTAGTAGCAGAAGGAGTAGTAGAAGTAGTAGTAGTGGTGGTAGTAGCAGGAAGAGTAGTAGTAGTAGTAGTAGTAGTAGTAGTAGTAGTAGTAGTAGCAGCAGCAGCAGCAGCAGCAGCAGTTGTAGTGCTCGTAGCAATAGTGATAGTAGCAGTAGCAGTATTAACATTATTACCATGACCATTATTGGTTTACTATTACGAAAACTAGTTTTAAACTACACCATCATTACTCTTACGAGGACATATACTAACTGCCAGATAGCTGACACACAAAACATATAGGACGATTGACAAGCAGGCAAATATATAGACGGACAGATTGACAAACAGCCATATAGATATACAGTAAAACACATTCAAACCAGACTTCTAGTAGAGAAGAAATTAGATACGTTTAGACAGGTGGTTGCCTTATGCAGGGCGAAAGTCATGCAGAAACCTCCTAGAGGAGCTTTCTGTATGACTATCACCCTGCATTAAGCTATCACCTGTCTCCAAGAGACCGATATTTATACTAAATTGAACGTCCGGTCTGGAGAGGGTTTACAATCTACATGTAGTTTGCTGAAGGTAATAAACAGCATTGGCAGGGGCGTAGCTAGCGATGCGCACTTATACGCAACATCAAACTGAAAGGTGAAAACATTATTATGGCCAAAATGGAACAAAGTTCGCAGGCCAGGTGAAAAACGTTCTGTCTAGTTATGTAAGCTTTGACCCATGCCCTTTGATGCGTCTGTAAAAATCACCTTCCAATAGGAGCAAATGCTCTGTTTGTCACAATGGTTTCAAAACTAAACAATTCTAAATGTTCCCAGGGGAGCGAACATGCTCCCCAGAACCCTGTAGTCACGATGCGTACATTGCATTTGGATTCAGCTACATGTACGTTAGTAAAACGGTGCCCAGAGTTTGTAAGAAATGAATAGATGGAGCCGTTACTCTAAATTTTCTATCGACAGAGTATTGCTGTGCCTTTCATCTGTGCCATCAAGACACACATCGAAGAGCACTGGTCGGACGATGTTGAGGAGGCCTGGCGGACATTGCTCGCCATCATGTTCTACCACATGAAAGAAGGCATGGAGCAGAGCAATCTACACACAGTAACCATCAACAAGTCTGCAGAGAGTGTAACATAAGTCTGTACACTGTGTAACATAAGGATTCAGAGTGTAATATAAGTCTGCAGAATGTAATATAAGACTGCAGAGTGTAATATACACATGTAAGTCTGCAGGTAATATAATTATGCAGAGTGTAATATAAGACTCTAGAGTGTAATATATGTCTGCAGAACGTGCAATATATGTTTGTCAGCATGAGACTAAATACAGAGAGTCTGCAGAGAGTCTATAACATAAGTCTGCAGATAAAATAACATAAGTCTACAAATAAAATAACATAAGTCTGTAGAGAAAATAAGTCTATACGTGTATACGTAAGTCTGCATAAGTGTGTAACTTAAGTCGGAAAAGTCTACAGTGTGACATAAGTTTGCAGGTATTGTAACATGAGATTGAAGACAGTGTAACATAAGTCCACAAAGTGGGTAACATAAGTTTGCAAAAAGGTGTAACATAAGTTCGCAAAAGGTGAAACATATGTCCTAAAAAGTGTAACATATGTTCGTAATGGGTGTAACACTACTCCGCAAGGGGTGAATGGAATACTAAGAGAATGTAACAAGTGTCCCCAGACATTGTAATATATGTTCGCAGACAGTGTAATATGGATTCGCAGACAGTGCTATATAATGTCAGCAGACTGTGTAATTTATGTTCATGGACAGTGTAATATGTGTCTACAGACCGTGTAACATGTGTCCGTAGATAGTGTAGTATATGTTCGCAGACAGTGTATAATATGTGTCCACAGACAGTGTAACATGTGTCCGCAAACAGTGTAACATTTGTCCGCAGACTGTGTAATATGTATCTGCAGACTGTGTAATTTGTGTCCGCAGACAGTGTAATATGTGTCCGCATACAATGTAACATGTGTCTGCAGACAGTATAATATGTGTCTGCAAACTGTGTAATATATGTCTAAAGATTCGTCCACAGACAGTGTAACATGTGTTTGCAGACAGTGCAATACGTGCCCACAGACAGTATAACATATATCCACATACAATGTGACATGTGTCTACAGACAGTGTAATAATCATGTGTATGCAGACTGTGTAATATATGTCTGCAGACAGTGTAACATGTGTCCACAGACTGTGTAATATGTATCCGCAGACTGTGTAGTATGTGTCCACAGACCGCAGACTGCGTGATATGTATCCGCAGACTGTAATATGTGTTTACAGACAGTGTAATCTATGTTCTCAGACAGTGTAATATGTGTCCGCAGACTGTGTAATGTGTATCCGCAGACTGCGTAATATGTATCCGCAGACTGTAATATGTGTTCACAGACAGAGAGTGTTACATGATAATATACTCGCATAAACAGTGTTACAAAAATCATCTGTTCGTACATGTATAACATAAGTTTACAAAGAGTATAACATAATATTATTCTCGCAGATAATGTAACAAACTACCTTAGTAAGTGTTAACCCTTTCCCTCATGTAAACGTCTTTTTAAACAAGCAGAGTAGACCTAGATCAAACGGTTCCTGTATGAGCCATCTGACCAAAGTTTCCTTTGTTTTCTTATGCAATTATATAGATCTGTTCCTACAGTTTATGTCTAAGCCGACAATATATACCTTTAACCCATTCCCTCCTATGGGCCATCTCTTTGAATAAATCTACTGAAAAGGAGCATTTACTAGCAAAAAGGAAAAATTTAGAATCGTTTAGTTTTGAAACCATTGTGATAAATAGAGCATTTTCACCTGTGGAGCAAATGCTCTATTTGTCACAATGGTTTCAATAAGTGACTTTTATAGAGGCGTCAGTATGAGAGAATGGTTTAAATAATAAAATACAGTCAATGGATATTCCTGAAGTGATTAATTCACACATGAATGTCCATTAGGGAACTGGTTAATATTTGTACACAGACAGTGTAACATAAACCCTCTGTGAGTTCATGTACAACCGAAGTCCACAAAGAGAGAAACAGAGAAGCATTGAGTATATATTAAATAGAGACGCAGAGACGCATTGAGTATATATTAAATAGAGAAACAGAGAAGCATTGAGTATATATTAAATAGAGACACAGAGACGCATTGAGTATATATTAAATAGAGACACAGAGAAGCATTGAGTATATATTAAATAGAGAAACAGAGAAGCATTGAGTATATATTAAATAGAGAAACAGAGAAGCATTGAGTATATATTAAATAGAGAAACAGAGAAGCATTGAGTATATATTAATTAGAGAAACAGAGGAGCATTGAGTATATATTAAATAGAGAAACAGAGAAGCATTGAGTATATATTAAATAGAGAAACAGAGAAACATTGAGTATATATTAAATAGAGACACAGAGAAGCATTGAGTATATATTAAATAGAGAAACAGAGAAGCATTGAGTATATATTAAATAGAGACACAGAGAAGCATTGAGTATATATTATAGAGAGACACAGAGACGCATTGAGTATATATTAAATAGAGAAACAGAGAAGCATTGAGTATATATTAAATAGAGAAACAGAGAAGCATTGAGTATATATTATAGAGAGACACAGAGAAGCATTGAGTATATATTAAATAGAGAAACAGAGAAGCATTGAGTATATATTAAATAGAGACACAGAGAAGCATTGAGTATATATTAAATAGAGACACAGAGACGCATTGAGTATATATTAAATAGAGAAACAGAGAAGCATTGAGTATATATTAAATAGAGACACAGAGACGCATTGAGTATATATTAAATAGAGACACAGAGACGCATTGAGTATATATTAAATAGAGACACAGAGACGCATTGAGTATATATTAAATAGAGACACAGAGACGCATTGAGTATATATTAAATAGAGAAACAGAGAAGCATTGAGTATATATTAAATAGAGACACAGAGAAGCATTGAGTATATATTAAATAGAGACACAGAGAAGCATTCAGTATATATAACAAAGAGAGAAACAGAGAAGCATTAAGTATATATTATAGAGAGACACAGAGAAGCATTGAGTATATATTAAATAGAGACACAGAGAAGCATTGAGTATATATTAAATAGAGAAACAGAGAAGCATTGAGTATATATTAAATAGAGAAACAGAGAAACATTGAGTATATATTAAATAGAGAAACAGAGAAACATTGAGTATATATTAAATAGAGACACAGAGAAGCATTGAGTATATATTAAATAGAGAAACAGAGAAACATTGAGTATATATTAAATAGAGAAACAGAGAAGCATTGAGTATATATTAAATAGAGAAACAGAGAAACATTGAGTATATACTAAATAGAGAAACAGAGAAACATTGAGTATATATTAAATAGAGAAACAGAGAAGCATTGAGTATATATTAAATAGAGAAACAGAGAAGCATTGAGTATATATTAAATAGAGAAACAGAGAAGCATTGAGTATATATTAAATAGAGAAACAGAGAAGCATTGAGTATATATTAAATTAATCCATATCCTGTTGACCCTTTCCCTCATAGGTTATTTTAGATCTAAACTCTTTCGGCTATTTTTAGAACCAACCGCTTTGAATATATCTACTGAAAAGGAGCATTTACTAGAAAAATGGAACTATTTAGAATCATGTAGTTTTTAAACCATTGTGATAAATAGAGCATTTGCTCCGAATCGCTCAATTTCTTTTTAGAATGTAAACAACGCGGTTTCTACAAAACCTATGTCTAGCCATTATTGCTAGTAATAAGCATTGCTAACACGGATGGGGCTATATTTCTGTATGTGGTTATAGGAAACGGTTTATAGGAATAATCATTTGATGGTCCTTTGCTAAAATGATTGTAATTCCGTAAATAATATGACTGTCAGACGGTCGCAATGTTTTTAAACAATTGGGCCAATATTTGTATAATTATACTTTGTACACAGTAGAGCACATGACTTATTGTCTCAGGTGAGCGATACAGGACCATCATAACTCTCTTGTCTTGTTCATTTATCGTAAAATTTATGTTCATCAAAATGTTCAAAATAACGGCGCAGTTTGAACTCTGTATCAAAATATTTTGGATGAGTAAACTTGTATATTTACGTGCTTTCACTGATCATAAGCCACCATATGGTATGAAATAATGTGGGCCGTTCAAGATAGATAGATAGATATATTTATTTGTGTATATATATATGTCATCAATACAATTACAGTTATACAATTTGACATAACAGTTATCGACTTCTTGTTATTTATATAAAAAAGACATGTTATACATACACAGGATACCCCGTAAAGTTTTTCATCTTATTTCCAACGGGGTCCTATATAGATTTAGCGAAAAAGTTACAATAATTTGAAAATGTATAGACAGAGCAGGCTCAAAACAGTAAATTGAAATTAAAATTTACTGGTCAGGGTCTGCTGAGTCTGTTAATTATGCAAAAAAACGGGAATAAATCTAAAATGAGAGCTTTCTACATACATATGGAGAACTCTATTTTAGTTCAAAACATCTTGAGTGTTTTGGGTGCTAATCATTTCAAGCATTGATGTGCTAATATAGTTATGCGTCGACCTTTATCCCATTCAATAATATATATACGCATTTCCACGTATTTGCAAACAGAGTAGATCAAGATCAGACGGCTCCTATAGGAGCCGTCTGATCAGGGCCTGCTCTGTTTCTTATAGACATTTGTATATCTGATTATGCAGTTTCCACAACAGTGAAAAAAAGCTGTTCCATGTTCATTTGTATTGATTCTGTGTATGCATATTCATGAAGTGATGAAATTGTGATTAAATATGAAACAGAGAATGATTATTGTCCCTAAATAAATTGATTATATGACAGGAATGGTAATTTGTGACGACATCGTCTTACGTGAGAAGATAACCAAACAGAATATTGCGTGAGCCACAGCGAGTCAAAAATCATATTCAGTTCGGCTCCTGAATTTATTGGGTGAGTTGAGGGTCAGTCACTATTCTCTGTCTATCCTTAACCTTTAGTCTGCTATGGACGTATTGGTGAATACCTATGCAAACATTTTTGATCCAGATGAGACGCCGAGTAACTCGGCGTCTCATCAGGATCCACCCTTGCATTTTTGGAGACAAACTGATTATAGCTTGAATTTTGAAAATGTAGTAGGTGAAAGTTTCTGTAAAAATAATTTGCTCAGCAGGCTAAAGGTTAAAGCACAGCTCACATATACTATCAATACTGTTCATTGAATACATAACAAATGCAGTAAACACCCTCTAAAGCAACCATCAAAGATAGATATAAAGCTCGGTCATAGAGTCAGTTGGCTTTTTAATGCTGGGTGGGAGTAATGCAAAAAGCTCCTGCATTAAGCTACAATCTGTCTTAAGACCCATAAAATAATTAGAGCTCTTTTTACGATCAATTAACCCTTTCCCTGTTCTATATTTAGACGAAATTTCAAAACTGACTATTCATGGACAAAAAAGATACAATGAAATATGAACAGTGGAAAATTGTAGCCATTTTAGAATCTAAAGAAACAGATCTGTCAAATTCCATTAGCAAATAGAGCAGACCCCAATCAGACGGCTGGGTCTTCTCTGTTTGCAAATGCGTGAAAACACGTTTATATGAAGGAAAGGGTTAAGACAGGTTTTACTGTGTTGCAGAACAAGTGTTAAACACTACATCCTCGTCATGGCATTAGCAAAATAATAATATATGGACGTAGAAATTGGGTAGCGTTATAACGTAATTGACGTTATTATGACGATTGAAAAAACGTCACGTCGACGTTCAACGTCCTTGGCAACTATTTCAAGAAGTCCATTCTAGTCTTAAGACGATGGACGAAGACGCACAGCAAGAGAATCATGGGTGCTTTTATTGGGTACTGCGTGCTGGCAGGACCATAAATGAACGGGTACGTTTATCTCACATGAGCAGTTTTATTATACGTGTAAATTCATTCCAGTTTACAATGCCTTTGCAAATATGGTAGACCCAGATCAGACAGTTTTCGTAGGAGTAGTTTGATCAGGGTCTGCTCGGTATACTTATATGTTATTGAATACCGTTACTATAAATAGTAACAAAATAGCCGTAGAAAACTGTCATTACGGAGTCATGTGACCAAAGCCATAATGTCCCGGCGGGCCGATTATCCATAATCGGCCCACGATCTTTTTCTCGTGCAATGCGTTGACGTTAGCAACATAGCTCTAGATCTAGATCTATTCAAACATGGCCGGAGAAAGGGGTTTGACGTCGTTGTCAAATCGTATTCTAGATCTGGAAATCTGTAAAGTTTATACAATCGTAAAATTATATTAAAAATCAATTTCTTTATTTGTATCGATCGGTAGGCCTACTACCTAACTTTGTTTATGTTATTCAAAAATGACAGTTGTGACGTCATAATTTCACGTCATCCATCGGAAGTTCTCAAACAAACTTATAAGTTAAAACAGTGTAGTCAAAAGTAAAGTCATCGTTAGTGTTAGTGGTTATTACGTCGGACTACATATTTTTCGACGGGGATTCGAATCCCCATGAAAGTATGACTATTCCTTCCTTATTTTTGCAAAATTATAGATCTCTAGATCTATGTCTGTGGTTTGTTGGGATGTTACATCTACTGTAGATTGTGTTGAAATGAATAGGTGGCATATATATCTATCTAGTAAAATGTTTAAGGTAGGCTATTCAATAAAAAGGTCAAAATATGGCCTGTGTGTGCCTTCTGGCCATAATGGCCAGAAGGCACACCTAGGCCATATTTTAACCTCTTATTACTGACCTGCTTCTCTACTGGATTTCATTGCAATATATTCATTATTTTATACCACGACAGGAATGAGATCAATTAATGTCCATAGTGTCGTGCATGAATATTAAGTAAAAGTGTTGAAACTTTTTGTTACTTAATGCCAAATTCGGTACATTTGTATTTTGAATTGTATCGCTGCTGACTATGACTATGGCTAGACTCCGGGTTTACTCTTTCGTCCCCACATGCTAAATCGTAATAACACATGCAAATAGTTTGAATGCAGATGAAAAGCAGATTAATTCGGCGTTAGAATACAAACTGACACTATGAATAGGTTTTCGATTTGTGCAAGCATATGAGAACCTATTGATCGGGTGTCAAACAGGTAGAAACTCTTATAATGCTTTTTTCGATGGGTCATATGGATCCAAGCTGTGTTGATATGTTAGACGGGATTCGATCAACAAATTAACCCTACTCCCGCTTGTTCAAATGGCTCAGATTGGACTACACTGGCTCAGTGTGGACTACAGTACAACCTGTCCTAAGCGGCCATTCATGTATCGAACAAAGGAGTCTTAAAAAGTCTTAAAAAGTAGTTGATTGCTTAATGCAGGTCATAAGTACTACAGAAAGCTCCTATAGGCGTTTTCTGCATTATTTTTGACCTGCATAAAGCTACCACTTGCCTTGCAGACCAATAATAAAACCTCTTTTTGATGGTCGCTTAAGATAGGTTCTACTGAACTTCCGATTAGAGAAAATATTGATATAAGCTTTTGAGAAACTATTTATTAAATTCAAAAAAATGTTTGGATCCTGATGAGACGCCGAGTTGCTGCGACTAAGCAAATAACTGTCAAGTGTAAAATAAACCACTTTATTTTTGTCATTAGTTTGCAAAATCCAGAAACCGTCTCAGGGAGATGTTTCACGGGCAATACCCGGAGAAGCCATCTTTAAGACCACAGGATCTACTAAATGATACAGGAACCCCGGACATGCATCTTGTCAAGGTCTCTGTTGCCATGGAAACGTCAAAGTTCGGAGCTCCGGCTATTATCTACAAAAAGCGACAGACGGTTCGAGGTAAATTACTACTCTGTCAATCACTGACACATTGACAACTAAGTGTGGGATTCCAAGCATTCAACTTAAGAAATTCTATACATGTAAATGGTATTTTCTCAGCCTACCGTATACTGACTAATAAACGCCCCGTTCAGTTAAACACCTCTTACTTCTGCGGGGGAAAACTAACATATGCGTGATAATGCGTTTATATGAGGGAAAAGGTTAAAATCAAGCTATGAATTTCACCATAATCAGGTCGAATTAAGCTATGAATTTTCTCCATAAGCAAATCAACTCCAGATTTATAAAATTTACTTTAAAACTAACATAGTTCGTCCCTGGGACTTCATCAGAGTATAAAAACAAAATGGTACGTAACCATAGAAAAATACAACGTCACTGACGTCATAAGACGTCGTCAATAGACAAATCAAATGCAATTATTGTATTAACCATTTACCAAGTTTACAAGTTTATTAAGATGAGTCAAGTCCCAATCTAGGCATGTGACATATAGAACATGTACGTATACAACATTGGTTATACATGTATAACAGGAAGAACAGTGTTTATCCCCCTACTCCATAGATACTCTGAAAACAAGTTATGGAGTAAAGGGCTGATATGAAAATACATTAAAAAAATAAAATTAAATAATAATATAAGTTTACACTAAATTGCAAACAATCGAAAAAATAAAGCAATTGAATTTTGAATTTGGGAGAACGAGAATACTAGGATGAATTACAGACATAAATGATTTTCTTACAGAACAATGACAGTTTTAATAATGTTGATTCATATTTACTGTTCATCATATTATTGAAGTTAAATGTGTGAGTAAATTTCCAGAAAGTACTATTCAAATATTTCTTTTTATCTTCTTTGAAAAAGCAGCACTCAAACAGTTATGAAATTCATCACCAAGTACGTTTTTATCACATAAACTACATAAAATATTTGGTTTCTTACGACATTAAACTATCGCCTACTTTCAATGGGCATTTTATGGTTTGTACAGCGAAATTTACAAAACGTGATAGCAAGCTTAAACGGTAAAATATTGAAATAATTTTCAAATTGTAAAGTAGTAATACTATGCCAGTTTTGTAAAAAAAAAAAAAAAAGAAGGTCTTTGAGTTTTGTACGAATAACTGATTTAGAATAAGAAGAAGGAGGTAAATTGTCTCGTGTACGAACTTCATCCAAGGAAAGTTCACTTCACTACGGGTGTACAGAACCTTTGACATGTTAAACAATAAGACACTAATTTTGTCCTGCTTACCATTGACAAGTTTATACAAATAATAAAGTACTCTGGCTTTTATTTGTAAAGAAAGTGGCAAAATTCCAAGCTCTCCATAAATCATACAATTTGGAGTGAACTTGTTCAGATTTAATATTAGTTTACAAAACTGAAGTTGAAAACGATCAACAATATCCAGACTCTCTATGTCCCAAACTTCAGACCCATACATAATGACTGGACCAACCATCACCTCAAACAGACTCATTTGCATATCAATTGGTAAAAACAATTTTCGAGACTTCCTTATAACAGAGAACATTGCTTTTCTTGTCTGGTCTATCAAAAAGTCTTAGTTCTGTGGAATTTACCATTAAAAGAGAACTGCATCCCTAAATATGAAAAGTGATCTACAACTTCCAAATCCTTGTCTTCACATTTAAAAGTTGGAATACCTCTTAACCCTCGTTTACTTTTCCAGAAAACTACAATCTTTATTTTATCTGTGTTTACTTTAAGATCCCACAATTCACAATATTCTGACATGGCATTTAATGCCAGTTGCAAATCTTGAGCATTTTCAGCCAAAATAACAGTATCATCTGCATATAAGAGAATATATAAACGCAACATAATCTCTGTATCATCATCGTTTAAAGCATTATTAATATTTTGAGACAAATAGTGTAAATGACTGTATTTGGTTGACAGTTTGCCTTTTGATACATGTTATGAACTATTTTAAAACACTTGCCATCGAGTCCGCAGCTTAAAATTTTCTTCCAAAAGGCTGCTCTATTCACAGAATCGAAAGCTTTGCGATAATCTATAAATGAACAAAATATAAATCGATCAAACATTTTAAAAAGAAAATGTGGTCACCAGTGCTATAATTTTTCCTGAAGCCAGCTCCTCATAAAGAATATTGCTTTCTTATACACCCGACTACTTTGTTGCATTTCTTCGCGACTATCATTTGTTCTAAGACGCCTATATTTATTTTTAGATCTATTGTAATTATTTCTTGCATCCTTACAAGCATTATTAAACCGGGGTTTGTGTTCTTTCTTTGGCTTATTATTATTATTCACGTATTTTCTTTTCATTAAGTCACATGAGCTTGCAGCATCAAAAACAGTTTTTGTTACTTTCTCTGTCAAGCTATTAACTGTCTGTTCATTAAAATGTTCAATTGATAAGATATTATCCAGTTCTTCAGACAGCTGATTAACAACATTAACATCAAAATTGCTTTTGAAATCCTCCTTCAATGTGGATTTCCAAATTGGCTTTTTTATAACAGTGTCATTTCTCGAAATATTTTCTTGACTATTTGCTGATACGGTAATTTCAATTTCAAAACTTAATTCTATTGGACAATGTACATCTGAAAATAAGGGATTAATTAAACTCCTTAATGTCAAAATGGTTAATTCGAGGAAAATTAATATCTGAGGTTAAAACATAATCAAGTATGCTATTATTAACAGTTGTGTGTACCCCATGAATACTCATGTTAGAAATGATGACATCATGAATAATAATTATATTAATCTGTAAAAAATCATTAATACATGAATATTCTTTTTACAAAGCAGAAATAGTAGAAATATATCCATGTTATTCTATAAGCAAACAGAATAGACTCAGATCAGATGGCTCCTATAGGAGCCGTCTGGTCTCGATCTACCCTGTTTTCAAAAGCGTAGAAATGCGTGTCTATGGAGTAACGGGTTACGTATAGTTGCCTCCTACATGTATATATAAAATGGAACGCCCCGGGAGTATTTATTAAAACTACTACGGTTTGTTCGTTCCGTAACAATAAAACGAGTATTAACCCATCAGCTTCTACTGACGTCGTATTGTGCCTCTGTAAAAGTCAGTGTTGAAGCCCTTGTGATAAATACAGCATTTGTTCCACGGGAGCAAATGCTCTATTTATCACAATGGCTTCAAAACCACATAATTCTAAACTTTTTTTCCTTTTCTCTAGTTAATGCTCCTTTTCGGTAGATTAATTGAAAGAGGTTGGGTCTGAAAATAGTCTAGAAGGGAATGAGCTAAATGCTGTGACCGAATAATGTAACTCTTAACCTGATAGATACGCCTGTTGATGCCTTTTGATGCTTGTTGGTGGATATAGGGTAGACCCAAATTAGACGGCTCATATAGGGTTGGTGGATATAGAGTAGACCCAAATTAGACGGCTCATATAGGGTTGGTGGATATGGAGTAGACCCAAATTAGACGGCTCATATAGGGTTGGTGGATATGGAGTAGACCCAAATTAGACGGCTCATATAGGGTTGGTGGATATGGAGTAGTCCCAAATTAGACGGCTCATACATGTATAGGGTTGGTGGATATGGAGTAGACCCAAATTAGACGGCTCATATAGGGTTGGTGGATATAGAGTAGACCCAAATTAGACGGCTCATATAGGGTCGGTGGATATAGAGTAGACCCAAATTAGACGGCTCATATAGGGTTGGTGGATATGGAGTAGACCCAAATTAGACGGCTCATATAGGGTTGGTGGATATGGAGTAGACCCAAATTAGACGGCTCATATAGGGTTGGTGGATATGGAGTAGACCCAAATTAGACGGCTCATATAGGGTTGGTGGATATAGAGTAGACCCAAATTAGACGGCTCATATAGGGTCGTCTGATTAGGGAATGCTCTGTTTCTTTGCTTATTGAATTATATAGCTCTGGTTGTAAAGTTTCTATCAGCTCTGTCATGGCATCCATATTGAATATCCATCAGGTGATGGGTTTATTCGAAGTTACAAGTATAGAAAAAGAGTAAATCCATTTACATTCCCCATGTCGATTTTGAAAAATGGGCATGCTTTCTGTGGAGCGCCGTTCTTAATTTTTTCCTACTATGTTTAGATATTTGCCATCGTTGAGAAACCCTCTGCCGATTCATTTTGTTACTCTGCATTCATCGGACATTTTGAAATTTTAACCATTTCAACACTGATCAACTCAAACCTACAATACAGTATAAAACACTCCAAACTGGACGTTAAAGTTGGTATCACTGTCGGTATTTCAGACAGGTGACAGCTGAATGCACGTTGAAAGTCCTTCGGAAAGAGCTTTCTGTATAACGTTTACCCTACTGCATTAAACAAACATAAACTATCAACATTCTGGTTTAGAGGGGGTTGTATGTGTCGTCTGTCACAGTGTTCAGTTACAGTTTTATTCTATTTATAAACAACACAAGTTTTGAGTATCAAAGCGTCTGGATCAGGATCCAAAGTGTGTGTAAATTGGTATGTAGTGTTGGAACTTTAATAGTAAGATTACAACTGCATAAATGGATAAACGGTTTTATTTTTCATTTTCTTTATGAAAGGTGGATGTGTAACAAAGCATTCACTTTTACCTATTCAGTTTTCAGCTAAGAAAAACTAGCATCATGAATATCTATTAGCTCATGTTTTAAAGGTAAGAAAACAATACGAGATATGAACCACTAATCGAAGCACGTCATATTCAAGGCCATCGTAACGCAAAATGAGTTTAAGAATGCGTTACCAACTATAACACATTATGTAAAAAAGGGATTGTTTAATAGTGCGTCTAATATAGACATGATTTCGTGAAAAATAAAACGTATTTTGTTGCGATATTAGATATTTGAAGCATTTTGAACCTTTTTCATGTATCGTTTTTGTATTATAATGCGTTGTGACAATGTTTTATATGTCCAGAAGAGCCCCACGAAACTACTTGCACGAGAGACGCTCGCTTAATTCAATCAGACGATGGATTGGCTGCACAGAGAACGACAGACGACCAGACTTCCGGGACAGCCGGGCGAGCCATTCAAGACATGAGAGGTAATAATCACTGTCTTGTCAGGCACGATCTGTTTTATATTCGTCAAACAGTTTTATATCCGTCCAAATGCTAGCTGTATGATACTGGGTCAGTAGGTTCTGAAAGCTTCAACGAGTCCCTGAACATGCACGGCCTGTCTGAAGGCAGTACTAGTCTGTTTGAGTCCCTGAACATGCACGGCCTGTCTGAAGGCAGTACTAGTCTCTTTGAGTCCCTGAACATGTCTGGCCAGTGTCCAAGGGTACAGAACTGTTAAAATAAGTCTGATTTCATTATCAAGCATGTAACTGGTACACGCTGTTTTCACTCATATGTGGGAGCTTATTGGTCTATATTGATTGCAAAACCTTAAGTTACTTTTCTCATATAACGACTTATACTTTCAGACTTTGCCAAGCTCTATGTTGCGGGCATCATTCGCGACGCGGAAGCCATTATGGAATCACAAACCGGATGCGGTGACATCAACCAATCAGTGAAGGACGTCGAGTCACATGACATGTCATATGGGTCAAACTGTTGTGATTTCGACTCCTGTGCTTCCGTTCACGGGTCAAGTTCATGGAATTCCAGCATAATAAGTGGTGAGGTCAGCGGTGGTATAAAACTCAACCCCTGGTTTTATAGACTATACTTGTACATAAGAACCTGTCTTAAGTGACCATTAGAAGAGGTCTAAATCTGGAGGTTTAGACAGGTGTTAGCTTAATGCAGGTCGAAAGAAATACTGAAATCTCCTATTAGAGCTTTCTGAATAGCATTTTTCCTGCATTAAGCGATTGCCTGCTTTTTAAGACTCCTGTAATCAATAAATGAATCGTCTAGGGTTCTACTGTATATCGGATATTCTTCAATATGTAAAAAAATCTGCAAAACACTTTTCAATAAGATCTTCATTTTCATATATAAAAACAAATTAGTGAAATAAACCAACTATTTTATTATGTCTCCCACCACGTAGTGGTGTGGAAGACATATTGATTTACTCCTTTCTATCTATCTGTCTGTCTGTCTGTCTGTCTGTCTGTCTGTCTGTCACAAATCTTGTCCGATCTCTAATTTTAAAAGTTCTCGCCCAATCTTCACCATTTGAACCTTATAAAAATGTTTATACCTATGGTTCGATATCCAGCAATATTGTTTCAGGAATTCAGAGTTATGGCCCTTGATTTATCCAAATTTGGCATTTTTAGCCTTGTCCGCTCTCTAAGTCAAAAACGTCTCATCCCATCTTCACCAAACCTTCTAAAAATGTTTATGGTTATACTATCTAGGTAAAGTTCAATATCCAGCAATATTGTTTCAGGAACTTTAGAGTAATGGCCCTTGATTTATCCAAATTTGGCCTTTTTAGCATTGTCCGCTCTATAAGTCAAAATGTCTCATCTAATATTCACCAAACCGTATACAAATGTTTATGGCTATAATATCTAGGTCAAATTCAATAACCAGCAAGATTGAACTAGGCACTTTAGAGTTATGGCCCTTGAATAATATACAATTGGCCTTTTTAGCCCTGTCCACTCTCTAAGTCATAAAGTTCTCATCTAATCATCACCAAACATTATAAAACTGTTTAAACATGTACCTATAATATCTAGGCCAAGTTCGATATCCAGCAAGATTGTTTCAGGAACTTCAGAGTTATGACCCTTGATTTATCCAAATTTGACCTTTTAGCCTTGTCCGCTCTCTATGTCAAAAATGTCTACTCCAATCTTCACCAAACTTTATAGAAATGTTTATGGCTATAATATCTAGGTCAAGTTCAATATCCAGCAAGATTGTTTCAGGAACTTTAGAATTATGTTCCTTGATTTATCCAAATTTGGCCTTTTTAGCCGTGTCCGCTCCCTAAGTAAAAAACGTCTCATCCAAACTTCACCAAACCTTATAAAAATGTTTATGGCTATAATATCTAGGTAAAGTTCAATAACCAGCAAGATTGAACTAGGCATTTTAGAGTTATGGCCCTTGAATAATACAAATTTTGCCGTTTTAGCCTTGTCCACTCTCTAAGTTATAAAGTTCCCATCTAGTCATCACCAAAGCTTGTGAAAATGTTTATGGGAACAGGTACTTCAGAGTTACGGCCCTTGAATTGTTGAAAACTGAGCTTTTTTTAGCTTTGTTTGCTCTCTAAATGAAAAAGTCTTCATCCAATCTCCAATGCATCCAATCATTTTTGAGACAGGAGCAGGTGGGAGACGTATGTTTTTCTTAAAAACAAGCTCTAGTTTGTCGTTAATTTGTATTGTTTTCTTTGATTCGGGGCGTACAAAGACAAAGCATATTTAATGGAAAATGGGAAATTTCCTTCGATTTTGAAATTAATCGCATTTGCAATCAAATTGGGTCAGAAGACGCCGAGTCACTAGCATCTCATTACAACCCTTTCCTCCATAAATACGCCTTTCTACGCCTCTGTAAAAATCGCTTTATGAAACCATTGTGATAAATAGAGCATTTGCTCCTGTAGGAGCAAAAGCTCTATTTATCACAATGGTTTAAAAACTACACAATTCTAATTGAAAGAGGTTGGGTCTAAAAATTGCATATGGAGGAAAGTGTTAAGATCCAAAATGTTCTGCAATGCCTGATCGAATGAGAAGTAGTCAAAACTGAACAGATTCAAATTTGAGCAGACATTATTTTTTCACGGCAGGATAAGGGTTAAGTTTTAAATGTCACGGTTAATTAACTGATCAATGTTCTATCAATACAGACACAGCCGAGACTACTGTTAACTACACGCTTGAAAGAGTTGTCGCCCTTGATTACACATGCGACGAGAAACAGAATGTTGCATCTGGTAAGTAACAGAACATACTGCACGTGTAATGCGTTCAAACTCGTACAAGAACACGTGCATTCGCCGATGAACACACTACACACATGTATACATATGAATGTCTTCAACGAAATATACATTTCCTGGCAGTAACAATTTTACTCTAACCCTTTAACCCATGAACATTCATGAAAGAAATGATGACATCGCGAATATCAATTAGACTAATATTTAAAATGACTTTAACAATTGAAATTTTGTCAAAAGCAGAAGCTGTAAAACCAAACCTATATTATTCCATTAGCAAACAGAGCAGACCCTGGTCAGACAGTTCCCAGGAGTCATCTGATCTGGTTCTACGTTATTTGCAAAGACGTAGAAATGCGTATCGATTATGGAGTAAAAGGTTTAAAGATTGAGCGCGCATAGTTGTACAAGATTCAATATTTATCTGTACGTACAAACATAGTAGCCTTTGTCTTGTTATGAGCTATACCTGTCTTGTATATAAACCAATCGGTATGTAGTATTTCAAAAGTTTGAACCAGTCGGATGTAAAAAATGCAATAGGTCTGTTTAGGCAAATATCATAGATCTTATGAGTATGGCTTTATGCATTAGTATCTAGCTAATGCCACCACATAGTTTATCAACCCTTTCCCTGGTCTGTGTTTATTTCATAGTTCAAAACCTACTGAATATCCATGAGCAAAAAGTTATAATGAAATATGGAAGTTGGAACATTGTAGCCATTTTAGAAAGAAAATAAACAGATCTTTCAAATTCCATTAGCAAACAGAGAAGATCCTGATCAGATGAATCCTATAGGAGCCTTCTGATATGGGTCTACTTTGTTTGCAGATGAATGAAAACACGTTTATATGAAGGAATGGGGTTAACATAGGGGTCGGCTTAACCCATTATTTCGTATAAACGCATTTTAATGTAGATCTGATTCTACAGTTTTTGTCCAAGCAAATATTTTCCTTGAAAAGTTTACATTATAAAACTTCAGTTAATACATATTCACGATGTCATGATTTCTTACATAAATACTGAATAGGGCAAGCAAAATGGCCCTATAGTATAGAAGCTTGGTGCATAACATTTATCTCAACTGTTTTTTGAGTGATTGTATTAGCGAGATTTTACTGGACAAGCGATAAACGGACGTACACGAATACCATAATGCATGCAGCTATACATATGTCTTCATTATTCCAATTTTACTCCTTGCATATTTATTATTTGTCGAATAAAATAGCCATAAATGTATCATTGTATTATCATAAACCATACGATTATAAATTTACCCCATTCCCTCATATTGACTCATTTGACGCCACTTACCCCATTCCCTTATATTGATGCCTCTCCAAAAGTCACTTTTTGAAACCATTGTGATAAATAGAGCACTTGCTCCATAGGAGCAAATGCTCTATTTATCATGATGGTTTCATAACTACAAAATTCTAAAGGTTTCCTTTTCTCTAGTAAATGCTCCTTTTCGGATGTTGGATCTAAAAACAGTCTATGAGAGAATGGGTTAATTTGCCATAATATTACTAAGCAGGACATAGGTTTTCTCAGTATATATAGCAATAACTTCCGGTGCATAGTTTTTGTGCAATTCGTCGTTTTCGGTGAGAAAATGCACTTCTAAATTCGGTAATATTAAACTTTAGGTAATTGTAATAAACTTCCACGAGAAAAGAATCTCCGTGCATCCTGTTCATTTTTCCAAAAGGTCACATGAACCATTCTGGTCACGGAGACACATAAAATACTAACAGTTGTTTTCTCATCCGAAATAAACCGTGTGCTCTTCCTTCTCTGGTGTACTCCGCGTTGTCTGGGTACTGCGCGGTCGATGCTGTTATAGGACCAGCACAAGCATTCGGTGCTATACTGCCGTATCTACAATCTGTAAGGGGGTGGGGGATTATGAGAAATATTAATAACTCTTGCAATCCGATTGGATTCTGATAAGGCGATGAAACACTCATCCAGAGCTCATAGTTGCGTTTGGGAAAAACTGAAGGAATTAAATCAAGACATTTGAAGTAGATTTTGCAATTGTTTGTTAACTTTACAGACGGAGAAACAATAAACCCCTTTCTCAGCCAGCATTTAGCAAAAAATATATTTTAGGCAGGTGACTGCTACATGTAGGATGAAAGGCATGCAGAAATATCCCAAAGGAGCTTTCTGCATGACTTTAACATTGCATTGAGCTGCCACCTTTCTTACAGTCCGTCATTGATGCTTATTAAAACGTCTGGTTTAGAGGGGCTGTACTGTACATACAACGTGTTATAACAGCTTGTATCGCCAACCAAATAACACCAGAATAGCATGTACTTCATCCTTACAACGATGCATTTTCAAATGGACTATTCAAAATTTCAGACAGGTGAAGCTAAAGGTATTTTTTTAAAAAAACAAAAAAACAACAACTACAAAGTGTAACCTGACAAACAGTGCATACCCTGATGAGAGAGATACTCAAGGATCCCTCTCATCTAGGTCTACATTGTTTGCAAATGACATTAGTGACCCGTGTGTCCGCAGTGTAAGTGTTAAACCAACATTTATGCTATGTAAACAGATTCCTCCTGGAAGAAGTATTCTGATGTTTGGGCTCCCTTGTTTGCAATGTCAGTGCTTTTTCACCGTCACGTGGTCCGTCTATTCAACCTTTAACCCCTTTACGTAACTAGATACATGTGCCTTTTGATGTCTTTGCAAACAGAGATGACCTGGATCAGACGACTCCTGTAGAAACCTTCCAATCAGTATATGTAATGTTAGCTTATGGAATAATACAGATCTGAGTCAACAGTTTCTGTCATGACTCTTGTGTTCATACGCCATTATAAAAGAGCATCTAGTTATTTTATGCCCCCCAACGGCGGGCATATAGTAATCGCATTGCCCGTCCGTCTGTCCGTCCGTCCGTCCGTCCGTCCGTCAGTCCCAAATTTCGTGTCCCTCCTGTAACTGAATGGATTTCAAAATAACCTGGCACAAATGTTCACCACACAAAGACGATGTGTCGTGTTCAACTCCCTGGTCCATGGGTCAAAAGTCAAGGTCATCCTTCAGGATCAAAGGGGCATAAGTGTTTCACAAACACACTCTTGTTCATGATGTTATTATTTTTACATAGCCATTCATCAAGTAAAGACTTAACATGCAATGTATATGTTCACTCAGCTAAAATTGGACAATGGTTGTATCAGCCTGTGTTATTTTGGCCTGGGTTATGTTTACAGTAGAACCTGTCTTAAGCAACCATTTATTTATTTAACATAGGAGTGTTAAAAAGCAAGTAGTTGCTTAATGCAGATCAAAAGTACTTTTGACCTGCATTAAACTACCACCTGCCTTACAGATCCATAACTGGACCTAGTTTTGATGGCCGCTTAAGACAGATTATACTGTAATCCTTCCCCTCTTATAAACGCATTTTCACTCTTTTGCAAACAGGGTAGACCCAGATCAGACGATTACAGGTACCGTCTGATTTGAATCTGCCCTGTTTGCTTATTGAATTATGGTAGATCTGACTCTGAATCACTACTTATACCCAAACACTTATATATCCTGTTATAATATTCATGATGCCATTATTTCCTACATGAGTGTTCAACAGGGAGAGGGTTACAAATTGTGTTAGCTATGGTGTCTATTTCTTCAAACATACAATCAAAGTACCAAACGGTTTCGATCCTGGTGAAACTCGTTTGATCTGGATCCAAACTGCTGGCAAAAATAATCATAAATTGGCTTTCTAAAGGTAATTAACCAATTTCCTCATATTGACGCCTTTTGATGCCTCTGTAAACGTCACTTCTTGAAACCATTGTGAACCTATGGAACAACTGCTCTATTTATTAGAATGGTTTCAAAACTACACAATTCTAAAAATATAATTGTCTGTTGTGCACGCTTTTTGGTAGATTTACTAGTATTCAGAGGTTGTGTCTAAAACTAGTCTATGTGGAAATGGGTTAAAGTCAATCAATGTTCGTCTTTATTTTCAGACGCTGCGGAGAAGATCAACTGTTAACAAGGAATCTGAAAGAAAGAAAAAAATATATGTATGAAATTGTGTTAATAAAAAATAAGATTAATAGCCTGTAGTTTGTAAATTCACCAAGTTCTGGTTCCTTTTTGCATACATGTTGATACTTGTTTATACAGTCCAATTATTTGTATATCACCACATGCAGAAGAGAATGCAATGCATGCTAGTACAAGTACATAGCTAAACAACAATTACACATGTATCACAAATGTAAATCATTATATAGTAAGAACTCGATATTTAGAACACTAAAACACGTATCATTATCAGTCTTTAAGACAGGTGGCAGCTTAATGCAGGGTGAAAATCATGCAGAAAGCTCATCTAGGAGCATGACGTTCACCCTGTATCAAGCAGCCACCTGCCTAAAAGTGTTTTAATTATTCTATACTAAACTTTCGAATAAACGATGTTTCATGTTTCACTGTATTATAATCATAGTGCTAAAACATTACATTTAATTACAATTACATATATTGAACAAATGTAATGCATTATATTACAATTACAGTGCTAGATAGTGTGATAAATTACAATTACTAACTACATGTAGTTAAAAAATGGGGTGCATTATATTAATTACTTTGCGATATGGTGCATTAAATTACACTTAAGCATATTTCACAAATCGAATGCATTATACTGCAATTACGGTGTTCAAAGTAATAATTATAAGAAGTAAAGACATTAAACACCATTTAAACACTACACACTCAACACAGAGAGGCTGGTCCATTTATCAGACGTAATATGTTCTAAAGAATTTGATACCGGATATGTATGACAAGTAATATAATACAACAAGGCAATGCATTTTATGCACTCTAGATGGGATAGATAAACTGGTAACGCTAATGGATAAGATAATTACAAAGATAGCATGAAACCCAATACTAACCCCTTCAGTGCCATCAAGACGGTCTGTGATATCATATGCAAACAGTTTGGATCCAGATGAGACGCCGATCGAGTAACTCGACGTCTCATCAGGATCCAAACCGTTTGACACTACGATTATCTTTAAATACAGAAAACGCCCACTATAAAACTTGAAGCAGGTGAAAATCTGACAAACAGACGACAATGGTTGCACTGAAATGGTTAATTCACAAATAGATTGCAAGCAGCAGCTGACATGCATGGGCATTGACATGTTGCCTGTACTCTATGAGTATGTGATGTGAACATAACGACTTTTGCAAACGATTGATTCTTACATCAGTTGGGTCTCAAAAGGAGTTCTGCAATCAGGCTCACTGCTATTTGCCAGATTAAAATACTCACAGAAATATCCCTTAAGAGTATTACATTATTTTCTGAAAACTAGCAGAATATGCCAACATTTAAACCTTCACGGGATAGATACTTCTAACGCCTTTGAAAACAGAGTTGACCCAGATCAGCTGGTTCGTGAAGGAACCGTCTGAGCAGTGTCTGTTCTGTTTGGCTATGAAATAATATATTCATGTACGTGTATATGATTCTATAATTTCTGTCATGGTAAAAAATATATTGCTCATGGTATCACTATATATCCTAAAAGTGATAATCGCAAACTTTTATTAATGAAAAATGACGTGTTGTTTTATCTAAAAAACCTAGTATACATGTATGGGATGTAATGTGCATTACTTCCAGTCATCATAAATTCTGGAAATGTGAACGGGTGTAAGAAACCGTACACCCCGTTTGATCCGAGGTGTACGGAAATCAAGTTTGTCACGTGACTGATCTGTTTTGCAATGAAGAAAATATTCCAAACTAGGTAATTAATATAATACATGAATACTTGAATTGCTCTGATCTAATATTTCGACCACTAAGGGCCTTTTTCAAAGATTATCATGTCAAAATACACGTCACATTTTTGTTACATGCATTCAGCCATAATATCAAAGAGAACAATGTTGATCCAACGTCATGGTGACATTGGGTTGTTATTTAACATGTCATGACGTCATCAAAATGACGTCATGCATGCATTAGCGCATTATCATCCTTGATGTTACAGCCAAATGGTCTGTAAGTTCTCAGCCTCCATATCCAATCAGTTTCATGGATCTGTCTTTCAATTCTACATGCATGGACATCCGTTTCAAAACTACAAATCTCACATCATCACTGCTATGACCACCGACTCCAAAATGTCTGTTTATTGGCTTCTCTCTCTCATGCCTCACATCACTCAAATGTTCTTTCACTCTCTCCCGAATTTCTCTCTCAGTCTCGCCAATGATCTGTTTTGCTTCATCATCGATTCTAAACAAACTCTATTTCTGTGTTTATAAGGCGGTTATTTCCTATGAAATAGACGGAATTAATTCATAAAAACTGTCCAGTATCTACACACATGAATAAAAATAACTTATGTATCTTGCTTCTTTTGTTTTTCCCAATTACCCCAAAACTTGTTTATTTACAGCGCGAGCAAATCAGCGCGTTAGTTTGAGTGACGTCAGACGTCATTTTTTTAGTCAATGTTTTATTGACAGCTGTGCCAAAGCGCACGCGCTGTAAGTAATTAACAAGTTTTTTTAGGGATCAAATCTACAGAATTTCGTAAGGTTATGCATGTGTTTTTTCTTGTAATGGACCCAGACTGGAAATAAATTCGTTACACGGTGTTTCGGCAGGGTGTACGGGTTTGTATGACGGTTTTGGATTCCGTATTTCCTTCGCGCTCAGGAAATACGGAATCCAAAACCGTCCAATACAAATCCGTACACCGTGCCGAAACACCGTGTAACTAATATTACTGAAGTGTTTCTCACTACATGACGCATTGACTCTTTGAACACTTTGCGGCGAAACCGTGAGTCCCTATGCAAACAGTTGAGATACTATTAGTTACACGGAAATTTGGCAGGGTGTACGAGCTGGTATGACCGGGTTAGATCCCGTATTTCTTGAGACTTTAGGCTAGCCGAAGGAAATACGTGATCTAACCCGGTCATACCAGCCCGTACACCCTGCCAAATTACCGTGTAACGAATGTATTACCCGTCAGAGATCCGAATTACCCAATTTAGAAACGAACAACTCTTTATTTTTGCTGACATTAGATGTCTAATTATATGACGACATGACAAGGAAAACATGACGTCATCACAGAGCAAATACGACGTCGTCTCAGAGCAATTCCGAAAGAGGAATTCAAACTTCACTTGTAAACATTTGAGTTTGAACGATTACACGTTGTATTGAGAAGTTGATTGTGTCAAATTGAGGAACATATGAGGAACAGTTTTTTACGTTTATCATCGATTATTTGGTCGTAATCCGTCCAGAATTAATGGAATAAGAACAATATGAAATTTCGAATCGACGCTAAAACAGAAACAAAACGAATAACGTCACGTGTAAATTTGAATTCTGTATTCTCCGTGGAAGCCGCCGAATACGGTTCTGTACACCCCGGCAGTTTTTGGCAAACTGACCAATCAAATTCCAAGGATTTACTCTGACTGGTAATAAAGTGTAATGTGGCGTCTCATCAGTAGTCACCTATTCAAACTGTTTGCATACAACGTAATGTGGCGTCTAAGATCAGTAGGTTCATAGATCTACTAACAGTTTTGATACAGTGTAATGCGACGTCTCATCAGTAGAAATCTAGGTCCCTATGCTAACAGTTTGGGTACAGTACAATGCGGCGTCTCATCGGATACAGCTTAATGTGGCGTCTCATCAGGAGGTCCCTATGCTAACAGTTTGGGTACAGTGCAATGCAATGCGGCCGTCTCATTAGATACAGCGTAATGTGGCGTCTCATCAGTAGGTCCCTAGCTATTCAAACAGTTCGGGTACAGTGTAATGCGACCTATCGTCAGTAGGTCCCTATTCAAACAGTTTGGGTGCAGTGTAATGCGGCCTATCATCAGTAGGTCCCTAATCAAACAGTTTGGGTAGACTCTGTGTAGCGTAATGCGGCGTCTCATCAGTAAGCTAGGTCGTTATGCAAACAGTTTAAGTACAGTGCAATGCGGCGTCTCATCAGTAAGCTAGGTCGTTATGCAAACAGTTTAAGTACAGTGCAATGCGGCGTCTCATCAGTAAGCTAGGTCGTTATGCAAACAGTTTAAGTACTGTGCAATGCGGCGTCTCATCAGATATAAGAGGTTCAAATATGGCCTAAGTGTGCCTTCTGACCATTATGGCCAGAAGGCACACACAGGCCATATTTTGACCTTTTTATTGAATACCTTACAAATTTTACTAAATGCCACCTATCATCGCAACACAATCTAGATCTACCATCCCAACACAACACAGTTCTAGGTAGATCTATAGAGCAACATCGGGTAATTTCGACCAGTCGGGCTATTTTGTTAAACTTTTTTTACTCTGACTGGTAAGAAATTCCTTCATGGGGATTATTCCTTCCTCACTATTTTAAAGTACAGATCTAGATCTATTTCTGTGGTTTGTTGGGATCTAGATCTAGATTGTATTGAAATGATAGGTGGCATATAGATATAGATCTAGTAAAAATGTAAGATATTCAATAAAAAGGTCAAATTATGGCCTGTGTGTGCCTTCTGGTCATAATGGCACACCTGGTGCCATAATAGTCCGAGGGCTTTATGACCAGAAGGCACACCTAGGCCATAATTTAACCTCTTATTATTGAATACCCTTACTATAAATAGTAACAAAATTGCCGTAGAAAACTGTCATTACGGAGTCATGTGACCGATCCATAATGGCCCGGCGGGCCGATTATCCATAATCGGACCACGATCTTTTTCACGTGCAATGCGTTGATGTTAGCAACATAGATCTAGATCTATTCAAACATGGCCGGATAAAATGGTTTGACGTCGTTGTAAAATCGTATTCTAAATCTGGACAATCTGTAAAGTTTATGCAATCGTAAAGTTCTATTAAAATGAATTTCTTTGTTTGTGCATATCGATCGGTACTAGATCTACCTATTTTGTTTATGTTATTCAAAAATGACAGTTGTGACGTCATTAGTTCACGTCATCCATCGGAAGATCTCAAACAAATTTTATAAGTTAAACAATGCAGTCAAATGTAAAATATCCTTAGTGTTAGTGATTATTACGTCGGACTACATATTTTTCGGCGGGGATTCGGATCCCCATGAAGGCATAACTAGATCTAGTCCTTTATAAAAAAAAAAAAAAAGTATATAGATCTAGATCTAGATCTATTTCTGTGGTTTGTTGGGATGGTAGATTGTGTTGAAATGATAGGTGACATCTAGATCTATAGTATAAATTGTAAGAATAGATATTCAATAAAAAGGTCAAAACATTGCCTGTGTGTGCCTTCTTGCCATAATGGCACACCTGGTGTCACAATAGCCCTCGGGCTATTTAAAGCCCTCGGGCTATTATGGCACCAGGTGTGCCATTATGGCCAGAAGGCACACCTAGACCATATTTTAACCTCTTATTATTGAATACCCTTACTATAAATAGCAACAAAATTGACGTAGAAAACTGTCATTACGGAGTCATATGACCGATCCATAATGGCCCGGCCGATCCATAATGGCACAATTTTTATGATAACATGTATGATAGACAAAAGTCTGTGATATTGCTCTCTTGATTTTTAACAGTAGATCTACATTATAAAGTGATGAGGTTTTACTCAATGGAAAGGGAGAGAACTGCGGTACATTATATGAATTTCAATAACCATGGTTGCCTACCTTTACATGGATCTAGTGCTTTATTTATCCAGTCACCAGGCTTCTCTAGTGACATAATAAAGGGGGTGCAAATAAACTTAGGTTTATTAGGTTACTTCCGGTAGTGGAAGGTTTATTAGGTTAGTAGATAGGCGTAATGATTCTATAACCATGGAACTATTTTAGTTTTCTGTAAATATTCATAAACATGTTGATGGAATAGATCTTACAGATCTATTTGGTCACCAGAAGAATTATTCAAATGAGAAAAAATAAAAATAATTGGCTACAGCTGGATTCGAACCCGCGCCTGATCCTACAAAAACTAATTCTAATCTCTCTAGAGACGTCGCCCTTACCGATTACGCCACTGAGGCCACATACAAAATGACGTTGATTTATCACTTTTATTAATTTAATCCATCGCTGGCAAAACCCGTTTTTGATAAAATCAAACCTGGAAGCAAAGATTGACAGATAAATAGTAAATGTTTTCTTTTCACTCTCATGATTATTTGATTGATAAACTCTTACAGGGGCGGTGATAGTCATAAACCTAAATATAGCCTGTTCAGTTCCATCGATTTCTGAGTGACGTTAGGTAGAATCTAAAAATAGAAACCGAGACTACGTAACTCGAATTTGACCAAAGAATATAGATCATGTCTGTTTGAAATAACTTATCGACCCTCGATTCAAATCATCTTATTTTTCAAATTCAACCACATTTCCCTTCTAGTAATACAAGTATCGAAACTATATTCCTCTGCGGTAGCTCATTAGATCTATTTACGTCTAAATGGAAGTGAAAAGGGAGGGATCCGTTGATCGAAAAACTGCATTTTCAATGTAAATTATTTCAAGAGTGTTATGAGTCTATAAAAAGACATTTAACTATATTGACTGGATAAATCGAATAATAGGTTAGTGCCGTAGATGGGACGCCTTTATCCGACTCGGAGAGAAAACAGTTGAGGCTCGGCAAGCCTCGCCTCAACGTTTTCTCCCCTCGTCGGATAAAGCGTCCCATCTACGGCACTAACCTATTATTCTCTATATTGCAGTTAATGCTAAATTACGCTTTATTCAGATGTTGTGTGCCTGCCCTGCCCCCCTTGTGCTTTTTTCCTTGTTTCTTTTTATGATTGCATGACATTGTACATTGTATTTAATTTAATTTGTTTTTTACATATGTTTGTCGGAAAATAGCTCATGAGCTAATGTTATTTGTTATTTATATCCGACGTAAAATAAAATTTCTTGTATCTTGTATCTTGTATCTTGGCCCACGATCTTTTTCACGTGCAATGCGTTGATGTTAGCAACATAGCTCTAGATCTAGATCTATTCAAACATGGCCGGAGAAAGGGATTTGACGTCGTTGTGAAATCGTATTCTAGATCTGGAAATCTGTAAAGTTTATAGTATAGAATAGATCTACAATCGTAAAATTCTATTAAAAATCAATTTCTTTGTTTGTATCGATCGGTACTACCTAACTTTGTTTATGTTATTCAAAAATGACAGTTGTGACGTCATAATTTCACGTCATCCATCGAATCCCAATGAAGCCATAACTATTCCTTCCTCACTATTTTAAAGTACAGATCTAGATCTATTTATGTAGTTAGTTGGGATCTAGATCTAGAATCTATTGAAATGATAGGTGGCATAATTATACATCTAGATCTAGTAAAAATTGTAAGATATTCAATAAAAATGTCAAATTATGGCCTGTGTGTGCCTTCTGGTCATAATAGCACACCCGGTGTCACAATAGCTCTTGGGCTATTATGGCACCATGTGTGCCATTATGACCAGAAGGCTCACCTAGGCCATATTTTAACCTCTTATTATTATATGCGTCTCGTCAGTAGGTCTCTATTCAAACAGTTCTGGTAGAGCGTAATGCGTCGTCTCATCAGAAAATCCCTATGCTAACAGTTTGGGTAACAGTGTGCAATGCGGCGTCTCATCAGATACAGCGTAATGTGGCGTCTCATCAGTAGGTCCCTATTCAAACAGTTCGGGTATGTAACGTAATGTGGCGTCTCATCAGTAGGTCCCTATTCAAACTGTTTGGGTATGTAACGTAATGTGGCGTCTCATCAGTAGGTCTCTAGCTATTCAAACAGTTCGGGTACAGTGTAATGCGTCCTATCATCAGTAGGTCCCTATTCAAACAGTTTGGGTATGTAACGTAATATGGCGTCTCATCAGTAGGTCGTTATATGGATCCAGTTTGGGTGTGTAGCCTAGCGTAATGCGGCGTCTCATCAGTAGGCCCCTGTGTTAACAGTTTATATACAGTGTAATGTGGCGTCTCATCAGGAGGTCCCTATGCTAACAGTTTAACATCCGTTGACGATTTTAACAGTCGAAATATCATTCTAACTGAAAAGCTGCTTAAGCAAGGATATAGATACCATAAACTAAGAAAAACTTTCCCTAAGTTTAATATCGAAATCTCTCACTTATTGGCAAGTACAACTGTAATGTCAAAGCGCTCCTGCGAAACGGTATTTCATATCCTGATTTTTATGGTGATGTGATTTACAAACTTCGTAAGATTATTGGACATACCCATTTTCTCACTTTGTTAATCAAACGTGTTAAAATATTCATTAAAACGGGACATGATCCTATAGTACTACAACATACTGCGTGTCTGGTTCTCAACCCTTTTGCAGTTGGCAATCAGTATCACGCTGGCCTCTTTGCATGTATGCCGACAAGAAAGGTTTAGTACTCTACGAAGGCGACCTCTTAAATCCGGAAACGGAAGGAGGACGTCGGATATTTGTACTATCTCGTTTTTGTCGTACCCTTTATTACTTTTCTACAGTTACTCTGTTTGCAGCTCAATCATTGAGTACACTAGCGATAGGTGGATACAGTTTGTTTCACTTAAATGTTTTCGTTTTACATGCACTTTACCACTGTATTTGCCATCGCGGTTGTTGTAGTTTAGTCGGAGAGGGGATACGTTTATTTACACTGTTTGTCTTTTATGGTGGGGATGGAGTAAGTGTGAGGTTGGCCGCCCTGAAACCGGTTTAACCCCCAGTGACATTTGTAACTGACCGTTCCAAGGCGGTACTTCCATCTTCCCCCTATTGTTTGTTTGTTATGTATGTGCGTCTCTTTGTGTCTTTTATATACATGCCCATTTGCTGTTTGTAGTCGTGGTGCTGTTTGGGCGGTTGTGTGTTTGTATGCGGGGGTTTCCTGCACGACTCATACATGTACTTAGATACAGCGTAATGTGGCGTCTCGTCAGTAGGTCCCTATGCTAACAGTTTAGATACAGCGTAATGTGGCGTCTCATCAATAGGTCCCTATGCTAACAGTTTAGATACAGCGTAATGCGGCGTCTCGTCAGTCGGTCGTTATTCTAACAGTTTAGATACAGCCTAGTGTGGCGTCTCATCAATAGGTCCCTGTGCTAACAGTTTAGATACAGCCTAGTGTGGCGTCTCATCAGTAGGCCCCTATGCTAACAGTTTAGATACAGCGTAATGTGGCGTCTCCTCAGTAGGTCGTTATTCTAACAGTTTAGATACAGCGTAACGCGGCGTCTCATCAGTAGGTCGTTATTCTAACAGTTTAGATACAGCCTAGTGTGGCGTCTCATGAATAGGTCCCTGTGCTAACAGTTTAGATACAGCGTAATGCGGCGTCTCATCAGTAGGTCCCTATGCAAACTGTTTGGGTAGTGTTGCCTAATGTCACGTCTCCTCAGTTAGCTTTATGTCCCTATGCAAACTGTTTGGCACTTTGATCATAATTTTCCAAAGATATTAGAGAAAGTTTAATTTAAGAATATTCGTTCTCGCTATTTATCACACAAACGGTGACATCAGGTAGAGCGAGCTCGTTCTCAAACAAAACCCGAGGCTAATCTAACCAAGCGCAACAAATAAAGGGAAGTAATTATGTTATTCACTTCCTCTGCTATTGGTTAAGTAATTTCCCTTGGAAGTCTCGCTACCGCATCGAAAATGAAACAGACGCGAGCAAAAGTAGTTACAAATGGTTGCATGCATTTCAATGAATTCGTGAGAATTACGAATTGAAAATCTTTGAAAAGACCCTAATTTATACTAATTCGTTTATTTTAAATGGAAATTCACTCCAGAACATAAGACAGGCTGGCAATGATTCAAGTGAACCCGCGGAGTGATTTCGTTGACATGTGTGTACATGTTTGTTTATAAATGGCGGACCAAGAGCGTGTCGATAGGTATTGATAACTACGCTGGTAGTAGATTTACAGTAAGCGTGCCAATTATGGGGGAGTATTGGACTGAAATACATATTTCTTGATACTGGAACACGCAAAAGGACCGTGTGACACAAAATGGCATCACCGGTCACTCCCACGAGACTTTTGGTGAGTTTTGAAGCTCATTGTACACTTTGATACTCTGTTTAGCTACAGCTGACATACGTACACTCTTATCAGATAAGGTAGAGACATTCTGGTACCGCCTAGCTCCAATAAAACAGAAACGCCTTGTGTTCTTTTAATATAATGTTTACTGATATTGCTAAAATGTTAAATAGCCTATAGTACTTTATTAAGTGGATCAGCATAAAAGTTTTAATACAACATAAAATGAAACTACAGTGTCCTACTGAAAAAAGTAATTCTTCTTAATAATTTGTAAATTCATTTACTCGACTAGAATTGTTTGTTTGAAAATACATGGTGCTTTGGTATATACCTCTCTCAAATACACTTTTGATTTATGTCAGGATGAGTGTTTAGTATGATGGGTGTTTTTTTGCCTTGATCCATCTAGGCAAAGACCTTTGATCTAGGCATTGAGGACTGCTTGGAGTGTTTCTTCTACTATAATAGCGGGTGATCTGTACCAGGCAGTATGACCACTCTGTTACCCGGGAAAATTGATCTGACAGCTGCAAACTGAAATTAATGATGTCTCCATTTATCTGTATACAAATACATGTATACTAATTATCCATGTAATGGCCTGCATTTGAGAGAGAACTTTGAATGATAAACTGTGCAAACCCTGATGAGAGGATTTGTCTAGAGGCTCTCTGATCTGGGTCTACACAGATTGCAAATGAAAGTGCATGCGTGTCCTACATTCAAAGGGCTATGTGTTCAAACAGACAAACATTGGCAGATAGTGCCGATCCAGGTCAAACAGCTTCATCAGGAGTCGTTTAATCAGGAACAACATCTGTTTCTACTATGTTAATATAATTTAAAGCCATTTAAATGGTGCCAAATTTAATTATTTAGTTTTAAGTATACCTGGAGAGGAGAGAATGGGCATCCAAATACTTGGGTTAATTACTAAAGTTAACGTGTGTGCATGTATTCTATTTATGCAGCTGAGACTGAAGACAGTCACAGAGCTAGCTGCATTAGATGTCTTTGAATCTTTCTGGACAAGCACTTAAGATTTTGTTCCATATACTACCCGTTACGACCTGAAAACCTAGGCAAATTAATACTTTGACCATTTCCCACATCTTTGAATACATAGTATATCAGACAGCTCCTGTAGGAACTGAGTTATGTTTATAATAATGTTATTATCTGTTTGCTTATGGAATTATATAGATTTGATGCTACAGTTTCTGTTGTAACCATAATTTCCTGTGTTCATATGCAATTTTATAAATTTAGCTAATAAATATTAATGACATGATTATTTCTTCCATGAATAGGGTTGGATGCCATGAAGAACGAAACGGTACATAATAATACTTTTGAAACGATACAAATTTATATTGATATGGATACCAATGAGATTTCTTAATGAAATCCATAAAATTTTGTCAGAGTAAACTGGGAGTCTATTTTAAAAATTGTTCTTAATGCAAAAGTGTTGTTGTTTATGTATTATATTGCATGTCTGTGTTATTTTAAAGTATATTAATTATTGAATGTAATTTTGAAGCATTTTAAGGTAAAATAACTTGAGAATTTACAGATTATTTTTTGTCAAAGTATCAATAAGAGTATCAGTAATATTAGCTGAAACGGTATATATACCAGTACTTTTTGAACTGGGTATCTGTACCGATATGTCATCATACCGACTTAAAGGTATCTATCCAATGATCATAATCATGAGGTAAATGGTTAGTAAAGCAGAATACATGCAATATATAACCAAACATGACTTGAATGATATATACCACCTATGTGCCAGATGTTAGTTGTTAATTTTAAATTTATTGATTTTTACCAATCACATTAGTATATACTCAAATTCAGGTCCATAGTCCCCATCCATCTCTTTAAAGATCATCTAAAATCTGATTAAGAAATAAGAGCATACCTACACAGCAAACCCTCTCCGCCATGGATACTAGTCTCAAAAGAAGTCTGATTCTGAGTTTGTAAGACAGATGGTAGCTTAATACAGAATGGAAGCTATGTATCAGTCTGGCTATGCATTAAGCATTGCTGCAGCCACCTGTTTAATTAAAGATATCCATGTTTTTTTCATGCAGTTGCAGCTATTGACAGGTTCTGCCATTATGTGTATTTAGTTTTATTTATACGGATGGTTGTTTTAAGGTTTTCTAATATTTAATATTCAAATCTGCAAAATCTGCTATTATGTACAGTCTATTTGAAATTAGTTACTACTCAGGCAGTAGACATGACCCCCAAGGGGAGTACAATACTCAATAATTTATTTTCAAAAACAAGGAGGAGCTATATAAAATCTGATAATATTTTGTTTGATACTAAGTCTTGTAAATCAGTTTAGAAATTCAATAATTCTATCCAGAAAGTTTGCAGGTAACTTAACACTTTACTCCATGGATATTCATGTAAAATCATGGCAGAAACTAAAGAATCAGATCTATGTAATTTTATCAGCAAACAGAGCAAACCCTGATCAGACGGCTCCTATAGGAGCCATCTTAGCTGGGTCTACTCTATTTACAAAGGCAAAGAAAAGCATATTTATGGAGTAAAGGGTTATTCTTTTAGAATGATTTGTAGCAAGGGCTTTAATTTAAGTCCTCTGGTCTGCAATCACACTATACCGGGTCCAGCTTCAGAGTCACATAATTTTTAACTTAAATATTTGCCATCGAGTTATACCACTCAAATCTCATTACTAAAATAAAATTAATCCATTCACATGATTTAATGTCTAGAAGCACTGACAGTTCTTTAACCCATTCTGATACACCTTTCCACACCTTTGCAAAGAAAGTATACCCAGATCAGATGGTTTCTGTACGAGCCGTCTGATCAGGGTCTGCTCTGTTTGCTTATGAAATGATATAGATATGACTCTATAGTTTATTCCATGGCCAAACATTTCCTGTGTTCATGTCACATATATAAAAATGAATCTTAATTAATATCGCTGACATCATTATGTGTTACATCAGAGTACATGCAATGAAAGGTTTAAACAAACGGCAATGAAAGGTTTAAACAAGAATGAAAGGTTTTAACAAACAGGAATCCTATGAGATTTTCTCATATTTATTTACTTTGGTCATTGGAGAAAGATATTGGACTAACCATATATAAAATAATGTCTTCTTGTTGAAATGTATCTGATTAATCTAAATATGAATCAAACCAATGTTCACACGGTAATGTCATTTCCATAAGCAATATTTACCGTTTGAATGCTGAAAATTCAAATGGAATGACCCATCAGTAGAGTCCAGTCAGTAGGAACTACTAAATCTGCTAGGAGATTTTGAATGACAATCAGTGCTGACCCATGTCAAAGGACTCTTTGATTTGGATATTCACTGTTTGCAACAGCTAGTACACTTATTTCCAGCATTCAGAGGTTAGCTCAATATGAGCTGTCAGCTATAACCATTAGTTTGTCATTATGTCATGTATGGGATATATGGTACACTGTATAAGCTAGTGTCTTTCAAACTTATCATTGGATGACTGAGCTTGATCTTTCAGCTGATCTCACTCTGCTGATCAAACTTGTTTGCTCAATCTAAAATAGTTTCAGTGAGGTCTACTGCAAATTCGTAGAGGAGCTTTTAACAGTTACAGTTACACACTGGTAGTCCTCACTTGTTTGATAAGTTTAATCTTTTTAACTCCCCAGATAGCCCACCTGTAGATTGTTCACATTTGGAGTAGGTTGTGGGTTTATATGGAAGACTTTAAACACAGTACTAGCACATCCCACACTTACTAGTACATGTCAGAAATTGCAGAATAAATTTTATACTATTGAACAAGCATACAGAGCAAATCCTAAGAAAATGACTCCTACAGGAGCTGTCTGATCTTGGTCTAACCTTTTTTCAAAAGTGTGAAAAAGCATTTGTATCAGGTAGCGAGTTAAGGAACACAGGAACCCATTGAGGAGTCCTCTGTATCAGCCAATCCCCCCTTGGGAGAGAATGCTCATTAACCCTTTACTCCATGAATATTTATGTAAGAAATATTCATGAATATTAATTAGATTAACTGTTATAATAGCACATGGACACAGGAAGTTTTGGCCATGGCAGAAAGTGTAAAATAATATCTTTATTATATCATTAGTAAACAGAGTAGACCATGATCAAACGGCTCCTCTAGGAGCCATCTGATCTGGGTCATCTCTGTTTGTAATGGTGTAGAAAGATGTACTTAAATATTTATGGATCTATTGTTGTCTGTGCCAGTCCTTACAACTATTGTTTTCTTCATTTCTTAACCCTTTCCCTTATATAAACGCCTTTTGCGTCTTCACAAACAGAGAAGGCTCAGACTAGACAGCTCATGGATGAGTCACCTGATCAAGTTTTGCTTGGTTTCTGCAATGGCAAAAAATGCCTGTGTTTATAAATTAATAATGCCATTATAAGAATTCAACTATTGGATATTCATGACATCATTATTTCGCATATGAATATTCATGGAGTAGAGGATATACCTTTTGCTTTCTTTATTCTCTCTTCTCTGTCTGTCTCTGTCTGTCTGTCTGTCTCTGTCTCTCTCTCTCTCTTTCTCTCTCTTAAGGTCTCTGTTCATGTCTATCTCCATATCTCTGTCTCTCTCACATACTTGCTCTGTTTGTCCTCTGTATACCTTCTACTTTCTTTATTTTCTCTCCTCTATTCTGTCTGTCTCTCTTTTTCATTGTTCACGTCTGTCTCCCCAGTCTCTCTTCTCTATCTCCTTCCTTTTTCTCTCTCATTGTCTCTATCTCTTTCTCAGTTCATGTCTGTCCCCCCATCTCTGTCCCTGTCACATTCTTGTGCTGTTTGTCCTCTATATACCTTCTTCTTCCTTTATTCTCTCTCCTGTGTGTGTCTCCCTATCTCTTTATCTGTTTATGCATGTCTCCCTATCTCTCTCACACTCTTGCTCTGCTTCTTGTCCTCTATATACCTTCTACTTTTTATGCCCCCAGATCAGATCTTGGGAGGGGGTATATATTGTTTTTGCCCTGTTTGTTTGTCTGTTTGTTTGAGGACAACTTTTACATTAGTCATAACTTTTGAGCCAGTACAGATAGAGACTTGATATTTGGCATGCATATGTATCTCATAAAGTCGCACATTTTGAGGGGTAAAATGTTGAGGTGAAGGTCACCCTTTAAGGTCAGAGGTCAAATATATAGGTCAAATCAACAACTTTAACACTGGCAATAACTTTTGAACCATTAGAGATAGAGGCTTGATATTTGGCATGCATGTGTATCTCATGAAGCTGTACATTTTGATGGGTGACATGTCAAGGTCATCTTTCAGGGTCAAAGGTCATATCAGGGACATGGTGTTTCACAAACACATCTTGTTTATTACTTTCCTCTGTCTCTTCTCTATATCTCCTCAATATATTCTCCTCTATATCCGTCTTCTATATATCTCCCCTGTCTCTCCTCTGTATCTAGTGTCTCTCCTCTATATCTACCCTCTGTCTCTCCTCTATTTATTTCCTCTATCTCTCATCTGCCTCTCTCTATATTTTCCTCTGTCTCTCTCAATGCTGTATATCTCCTCTTTGTCTCTCCTCTCTGTCTCTCCCCTCTGTCTATCTCCTCTATTTCCCCCCCCCTCTGTCTTTCTCTTCTATCTCTCCTCTGTCTCTCTCCTCTATATCTTTCTGCTTACAATCTCTATCTTTTCTCCAATATATATCTTTATACCAACACACACAGGTCATTTGACATTTTTTTGCTGTGTGTTTTTTCACTGAAAAAACCCCCTAATTTATTTAAATATCATTGAAAATGTGTTACAAGGAAATCATTATCATTAAGTTTTGCAGGGACTTTGGGACTTTGCCAGAATGTTGACAATCTATAATGACACTTGATTATCCCCATTGCTTTGTGATGTATCGCAATGTCATATCAGGTGTTCAGTAATTATACGACTGCCAAGCACTGACATAATGATTTCGTGATATTAACCTGTAATTACATGATTTAAATAAGAAATCTGGAGATCTAGATGCCAGTTGTCAGCATACAGGTTTGGCAGAAATACATCAATTGATTGTCATTTTTTAAGTAGATTGTACCCAGTGTAATGATTTTCATGTTCTTTAGAATAGTTACAGGGTTGTCATGTAATGATATGTTAAATATAATTGTAATATGCAAATAAATTGAATAACTTACTGGATTTGTCAAGAATATTGGAATACAAAGTGCAAGTTCAATAATTCCAACTATATGTAGTACATGTATAAAGCTCTCAGCAGTGACCATTTAACCCTTTCCCTGTTCAATATTCATGTACGAAATAATGACATCATGAATATTTATTAGCAGAAATTTTATAGGATAAAAATTTCAAGGAAATGTTTTGCTTTATAAAAACTGTAAAATCAGATCTAAATGTATATCATCTCTAAAGCAAACAGAGCAAACTCTGATCAGACGACTCCTACAGGAGTCGTCTGATTTGGGTTAACTCTGTTTGCAAATGCGTGAAAATGCTTTTATAAGCCGAAGTTTTAAAATGGCAGAACTTCTACAATCTGATTTATATTATTTCATAAGCAAACAGAGCAAACCCATGCCCTATCTGGGTCTGATCTGTTTAAAATGCGTAAAAATACACATCTATAGGAGCTGTCTGATCTGGGTCTACTCTGTTTGCAAGGGCGTGAACAAATGTTTATATGAAGATAAGGATTAAGTTAATCTCCTAAGAGATTTTTGCATATCTAACTGCCTGTATTAGGTTAGTTTTGACCTGACTTACAGACCCAGACTGACAGACTCACATGAGTGGTTATTGTAGAGAGGTTTTATTGAATTTAGTTTTTTTGCTGAGTAACAGGTTCCTTAACCCTTTACTCCATGAATATTCATGTAAGAAATAATAACATCATGAATACTAACTAGATTACTTGTTATAATGACACTTGGACACAGAAATGTTTGGCTATGCATGCCATATTTAAACAGTAAAATCATATTCATGTACATGTAATTATATAGGAGTCATCTGATCTTGTTCTACTCTGTTTGCAAAGGCAAAGAAAGGTGCATCTATGGAATAAATGGTTCAAGACATTAATTTTATTATAGCAAAATGTTGGTAATCAACAGATTTAAATCGGACTCTGATTCAAGTTAGATCCGGATTTCTTATGTTGATGAATATCTTGTACTGTTGACTTGTGCTTATCTTTTAGCATGATGGTAACAAATTTGTGATAACCATTATGCAAACTATTTGGATCCAGATCAAGATGCCAAGTATTATGACATCTCATCATGATCCAAAAATTGTAAGTCATTTTTATTTAATATTTGAAGAGAAAAAGAGAAAAAGTAATTTTTTGTAGCGATGGCTGTTTTTTGTAGACAACAATAACTCAGCTAGCAAACAGCTATTATAGGTATTTACAATGTATTTACAATGTGACAATGCTTCCTATTTTTGTTATTAGTCTACATTCAAAAGCACAATACTTCTAGCTCACACAGCAATTGGTAATTTGTCACGTGTGGCTAAGTCTATATCCTGGGCAAAGCCCGTTGTAACCAACAATCCAATATTTGTTTAACTCCTAAAAACTTTTGAAAGCCTCTCTAAGATAAATCAGTGGCTGACTTCTTCTTTAACCTTTTCAACCCTGAACTATCAGAATAGAACAGCTCATCAGTGTTTAACTATACAGCCCACAGAGTATGAAAGGCATAAATTTGCATGGGGCTTCTGAATGACAAATAGTGCAGACCCTTAACAGCTGAAGGCTCCTTTGAAACCCTATGATCTGGGTCTACAATGTTTACAAATAACATTGTGTATGTGTCCCTGGTTGAAAGAATAAACCCTTAATGTGGTTCTAAAATTAATTTCAAGACTGCATAATAAAAAGTATAGTGATAAGTTTTAATTGTTTTATTTATGTCTATTTTATGATAGATGTACTGATACTTTTGAGTAGAGAATCTACAGACACTTGAGTAGTAAGAACTGCTGGTTATCAGAACATATTTAACACTTTGTATACTAATTATGATAGTTGACTCTTCTAGCTGTCTATGAAGCAAAGCAGCAAAACAACAATTTTCCTTGCAGAGTAATGTTATTATATGACAAACAGTGCAGACCCAGATCAGAGGGCTCCTGTATATGAGCCCTCTGATCTGGGTCTACACTGTTTTCAAATGACTGATACATTTGCTCCAAAGGGTTAAGGGGATGAGGATTATCAAGATTTTGACTGCTGTAGTGTGATAGAGCACAGCAACACCTTTTACCAGAACAAATTTGTTACCTATAATTGCAGTAACTGTTATTTGTTTGAGAACTTTGATAGTGAATGCCAGGATAGGGACCTTAGAACTCTTATCTTTTACCTCACTGTAAAAACAACCCTGCTCAAATTTGGAGCTGATGCAAGTTTGACTACTTCTGGTTCATAATTTGATAAACTATTGACCACCTGGTGTCAAACAGCTTGGCACCTAATGATATGCCAAGTTATTCGCTGTCTCGCTAGGTCCAAGCTGATTGCAAATGCAAGTTAAGTCAAGTCATGAATAGCAGGAAAAGAGTTATTGTTGAGTCTGAACTGTAGGTTCATTTTAACCCTTTACTCCATGAATACAATTTTCTACACCTTTAAATTTGCAAACAGAGTAGACCCAGATGAGATGGCTGTGGATCAGGGTCTGCTCCGTTTGCTTACAACATAATATAGATCCAATTGTACACTTTCTGTCTTGGTTAAGTATTCATGTGTTCATGTGCTATTTTAACACTGACAGCTAATTACTATGCATGATGTCATTATTTCTTACATGTATATTCAGGTAGTAAAGGGCTAAACCTTTGGATGAGCAAACTAGTTTAATGGTGTTTGCAAAAAGTGTCAACCCAGATCAGACTCATCAGAGGACTCATAGAGAAGTTCTCTGATCAGTGTCTGCACTGTTTCTCGCTCAAAACCCTCCAGAAAAATAAAGCCCTTCATATTGAATAGACTCCATAGTTAACCCTTTCCTTCATTTTCACACATTTGCAAACAAAGTACCCAGATCAGACTGGGACTCGAACCCAGGGCCTTTGGTTTACCATGCCAACACTCTACCAACTGAGCTACCAAGCAACACAGTCTAAGCCTTAATAATCAACTGTTTCACCACAATCTCTATGTACCTGGCTACAACACATTTTTGCATGGTTTTCTTAACTGAGTTGCTCAGTGCCATGAAATCATATAATGCCTTGATATTTTGATTGTCTTTAATTATGAATTTTCGCAAGTTTTATAGCTTGACTCAAAGCTATGTTACTTGAGCACCTGTCAGTTCTTAGCCTACTGCTATAATAAAAGCAAGTCATGCAATCTTCATTTGATTAGCAGAGCTACAGATAACAGCTTGTATACTCAGATACTAAAATTGACATTTCTCCACCAAACCCTATGTTGTGACCACTCTTTAGAATCAATCATCTCTTTGAGGCAATTCTGAAGAGTCAGGCCACAACATAGGGTTTGGTGGAGAAATAAAGAAGTTATACTTTAAAATATTTTCATTTATGCGTCTTATCTGCAGCTCTTGATTAAGTCAAGACAAAGGAAAACAAGAAATATATAAGTTGTGAAGTAATTTCAGCAAACTGTGTGTCTGCTACAGTGTGATTATAGAAACTTCAGTATTAGACACTCTATGAACTGATAAACTTTTTATCTGCAACTCAGTGTTAATTTTGTTAATGAAGATAATTGTTCAATGGACTAATTTGACATTAAAAGTAGTCATCGCCTTGTGTGTACATTTCAAATCCTCGCAATCTGGTAATAAATTAGCCCATAATCCCTCATATTGACGCCTATTGACGCCTCTGCAAAAGTCAGCAGCTGGTGAAACAATTGTGATAAATAGAGCATTTGCTCATATATAGGAGCAAATGCTCTATTTATCACAATTGTTTCAAACTACAAGACTCTGGTAAATGCTTCTTTTCATTAGATTTATTCAGAGGTTGGATCTAAAAATAGCCTATGAGGGAAAGGGTTAATCCCCACATCACAAAATTATGAATACAGCATATATGGCCATGGCAGAAACTGTAGAATTAGATCTATTATAATTTCATAAGCCAACAGAGCAGACCGTGATCAGACAGCAGAGTTCTTCAAGGTCTACACAGTTTGCAAAGCATGAACAAGCATCTATATAAGCAAAATGGTTATATCATTGTCGAATTTATACATTTAAATATCACTTAGTCACATATATTCATTCATTGGTTTATTTAAACATGCATAATTGATCATTAATTCCTACTTTAATATTGCAATATGTTCGATAATCAAAACTGAAACTTAAATTACTTCTAATGTATCTAGAGTCAAACTTAAGCAAATAGTGCAGACAAAGATTAATCTTCTCCTGAAAGAGCAGTTTGATCAAGGCTACTATGTCATTGTAATTTAAAGTTATCAAAATGGTGTCTGATTGCATTATTCAGCTTTACAAACCAGAGGAAAGGGGAGATTGGGTACATGTCTGGAGATTTGGGGTAGATATATTGCACAAACTTATATCATCCTCTGTCATAATATCAAAGATCATGTAAGACAGTAATAGTAATTTGATCAATGTAATTTCATTATTTCTGTAACCCAGTGATGTTATTTATGGATTGATGCATTAGAATGTATACCATATTGTCTGTAATACTTTTACGTTCCCGTGGGCATTAAATATTTTATAAATATAGCTTCTTGCATTTTGTACGCAGGTGGTCTGAGCTTTCCTTCTGCATTCCTTTCAGTTTGCATAATTATTAGCTACCACCTATATTTCTATATTTAGCCCATTCCTCCATAGGCTATTTTTAGACCTAATCTCTTTGAATAAATCCATCCAAAAGGAGCATTTACTAGAGAAAAAGGAAAATTTTAGGATTGTGACATGTAGTTTTGAAACCATTGTGATAAATAGAGCATTTGCTCCATAGGAGCAAATGCTGTATTTATCACAGTGGTTTCATTAAGTGACTTTTACAGAGGTGTAGAAAGGCATATTTATGGAGGAAAAGGTTAATGGATCTTACATAGAGCTTTATTTATGACATGGGAGTGGTGGTCCAGTGGTAGGACCTTAGACTTGGGATCAAAGGGTCCCCGGTTCGAATCCTGCCATCAGACAATCAGAATTTTTATGAGCAAAAAATGCATCCCACGTTTACTCCTCTCCACCCAGGTGTATAAATGGGTACCTGTGAGGGAAATAAGCCAATGTGCCATGGGTGTCTTGGGCGCCGAATGTTAATGGCCGACTTATAACCCAGTGATCAGGGGGTCAATTTTTAAGTCGGGAGAATATGTACATTGTATAGAGTTCCAGACTATAAACCTCACCTTTACCTTTACCTTTTTTTACCTTTTATTTATCATTACACAAGACATCTGTGTATGGTTGTTAAAGAGAGGTTTTTCTGTACAACCTTTGTCAAAATGGACAACTGACCCTTTGAATGCAAGTCACAGACATGTATACACTTGTATTTTCAAACAGTGTAAATCCAGATCAGACTGATCAGCGTCTGCACTGTTTGTCAATTACAATTCTTTATTAAATCTCATCCTTTGATACAGAATAAACTCTACCATTGAACAATGATGGTTCTTTCCCTGATATTCAATGTGTTAAATTCAGAATGTAAAGGGGTAAACATCTCCAGTTTCATTCTGTTATACGAACTTGCAACTGTGTATCAACTCATATGTCTCTGCTTACTGGGGAATGAAATTGTCCCGTCAAAAGTTCAATGAGGCAAGCCAGTGGGTTTATTGTATGATAAATACAAGACACCGGGCTCCTAGTCCTTACAATCCTCTTGAAATCTGATGAATAGCAGTTATAAAGCACTCTTGACTATTGACAGGCCCACTTGAAATTGCTTTCACTGATTATCAGGGTAATTTTCAAGCAGTTTTACATATTTTCTGTAATGGAAAGTAACGTTTGTTGACAGAGACTTGAATTCCGCTGTGATAGTGTATTGTGGGTCTGTCATTTTTCTTTTGTATATTGCACAATGTGTATGTTTTCTTTGCTACTAGCAGATCGGTAAGACAAAGCTCTTGAAAATCTGACAGGCAATTAGATTGTGAAATAAGACATACCGTAACTACACTAAATAGTCAAACACTCATTCTCTCAATATGTTTGTAAAGCTAAAATAACCCTTTACTTCATGAATATTTATGAAAAAAACAACATAACATCATGAATATTAATTAGTTGACACATGAACACAGGATTTTTTTACCATGGCAGAAACTGAAGAATCATATCCATATTATATCATAAGTAAACAGAGCAGACCCTGATCAGATGGCTCCTTCAGGAGCTGTCTGATCTGGTTCTACTCTGTTTGCAAAGGCATAGAAAGAGGTATTTATGGAGTAAAGGCTTAATAAGTAAATCCTGCACAGGTTTGGTATCAAAATTCAAGCAGACTTACATAATAGTATCTATTGTAGACTATGATCAAACAGCTACTTAACCCTTTCCCTGTTGAATATTTATGCATAAATTGATAACTTTATGAATATTCATTAACTTAATTATTATAAGGTATTTAACAATAAAAGAGCAGACTCTGATCAGATGGCTCCTGCAGGATCTGGGTCTGCTCTGTTTGCAAAGGAGTGAAAAGGTGGTTATCAGATTGAGGAAAGAGTTCCAGGTGCAGTTTGATCTGGGTATTCAGTGTTTGCCTAAGTTTGTCCGAATAATTAAGGAAATTAGGGTAACCCTTAAATGTTGTTTAACCCGAGGTTGACAATACTTGCTGTCGCTCTCCATAGGATGTATCCGATGTGATATTTATTTTATTATACCGAACAGCACAATCAATTTCGCCAGCAAAAATGTTTATTCAATGACAACAATAAACAGTTTGAAACAAAAGTTATAGAGCTACTCGGTGCTTAAAAGTCTCGGAACAGCTTCACATTTCTATTCATCACATGTTATAAGTACTGGCGGAGTCCTTTTCACTGTCCAAACTTGACAGATCCTCCTCTGAAATAGTCATTTCGCCTAGGTAGTGGGAGACAGTATTTTTCCGACAGTAAATGTTTTCCCTCTGGACCTGACAGTATTTCTATGACACGGTGGCCTATGGGAGATTAACATTGTAAATGAAATTGAGGTATAATAGTAAGATATTAAGATTTTGAATGGTACACTGCAGATCCTGATCAAAGAGCTGAAGTAGCCCTAGCCCTTTGATCTTGGTCTAAACTGTTTGTAAATAACATTTACTTCTTTCCCTGACATTCAATGTGTTAATGGTAGTTGTAAAAATATTGATTGGCTGAACCATAAAGGACTGTATTGTATGTAATCCTGCTGTATGTGGGAAATTAGTGCAATGCTTTTTGCCAACAGGTTAGACCCAGATGAGAGGGCTCCTAATGGAGCCCAGGGATCAGACTGTACACTGTTTGTCATTCAAAATCCTCTCACAGTGTAAAACCTCTTATTCAATGGCTCTGCCATTAAGAAATGAATCGGACCATTTGACTTTGAATATTGAACATTCAAAAGGCTCATATAAATGCTTTTTCACACCTTTGCAAACAGTGTAGACTGTAGACCCAAATCAGATGGTTCATGTAGGTGCCATCTGATCAGCATCTGCTCTGTTTGCTTATGAATTTATAGATTTGATCCGTAACAGTCGTGTCTAGGCAAAAAATTCCCTTGAAAAATTTACCTTGTCAGTATGTATTTAATGAATATTCATGAAATTATTAATTCATGCGTATATGTTCATGAGAGAAAGGATTAAAGGCTTTAAGTAGAAACCTATAGGAACTGTCTGATCCAGGTCTACTCTATTTGCAAAGGTGTATTTATGGAGTAAAGGGTTAATGCAGACATTAAACAAACAAAAATATGACCGTCTGGACTAAACTGCCATTTCTATCAACAAAAGACATTTAGCCCTTTGAATGTGGTAAAAGTGTCCTTGCTTCTGCTAGCAGTGTTTACCCATATTTGAGCCCTCTGATCTGGGTCAACAGTGTTTATCTTTGAAAAACCTAATGCCAATTAAACCATTTCATATTGATTAGGCTCTGCTTATTAAACAATGATTAACACTTCCATTTTGAAAAATCAGCAATTCAATGGTTAATAGGAAATTGGGAGGCCAAAAGGGCTCAAGAACTATTGGACAATATCCTAAATAGTTATAGCCTACATTGATAGAACTTCCACTGTACTGTGCTATACAAATATTATTATTTGATCAACTTATTTTTTGTATTTGCTCACATTATACAAAGAGCCAGGGTAATGAACTCTGAGCTTGCTGTGAGTACATTTGTACTAACCATTGCACATAGTTTGGGTCTAGATTTGAGACAAGGAGCTGTTCAGTAGCTCATTCAGATGTGTAAACTTTTTCAACTTCAGACAGTCTGATTGTGTTTTAGTTAAGAAAAAGAAAACAGTCGTAAGTAAGGATATTTGCAGATAATAATTTCTGTATTTACTTTTTTGATTATGAATTTGAAAGTCTACAGTACCAGTTACAGTAGTACAACGATCAGATGGCGTTGTTTTCAAAACAGTGTGTATGTAAACACAGAAAATTAACGATAAGTACAACTGTGACATGTATATTAGGATAGGAAGCAGTGGTGTAGTGGTTACGCTGTTAGACCTGGATTAACCTATACAACATGTCGCAGTTTAATTTATCGTTAATTTTCTTTGTTTACATACGTACTGTTTTGTAAACAACGCCATCTGATCGTTGTACTACTGTAGTAGCATGGCACTTAATGTTGACCAACTTGTTCAATATAAATATTTGAAAAGAAGGCAAGATGGCAGGACTTTGACTCTTTGGGTGCATTCAGTTGTGAAAGTCGGTACCAAATTGGCTTAGTCTGCCTTATAATTCCACGAGAAGGGATATTTGGTGTCTGAATACTTCGGGTAATTAGGTAATATATTTGTTTAGTTTGACAACAGATACCGGTATATGCCCCGCAGAGCTCAATTTTTAACTGTGTCCTGTCCTGGGACCTTGAATATCTTGGTTACACAAATTGTGTCAATAAAACAAAGGCTTCAGAGATCACAAAATAAACATGTTGTCCATGCTGGGGGTCATATGTTGTCCATGCTGGGAGTCACATGTTGTCCATGCTGGGGGTCACATGTTGTCCTTGCTGGGGGTTATATGTTGTCCATGCTGGGGGTCACATGTTGTCCTTGCTGGGGGTTATATGTTGTCCATGCTGGGGGTCATATGTTGTCCATGCTGGGAGTCACATGTTGTCCATGCTGGGGGTCACATGTTGTCCTTGCTGGGGGTTATATGTTGTCCATGCTGGGGGTCACATGTTGTCCATGCTGGGGGTCATATGTTGTCCATGCTGGGGGTCACATGTTGTCCATGCTGGGGGTCACATATTGTCCTTGCTGGAGGTACCGGTAATATGTGTTTTACCTCAGCAGTTTCTCTAATTACCCTATGTATTCACACTGACAAACTTAGACAAATAGTGCAGACCAAGATCAAACATTTCCTTGGGGAGTAATTTGATCAAATTCTGCTACTATAATGTCAGACTACATTAACCCATTCCCTCATATTGACGCCTTTTGACGTCTCTGTAAGTCACTTTTTGAAACAATTTCGATAAATAAAGCATTAAATTTGCTCCATAGGAGCAAATTAATGCATTTTGTCACAATGGTTTCAATACTATACAATTCTAAATTTTTCCTTTTCTCTAGTACATGTATACTTTTTTGAAGATTTATTCAAAGAGGTTGGGTCTAAAAATAGCGGAATGGGAGGGATCAGACAGCTTATGTAGGAGCCATCTCATCAGGGCCTGCTGGTCGAAGTTATTTTTGCATCACCTGTCTGTCTGTGTGTCTGTGTGTCTGTGTGTCTGTGTGTGTCTGTCTGTCTGTCTGTCTGTCTGTCTGTCTGTCTGTCTGTCTGTCTGTCTGTCTGTCTGTCTGTCTGTCTGTCTGTCTATCCATCCATCCATCTGTCCATCCGTCCGTCTGTCTGTCTGTTCGTCACACTTTCCTTTTTTGGCCGTCATTTCTAAACTAATCATTATAGAGCTTTCCAATTTCACGTGTGTCTTCCTCTCATTGAGGACCATTGAGGTTCATCACTCTGCATGCAAGACTTTTTGAGTTATTCCCCTTTGTTCTGATTTGTGCACTCCAGCATATTAACAGTTTTTGTGTCAGCTGCTAGCAGGTGACACATGTGTTCCTCCGAACACTCTTGTTTTATGAAGAATCCATCTTAGAACCAATAGAGGGCTTTCCAATGCATCTTAAAACACTTGTTCACCCAGTATTTTAAAGTCCATAGTATGAATTGATTTTTACTCAATCCTGTTGCTCAGATTTTGGTTGACTGTTTCCTTCATATATAACAGGGGGTGGATCTAAGGAAAGAGATGAAATCCAAGTAACTTAACCCTTTCCTTCATATAAAGACCTTTTCACACCTTTGCAAACAGATCAGACCCAGATCAGACGGCTCCTGTAGTCAATTTGCAGTAGAAGGTGTTCATTTCTAAACTCAATTAATAAATACATATTATGCCATATACAGTCACATTATAGTTCTCGTAATACCTGCCATAAGCAATATTGTAATGTGCAAATCACAGATACATACATGTATAAAAGAACATAATTATGTAGAGGCCATACAATGCATGCATTAACACTTTGTACATATTTGTTGTTTGCAGAAATTGTTGTCTGCTGCAATTTCAATTTTTATATGCCCGTTTGAAAAAAACGGACATATTATGGAGTGGCGCTGTCTGTCCGTCTGTCTGTCTGTCTGTCTGTAACATCTCTAACTCAAGTTCCACTTGGTGGATCCTTCCCAAATTTAACCACAATGTTTATCTGGACATGCTACAGTTGCATGCCCAGTCCCGGTATGTATATCCAAGGTCAAGGTCGCACAATTAGACTTAGAATTTGCGTTTAGGAAAAATGTTAACCTGTCTGTCTGTCTGTAACATCTCTAACTCAGGTTCTGCTTGGTGGATCCTTCTCATATTTCACCACAATGTTTATCTGGACATGCTACAGTAGCATGGGTGTTTCCCGTTATATTTATCTAAGGTCAAGATCACACAATTGGCGTTTAGCATTTGCATTAAGCAAAAAATGTTAACCTCAATTTATGTGGAACACATGTTTGTAAGTCCATACATAACCATTTGCAATGAAACTTGAAACACTTGTTCACCATTACAACCTTCACCTGTAGGCAAAAGTACATAACTCTGTCAAGCATTTTGACAGAATTATGCCCCTTTTTGGCTAAAGTCCACTTATTTACATAACCCTTTGAAATAAAGCTTTGAAACTTGGAACACTTGTTCACCATCACAAGCTTCACCTGTAGGCAAGAGTAAAGTTAAAGTACACCTATTTACAAATCTTTGAGATAAAGCCTTGAAACTTGGTGGCACAATTGGACTTAGAATTTGCGTTTAGCAAATACGTTAACCTCAGTTTATGTTGAACAAGACCTCGACGGACGTATATTGTGCCCACTACCACTACACTAGCACTCTTGTTTTATTATGCCCCCAAAACTAGGCTTTGGGGCAAATAGTGATAGTGATTGAACTGTCCGTTTGTTAGTTAGTGTGAGTGTGTGGTTGTGCAGAGTTTACTTGTCCGGAGCGTATCTCCTACACTACTTTGGCTCAAAGGATCACCAAATATGGTGTGTGAGTACATCTTGGGATTAATGGTGAAATGGTACACTACCCCCACGGTTTGGTTCGGTTTGTGGTACATGAGCCATGGTCAGGTACATTTTCGGTACACAACTTTTTATCTTGCAAACATAATGTTGGATGGAGCTAATACCTACAAAAAAAACCTTCTAAATTAACTTCTTTTTGACTAGAATCAGTAACTGCCACAGCTAGCGGTGATGATGATTAATCATTTTTTTTGTCCGAATGATAACTCCTATATGGCTCATTCCATTGGATTTAAACTCCATACATGGAAAGATCATGATAAGAGGTAGTGTCACGCACAAGGTCCATAACTCTTGCTTCACTAATATTGGAGTTATTGCCCCTTGTATTTTTTTGACAATTTTTTGTCTGGACGATAACTCCTATATGGCTCATGCCATTGGATTGAAACTTCATACTTGGAAAGAGCATGATGAGGGGAAGTGTCATGCACAAGGTCCATAACTCTGGCTTCACTAATATTGGAGTTATTGCCCCTTGTACATTTGTTCATTTTGAGGGGTGACATATCAAGGTCACGGTCATCCTTCAAGGTCTTCATTTACAAAAAAAACTTGTCCGGAGCAATTACCTCCTATACCAAATCAGCTAGGATCACCCAATATGGTGTGTGAGTTCATCTTGGGATGGCAGAGTGCCATGTACTATTTTTAGGTCAATGTGACCTTGACCTTGACCTTTGACCTCAGTTACAAAAAAAGCTTGTTCGGAGCATATCTCCTACACTACTTCAGCTAGGATCACCAAATATGATGTGTGAGTATGATCTTGGGATGGCGGAGTGTCACACACTATTTATAGGTCAATGTGACTTTGACCTTGGGCTTCATTTACAAAAAAAACTTGTCCAGAGCATAACTCCTATACTGAATCAGGATCTCCTAGAGGAGCTTTCTGCATGACTTTCACCCTGCATTAAGCTGCCACCTGTCTGCAAGACTGATATTTATGCTAAATTTAATGTCTGGTTTAGAGGTGTTTTTTTTAACTGTACACAGTTTGGATACAGATGAGATACCATTTAACTCAGCAGATCATCAGGGTAAAAACTTTCTGAGACTCAGACTGCATTTTTTAAGAAAGTTAAAAGCAAACTTATTCCATTTGTTTCATAATTTCAGATTTGCAGCAGAAACATGTAGATGTTTTTGCAAATGACAATTACTTTCAGCCTTAAAAGAGTTAAAATTCTAATAAATTGGGGTTTGGGGTACGTAGCAGGTTTGATCCTAAAAATATGGGAGAATGTATTTGTCATTGGATTCCAATCTATTTTCAAAGAATATCATAAATTCTTCCATACTGTGGCTATAGAAAAAAGACAACAAAACTATTTGTATGAATACATTTTCTAAAGTGTACAGTAAAAATAGGTAACTGGCCCATGGTCTTTGGACTGATAATTTCATTTACTCTTTCTATTAGCCATATTGCCCTTTGCAGCTGTGAATACAACTAAGTACAATAAACTGGCTAGATGGCTAGACTGAAATAACTTACCCCGGCCTTTCCTTGTTAGTATATTCAAGATTGTGTCACTTCGTTAATATTTATGGACAGAAGCAATTAAAAGCACCATTGGAAAGGGATATTTTTCACTTATAATGGTTGTAACCGTAAAACTAGATCTATAAAAAGTTAAACAGAGCAGACCCTGATCAGATGGCTGCTACTCTGTTTGCAAAGGCATGAAAACACGTTTATATAAAGGAAAGGGTTAATCTTTGGAATGTTGAATTTTCAAAGTAGAATTATCCATCATTGTTAAATTGCAACAGAGTCAAATTCAGTTTACAAGGAGTATGACTGCTAAAGGATTTTGAATAACAAACAGTGAAGACCCGGATCTTGTTTTACAATGTTTGCACATGCTAGTCAACTCGTTTTCCATTTTTAAAATGTTAACGTTTCATAGGCAGTGAAAGTTTTATACATTTTTATTGATTTCCAGTGTAGATAATAGTGTTGGATTCCCAAATTTTTGCCACCTTTGAGCTTTGTCTACTTCAGTTTTAAACAAATTATCCAACTTTCCTATCTGTTAAAACTTTAAATATGAAACCATTATAATATTGAAGTCAACATCTTTCATCCAAATGTGAAACTGGACAAGAGTGGTGATAACTTTGATAGGCAAACGGGGTCGTTTATAATGGCTCTCTCCATGACATGTGTAGTAGCTTTAAATGCTGATTGATAGTCATGTGAAAATCCTCAGTAGGGGCTCTCTGGGTAAGACAACCTTTTGCAAAAAGAATAAGACCCAGAGCAGATGACTCCTGCAGGAGCTGCCTGGGTCTGCATTGTTTGAATTTGAATTTTATTGATCTGAACCTGCAGTTTTTTACGAGGGTTGTTCGGAAAGTTCGTAGAATGTTGTTATAAAATTACGTCTAATCGTAACTGCATACCAAAAATTAGATCAACATTAATTTCCAGATCTGTGTTACATATTCTATGAAAATCAGCAAGATATACTTAAAAACATTTTTTCTATGCATATTACAAATACATACATAACACACACCCGGAGCACGTCAGCGTCGACGTGACGTCGCTAAAGTGTCAAACGTTATGTAAGTCCAGCGAACGTCGCACTTTCTCAACATAGTCCCCCGCGATATCCACACACTTGTTATGCCTTCTAACCCATTTTGCGTATGTTTCTGCATACCAATCTTCGCTGAATGTAGATACAACTTTCTGTGTCTGTTTGATAAGTTCAGCTGCTGAATCAAATCTAATTCCACGTAACCTCGCCTTTAACTCTGGGAATACTCTAAAATCCATGGGAGCCAAGTCGGGGCTGTATGGCGGGTGTTCTAACACCTCAAATCCTAGTAAGCTGATTTCTAACTGTGTGGAAACTGCTCTGTGGCCCGGTGCATTATCCTGATGTAGTATTATACGCTCAAGATCCATATGTGGTCGCTTCTTTCGTATCGCATGAACGAGATCCCGCCTCAGAACCTGGAGAAAACAATATGCAGTCGCATATTGGTAACTTGTCTAAACAATCATTGCATACTTTAATAAATTAACAAACTATTGCTAATAATACTGAAGTTTAGTATCAATATATTTTACTCATTAAAGCATAGTCTGTTTAAATAAACCTTACCTTAGAATAATACGCAGCTGTGACAGTCTGGTGATCTGGGACTCTGTGTTGAAGGATCATTCCGTGCCGGTCCATAAAGAAAATGAACATGTGTTTGCCCGCACTTTTCTGAACTCGAGCCTTCTTTGGGGGCGGTGTATTTGGGGATTTCCACACTGATGACATGGCTTTGGTCTCTGGGTCGAAATGATGCAACCAGGTCTCATCCGTAGTGATAATTCTGTCCAAATAATCGTCACCTTCGGCATCGTAGCGGCTGAGAAACATCTGAGAGCATCGAACTCGGTTCTCCTTTTCTGTGTCCGTGAGCAACCTCGGCACCCAGCGTGCACTAACTTTAGACATACCAAGTTCATCTGTTAATATTCCATGTACGGTAGAGCATGAAACATCAAGTTCATCAGACAAATCTCTTACTGTAGTTCTTCTGTCCGCATTAACCATATCTTTCACCTTGTCCTTAATGGAAGCAGCTACGATGGATGGTCGGCCACACCTAGGATCGTCTTGGATCGATTCTCGTCCACTCCTAAAACGTGAGTGCCATTTATACACAAAAGCAGAGCTGCACTTGTCATATTTTCCCGTTGATTTAATCATTTTAAGAGTTTCTGTTGGCGATTTATCTAGAGCAACACAAAATTTTACAACACTTCGCAACTCAACGTCACTAGTCGACGTCATTTCTTTTCAGTTCGCAATTCCGCTCTCTGTAGACTAAACACTGTAGTTTATGTTCCAACGCTGTCAATGTTTTGAAATTTTGACCAACTGACGTCATGACGTCATGTTACAATCAGACGTTTTCGCGCCTTTCTGGTGTCAACGGAATTGAGAGAAATCATGTTTGCTTCATTAGAATAATGTTATAGAAAATAATAATTTCGAGCTGCTCCGGGTCCCTATTACTGCGTTGCTACGGCAACCTGTATATTCGGTAAAAAATACACGTTTTATTTCTTGCTTTGAAAATATTTTAAAAACAAGGTGAGGTACTTACATACCAAATTTCAAATTGATCAAACAAAGCTGACTAGAGATATAACAAAATTCTACGAACTTTCCGAACAACCCTCGTATAAGTCAAAAGTCTGTTTAGAAAAGTTCCTTTATAAAGAAAGGTTAATGAATGTATATGAAGTGTTAAATTAATTCATAAATGCTAATTAGCACCCAACTGCCATTTTGAACATGCATATATGTATTTACTTTGCACGCTAGCTGCAAAACATGCATATATCTAACTTTGCACGCTAGCAGCAAAACTGAGGTTTCCTTTGCAAACAGATTGGATCCAGATGAGACACCACATGATGTGACCTCTTATCAGGATCCAAACTGTTTGACACCACATGATGTGACCTCTCATCGGGATACAAACTGTTTGACACCACATGATGTGACCTCTCATCAGGATCCAAACTGTTTTGACACTGTAACCATATTTTTTGCCAAGGAATGAGAGAAATTTTATTTTAAGAATTGAAGCACACAACAATCGCTGCAGATGAAAAATTACTTAGCACGCAAAGAGTTAGGACACAGGTCACTATAGAGAGGATCTGCTGTACAGAAGAACCAGCTGCCTTATTATGGGTCTGTAAGGCAGGTGGTAAGCTTGGTGGTATTTACTTAACCCTTTCCTTCATATAAACACATTTTCACACATTTGCAAACAGAGTAGACCTAGATCAGATAGCTCCTAGAGGAGCCATCTGATCAAGGTCTGCTCTGTTTGCTAATGGAATTTAATAGATCTATTTCTTTTATTTCTAAAATGGCTACAATGTTCCACCTTCCATATTTCATTATAACTATTTTGTCCATGAATATCGATTCAGTATGTATATTGAAATTTGGAATAAACATAGAACAGGGAAAGGGTTAATGCAGGTAAAAAATAATGTAAAAAGCTCCTACAGCAAAAAACTCTTACTGCCCTGTATTAAGCACCCACCTGCTTTTTAACACTCCTGTGTTGAACAGATTGATGACTGGCCTTAAGACAGATTCTACTATTTATGCTCCTTTCTTCAGTGGAAGTATCTATAGACCCTTCTATATTTTTCATAATCAATAAGAGCTTGTTAAAGGTTAACCCTTTTTTATGCTGAATATTCAAAGTAGAATATACTCAATATTTAATGATAGTGGCATGATTCAGTAAGGCTTAAATATGCAAGAGGATTAAAATTTTGAATGACAAAAATGCAGACCCTGATCAGCGGGCTCCTCAGGTAGTCTGACCTGGGTCTACATTATTTGTAAATGGCATTATACATGATTTCTGCATATATAGGTTAACCCTTACAATGATGAATTTCCAAATGGACTATTATAATACAAACAGGTCAAGCTTATGGTGAATATTTATTAAGGATTTTTCTAAAGAAAAGTGTAACATGACAAACAGTGCAGACTGACTGATGAGAGGGTTCATCTAGGAGACCTCCCATCTAGGTCTACACTGTTTCCAAACAAGTCATTATTGACTTGTGTCCCACATTGTAAAGGTTAAAGGGGCCATTTATTTGAATTAAGAAATCACATCAAAGAAAGAATAAACAAATAGAATATACTGGCCAGATAGGAACAGTCAGATAGTGTAAACAAATCAAGTTTGTCCACACCATTTTCAAATGATGTCAGCTGATATATCTTTCAGAGGTCCAGATAAGATGCATACTTTCAACAATAACTCCTTTATTTCTCCACCAAACCCTATATACTGTGACTTTACTCTTTAGATTCGTCTTGAAGAGACGATTCTAAAGAGTGGTCACTGTATAGGGTTTGGTGGAGAAATGATAATTTCAGTATTTGGGTACCCACCTTTATCTGTAGCTCTGATCTATGGTAAAATTTGTTCATAAATGTACATATTGTAATAATTTGTTCACAAATGTACATACATGTATTGTAATAATTCCTGGTTATAGTGCTAACCATTTCTGTAAATGCTCTCAGTTTATACCATTGCAGCATGCATGCATGGCTTTTAGAGTATATGGCCAGAGTCCATGAGACTGGTCTGGATCATAACCTTATACCCCCATCACCTGTGGTGGGGGCTGTATAGGAATCGCTGATCAGGGTCCATACGTCCGTCCTTCTGTCCGTTCGTCTGTCGGTCGTCCATCCGTCACTCGCGTTTTTTCCGAGACATTTGCTTTTTTCTTAAAAACTGTTTTTGATACCACCTTCAAACTTAATAAATGTTACTTCATATTTTGTCTCTTAATTGGGACATATTTTTGGGACATGCCATTTTCTCGAAACCTGTTTATGATATTGTCTTCAAACTTGGTACACATTGTTAGAGAATGTGCAGTCAACAAGGATTGTAACTCTAAATTCATTTTTGAGGGAGTTATTGCCCTTAGTTAGTTTTCAGAAGCAATTTTTTGTCCGGAGCATAATTTCTCAAGTACTGTAGGCACAACTGTGAAACTTTATGTATGGATAGAGGATGATGAGAGGATGTGCAGTCATTGTAACTCTAAATTCATTTTAAGGGAGTTATTCCCCTTTGTTACTTTTCAGAAGCATTTTTTTGTCTGGAGCATAACTTCTCAAGTATTGTAGGTACAACTTTGAAACTTTATATATAGACAGAGGGTGATGAGAGGATGTGCAGTCAACAGAGACTGTAACTCTAAATTCATTTTTGAGGGATTGATTCCCCTTTGTTACTTTTCGTAAGTATTTTTTGTCCAGAGCAAAACTTCTCAAGTACTACTTCTACATTTCTTCACCATTAACCTCAAATTTTGCATATGCATTTATAATGATGTGTAGATGTGTGTGACATAATTTTGATGTGAGTCATTCCTTGACTGGACTTTAAAAAATTTCTTTCCACAAGTGTGGATGCAAGGATTATTGAGCTATTGCCTTTTGTATTGAAGTCATTGGATTTTTTGACAAGGTGATGGGTGGGGGTATCAATCACCTTTAGTGATAGTTCTAGTAATAACTGGTATTATCAAAGTGGACTTACTCAAACAAGTATTTTTAGCTGATCTAATTTCAATAGTAGGGTACAGTCAATAAGATGTTTTGCATGGAAAATATTGACATCTGAGGAATATTAGCAGAATTCTTATAATGACATAATAGATATAGATATAATAGGAGTTTTTGGTATTGGTAAAAACTGTAGAGTCAGATCTATTATATTTTCACAAGGACACAGAGCAGACCCTGATCAAATGTCTACTCTAGGAGTTGTCTGATCTGGGTCTACTATGTTTACAAATGTGTGGAAAGGCGTTTATATGAGGGAAAGGGTTAATGAAAAGTACTAGAGTGTGAAATGATATTTCAAACTTGTAAAAAATTGGATGTTAAAGTATCGGTGTTGCCAATGTTATTTTAGACAAAATGTGTGTGCATTTTAATTCGGTATAAATCCTAACTACATGTATGTACACAGTTGTATTCTGATTGGTTCTCTGAGGCGTTTCCAGTTGGTTCTGTATGGCTGTTTGTTATATCGCAATAATGTTTTATTATAGAACAAGAAAATATGAAAGGTGATGTAAACTGTTATTATTGATTCACAAATGTGTTTTACTATGTAAGTTGTTCAGGCAAATCTTCATAAAATGATCCCAATCCTATTATTTCAGTAGTTATATGATGAATTCAGAAATTTTTCATAGCTTTAATTAGGGGATAACCGTTGCGTATTTGAAGATTTGCAGCAGTATATCGGTGGTTTATATGTCGCAAATTTAGTTTTACATGCGACGCGTTAGCGGAGCATGTAAAACGATTATTTGCGACATATAAACCACCGATATACTGCTGCAAATCTTCAAATACGCAACGGTTATCCCTATTCTAATGAAACCATAGATCCTGATGGTAAAAACCAAACAATACTTTAAGTCCTTTGATATTTTCTCTCTGTCGTCATAACATGACGTCATGAAACACCACATATCTCCGCATTACGCATATAGAAAATAGTTCTCCCGAAACCTAGCAATTGTGCTTATATTTAATATACCAAGAACTGGTGTTTTCACTCAATACTTTGATTTTCACAAATGAAAACCGTTAAGTCATGGTCCTTTGAATTTCTGACGGTAGGTCCCTTTCAAAACTACGAAAGATGAATCAAAGTTGACCTCGACATTGCTCGAAATTCCACAATAACTGTGCACATGGACAACGGAATTATTTATTTTTAAATTGTTTGCGATGTGGAACTGGTTGCATATTTAAGATACTTTGGCTGATTGGTGTATTTGATGAGAATGATGATAGGCCAAGTGGACATGCAAATGGAAATCATCAGGAGCGACAATCTACAGGCATGTTTGGAATTTGCAAAGATCCTCGAGTGGTCTAGTGTGGGTGGGGCGATTTCTCATTATGGGACTGTCCTTGAAGAATTGAAGAATACTGCCGCTTCTGATTGTCGGACGAGTCGGCATTATAGCTTCGGACACTGGCTTCATTCTGATGACCGGACTTTGTCATTATTTCCCTGGTTTTGACACCAGCATAGGCCAACAGCTAGTGCATGATTGCGGTCTCTCGGACACAGTGATTTGTGTTTTAAAACTTTTGACGAAACAAGCCTCAGCAGAAATTGTTTTCATCATTTCGTTCAGCACACGCTCACCAACAGGCCTGGATGTGTATATGATTCTTCATAATCGACTGAACGTTTAGGTTACTGAATGAAATGGTTCGATCACGGGTGCAGTTTTATCAGGTATGTTTTCAGAGATTTACAGGACATGTTTCCTGCATGACTCGTAAATTGTACGTTTGTCAGAGATCTTAGGTTTTCTATGTAGATCTATACCACGAAGAGCGAAATTCAAGGTTATGTCAAACCACTTTTCTTTAGAAAGATTTGTGATTTATGGCAGAGAGGAAACCTGAGTTTTTTAGTGTTTTCTGATCATTGTCTGTGATCGGTTGGTAATGATTAAGTGTTGTCAGGTCCTTCTTAAATAGTTTCAGCATGGATATAAATCTCACAGCTACATGGTTATATACCTTAAATCTTATATTTACAGGGTGCATGTGCCACATACACCTCAAAACAGAATAGAGGAAGAGAAACGTTTGTTCAAGGACAGTGAATTAGATCAAATGTGAAATAAATGGACTCAGGATCAACTTGTGGGACTTTGCGATAGATATTTGAGTAGAATCGCCAGACTCACATTGACTACAACCATAAAGTGTGTTGAAAAAAAACAAGCAAATTGAAAACATTTGACATTTCATTCAGCCAGTGTCTTTGTTCATTCAGACCCATTCATTCAATTTTACTATGAATGTGCGTATGAATATTTCGCAGTAAATTTTCTAGTGATTCGGTTTCCGACAGTATATTCATTTTTTCCGACAGTATATCGGTGGTTTATATGCTTCAAATTTTGTCACGTGGACCAATCAGAATGCGTGTTACAAAAATGTTGCATTAGAATAACTATTTACAGACAGATTGCTTTGGTTACAATAGAACCTGTCCTAAGCGGCCATTTGTTTATTGAACAAAGGAGTGTTAAACAGCAGGTGGTTTCTTAATGCAGGGCAAAGTAATGCAAAAAGCTCCAGTAGGAGTTAATTCTTTCTTACTTTGACATACATTAAGGTATCATCTGCCTTACAGATCCATAGTTAGACCTGTTTTGATGGCCAGTTAAGACAGATTCTGCTGTACCAAATATTCAGAGGAATGGTTTGTATGCTTATCAGTGTGTGTCTATAAATAGTCCAATCCGTATGTATAAAAGGTTATATAAGTTGCTAGAGGATTTTGAATCACAAATAGTGCAGATGCTGATCAGAAGATTCCTCTGGGAGCTTTCTGATCTGGTTTTATACTGTTTTCAAATGCTAGTATACTTGTTTCCCATTCCCTCATTGGCTATGTTTTAGAACCAGCCTCATTGAATAAATCAGCAGAAAAGGAGAATATACTAGGGAAAAGAACATTTTTAGAATTGTGAAGTTATTAAACCATTATGATAAATAGAGCATTAAGTGCTCCTCAGTGGAGCAAAATGCTTGATTTATCACAATGGATTCATAAAGTGATTTTCACAGAGATGTCAAGTGGCGTCAAACTATGAGGGAATGCTTTAACACATTCCCTCCTTAACGCATTTTGGCGCCTCTGTAAAAGTCATATTTTGAAACCATTGTGATGAATAGAGCATTTGCTCCTATGGAGAAAATGCTGTATTTATCACAATGATTTCAAAACTATGCAATTCTAGCATTTTCCTCTTCCATAGTTAAAGCTTCTTTTTATACCCCCCACAACGAAGTTTGGGGGGGGGGGTTATACTGGAATCAGCTTGTCCTTCCGTCCGTCCGTCCATCCGTGGACACAATTTGTCCGGCCTTCTTCTTCTACAGTTTTTACTTCAATTTTGTTGAAACTTTATGTATAGCCATATAACCATATAAACCTGTGCACCGCATATTTTCATTATGATCGGACCACTACTTCAGGAGTTATTTCCCCCTTTTTAGTCCCCTACCAATGTTTTCCGGTTTTCTCAACTTTTTATGGAAGTAACTGCAGATATCAACTCTATATTTAGTACAAAGCTAAATCTAGATAAGTTACAACTTATGTTCCAATCTCAGTCCGGTTGAATAATTATTTCCGGAGATATTGCCCTTGAACTTTAATTTTTTCTTCAAATTTTGAATTTTCCAGACTTTTTTCGGAAGTGGTTGGAGATATTAACTTTATATTTGGCATAAAGCTAAATCTACATGATTTAAAGCCTTATTCCCAATCTCAGTCTGGTTGAATAATTTTTGCCAGAGTTATGGCCCTTGAACTTTTAATTTTTTGTCAAACTTTAAATTTTCCGGTCTTTCTTTGAAAGTGGTTGGAGATAATTTATATTTCACAGAAAGCTAAATCTAGATGAGTTACAGCTTAAATTCGAATATCGATCTGGTTGAATAATTTTGGTCAGAGTTATGGTCCTTGAACTTAATGTTTTTCTGAAACCGTACCTAGGTTTAGAACTTTGGAGTTGACACTTCACAAAAATGAACAAAGCTGCTTGAACTTATTGGATGACATTGTCTGGCAGCAGCCATAACACTTCTATGAATTTTAACAGACTTATCTCCCTTTTTGGACTCGACAATATTTGGTAAAAGTTGCTTTATTTATGTTTGTGATTGATCTTGGATTGAATATTACATGTTAGAAGCGATATATTTGAATCAATAAGTATGATATACAGGTTCTTGTATGAATGTGCAGCACATAAGTGCTTTTCGTTAAATTTTGACAGAGTTCAACCGGTTAGGGTCCATGGCATTGCTTTCAATGCTCCCATAACTTATTACACTTGTACTTAGAATTACATAAATTGGGTTGGGGCATGTATTGTTTTTAAATCTCTTCATGTTTCTGTATGAACATGTTCAGATTGATGATAGGTGTTCTGACAAGTAGCCAGGTGTGTGTGTGTGTGTGTTGGGGGGGGGGGGGGGGGGTATTCGTTAGCCTTTGGCTTACAGTTCTAGTTTGTAGATTAACTCAAAGAGGATGGGTCTAAAAATGAGTTAAGGGATAACACTTTGAATTCTGAATGTTAAAAGTGGAATGGATTATAAAGTCCATTCAGTATGAAAGGGTATAATTTGGCTGGAATTTGAATTACAAACAGTGCCGACTCAGATCAGAGGGCTCCTCAAGGAGCCCTATGATCTGGATCTATACTGTTTGTAAAGTCAATACACTTGTTTTCCACATTCAAGGGATTCAGGTACACTGGACCCAACCAGTTGGCTAAATTGGTTATAAACATATCAATCAAAACTAAAATAAGAATTGCAAATAGCATTGATCCAAATTAAATTCCAAGTTAGCCCTTAGAACTCTATAATGAATGCGTACATCATCTGCATTTGCAAATAATGTAGACCCATGGCCATATGAGACAACTGCTAGAAGAGCAGCTAGGGTCTGCAATATTTGTAATAATTCAGTGACAGCATTAAATTTTAATCTAGCGTATATACGATTCACCTAATCAATATGCATTGAGGATGGACTCAGCACGAGTGAGTGAGCATTAATGTCTGACTATGGACCCATTCTGTATTTACCCTAAAACACATTCCCTCACTGACACCTTTTGACGCCTCTGTAAAAATCACTTCTTGAAACCTTTCTGATAAATAGAGCATTTGCTGGATAGGAACAAATTCTCTATTTATCACAATAGTTTCAGAACTGCATAATTCTAGACATTTCCTCTAGTAAATGTTCCTTTTCTGTAACTTTATTTAAAGAGGTTGGGTCTGAAAATAGCCTATGAGATAATGGGTTAAGGCACTCAATCTTCCCTCTCTGTTGATTTATCAAGTTGAATTCTGCACCATTTTGACAACTTTATCAAACTCTTTTGCTGCCAATGTTGCATCTGTGATTAACCATGCAATCCAGATCTATAGCATGTCATAGACAAACAGAGCAGGCCCTAATCTGTAGGGGCCATCTGATCTGGGTCCACCCAGTTTGTAAATGTGTGAAAAAGCATTTACATGGGAGAAAAGGTTAAAATGATATGTCTCCTAACTCGGATCTGCTGCAAGTTTTAGAGTAGGTGCAGTCTGATCCAAAATGGTTACAGTTGCTATGACAACAACGTTTTAACACCAGTTTTGTGGAAAGAAGTAAGGAATAATTAATAGTAATGAAACATTTCATGTGATGTTTTTGTGTGTTAGAATGTACATGCATGCTTTATTGGTGATGCTTTTGTTGCAGGAGAGTCCGTCAGTGGTGCTAACAGAGATAGACCGGAGACTGGAGGAGGATGGCCTCAACCCGCAGTGTTCAGAGGAGGAGAAGCTTTTCTACATCTGGCGTCTCTACCAGGCTACAGCGGTAAGTCAAAATAGCATTTTGAAAAGTCTGGTACCCAGCTGATGATAAGAGTACTGAACAAGTCTTGGTTCTGCTGATCTTGTTTCTCAGCCAAATCTTTTCCTTTTGGTAATTATTAGAATACCCTCATAGAAGCATCTAATGAGTACCATTAATTCATGGTTTGACGGAGAAATAATTAGAAGTTATACTGGGGTCCAGATAAAATATGTCAATTAAAACATTTTCAAGAATAAATTCTTTTTTTCTCCACCAAACCCAGCTTGTGACCACTCTTTAGAATCGTCTCTATTATCTACAGTTCTGCTGGTACTCATATTTAACTATATGCAGTAAAATCTCTCTGAAATCACCGTTCACATGATGTTTAACTGTGGGTCTTTAAAAATGGTGGTTGCTTAATGCAAGACATAAGTAATGCAGAAGCTCTTAATGGGGAATAATGACTATGAATATATCTGCATGAGGCAGCCAGCTGCTTTATAAGGTACTTTTAATGTTTATTAGCTCACCTCAGCCGAAGGCTCAGGATGAGCTATTGTGATCCCAATCCGTCCAGCGTTCGGCGTCCGGCATCCGGCCACATTTTCAAACGACATCTCCTCTGAAACTGCTGACCCGATTTTAACCAAATTTTGTCAGAAGCATCAGTGGCTAGGGGGAACGAAATGTTGTTCACATTATGACCCCCGGACCAAAAAGGGCCCCGCCCAAGGGCTTATCAGTTTTTCATAGGAAATTTTAAAAAATCTTCTTCTCTGAAACTGTAAGGCCTAGACCTTTGATATTTGGTATGTAGCATGATCTAATGGTCCTCTACAAAAATTGTTCAAATTATGAACCCCTGGGCCAAAAATGGCTCCGCCCAAGGGCTTATCAGTTTTTAATAGGAAAATCTTTAAAAATCTTCTTCTCTGAAACTGTAAGGCCTAGACCTTTGATATTTGGTATGTAGCATGATCTTATGGTCCTCTACAAATATTGTTCAAATTATGACCCCCGGGCCAAAAATGGCCCCGCCAAAGGGCTTATCAGTTTTTCATAGGAAAATCTTTAAAAATCTTCTTCTCTGAAACTGTAAGGCCTAGACCTTTGATATTTGGTATGTAGCATGATCTTATGGTCCTCTACAAATATTGTTCAAATTATGACCCCTGGGCCAAAAATAGCTTTGTTTTCTGCTGGTTCCTTTTAACACGACTAACTTATCTTTCAAAATCCTCTGCTACTGTCTGCTTTACATACTGTATAGTTAACGGGAGTAAGACTTTACCCCATGACTATTGTTAATACTTGTCACCAACAAATCCTCTAAAGTTTATAATATACTTAACATACTGAACACACTGTATGATTAAATACTGGTGGAGTTTATTCAAAGGCTGTTAAGTCAGAACAGTATAAATTTGACAGGTTTTTCCCTAAGTGTCAAACACATTGATTTTTTACATTGTACACCCTTTCCTCGGCATGATAAATTATTTTGCAGTTTAATTAATGTAACAAATCTGAGGAATGTGAGATAAGTGACTGTGGTATTTCATTTTATTCCATGAAACTAATTGGCGTAAAAGATTTCTATCATTTCTTTTTCTATTAAATATCGACCCTTTTAAAGCTGAATTTTCAGAATGGAATAGTCCATCATTGTTTATGTGTAGAGTCTGCACAGTATCCTATGAAAAGCAAAACTTTGCAAGAAGATTTTGAATAACAAACAGTGCAGACCCTGATCAGAGGGCTTCTCTAAGAGCACTCTGATCTGGGTCTGCACAGTTTGCAAATGATAGTGCACTTCTGTCCTACATTCAAAGGGTTTTGAATCTCCATCAAGAATTTTCAAGTATTCAAATTCAAGTACCCTAATTGTAACCCTATATATATGATGTAGAAACAGACCAGTCTTATATAAAGTAATCAAAATTGTGCCAAATGGACCTGCTTTACAAACCCATGGAGAGAGTGAAGCCCACCCCCTCATATAAACACTTTTTGATACCTTTGCAAACAGAGTAGACCCCTATCAGATGGCTCCTATCAGGATATGCTCTGTTTTGCTTATGATATTATAATAGATTAGCCTATGAGGTAATGGGTTAAGGCAATAAATAACATGTCTTGTATCATGTGAAAACTGCCTCTCAGACATGCATGAATTTTGTGAAGGGTGTAGATCCAGATTAGTCCCTTAGAGAACTGTAAGATAAGAAGAGTATTCCAGAGATCTAAGTATTTCTCTGCCAAACTCTGTATTGGTGCTACTCATTACAAGTGTTTTTCCAAGTAGATTCTAATGAGTAGCAGCAAGATAGGGTTTTGATAAAAAAGAAATTGATAGATGAAGTATATTTCATATCTACAGCCCTATTCTTTATTTGAATATCACATCATATCAGAGTATGCATTTTTTTACAGTAGCAGGCAAAATACTAATATCTCTAATAGATGATGTTTCTATAATAGTGGCTGACTTGGATCTACAATGTTTGCAAATGTGTTGAGGTGTCCATAATAGAATTTCTACAAAAAATATATTTTGTTAGTATTAACTTCATAAATAGCCCTTTAATGTCTTTGCAAACAGAGAAGACCCAGATCAGATTGCTCCTCTAGGGTCTACTCCGTTTGCTTATGGAAATATATAGATATGATTCTACAGTTGGTACCAGGGCTAAAATGTTACTTGTTTATGTGCCATTATAATTATTAAGCTTTTTAATATTCATACATACATTGTTTCTTATTATGAATATTCATTGAGTAAAAGGTCAAATGCATAGTAAACAAAGGGGTCTTTAAACCCTTGTGATGCAAGAAACAAGTGTATGGGCATTTGCAAACAGTATAGACCCAGATCAGAGGGCTCATGCTGTGGAGCCCTGTAATCAGGGTCAGCACAATTCTATTGCAAATTTTAACCTTTCAGACTGAATGGACGATCATTAAACACTGAAAATATGAGATGTTAAGTCAAGTGTTAGCTCATATAATAGCTTAAACCTTTTTCATGCTATTGCATACATGTACAGAGTAGACCCGGCCAGATCAGATCTTTGTGCCATGTGGTCTGGGTCTACTCTGTTTGCCAAGGTGTAGGTGTACAGGTGGAATAAAGGGCTAACCTTTACCTGTTCAATCTTCATGAGAGAAATAATAACATCATGAATATGTATTAGCAGATATTCTATGATTGGATATGAACACAGGATGTTTTTTTATATTGGTAGAAAATATAAAATCAGATCTATATAATTTCATAAGCAAACAGAGTAGACCCTGATCAGACAGCTCTTACCGGAACTGTCTGATCTGGATCTGCTCTACTTGCAAATTTAGCGTTCCTATGAGGGAAAGGGTTAAAGTAAGTCACATTGCTATATTGAATCTCCTATAAAAATATTTTCACACTCTCTCAGCCCTTTAGCAAATAAAGCAATTAAATGACTGATTGCATTTTAATAGGTTTAACCCTTGACGTGTTATTGTTGAAATTTGTTATTACCTCGTCAAACAGTTTAAATACAGAAATAACTCAGCATTTGTACAAGATCCAATACGTTTTAACCCTTTCCCTGTTCTGTATTTAGGCCAAATTTCAATACCTACTGAATATTCATTAACAAAATAGTCATAAAGAAATATGGAAGGTGGAACATTGTAGACGTTTTAAAAAGCAAAGAAACATTTCTATCAAATTCTATTAGCAAATAGGACCTCTAGGAGCCGTCTGATCTGGGTCTACTCTGTTTGCAAATGCGTGAAAACACGTTTGTATGAGGGAAAGGGTTAAACTCTGATTAGATTTGTTGAAAAAAAAACCTGATAGCTGAGGTCCAGATAAGATGCATACATTTAAACATTTTCAATAGTAGCTCCTTTATTTCTCCACCAAACCTTATACTGTGACCACTCTTTAGACTCTTCTGTCTGGAAGAGATGATTCTAAAGAGGGGTCACAATATAAGGTTTAGAGAAATGATGATTTTAGTATTTGGTTATGCACCTTTATCTGTTGCTCTGTCATAGAATTCATTTAGATAACTATTTCTGCAGCTGGGAATTTTCCCCAGCAAGCTTAAGATTAAAATTGTCTCATCAAAATGTTATAGTTTTCCTGTAATGGTTCTTATCCCTTATAATGCTGAATTTTCAAATGGACTGTTCCAAAATTCAAACAGGTCAAGCTTATGGTGAATAGGATTTTTCTAAAGAAATATGTAACATGACAAGCACTGTGCAGACCCAGATGGGTCTACACTGTTTGCAAAGGACATTAGTGTCTCCCTTCCCTGCATAGTAAGGGTTAAATTGAATAAAATCTCTTGACATGGAATCTATTCATAAGCTAATTTTGTCATAAAAAATATTTCAAATTGATTATTATATACCCCAGTATTTCCTGGCACCATCGCTTTTTAGGAACAACCCCCCCCCCCCCCCCACCCCCCCCCCACCCCCAAAAAAAAATAAAAAAATAAAAAAAATAAAATAAAAAATAAAAATAAATAACTACGGAATAAACAACAACAGAAAAACAACAACAGCCCCCCCTCCCCAATAAAAAAACAAACAACAACACCATAACAAAACAAAAAAAGTTTTATAAATGTAAACTTTTAAATGAAATTCTTTGCTTTGACAAAAACTTTTGAATCAGATCTGTATCAAAAGCAAACAGAGCAGACTCCTATAGAAGTCATCGGATCTGGGTCTACCCTGTTTGCAAATGTGTGAAAATGGGTTCATATATGAAGGAAAGGGTTAATGTCCATTCTATATGTAGTCCTTATTGGATCCTGATTAGACAGCAAGTTACTCGGTGTCTCCTCTGGGTCCAAGCTGTTTGTAGATGTCAATCAAACTCACAGTTATATGTGAAGGGTTCATACTAATTTCTTTATGTTTTGATTCTGTATCAGGCCCTATTAATCCTTTCCCTGTTAAAATATTCATGTAAGAAATAAAGACAGAAACAAAGTCAGCATTAATGTTAATTAACTCAATTTTTATAATGTAAACTTTTCAAGTGAATGTTTTGCTCTGCAAAAATCTGTAGAATCATATCTATATTATGTCAAAAGCAAACAGAGCAGACCCTGATCAGATGGCTCCTATAGGAGCCTTCTGATCTGGGTCTACTCTGTTTGCAATGGAATGAAAATGGGTTTATTCGAGGGAAAGGGTTAACTTAATATACAAGTTCTGCATTTTTGTGTCTGGAAAGAACGATAAATGGAAGGCATTAAGAAACGAAACCTTGAAAAAAAGCTCGATCAGGTTCTAAGGACTGCATAATTATATAACAAGTCAAACTGATTGTAACATTCAAAAGGTTGTTTTAAATATTTGATCAAAAGATTAAAATCCAAACAATCTTATTACAATTTACTTTTAAGATTTTATCACTTCTCAATCCTTTGAATGAGGGAAACAAGTAAACTGGTTTTTACATTAGACCCAAATCAAAGCCCTGGACCAAGATCAGGAGGCTGCTAAATTTAATGGAGCCCTCCAATCAGGGTCTGCACTGTTGTCATTCATTCTGCAGCCATTTCATACTGAATCGCCTTGATAGGTAAACACTGATGGTCATTCTATTTTGAAGGGTTAAATTAAAACTTGAGTCTTGGAGCAAATTGCAAAATTTGTAGATGGCAACTTGCTTTGCACATTAAAAGGTTCATGCATGAATAACGGATAAGTTGATTTAATATTAACTCTGTATTTAAATCATTTTGAGCATATTGAGCAAGAAATTGATAAGATTTTTCTGCAAATTGGTTTTGATAGATTGTAATTGAGAACTTACAATAACAGCCATTTTTGCATTGGTAATCTCTACTAATGCTTGTCATTAAGATAGGATAAAATTGAAAAAAAGAATGGAAAATTATCAGCCATCTCAATCACATTCAACCAGGGGTGGTTTGGATGTTATCCCTTGCCCAGTTGCATATTCATGTAAGAAAAAAAGACATCAGAATATTAATTAAATTATTTTTATAATGGCATATGGACACAGGATATTTTGACTCAGACAGAAACTGTAGAATCAGATCTAAGTTTTACCATAAGCAAACAGAGCAGACCTTGATCAGACAGCTCCTGTAGGAGCTGTCTGATCTAGGTCTACTCTGTTTGCAAATTTGTGAAAATGCGTTTATATGGGGGTAAAAGGGTACCCTTTCAGTGCTGAATTTCCAAATTGGAATAGCCCAATAGGCCATCAGTGTTAGAGTCCACTCTGTATGAAAAGCTTAAACATGCTAGAGGATTTTATATGACAAACAGTGCAGACCCTGATCAAAGCGATCCTTTAGGAGTCCTTTGATCTGGGTCTGCACTGTTTGCAGATGCCAGTGTATGTATGTCGCACATTTGAAGGGTTGAAATTAATACTATTTAAGTTTTATCCCTTCTATTCCATAAATACACCTTTATACACCTTTGCAAACAGAGCAGACCCAGATCAAACAGCTTGTACAGAAGCCGTCTAATTAGAGTTTGCTCTGTTTGCTTATGATATTATATAGCTATGATTTTACAGCTTTTGTCAAGGCCTAAAATTCCTGTGTCCTTTTGCTATTACAACAAATTAATCTAATTAATATTCATGACATCACTATTTCTAACATCAATTGTAAAGGGTTACAGCATTATTTTTGCAAAAGCTTCTAAAGTTGAACTCTTTGAAAACTGAAATTTCCAAGACTGTTGACCCATCCCTAGCTAGCTATAGAGTCCAGTCAGTATGAATGGGCATGAATTGCAAGAGAATTTGAATGACAAACATTGCATACCTTTATCTGAACTCTCCTTTAAGGAACTCTCTGATCTGAGTCTACACTGTTTGAGTCTTCATGTTTGCAAATGCCAGTACACTTGGTTCTCACATTCAAAGGTTTAAGTTTTTGCGATTCTTATCTGAACAAACAGGGTAGGATTTGGCAGAGAATTCGTAGATTTAGATCTCTTCAGCTCTCATTAGGAGAGGTTTCAATTATGATATCAAATATTTATTATGACATCATGTATATTTATAACTACATATTATATTTAATGACGAATTTCAGAATGACCTGGCTGTGGAGAATGAGAAGAGCGAGAAGCTGAAACGTTCTCAGGCAGAGGAGATGCAAGAGGTTGAGAACTATGTAGAGCACATCCGCCACCTATCAGATGAACGAGAAGCCCTTATACAAGAACTGGAAACAGAAAATGACCAGCTCAAGCAGGAAATTGAAAGATTTCGCCTGGAACAGAATGGTATGTTAAAGATTAATTCATTAAACCTTTACCTGATGGAGACACATTTTGCCACCTTTGCAAACACAGTAGACTAAGATCAGATAATTGGAGGGACAATTACAGACTGAAAGAGAGAAAAGAAAGAAATCAAAGCAGTATCCAATGTGTCTTAGATTGCGTATGAACATCAATAACAATTACATCACATTCTATTCAAGGGGAATAATCCAAGCATGAATGTTGTTAGCTGATTAACATGGTGATCCATCAACGTTTTAAATTGTTACCTGTGCTCTTACAATTGCTAATTGTTATAGGTAACTGCCATGATAGATTCTATCTGTCGTGTTAGTGAATGATTTACTTTATAGAAATGCCTTTCATGTCTTTTCAAACAGAGTAGTTCCTCGTATAAGCTTGTGCAAACTGAGCAGACCCAGATCAGACAGTTCCTGGGTCATTTGTTCAGAGTCAGCTCTGTTTGCTTATAGTGTATGTAATTGTCATTATAAAAAATGAGCTAATAAATATTCAGGAATTCATTATTTCTTAAATGAATACTGAACAGGGAAATTAGTGTTAACTAGAATTTACTAATCAGATTCTACTTGTTTTGTCATTTAACCCTTTCAACCCAAGGTACACATTCACTGTCATTTGCAAGCAGTATAGATCCAGATCAGACGGCTCCTAGACAGGTCCTCTGATCAGGGTCTGCACTGTCTGCATTCAAAATCCTCTAGCAAGTGTAAGCCTTTCATACTGTGTGGACTGTTACAGTTAACCCTTTCCTTATTATAAACGCCTTTTCACACATTTGCAAACGGAGTAGACCAGATTGGACGGTTCCTATAGGAGCCATCTGATCAGGGTCTACTCTGTTTGCCAATGGAATATGATAGATCTGTTTATTAGGGCCCTGCATTGAAAATGCAAGAGCCCTATAGGAATCACATTTTCTGTCTGTAGATCTGTCTGTTCGTCCATCAACAATTTTGATGTAATGCGATAACTCAAACAGTAATTCACGTATTGGTTTCATAGTAAGGGCATATGCTAAGTATCATCAGAGGAAGACGCCTGTAGTTTTTGGGTGGAATCTGATCACTCTGTCTAGAGTTATCTGCCCTTGAATCTTCAAAAAATGCTGTTAACAATTTTGATGTGACGCGATAACTCAAACAGCAATTCACATATTGATTTCATATTAAGGCCATATGCTTAGTATTATCAGAGGAAGACGCCTATAGTTTTTGGGTGGAATCTGATCACTATGTCTAGAGTTATCTGCCCTTGAATCTTCAAAAAATGCTGTTAACAATTTTGATGTGACGCGATAACACAATAATTCACATATTGGTTTCATATTAAGGGCATATGCTTAGTATCATCAGAGGAAGACGCCTTTAGTTTTGGGGTTGAATCGGTTCACTATGTCTAGAGTTATCTGCCCTTGATTCTTCAAAAATGCCATCAACTTTTGTCAACACCTGTGATGTGACGCGATAACTCAAACAGTACTTCACATATTTGGTTCATATTAAGAGCATATTATGCTTTGTATTATGAGAGGAAGACACATATAGTTTTTGGGTTGAATGAGATCACCATATCCAGAGTTATCTGCCCTTGATTTAACAAAAATGCCATATTCAACAAAAGATCGTTTGCAGGGCCCTCTCTGACCGAGTCAGTTTTTTCTAGTTTACTTTCTAAAATAGCTACAATGTTCCGCCTTCCATATTTCATTGTAACTATTTTGTCCATGAATATTCAGTAGGTATTGAAATTTGAAATAAACATAGAACATGGAACGGGTTAAATACTGATAGGCTAGTCCACTCTTTTAATTCAAGGTTTAACCCTTTCCCTGCTCAGTATTATTCACTTTCTAGAATAGTTGATGCTGGTATGAGCTAGTTTGCAAACCTGGTGTAATATGATGTGCAATCATTCACACTATAGTTCTAGCGCTTGTTCTTGATCCTACTATAGCTATATTTATACTTATATACCTATTGACACATTTCTAGTTCACTTAAGCTTAAGTCCATTATTGACTAACAGAAAAGACCATTCAGCATGGAAGTATTCAAGCAATCAGTTTTACTCTGAAAGTTGTGATTTACCTTTATTACACATTGAAATAGACTTTTTACACCCAACCTCTTTCAGTAAATCTACTGAAAAGCATTTTCAAGAAATATGTAATATTTTAGAATTGTGCAGTTTTGAAACCAAATGCTCTATTTATCACAATGGTTTCAAAAATTAAAGTGACTTTTACAGAGGCTTCAAAATGCGTCAAAATAGTTCAAAATGTGTCAAAATGGTGGGACTGGGTTAAGTTTATGTATTTGGGATAACCTTTGCAGACTGATACTGATAAAAACAAAAGAAAAATTGACTTTATATGAGTAGACGACAATTTGCAGACGACATTTAGTTCTGCATTAAGCTACTACATAACACTTTACTTGATAGATACCTTTTGATACATTTGCAGTAGACCCATTCCAGATTAGATGGCTCCTGAAGGAATTGTCTAATCAGGCTTGACTCTGTTTTGTTTATGGAATAATATAGATCTGATTCTGTAGTTTTATCCTAAGCCAGAAACTTACTATGTACATATACATGTACTTTTGTAAAAAAAAAATCATCTAATTAATATTCATGATTTCATTATTTTGTGCATGAATATTCATTAGATAAAGGGTTAAATATTATGAGTTTAACTTTGTTTGAGTGTCTGCTGTTGATATGTTTTAGTATATCTAAAGAAAGTTTTGAAATGTTGAGAATACCCCTTGTATATAGAAAGAATTTGACACAATAATCGCCTGATACCTGTATCTGTAATAGCAATGCACTGCTGTAAATTGTAATTGAAATACAGGGCTAATTGCCTGCAATGATTGGTGAAGGATTACTCCATCTAGATATAGGCCATAACAAAAGATGATCATTTACATGGAATAGTGTTATAGGCATTGTAGTATGATCACTGATCCCGATAAATTATCACAATATTTGTAATATCTCTTTTATCATGACATTTGAATAATGGAGTGGTTTGTATGAGCCACAGGAATACAGTAGAACCTCTCTTAAGCAGCCATAAAAAAGAAGTCTAATTATGGGTCTGTAAGGTAGGTGGTAGCTTAATGCAGGTCAAAACTAATGTAGAAAGCTTCTATGGGAGCTTTCTGTGTTATTTTTTCCCTGCATTAAGCAACCACCTGCTTTTAAGACTCCTATGTTCAATAAATGAATAGCCACTTAAAACCGGTTCTACTGTATTTCTTTGCTAGAAGGTTGGTAATAGCTGGGTTTTGTTGAGTAAGCACACAATAATTAGATTTAAAACTTTATCCAGATTGCTTTCCAAAGGTTCATATAGTGAACATTTTAACCCTTTGCTCCATGAATGTTTATGTAAGAAAACATGACATCATGAATATTAATTAGATGAATTGTGACAATAGTACATGGACACATGCATTTTTTGTCCTAGTGGAAACTGTAGAATCATACCTATTTTATATTATAAGTAGAGTAGACCCTGATCAAATGACTCCTATAGGCACTTTCTGATCTGGGTCTACACTGTTTGCAAAATTATAGGAAGGTGTATTTATGGAGTAAGCAGTTAGCCTATAGCATGAGCTATTGAAATAAAGCATTTTGCATGCAAATGATAAATTTAATTTTTGGTAATGCTCAGTTCAAGAAGAAATAATGACATTGTGAATATTTATTAGCATAATTTTAATAATGGCAAAATGTACACTGGATTGTTTGGTATTGATAGAAACTGTAGAATCAGATCTAATATAATTTTATAATGGCATCTGGAAAAAGAGAATTTTACCATGACAGAAACTGTAGAAATATGTTATATGTACTTCATAAGCTAACAGTTGACCCAATGGTCATATAAATGGAATGATTTTCAGTCAGCCCATTTATTCTAATTTATGATATTGATGAGCATGGCTTTCAGTCAACTTGTCTGTATCAAGTTTGTTAATATAGATTATTCTAATTTGTGATATTGATGAGCATGGCTTTCAGTCAACTTGTCTGTATCAAGTTTTGTTAATACAGATTATTCTAATTTGTGATATTGATGAGCATGGCTTTCAGTCAACTTGTCTGTATCAAGTTTGTTAATACAGTTTATTCTAATTCGTGATATTGATGAGCATGGCTTTCAGTCAACTTGTCTGTATCAAGTTTGTTAATACAGTTTATGCTATTCCTTGCGGATAGTGATTTCATATCTATTGTATATCTTTTGCATATCTTTCACTGACCGGGTGGAAAATCATGTAGTTCCTTCCGGCTAGCCATTGCATATATATTATACATCTTTCATTGTCTGGATAGATAATCATGCGGATTGTTCCGGTTAGTGATTTCATCCATGTGAAGCGCTTTTGAACGCACATATCCAGTGTGAAAAGAGCGCTATATAAATGTGGTATAATAATAATAATAATAATAATAAGCAAACAGAGCAGGGCCTAAATCATATGGCTGCTACATGAGCTATCTTACCTGGGTCTACTGTGTTTGCAAAGGTGCCAAAATGCAACTCTATGGAGTAAAGGGTTAACCCTTTACCTGAAGAATATTTATGCAAAACTCTTCCCTTTATAAACAATAACTTGATTATTGATTAACTCTTTACTCCATTAATACGACTTTCTATGCCTTTGTAATTGCAAACAGAGTAGACCCAGATCAGACAGCTCCTATAGGAGCCATCTGACAAGGGTCTGCTCTGTTTGCTTATGATATAATGTAGATATGATTGTTACAGTTTCTGTCATGATGAAACATTTCTGTCTTTTGTGCTGTTATAAAAATTAATCTAATCAATATTCATAAAAATGAAAATAGGGAAAAGTATTTCATGGCAGCAGAGAATCATATCTGTAACTTATAAACAAACAGAGCAACCTTTGATCAAACAACTCCTACAGTTTCTAATCTGTGTCTTCTCTCTTGGGAAAGGTGTAGAAAGGGGAGATTAATTCTGTGTCTACTCTCTTGGGAAAGGTGTAGAAAGGGGAGATTAATTCTGGAGCAAAGGGTTAATAGAATTACAGTAAAATCAATTTTTAACCCGTTACTTCATGTAAGAAATAATGACAACATGAATATTTATTAGCTCAATTCTTATAATGTAAGTTTTTCACCGGAATTTTATGCAGTGGCAAAAAATGCTGAATCAGATCTACATCATGTCAAAAGCAAACACAGCAGACCCGGATCAGAGGCTCTTATAGGAGCCATCTGATAAGAGCCATCTGATCTGGGTCTACTCTGTTTGAAAATGCATGAAAACATGTTTATATGAGGGAAAAGGTTACAGTAATTTACCAAAAAATTATGACCAGAGTAAATCTCATCAAGATCATAATAATTTCACAGTCTGGTAAAGTTTTTTGGAAATAAATAAAAGAAAATATGTAATTTGAGACTCTGAAATTCTGACAACAACTTTTGCAGACAAAATTCAAAGATATGAAAGTTTTATATGAGGCACTTAAGCTTAGGCTTGAGTTTATGCTGCAGTGATGGCCTATGATAAAATGATTCACTCCTCCAATGCATAAACAAGTATACTTGCATTTGCAAACAGTGTAGCCCCAGACCAGAAGGCTCCTAGAAGAGCCCTCTGATAAGGGTCTGCACTGTTTGTTATTCAGAATTCTATAGCAAATCTAACCCCTTTATACTAAATGAATTACATCTTTAAACAATAATTGGTCATTCCATTTCAACCCTTTCCTTCATATAAACATGTTTTTACGCATATACAGAGTAGACCCAGATCAAACCTCTCTCCTATAGGAGCTGTCTGATCAGGTTCTGCTCTGTTTGCTAATGGAATTTGATAGATGTGATTCTTTACTTTCCAAAATGTCTACAATGTTCCACCTTCCAATATTTGATTACTTATTTTGTCCATGAATATTCAGTAGGACTTTTTTATTATTGAAATTTGGAATAAAAATAGAACAGGGAAAGGGTTTAGTGGCCATCAAAAAGAGGTCTAATTATGGGTCTGTAAGGCATGTGATAACTTAATTCAGGTCTAAAGTCATGCAGAAACCTCCTATAGGATCATTCTGCATTACTTTAGCCCTGCATTAAGCAACCACCTCCTATAGGAGCATTCTGCATTACTTTAGCCCTGCATTAAGCAACTACCTCCTATATGATCATTCTGCATTACTTTATCCCTGCATTAAGCAACCACCTCCTATAGGAGCATTCTGCATTACTTTAGCCCTGCATTAAGCAACCACCTCCTATAGAAGAATTCTGCATTACTTTATCCCTGCATTAAGCAACCACCTCCTTGTTAATACTCCTATGATAAATACATGAATGGCTAGGTTCTACAGTATTGTGGCTAAGGTATCGTGCTAGAGGTGGACAGTTGTACTTCTGTAGTATGTGAGTATAACTTCTTGTACAGCAGATTGTCCGAGCACAAAGACGAGGATGATCAGTGGTATAAAAATATTTGGCAAACATTCAGTAGTAAATTATTTCACATTCAAGTTTGCTTAGCTATTAATGACTATTGGGTCTCAGAGGTGAATATATTGAATCAACCGTGATAACAAACATTGTGCAGAGTGCTCTGCTCACGACGTGATCCTCCAATTTGCATACATACTTTGATTTGAGCATGTTTTGATAAAAGACACGGAGTGGAAAAAACTGATGACATTCATTAAATATCCAGAGTGTTTAACAAATGTTCAAGGTAATTTTAAGTGCAGGATTTTAATAGAGACGAGTTGAAAAAGCATGAAGTGAGCAACACCTGCAGTTATTTCTAAAACTGGATATTGAGAAGTGTAATTTTCATTGAAAGGAAAAATTGAAATGATGGATTTGCTTTGGGTAAGTGATAACTGTGTTCTGGGACACTTTAGTATCTTTATCTAAAATGTTTAATCCCTTCCCTTTGAATATTCATGTCAGAAATAGTGATTATGTTTTAGCTGAATTTTTATGATGACATACGGTAATTATGTACACATTATATAGTGGTATTGATAGAAACTGTAGATCTAGAGTCAGATCAGTTATATTTTTATGAGCAAACAGAACAGACCCAGATCAGAAGGCTCCTACAGAAGCTGTCTGATCTGAGTCTTCTCCGTTTGCATTGCATGAAAAAAGCGTTTATATAAGGGAAAGAGCTAACTCCTTGCTCCCTTGATATGCCACTTAAGGGTTTAGCAACACACACAAATAGATCCAGGTCATACGGTTCCTACCGTTTCTGCATTGACATAATATTCCCGTGTTGATGTGCCATTTTAAAAAATAATCTAATTGATACACTGTATTCATGATGTCCTAATGTTTGATTGTTTGTCATGACATTTTGATCTGTTCAGAACTTCTGTTCAGATATATAGGACCATACTGTTGACAGAGAATTTTAACCCTTTCCTCCATAAATATGCCTTTTTACGCCTATTTAGCAACTACTTCTTGAAACCATTGTGATAAATAGAGCATTTGCTCCTATAGGAGCAAATGCTCTATTTATCACAATGGTTTCAAAACTACACAAGTCTAAATTTTTATTTTTCTCTAGTAAATGCTGCTTTTCGGTAAATTGATTCAAAGAGGTTGGGTCTAAAAATAGCCTATGGAGGAAAGGGTTAAATCAGTTGCCAGCATTTAGAGGGTTAAACCATGTCTGATATTTCAGTAAATACCTACTTCGACCCTTTACAGCATGGATATTGTGAAGAATAATAAATCATGAATATTGTAAATAATAATAAATCATGAATATTGTGTAAAATTATAAATCATGAATATCAATTAGAGAGGAGTCATGTGATTGTGAGTTTTCAAATGCATGGAAAAGTGTCAAACCCCAAAGAGTCTTTTGTCTGTCTGAATTAATCCTTTCCAAATTTAATATCTACCGAATATTGATTGTCAAAAAAAATATAATAAAATACGGAAGGTGGAACATTGTAGTAGTAAAGAAACAGATCCTTCAAATTCCATTAGCAAACAGAGCAAACTCTGATCATATACCTCCTATAGATCAGCTATCTGCTCAAGGTCTGCTCTTTTTGCTTTGACATGATATAGATCTGATTCTACAGTAGTTGTCAAAGCTAACAATTCCCTTGAAAAGTTAATATTATAAATATTCAGCTAATAAATATTCATGATGTCTTTATTTCTTACAGGAATATTAAATAGGGAAAGGGTTATGGGCTATTCTGCCTTGAAATGATTAACACTTTTCTTTATGTAAATGTACATGTGATTTCATGCATTTGCAAACAAAGTAGACCCAGATCAGATGGCTCCTATAGGAGCTGTCTGATGAGGGTCTGCTCTGTTTGCTAATGGAATTTAGTTTCTAAAAAAGGGTGTATATTTAATGATAACTTTTCTGTCTATAAATATTCAATAGGTATTGAAATTTGGAAAACAGGGAAAGGGTTAAAACCAGCAAACATGTTTGTTTATGTAACTACCAAAGTAGATAACTGCAAAATCACTGTGATAATCGTATTATTATCAATAAATTCCAGTGAATCTACTGTTGTAACCCTTTATGTGATATAAACCCCTTGTCATACCTTTGCAAACAAAGTAGACCCAGATGAGACAGCTCCTGTTTGCTTATGGAATTAATTAGATCTGATTTTACAGTTACTCTCAAGGTAACCCAAATCTCGTGATCATGTACCATTAGGAAAATTCAGCTAATAAATATTCACCATGTCATTGTTTCTTACATGAATACTGAACAGTTAAATGGTGAAGAGTGTCACGTCTTAGTCCTGTCTATTAATCAGCGGGTAGGGAACACCTTGAAATACTTAATTTCCCAAGCTGATAGGTTCAGCAGTGTTAAAGACTGTTATCTATTTTCACTTTTATCCTACTTTGAAAAATAATATCTCCTCTTTTTAATGGCTGCTTAACCCTTTCCCTCGTATAGATGACCTTTCACGAATTTGCAAACATAGTAGACCCAGATCAGACAGCTCCTATAGGAGTTGTCTAATCAGGGTCTGCTCTGCTTGTTTTTTACAGGTTTAGATCTACAGTTTTTGTCAAAGGAAAAAAATCACTTGGAACATTTAAGTTTACATTATAAAACTTGCGTTCTTAGGAATACTGAACATGGAAAGACAGGTTCTACTAGCTTTACTCAAATTACCCTAAGAACTATTTGGATGCTCACCAGTTTGTAAAGCAGTATAATTCATTGTATCACCAGTTTGATAGTTTTAACTTAGACTAACATGGTAGCAAATGGTGATGACCCAGATCAAAAGCCTCATTGTCAAAAGCCATTTGATCTGGGTTTGCACTGTTTACTAAAGTTTGTCTGTCCAACATTAGGGTAGAGGTTTTATTACTGTGTTGCATTTGTTTTTCCATCACTGTGAACAATGACTTCATTCTTATGCCTTTGAATGTGGAACATATATGCACTGGCATTTGCAAACAGTGTAGACTCAGATCAGAGGGCTCCTAGAAAAGCTCCTAGAGGAGCCCTCTGATCAGGGTCTGCAGCTGCACTGTTTTATTAAAAAATCATCTAGGAAGTTTAAGCATTTCATAGGAGGGGACTCTTTAGTTAGACGTTGATGGGCTAATATTCCATTGTGAAGTTCTCAGTGTTGAAAGAGTTACACATTCAAACATGCTTAGAATGGTAAGTTTGTATGAGACTTTTATAAGCAGTTTTGATTCAGATATTAAATTCACATCTACCTTAGTGTTGCATTAAAATCCAAACTAAACATTTTGTTTGCACTAGAGAAGAAAATATATTGGAATTCAGAAATAAATCGACAGAAAAATGGAGCAATTTTATTTTCATGTGGGGACAAATTCACTCAGCATGCAAAAAGTTAGACATTTAAACATTTCCTTCATATAAACGTGCTTTCACGCAATTGCAGACAGAGTAGACCCAGATCAGACGGCTCCTAGAGGAGCCATCTGATCAGGGTCTGCTCTGTTTGCTAATGGAATTTTAAAGATCTGTTTTTCTCTACCTTCCATATTTCATTATAACTATTTTGTCCATGAATATTGAGTAGGTATTAAAATTAGTAATAAACATAGAGCAGGGAAAGGGTCAACTCTTACAATGTGCGCTAAGTTTTCATCTGCAAAAATAGTTTGTATGCTTCAATTCCTGAAATAAAATCATGGTCAAAGTGTCAAACAGTTTTGGTCCTGATGAGACTCCATATCAATCTGGATCCAGACTATTTGCATACATGTAGGTGATAACGATTTCGCTGCTAGCATGAAAGAGTTAACCCTTTCCCTGTTCTGTTTTTCCAGATTTCAATACCTACTGAAAGGTGGAACATTGTAGCCATTTTAGAAAAAAAAGAAACAGATCTATCAAATTCCAAACAAACAGAGCAGACCAAGATCAGATGGCTCCTATAGGAACCATCTGATCTTGGTCTGCTCTGTTTGCAGATGCGTGAAAACATGTTTATATGAAGGAAAGGGTTAAGATTAAAGAGTCTGTTAAGACCGTACCTAGTCTCTGTAACTAATGTTTGTTCAGCTTGGCTACAAAATGTCGATTGGTATGTCGCTATCTCGTTACAGTTCAACCTAGAATCAATACAGAGCAATTCAAATGCAAAATAATAGGCAATTGACTTTTTTCTGCACTGACTTTACTTTCTATACTATGATTTGATCGAACACTGGGACCAGTTACTGATAACAGACCAAAAAGCAAACTTTCATGTTGTAATAATATAGATTTATCACGGTGTTTTCCGTTTTAAATTTCAGTCGGTTATTTGAGAATAGATGGTGATTCAGACAACAAATACATTTAATTATCTGTTATTCATTTCTAATTTTGCCCTAGAGGGATATCGAAGGAACGAATTAACTTTACAAAGGAGTATTGAATTTTTGGAATGAGCAGCAATTATTATAGGGATTGATGAGTTGTAGATAGGTATGTTCAGCTTTGTTTGGTATTGGGGGAAACTGTAGGGTCGGAACTAGTATAATTTCATAAACAAACAGAGTAGACCCAGGACAGATGGCTCCTGTGGGAGCCATCTGATCTGGGTCTTCTCTGTTTGCATAGGCATGAATAAGCATTTGTAGGAAGGAAAGGGGGGTTAAGCCAATGTTCTAATATCAGCTTCACAAGTTTAGATCAAGATGAGATGCAAGGAAAACTCAACATTTCATCAGGATCTAAGCTGTTCTTCTTGTTGATAAATGTTTAACCCTTTCGGCGCCAAATTTCTAATTGTCGTCTGCAATCCAAGTTTGTTAAATCATTCAGTAAAATAAGGAAATGAGATAAATAAATGCAAATTTCAAAGGAATAAAGCACATACATGTATATATAGAAATAGAGATTGAGAGAAATAGTGAAGTCCCTGATCAGACGCCACCTTGAAAAGGCGGTGTCTGATCTGGGACTGCACTATATGTCGTGGTGCATTTATGCGACTGTGGCTGTAAAAGGGTTAAATAGAACCAACTGCAAAAAGTTAAAGATTTTAAAGCTGACACAAGTTTTGGAAATCAAGTTGCGTATAAATAACTGTTGATTGCTGATGCAGCTGTGCCAGATTTCTTTTAATGGTCATAATACACCTGGATAATTGGAAGAAAATTCTGATCGTACAAAGTGAGACATTTTGTCTTCTTTGAAACTCGTTTTCATGAATAATTAATTGGCTAATCTACGAAGGGAGGATTTTCTATGTAGGAACTTAACCATGTGTTACTGCTGTCTCTCTCTCTGCTCTATGAATTTATTTTAGTAAAAACTAACAGTTCAGAATTCAATGAAAGGCTGAAATTTCGACCTAGGCACCTCACCAGGATAAAAATTATTTGATAATCTAGACAAGCGTTTAATTTTAAAAGAAATGACAACAAGTAGTCCATAATTTGTGTAGGTTAAGATAATTTAGTGCTGACTGCGTGAGATGAAGGACTGGCACAGAACATCTAAATTTTTAATGAGAAGTTTAAGGTGAACAGTAATTGGAGTGTTGTAAGTTGGACGTAGCTAAATGGATAGAAAATGAAAATACATGAGACAATTCATATTAATTAGAACAGAGCAACAGACAAAAATGTGTACACAAATACTAAATTCGTCATTTATCCACCAAACCCTATTTTGTGACCACTCTTTAGAATTGTCTCTTCAAGATAATGGAGAAATAAAGAAGTTATTTGTGAAAATATTGTAATTTACACATCTTATCTGGACCTGTGATTATAAAGAGTATTCTGTTTGCTTTGTGTTTTGTTTGAAGTGAATAATTTAAATTTCTGCAAATGTTTTATTACTGGAATATTTTTGGTGTTTTAGTTTACGGATTAATTATTGGAAAAAAATAAAACAATGGAAACAAATGGAGGTAACTGTTTGGGGGTTTGGGCATGAGGGTTGTGGGTTTGAATTGGGAATGGAGGGCCAGGGAGGTGGGGTGTATAGCAGTTACCCTAATATTGCTAGGTGTTCAGACAGACAAACTTGGGCAAATAGTGCAGAACCAAATCCAAGTGCTCAAACTGGGACTGCATTATTTGCCTATAAGTACTTCTGATAATTCCAGCTGGCTTAATGTGGTAGGTGGGTGGTTCTACCTGTGTATGATCTTCTGTGCCTGAATCGTTGTAAATTGTTCCAAGCACGGAAAAACGTGTGTCTAAATTAGCTGGACGTCCCGATATGACTAAAATACTGTTAAATTAAAGCCATGTGAAACATACTGTTAAAGCCATGTGGAACGCCAATAAACAAAACAAAACTTGTTAGAATATGTAGTGATTATCTTTTATTACATGTTGTAATTCATGATTAAATGGATTCATTGTATTAAAACGAGATGCAAAGTTGGCACTTATGTGATTCAGTAATAATGATGTTACGCTTTCTTTGTGTAGCAATCTGTGATATTACAAAAGCATTTTTTTTCATGCCTTTTGTTTTGAATGAAGACATGCCATCTGATCTCTCCTGGTTGGCACTAAGCTTAACTCAGCATGCTAATTAATTGTCTTGACGATAATTTTCATCTGTTACAATTCTCCAAAGTTATTTCTTCTCAATGCCAATACAGTCTGAGTGTCAACCAGTTTGGGTTATTATGAGACACAGAGTTGTTCAGCATTATATCTGGATCAAAACTATTGCATTAGGTTATTACAAATTGGCACTGGCGTGCAAAGCATTAATTATATTCTATTGTTTTCAAGTCTGTATCCATTATTGTGTTTGCGGTTGTCCGATTATCTTTGCATCAGTAACTTGGAATCTTGTTGGAATCTAACCCTTTACTCCATAAATAAGCCATTCTGTGCTTTTGCAAACAGAGTAGACCCAGATCAGATGGCTTCTAGATAGAGGAGCCGTCAGACTGGGTCTGCTCTGTTTGCTTATGATACAATATAGATATGATTCTACTGTTTCTGCCTAAATGGCCACAAATTATCCATATATGTGCTATTATTACAATTAATCTAATTAGTATTTGTGATGACATTATTTCTTACATGAATAATCATGGATAAAGGACTAAACTGTTCCTTATTGTTATCATATTGTTTTAAGTTTAGGCAGACAACATTTGTTTTTGAGAATTTAAGCAGACAACATTTTTGAAGAAGACAGAATTAGTTATCAGTAGGCAAAATGATCGGCCTTACACTGTCAAAGATATCAGATTGAAGGGTTTTTATCATGAAACCATTGTAATGCCTACCTTTGTAAAGGTGAATACGTCAATTTGGCACCAAGCATTTTGATAACTTAAATTATTCAGATTAACACAGCAAATAGTGTAGACCCTGATCCTGTAGGAGCAGTTTGTTGATCAAGGTCTGTACTATTTTTCTTCATTTGTCTGTCCGAATATGAGGTAATTAGGTCAAAATAAAACCTTTTAAGAAAATCGAAATATTTAGCATATTAGAGACAAATTTTGTGATTACCTTTTTGAAACAACTTGAGTACAGATTAGAGACTTGAAGTATTTCGGCATGTTATTAGGATCTGAATTGGGTTTTTGGATGAAAAATGGAAGAGACAATTCTTTTAACCTTTCCCCTATTCAGTAGTTATGTTAATTATGACATCATGAATATTTATTAGCTCATTTTTTATAACATAAACCTTTCAAGGAGTATTTTGCTTTGACAAGAACTGTAGAATCAGATCTATATCATGTCAAAAGCAAACAGAGCAGACCCTAATCAGACGGCTCTGTTTGCAATTGCTAAATGTGTGAAAAGTCGTTCATATGAAGGAAAGGGTTAAATCTGTAACAGACAACAATTGTTTCAGACAACAATTACTTAAAGATGTATGCTGAAATGTCTATTGTTTTCTACTCAGGAATTTATGTTTTTTTCTAAACATGCAAAAAACTGAAATTTAAAAGTAAAAAGTAGAAAGAGAATCATTTACAAAATCAATCTATGTCTGGTTAGGATCAGAACTATACTCACTGGTCATTGACAATGAGATTTCTGAGCCTGCTTATTGAACATCACAGGAATGCAATGTAATGATCCTAGATTGCCTTATCAAGTATATTCTTATCATGTTTGAACAGTGTGGTCCACTCTGTAGTACTTATATGGATAAGCTTTTATTATTTTGACAAGGGTTTTGTTCAAGCTGGAAAATTTATTTCCAAGACAGAATTTATGGTTTTCATATTTACTTACACATGTAAAGTGTTTATTTAATTCTACTTGAATTATGAGAAAAAGCCTTGGTTTGAATACCTCATTGACGTGCATTAGCATGTATTGTTTCCAAATACTTCGGAATATTAAACTATTCTTTACTACACTATGTGCTTGAATATCTAACTCATCTGAAAACAGTGTAGACACAAGTCAAACAGCTCCTGGTTATGCATTGTTTGTCATTTAATCCTTTACTCCATGAATATTTATGTCAGAGAAATGATGACATCATGAATATCAGTTAGATTAATTTTGATAACAACACATAGACACATGGTGTTTGGACTGTAGTAGAAACTGTAGAATCATATCTATATTATTTCATAAGCAAACAGAGCAGACCCTGATCAGATTGCTCCTATAGGAGCCATCTGATCTAGGTCAACTCTGTCTGCAAAGGTTTAGAAAGGCATATTGATGGAGGAAAGGGTTAAAGCTTTACTCCATATATATGCCTTTTAACGCCTTTGCCAACTGAATACACGCCAGATCAGATGGCTCCTGTAAGAGTAAGATGGCTCCTGTAAGAGCTGTCTGATCAGAGTCTGCTCTGTTTCTACAGTTTCTGCTAATTCAAGTCCAAAATGTTCTACGTTCATGTGCCATCATAAAAATGTGTTACTTTAAATTACTATTATTGAATATTCATGAAGGTTACAAATGCAGCAAGCAACAAGTAATTGCATTCAAATCAGTGTGATGGGCCATTCAGTGTGATGGGCCATTCAGTGACTTTATCATTTTATCATTTGAAACTAGCTGAATTGTCATGTGTAGTTTGTACAAATTATCTCCCTTTGATAGCTACAAGCCACTATCAAGTTTCTCGTTTACTTCTGTTTATAGCCTCTACCCTCCGCGATGAGACGGCTGAAATGTTGGTACAACAGGGCCTGGAAGAAATAGCCCAAGCCCCCACCAGTGAACAGATCGCCTTTCTTCTTGTCGAGCGAGCACGTCTTTTAGATGAGTTAGAAGCAGAGCAGAGTCGAAGTGTGTCAGCAGCAGACGGTAGACTCTCTGAAGACCTACAGAAAACACTGGACCAGGAAAGGGAGGAAATCAGGGAAGAGTTTGAACAGCAAAGGGAGGCAACCAAGGGTGAGATTGAACAGTTAAAGCGTGACCACGAAGAAGAGATTAACGTCGTCATGGATGAGAATCAAAGACTTGAAGAGGAGCTTAGTGCCACAAAAGAGAAGGTGAGTTTTGATGTGAAGGTTATGATTTTTAAAATTCATGAACCTTCCTATTAGGTTAGCAGTTTCCTCTCACCATTGCCATGTAAAACTGTACTGTTTACAGTTATTATATGTCTATCGGTATATTATATCACAAGCAAACTGAGCAGACCCTGATCAGATGGCTCCCATAGGAGCCGTCTCATCTGGGTCTTCTCTGTTTGCAAAGGCGTTGATAGGTGTATTTATGGAGTAAAGGTTTAAAAAGGGTATAATTGTGGATCTTTTAGGGAGATGGTAGCTTAATGCAGGTCAATAGTAATGCCAAAAACTCCCATTGGAGCTTGTTTGTATTAAGCAACCAGTTTCATTTTAAGACTATTATGGTCAATAAATGCATAGTCGCTTAAGGCAAGTTCTACTTATTGTGCAGACGACAGTTCCGCACATTGTTTATAAAGAGGCTAAATTCTGTAGGTCATCGGGCTAAATCCAATATATCACCCCAATCACTTGACTAACTGAGTTTTGATGTAATTTTCAAACACAAGCACCATCAATACAGAGATAAGTGTTTTAAACCTTTGAATGATGAATTTGAAAAATACATTGCTCCTTCTTTACCCATGTTCTGTTGTATAATTACATATATCCTCACTGTCTATAAAATTTTCTCTGTGCAATCATTGCTGTGGAGTGCACTGGTTGAACAATCATCTTGTAAATATTGCAGACCCTGATGAGACAGGTATATTGACGTGAACAGCAAGTGAAGGGTTAAACCTTTGAATGATGAATTTAAGATATAGACTTGTTTATCATGGCTTTAAAATAGAGTCGGTTCAGTATGAAAGACTTATATTGTTAGAGAATGTTGAATAACAAACAACACAGACCCTGAACAGAGGGCTCTATCTGAGCTCTTTGATACCACTGATCTTGGTTTACCCTGTTTGCAAATGCTACTACACTTGTTTCCTGTATTCAATCGGTTAAGCAGGTTTTCTCTACAAGATATATGATCTTACCCAGCAGAAGTGTTTCCCATTTCGGTCCATGTTATCATTCTCAAAAAAATGTGTGTCAGGTTCATATGAGTTGATATTTTAATGTGAAACCCTGAACTAATGATATCTCCCCCGGTACTGGGGATACACATTGATATCAGCTGTCAGTCCACCCAATCAATACAACACATGTCTCCCAATATGATCATCAATGTGCACATCCCATATTCCTTCATCCATAAACTTTTTCCTTCTTATAAACGCATATTGCAAACAGACGAGAAGAACCAGATCAGACGGCTCCTATAGGAGCCGTCTGATCAGATTTTGCTCTGTTTCCAAATGGAATTTGATAATTCTGTTTCTTTACTTTCTAAAATGGCTACAATGTTCCACCTGCCATGTTTCATTAGAACTAATTTTTCATGAATATTCAGTAGGCATTGAAGTTTGGTATAAATATAGAATAGGGAAAGGGTTAAGCTCCTGTAGGAGCCTGACCAGGGTTTGCTCTGTTTGCCTATGAAATTATAATAGATCTGACTACAGAGCTAATTATGTCTCCCCCAGACATATTGTTTTTGCCAGAGTTGTCAGTCTGTCCGGCCGTCCGTTGTGTCGCGCATATCTCTGAAACCAGTTGGGCTAGAGTCACCAAACTTCACAGGAATGTTCACCAGCATGAGTTGTTGTGCACCTGTGGTTTTTGAATTGTCTCCCCCTGATAACTTTGGAGTTATTGCCCCTAATGACTTAAAATTAGAAAAACTTTGTTTCGTGCGTATCTCTGAAACCGCTAGTACTAGAGTCACCAAACTTCACAGGAATGTTCACCAGCATGAGTTGTTGTGCACCTATGTTTTTTTAATTGTCTCCCCCATGATAATTCTTGAGTTATTGCCCCTGATATGAACACTTAATTTTATACAAACTTTGTGTCATGTGTATCTCTGAAACCAGTAGGGCTAGAGTCACAGGATTGTTCACTAGCATGAGTTGTTTTGACCTTGGGTTTTTTTAATTGTCTCCCCCTGTTAATTTTAGAGTTACTGCCCCTGATGACTTAAAATTAGACAAACTTTACTAGTGTCGTGCATATCTCTGAAACCACTAGGGCTAGAGTCACCGAACTTCACAGGAATGTTGACCAGCATGAGTTGTTGCATGAGTTCTTGTGCACCTGGGATTTTTGAATTGTCTCCCCCTTGATAACTTTGGAGTTATTGCCCCTGATATGATTACTTAAAATTAGGGAAACTTTGTGTTTTGCATATCTTTAAAACCAGTAGGGCTGGAGTCACCAAACTTCACAGGGATGTTGACCAGCATGAGTTGTTGTGCACCTGGTTTTTTTAATTGTCTCCCCCTGATAATTCTTGAGTTATTGCCCCTGGTATGATAACTTAAAATTAGAGAAACTTTGTGCTGCACATATCTCTGAAACCAGTAGTGTTAGTCACCAAACTTCACAGGAATGTTCACCAGCATGAGTTGTTGTGCATCTGGGGTTTTTAATTGTCTCCCCCTGATAACTTTGGAGTTACTGCCCCTTATGACTTAAAATAAGAGAAACTTTACTTTGTGTTGTGTGTATCTCTGAAACCACTAGTACTAGAGTCACCAAACTTCACAGGAATGTTGACCAGCATGTGTTGTTGTGTACCCGGGGTTTTTGAATTGTCTCCCCCTGATAATGTTGGAGTTATTGCCCCAGGTGAATTAAAATTAGACCCTGATAAGTTTGGAGTTACAGACATTACACTTATGTATTGGAAAGAGGATGGGAGGGGGAGACATCTGTTTTTGTGACAAAAACAAACATCTAGTCAATATTCATGATGTCAATATTTCTAACATGAATAATCAACAGGGGAAATGATTAATGGTGGATTGAAGTTTTGTATTGAGCCCTTTGATTGGTCTGCACTGTTTGCAGAGGTCTTATAGTCTTGATTCCCATACTTTAACCCTTTCCTCCAGCCTATTCCCATACTTTAACCCTTTCCTCCAGCCTATTCCCATACTTTAACCCTTTCCTCCAGCCTATTCCCATACTTTAACCCTCTCCTCCAGCCTATTCCCATACTTTAACCCTTTCCTCCAGCCTATTCCCATACTTTAACCCTTTCCTCCAGCCAATTCCCATACTTTAACCCTTTCCTCCAGCCTATTCCCATACTTTAACCCTTTCCTCCAGCCTATTCCCATACTTTAACCCTTTCTTCCAGCCTATTCCCATACTTTAACCCTTTCCTCCAGCCTATTCTCATACTTTAACCCTTTCCTCCAGCCTATTCCCATACTTTAACCCTCTCCTCCAGCCTATTCCCATACTTTAACCCTTTCCTCCAGCCTATTCCCATACTTTAACCCTTTCCTTCACAGGCTGTTTAGACCCAACCTCTTTGAATGAATCTACCCAAAAGGAGCATTTATTAGAGAAAAGGAAAATGTTAGAATTGCGTAGTATTGAAACCATTGTGATTAATAGAGCATTTGGTTTCAAGAAGTGACTATTACAGAGGCATAAAAAGACGTATTTATGGAGGAAAGGGTTAAGGGCTAAGATCATATAATTTTATAAACATTGTCTGTGGGTTAAATCATTGTGAGACATTTAAGAGCCGCTGAGCGTTTAATCTGTTTGTATTTATCAAATTTTGTTACAGCTGTTCAATGTTTGAGAGACAGTTGATTTGTATAGAGTTTACATGATGGTAGGCTAGCTATAGATAAAGGAAGATTTTAGGAAATTTAGATAAATTATATTTAATATTTCTATGGGGCAATTGTTATAAGTACCAACCCTAGGTTAAGTCATAGAAAGCTAAATATTGCACTAGCTCACATTTCAAATTGATCTTCGGGTCTCCTCTGTTTGCAAAGTCACATGTAAAGGTGTTAATATCATGGAAAGGTTTTAATCAGACACATGAAATAAACTCACATCATATTCAGTAATATATTTGCTTTCAAATGTTGTCAGTCATCTCTGGCTATGTCATTCCTGCCATAATAGTTTGTTACCAAGGTAGATCACTCTAATGGGATTATATCATCATTATCTGCCACTGTTTGCCGTCATTGACTGAATGTAATATTGTTTACTGTCTGTTTGAAGGAGGTTGATTTAATTCAGAACGGATTAGTCCTTACAATGATAAACTTTTAGTAAGGATTCTTCTAATTCTTAAGCTAGCAATGTCATTATCTAGAACCCTCACCTATTTTACTCCCTTACTGCATGAATATTCATGCAAAAAATAATGACATATGATATTGATTTATTTATAAGCTAAATTTCTGGAATGGCAATACCAACAGAGAATTTTATATCAGGACAGAAACCGTAGAATCAGATCAATATAATTTCATAAGCAAACAGAGCAAACACTCAGCAGACAGCTCCTAAAGGAACCATCTGATATGCGTCTACTCTGTTTGCAAAGGTGTAAAAAGGCATATTTCGAGGGTTCAACGCAATAAGGGCGTAACTACATTTTTGAAAATTTTACAGGAGAGCCAAAAAACCAAACTGTTTTATTCTGTTTTGAAAAACATACAAATGTTCCTTTGTGAAAGCTTTAAAATTAGACATGTTACAGGAAATATGCAACACTGTAAATAAAATCTAAGAAAGAAACAGTATATATTAAAATATTGGACTTACGCCTTTATTGCACTCTTTTGCAAGTGATTCTGGAGAAATCTTATATGCAAGATGGGCGTAAGTGCACTTACGCCTCTATTGCAGGAAGATTTCTATTGAATTTGGTGGAGTTTAGCAATGCAACATGGTAGTAAGTACATTAAAGTAAAACATTTTTGGACATTAATATGTAACCTTCAATGAAACTTTTAAGATCAGGACTGATAAACCAAAATATTGCAACATTATATAACAACATCTGACCTGCGCCCTTATTGCAAGATTTGTTTCATGTTATTCTGGATTTTTTTACATGATGGGCATAAATATTCCACAAGCTCTTCTACAGTAAGATCTCTGATAAGAAGTTTGAGGATTGTGCCATTTTTTATTCAAAATAGTATTATGTACATGTATAACAAAGCACTAGATATTTTTTTTATTTTGTCCGCATAATTTATTTAGATAATAAAATGCAGTACTCAATATTCCATCATTGCTTTTACAACAATTTGTTCAATCTCATTACAAATTATCTGTTAAATTTTCATAATTAAACTTAATCTACACATTAAATTACTGGTCACTGTAACACAATATAAGTTACATTTCTATATTGGAACAGTGTAATCTGAAACAATTTCACAATAAATGCTGTCACCTAAAGCCTCTTTTGCTTCAATTATTTCATAAGGCACATAATAATTATTATTTTTGACAAAATCAGAAAGTACAGCAATAACTTCTGAATTCAAACAGATATAAAAACTACAACTATCACTAAAGGTGATGGAATACTGCCTTGATCCCAAATCAAAAGATTGTGCCACGGACATACATGTACAGACCAACCATGGGCCACATATGTATGGAAATTTAATTCACCTGGAAGTTTTCGGCTTCCAACTTCAAACTGAACATCAGAAGATAATTTCAAAGATACAGCTAATTATAAGAATCTAATAACAAATAATACACAAACAAAGGTCACCAATATTCTTATGGCAGGTTATTATGAGTATCAAAGCAAACTACCATTCCACATTCATTATGGCTATACGGGTCAAAGAAGTAAAGTTTGGTGGAATTCTCCAGAATTGCACAAGAGTAACCTGCATGCATTTGAGCTCAGCCAGCATATTCTTGCACTTTATTTTCTCCAACTGAGCATCCTCCATCATAAACACATGACCAGTTTTGCAAGTAGGTGACAATGTGCCATGTACATAAGTTCTGAAACTAGGAGATCCTTCTAAAGCAAAATGAGAAAATTTCTGACTCAGTCTTATTGAGTCTGTTCATGAGCAGTTATGAAAAGTGCAACACTATTTACGCCCCTTAAGCACTTACTTAAGCGGTATTCATTTTTATACGCCCACCTAATAAAGGTGGTCGTATATTGGCGTGGCCCTGTCCGTCCGTCCGTTCGTTCGTTCGTTCGTTCGTGCGTTCGTTCGTTCGTCCGTCAACATTTTGTTTGTCCGCAGATTTCTCGGAAAACTGTTTGACAGATATTAATAAAACTTCACACAAATGTTTAATGTATCAAGATCTGAAGCTGAGTTGATTCTGAGGTTCATTTGATTTTTCGTTTCAGAGTTATGGCCCTTGTCCTTAAAAAATGCAAATAGTTTGTCCGCTGTTTTCTGGGAAAACCATTTGAGAGATATTAATGAAACTTCATACACAAATGTTTAATGCATCAAGATCTGAAGCTGAGTCGATTCTGAGGCTCATTTGATTTGTCGTTTCGGAGTTATGGCCCTTTTACTTAAAAAATAATGTAAATACATGCAAATAGTTTGTTCGCTGTTTTCTGGGAAAACTATTTGAGAGATATTAATGAAACTTCACACAAATGTTAAATGCATCAAGATCTGAAGCTGAATTGATTCTGAGGATCATTTGATTTTTCGTTTCAGAGTTATGGCCCTTGTCCTTAAAAAATAATGCAAATACATGCAAATAGTTTGTCTGCTGTTTTCTGGGAAAACTATTTGAGAGATATTAATGAAACTTCACACATATGTTTAATGAATCATGATCTGAAGCTGAGTCGATTCTGAGGTTCATTTGATTTGTCGTTTCGGAGTTATGGCCCTTTTACTTAAAAAATAATGCAAATATATGCAAATAGTTTGTCCGCTGTTTTCTGGGAAAACTATTTGAGAGATATTAATGAAACTTCACACAAATGTTTAATGCATCAAGATCTGAAGCTGAGTCGATTCTGAGGTTCATTTGATTTTTTGTTTCAGAGTTATGGCCCTTTTACTTAAAAAATAATGCAAATATATGCATATAGTTTGTCAGCTGTTTTCTGGGAAAACTGTATGACAGATATTAATGAAACTTCACACACATGTTTAATGCATCAAGACTTGAAGCTAAGTCAATTCTGAGGTTCATTTGATTTGCCGTTTCGGAGTTATGGCCCTTGAACTTAAAAGAAATAATGCAAATCTATGCAAATATATATTAGGATGGCCATAACTTTTCCATTTGAAATGATATTTACTTCAATTTTTTTATATGGTTAAACCTTAATATGAATTTTCACATATATTGCGGGGTTTTTGGTAAGTCATTTTATTCTAAAGTTATGGTCCTTGAACTTTGTGTGTTCGTTGCTTTGTTTGTCGGTCAGCTTTTAGTTTGTCTCTTGTTTTTTTCTGGGAAAACTATTAAAATGATATAAATGAAACTTAAAAGAAATGTTTTAAGCAACAAAATCTGAAGCTGAGTTTATTTTGAGGTTCATTCAGTTTGTCTTTACAGAGTTATGGCCGTTGCACTTTACAAAAATCTGCAAATATGAGGATATTTTTTATTTAATAAGATATTCACTTCATTTTTTTTAAAAATAGTATCACCTTAATATGGAAATCAAGTTCTGAAGCACAGATTAGAAAATGTCAACACTTATAAGGCATGTTGAATCAGAGAAAGTTTGCAAGTGGGCGTATTATGTACCGTATGCGGTACTCTTGTTCAAAACTAACATCAAAACTAATGATCCTGAAGGAACAGTAAATATAACAACACTGAGAATGAAGTACAGGATGACTTTTTACAGCCGCCACACAAGCACTTAACACCTGCTGTTGTGAAGAACATAATATTATGTTCTGAAAGTAGGAGATCATTCGAAAGCAAAATCAGCAATGCAAAAAGAGAAAATTGCAGACTCTGTTTTATTGAGTCTGTTCAATATGAGCAGTTATGAAAATTGCAACACTACTCACGCCCCCTGGCCCCAGTTTAAGCGATATTCAATTTTTGAAACTAATAACATCAAAACTGATGATTCCAAAGGACCAGAAAATATAACAACATTGAGGATGAAGTATGAGGCGACTTTTTAATGGCCGCCACACAAGCACTTAACACCTGCTGTTGTGAAGTACATAAGTTCTAAAAGTAAGAGATCTTTCAAAAGCAAAATCAGCAATGTGAAAAGTGAAAATTGCAGACTCGGTTTTATTGAGTCTGTTCATGAGCAATTATGAAAAGTGCAACACTACTCATGCCCCCTTAAGCACTGGCTTAAGTGGTATTCAATTTTTAAAACTAATCACAGAAACTAATGATCCCGAAAGACTTGAAGAAATAACAACACTGAGAATGAAGTATGGGTGACTTTTTACAGTCGTCACACAAGCACTTAACACCTGCTGTTGTGAAGTACATAAGGTCTGGATTCAGACGTTTTTCTAAAACCCCGTTCCCACTGTCACAGTGTTGGTCCTGGTACCCCACGGTACTTCCCAGCGAAGAAATAGCCGGCGTTCGGGATGATACGGGACCTTATTTCGTAACAAATTAATGTACATTCCCATATTCCCGACGTTGCCTCGGTGGACCCCCGATTTAGAAGCAGGATCTTCCAGTTTGACTCCGGACTATCCCGGTTAGTTTCCGGTTTGGCACGGTGTATTTACGGTGTAGGTCCAGGTTGAACACGATACAATTCGGTGTGACCCCGGTCGTCGCCGATAGTGCCGCGGTGGCCGCCAGTATCACCCCGTCATATCCTGGGTGTGCGCCGTGACAAGTGGGCGTTACCCGGGCATAAACGTGGGTTGATCAGCAGACAAACCGGCTCATACCTTGCCAGTCCCTAACTCCACCGGTACGAAACGAGACTATACCGTCGTACACCGGAGCTATACCGGCCCAATGCCGGGGGTTCACCAAAAGTCTGTCGTGGATGAGGTGCTCGCCAACATCCCGGATTACTAGGGACTATCACGGTAAAGCCAGAGACCCGGACCTGCACCGGAATATACCGGGGTTGTCCCGGAATTGCCAGGATTAAGCCGGTTTTGGATGTCTTTCCCGGTGACTCTTGGTGACTCCCGGTTGTTTTAAACATTTTAAAACATCCGGTGCTGTCTGCCGGATTAAGCCGGATCAATAGGGTTCATCAGGGATCTTCCGGGATGTTAACAGTGCCGCCAGGACTGTACTCCCAGTTTGACACGGTTTCCTCCGGACCACACATCCGGGACGTACTGGGGGCCAATCTGGGACAGTGGGAATGGGGCTTAACATGGCAGGGTATATCCTCTATTGTCAGGTGAATATTGTCTAAGATTTGTTCCATGTTGTTGGTGCTGATATAACTTTTATGTACAGCACATGCAGAATTGGCTAAGCACTGCTTCTGTCTTTCTTTCAAGGAAGAGTGTTCTTGATGTAAAACTGATTTGAAGCTACATCTTGATGGCACCTTTCACAAAAAAACTTACAATGAAATTTCTAAAGACTTTAAGATTTTTTTTCAAACTAATATTGTTTCACATTATTTTTGGTGAACCTTTTCACTTCAACACCAGAATGGAAACCACAATTAAACATGATGAAATTAGTTAAGATTAATGATTTTATAAAATAACTTTCAGTCAAAATAAGAAAGTAGACATCCTAATATTTATTATCTTATTATTGGATCAAGCTAGGTTTCTGTTTTGTTGTTTTTTTGGTTTGCAGCCACCTAAGTCATGTAATTTCTGGTAAAAACTAGTCATTCAGTATGTATTTGTATAAAATTATATATAATTATATATATTATAATTTTTACTGTATTAAAAGTTTGAATAAGCTTCTTTAATAAGGTACTAAAAAAATAAAAAATAAAAAAAACATCATACCGGTGCCTTTGAGCCTTCTTCAAATCTTCTTCGAAAGTTTGAAGGACTTAAAATGTGACAGTGTTATGCTGTCTTAAGTTCATAAATTGTGTCAATATTATAAATATTATAATAATGTCATCAGGATGACCTCACAGAACATTTATTTGTTTACTTACGCCTATATTGCATGAAAAATAATAAGGCTACCAGACACTGTTTAGCCTGCAATATGGTAGTAAGTCGACTTACTACCATATTGCATGTAAAATTTTTAGCTATCTGAGTTAAGCCCTTATTGCAATATCACAAAAATGATGTAAATGTCTAAAACATTTTGTTCCCATTTTCACAGTTTATGCCTAACAGAAAAAGAAAGTGAAAAATTAAAAAAAAACATTTTTGACAAAATATGTAGTTACGCCCCTATTGCGTTGAACCCTCGATTTATGGTGTAAAGGGTTAGTAGTAGATCTGTATGGACCAACAGATAAGAGAATCAGCCCTTTTGTTTGATAGAAATAAGATATTTTGATAGGTCAGTATGCATCTTATTTGCAGTTCTGGCTGTAGACAACAGTTAGTACTGATCTATCAAATCTCAGTTCAACAGTATCTTGTTAACCCTTTGCTCCATAATACACATTTCTACACCTTTGAAAACATTGTAGATCCAGATCAGATGGCTCCTGTAGGAGCCATCTGATCAGGGTTTGCTCTGTTTGCTTATGATATAAATAGATATGGTTCTACAGTGTCTGCCATGGGCAAAACTTCCTGTACGTGTCCATGTGCTATTATAACAATTAATCTAGTTAATATTCATGATGTCATTATTTCTTACATGAATATTCATGGAGTAAAGGGTTAAGAGAGGTTTATGTAATACATACAAAAGAACTTGCCAATAGCAGCCATATGATGAAGATTATGGAGGTTGATAAGAGCTTGCTGGATAAGAGCAATGCTGAAAGCTCCCATAGGAGCTTTCTCTGTATAACCTCCATCCAGCATTAACCCTTTCCCTGTTTAACATTTATTCCAAATATTTATTGCCTCATTAATTTTCATGGACAGAATCAGTAAAATGGAGCATAGAAAAGTGATTCTCCCCACAGTGGTGGAAACTGTAAAATTAGATTAATGAAAGTCGATAAGCCAACCGAGCAGACCCTGATCAGACTCCTCCTCCTCCTGTCTCAAACCCCAAGAACAAAGCCTAATGTTAACCCTTTCCCAGAATTCTATGTTTATTCCAAATCTATATCATGTTAAAAGCAAACAGAGCAGACCCTGATCAGATGGTTCCTACATGCTAATGGCCACTGTAGACAGGTTTAACTATATAGTAGAGGGCAGTTTCACCTTGACCCTGGTCAATTCTTAGTGACATCTATTGACCTTTTATTGATCTATTGATCAGCCAGTCGCCGGCTTTCCTTGAATTGTGTGCCATGAGTAAACATTGTAAGGAAACTGCGGCAGTAGTTTGTAAATATTTTTAAATGATGACCCGTGGTCAAAGTGTGTTTGTATTAGAAAGTGATAGGTTTCTTTGTTGACACAACACCTAATGTGGAACTCTTAAACATTCCTCAAAGTCCCGTCGGTGTTTGGATATCCCCCATAAAGTGCTTTTCAAATACAATTGTATTAAAAGATTTTCATCTTCAACAGTCAGATATAAATTCCATAGCTTGTATTAGGTATAAAATGCTTAATCAGTAGTTTTCAGGTAGAACTAGTTGTTTATACTCTGTGATCATGAATAGTTCTTTGGATTGACCCTTTACTCCATAAATATGATTTTTTATGCCATTGCAAACAGAGTAGACATGATGATCTGAGTCTCGACTTCTATAGGAGCCGTCTGATCAGGGTCTGCTCTGTTTGCTTATGAAATAAGTGTAATGGCATTTGCAAACAGTGTAGACTCAGATCTCTGTGCAGATCTTTTGATACCATTGCAAATAGAATAGACCCAGATGAGACAGGTTTGGGTTGGAGCCATATTGTCACAGTCTACTGTGTTTCCTGATGAATGATATAGAATTGATACAGACCTGATTGTAAAGTTTGAGGCAGAGTCAACAATGTCCATGTACATACAGTATTCATACAATATTTATGTCTCACATGAATATTCATCAGTAACCCTTTTCCTGTTCTATGTTTATTCCTACGTTCAATACCTTCTGAATATTCATGGACAAAATAATTGTTATGAAATATGGAAGGTGTAACATTGTAGCCATTTTGGAGACTAAACAGATCTATCACATTCCATCAGCAAACAGAGCAGACCCTGATCAGACGGCTCCTATAGGAGCTATCTGATCTGGGTCTACTCTGTTTGCAAATGCGTGAAAGGCGTTTTACACGAGGGAAAAGGTTAAGATAGCAATAGAAGTTATCTAAAGGCTCCACCATTCCAATTACAGTAGTGGAAATTAAATAGCACACCTGACAAAGGGTACAATTAGACAATTTGTCCAAGCCAATGTTCTCTGCCAAATCAAAACTGTAAATTCATTGTACAATTATATTGAACATGAATTGATTTTCTATTCCCATTGAGTAATTATTGATGATTTGGCTGTAATCTGCCCCCATTTTGTGGTGGGAAACATGCCAGGTGTTTTGATAAACGCCACACTTGTCTAGTCATTTAACCATTAACCCTTTACTCCATTAATACATCTTTCTACACCTTTGCAAACAGAGTAGACCCAGATCCTATTGGAGCCATCTGATCAGGGTCTGCTTAAATTTGTTTGTTTATGGATTTATAAAGATCAGATTCTTGCATGAGTTTCTGCTTAGTCATATGGTCAAAATGTCCTGTGTCCATGTACCTGTTTGAACAATATATTAATCTAATTACTATAATTTATGATGTCATTATTTCTTACATGAATATAAGTAAAGGGGTGCTAACTCTTTGCATGCTACCATGAATTCATGACAACCTATGAACACTTGAAATTACATGTATTTTGACCAAAATGAGATGTGGAGTTATTCTGTATCTTATCAGGATCCATACTGTTTTGATGCTCTTAATGCTTTTCTAAAAAGAAATATCAAAAAAGTAGTAATAGACTGCAAAAATTATGTCTAAGAAAATTTATTATCCATACTGGCTGTTTGATTTCAGTAAAACCCCTCTAAAGTGACCACTAAACAGAAGTCTTAGTTTTGGGGTTTGAATGCTGGTTGTTACAGCTTAATGCTTGACAAAAGTTATGGAGCTTTCTGTGTTGCCTTTTATCCTGCATTATAAGCAACCACTTGCTTTTTTAACTCCCTTTCTCATATTGATGCCTTTTGACACCTCTGTAAAAGTCTCTTTTTGAAACCATTGTGATAAATACAGCATTTGCTCCATAGAAGCAAATGCTGTTGTTTTTCAGCGGCTAGCTGTCTATTTTCACTTTTGTTCTAGTTTTCCTCCAATGAGAAACTGTTACATTGTAATTTGCATATGACCTAGTAGTAAACTGTATTTTCATTAGTGAATACCTTGACTGGCATACAACCTTTTTATATGCCTCTACACATTCCGACACTATGTAAAATTCTGATATACAGTCTACTAACGTGTCGAATTTCCTGGGGTAACTATTACGATATTGCAGTTATTTCAAACACCATGTTTTATGATAATTAGCTGCTTCGGCCTCGCAAATTGAATTCAATGCAATAATTAACATAATCACAACACATGTAAGGCACCATGTTACACAGACATGTTCTATAAACTTCTTAGAGTTCAGTCAAAACGCCATATAGTACAGAAAGTAATTATTTACGCAGATATTTAGCATGGGACCGAAGACTGTCGACTGTCGAAAGTTCTGTTCTTAAAATAGATTTTAAGACCTGGAAATTCCCATAAAATCAAAGTACTGATGTACTGATATTTATCACCTCATGGTAATGGTTGCTGAGCAATATTACCAGTTTGTCGAAACCTCTATTAAACTTTCAAACCTTTACTATCATTTTGCTATCAATTAATACAACATTTGATCATAAGTCCACTTTGACGAACAGGTAGTTTGCCGAAACCACCATAATTCACAGGCAGTGCTATAGGAAATAAAGAAGAAGGGTTGTTTAGTATATAAGAGTAGTGGTATTAATAGTATTAATTACTATCCCCGACCAAAGCACCGAGACTCTGGTTGTTGGCTCTCTTTGATATAAAGCTACTTACTGAAGGCTATTAGTATTACTATGGCTCTATCACATGGGGCTTGGGCTCATAGAGTAGGTTATATTGTTTTAAAAATACATGTAGATTCAGTTAATGATGTCATTAATGATGATGCACACAAGTCGATTAAAGCGTTGATCTAGGCTAAATAAATACAGTTCTTTATGGAATTACAGACTCTGCACAAACAAAAACTTTATGCTTTAAAGTGCATTCAATTTCTGATCTTCATATCAATACAAATATAAGCGCTTTCATGTACATTTATAAAAGGTAAACTAAAGAACTAACTTGAGATAGTTTTAAAACATTACTTTGACATCGTACATTTTAAAAGTTATTTCCTATAAAAGCAACTTGAAATATTTCAATAAATGCTTCTTCTACTCCAATTCATTTTCATTGCATGCTTCTCTGCTAGTATAATAACATGCAATCCTTCATAGATCTAGTTCTCTGTACTAGTAGAATCTCCAAACATTGAAATAAATATTGCAGAGATTGTTTTGTACATTGTGCCAATATTTGAATGCCGCTGAATATCTTTTTAAAAGATATTTCTTGTTTCACAGTGGTTTCAGAACTAATCAATTCTTAATTCTTCCTTTTTTCTAGTAAATCCTCCTGTTCAGTTGATTTACTCAAAGAAGTCAAGTCTTAAAATAGCCGATAAAGGAATGTGTTAAAGACACATATGTTTTTTTGTTATGTGGTAGCTTTAGAGGGTTTACTGTACCCTAAGTATCCAGACAGAAATATTAAGCAAATAGTGTAGATCCTGATCAAACTGATCCTGAAAGAGCAGTTTGATCTGCTTCTATACTATTTTCTACCATGCCAGACTAATTCTAAGTGGTGGCAAAATGATTTATTCAGCTGTACAAGGCAATGGAGTGGGGAGAATGGCTGTTGTGAATAGGATAAACACCTGCTCAGGGAAAGTCCAAGCTTTGATCCCCAGTACTTAGTATCAGTAAAGACAACATCAAGATGGAATGGAAGACTTAGTCCTTGCCCTCATATCAACACATTTTCAGGCCTTTGCAAACAAAGTAGACCTAGATCAGAAGGCTCCTAGCCTTTAGGAGCCATCTGATCAAGATCAGTGCTCTGTTTGCTTATGGAATTATATAGATATTATTCTTCAGTTTCTCCAAAGGTAAAAAAACCCTGTGTTCATGTACATGTACTACAGTTTCTACTGTGGCCAAATCATCATATTCATCTGACAAATATCCGTGGTACCATTAGTTCTGACTTGAATATTCATCAGAGTTAATAGAACAGAATGAGGCTCATACACGACTTGCTCCAGTATGGTCATGTCAATATAGTTCTAGTTATATTAATATTTGGCCAAGATACATCAACATTGTGAAACTGTTGAGAAAACAAGTTTTCTGCTAGACCTACAAACTTGCCCTATAATGTGTGACCGTGTGAGGGTAGAGAGATCTTAGTAAAGTACATGTACCATGATAACAATTAACCCTTTTCTTCATATAAATGCCTTTTTATGCATTTGCAAACAGAGTAGACCAAGATCAGATGGCTCCTATAGGATCCATCTAATCAGGGTCTGCTCTGTTTGCATATTGTATGATATAGATCTGATTCTACAGTTTCTGCCTGGGCCAAAACATTGCCATCATAAAAAAATGAGCTATTAAATATTCATGATGTCATCATTCCTTACAAGAATATTAAACAGGGAAAGGGTTAAGCCAGTCTCTCTTTCTTTGAAATTCACCAGTTTCCATTTCACTGACTTGAATAGGAAACACATTGAAGCATAAAAACATATTTCCACTTTGGTTCGACTTCTGCATTTTGAACAGTAAAAATTTCAATTTGTTTAGTGTTACTTGCCATTGTGTGGTACCGGTATTTAGTAGTGCATCATATGACCTAATTACCTAAGTATTCAGACGGACAGACGTTGGCAAATACTGCAGACTCACAACAGCTCCTGAAAAAGTCACTTGATCAGGGTCTACACTATTTGCTACTACATGTATGTCTTCTATAACCCTTTCCCTGTTCTATACTTATTACAAATTTCAATATCTACTGAATATATTATTCATGGACAAAATAGTTATAATGAAATATGGAAGGTGGACCAGTACTAGTGTAGCCATTTTAGAAACTAAAGAAACGAGATCTATCAAATTCTCTCAGCAAACAGAGCAGATCCTATGGGAGCCGTTTGATATGGGTCTACTCTGTTTGCAAATGCATGAAAATGTGTTCATAGGAAGGAAAGGGTTAAAGGTATGAATTAAAGTACCAAACTGAATAATCCAGCTTTATTTAGTGTCTGAATACCAGGTTAGTTAGAGTATTTCCGTGGTGTACTATACTTACTAAAGAAAAAAATCCATAAATCTTGTAAACGATATTAGCACCATTAATTTGAGTACTGGTATTTTAATTGACCCAAATTGCTGCATGATGTGATCAAATTTCCTTGATCAGTTGGAAATTAAGGTCAAGTTGTCATGTTAAGATTTATGACTCATGTTTAACCTTTTACTCCATAAATACACCTTTCTATTCCTTTGCATACAAGAGTAGACCCAGATTTGATAGCTCCTGAAAGTGCGGCCTGATAGGGTCCACTCTGTTTGCTTATGAAATAATATAGATATATGATTCTTCAGCTTCTGCCCCTACCAAAAACTCCTGTGTGCATTGCCATTATAAAGATTAATCTAATTAATTTTCATGATGTCATTATTTCTTTAATGAATATTAATGGGGTAAACAGTTAACCTATAGCCATACACTGACCTAATTACCCCATTCAAGGTTGTTCCTTTAGGAGCCCTCTGATCAGGGTCTACACTGCAAATAGCAGCACATGGTACTGTGCCACATTCAAGGGGTTAGACGAGGACAACATACTGGAGCAGGTGTTCTAATGTACTACTTTGGGGGATTTAAAGTCCATTTAAAATTCAAAACATAATTGTAGTTTGCAACGTTTTATTGAAAGGTAATGGGGCAAATGTTGATAAATCATCTGATTATATACTTGTAAATATTGAAATTATCCAGATATTAACATTGGTCACATGTTTATGTTACCATACTCTACAATTACCTACATGTACGTTTACATTGAGGTATAGAATGATATGAGGCCTAAATAAACCCTTTCCCTGTCCAGTATTCATGTATGAGGCCTAAATAAACCCTTTCCCTGTCCAGTATTCATGTATGAGGCCTAAATAAACCCTTTCCCTGTCCAGTATTCATGTAAGAAATAATGATGTCATGAATATTTGTCAGCTGAGTTTTGATTATTGGTAAATTGATATTTTTAAATATTGGTAGAAGCTGTGGAGTTAGATCTATTATACTTCCATAAGCAAACAGAGTTTGATAATAGGCATATTTGATTAGTAGGTCTAGAGCTATGTGCATTTGACTTATAAAGGAAACTAGAAAATTGTGTCTGCAAGACACAGCAATGCCCCCCATGGTGGTGCTTGCCTAGCTGCACGTAAAATTCCTAAGTCATTTGACCTTGACCTTAGGCTTGTGCCCGGCAGCATGGGCTGGGTGCGCAATGAAAGTATGGATGGTGGTTAATGTGTATATGCAATTCCATGCAATAACCAGTGGTTAGTGAGATATAAGACAATGAAAAAACTGTGACAACCAACTGCACATAAAAGCGTGACACACAGAAAGACGGATCGAGGAACGGACGGACAGACGTGCAGACAAATCAGAACAAGGGGCCAATTCTTTTGTTATTTTCTTTTGTTTAACAAAGTGCCATGGCCCCTTGTTCTATTGTTACGGAATGAACTCCATTGTTTTCTTTTGTTCTGCTGATCAAGACCTGGCCCCTTGGTCGTAGTTTGTAGGGCAGACAGACGGACAGGTGCAAAACATAATGTCCCCTGACTATCATCAACGGAGTCATAACAAAAGGTATATCACAGCAGATCAGAATCTGAGAAAACAATTTTTCAGGTGGATAAGAGTTGAACAACAAGCCAAACCCAGTAGCAGACCAATCTTGAATTATTTTCCATTTTATTGCTGATATTGATATAATATGACCAAATTATCTTACTTACAGGTGCAATCCCTCGAGAACAAAATGAAGGAAATGGAAGAAGAGCGAAAGAAAGAAAAAGAAACATTTGAAAAGGAAAGAGAGGGTTTTGTAAGCCCAGGTAAGTTTTTTTGCATACATTTCAACGAAAACAATATCTTTGGTAAAATTTATTCTAAATCTGTATTCAGTTGAATGAAATATAGTATGAGAGATGAGCAATGTTGATTCTGATAAGTTAAAGAAGTATTAATGTTGAGATCTGTCCCGCTGGTTTAAAAAAATCAGTAATTGCTCAAATGAATCTGTTATTTCTAAATGTAAAGACAAGATGTCCAGAATAGCCATGAAGTAAATGGTTGATTAAAAAAAATAATTGTGAAATGTTATATAATCAAATTTAAATGTATTTAAAATCACACAAAAAATCAAAATAAATGTATCTAACTTAAAACTAATTAAGTAAACAATATGTGTTTCACTTTTTACAATTCAAGAGATCTACAGCACATTTATCAGCTCTTTAGTGTCCCCAAGGACAACTCCGGGTATGACATTCTCCAAACTAAACTTGCTTTAGTCACTGGTGATACTCATTTCACTCTAGGTATTCTGACAAAGAAACTTAGGCAAACAGTGCAGACCCAGATCAAACTGATCCAGAAGGAGTTGATTGATCTTGGTTGTCACTATTTGCTACAATGTCTGTCTAATTTAACCTTTCCCTGTTCTATTTCAATACCTACTGAATAGTCATGGTCAAAATAGTTGTAATGAAATATGAAAGTTGGAATATTGTAGCCATTTTAGAAACTGAAGAAAAACAGAGCCGACCCTAATCAGACAGCTCCTACAGGAGCTGTCTGATCTGGGTCTACTCTGTGTGCAAATACGTGAAAACATGCTTATATGAATAAAGGGTTAAAGTTATCAAAATGGTGTCATTTTGAATTATTCAGATTAACAAACTAGTAGAGTGGGGAGATTTGTGTGTCAGAATATTTAGAGTAATTAGAATGTAGGTATTAGACTTGGTCTTGACATTATGTATAAGATATTATCTCTTAATAATGGAATAATACGAAATATGTTATAGTTCAGTTTGTGTACTAAATTTAAAGTAGTAAATTTTTACTTGTTAGAGTTAACATTTAGATTTCATTAGGTAAAGTTTGGTTGGCTGGGGATGATTATTTCATAAAATATCAGAGTGGAAACTGCCAGTCTTTACTTTAACACATTCCATGCTAGACTATGTTTAGACCCAACATCTTTGAAAAAATCTACCAATATCTTTGAATAAATCTACCATGCAGGGTCTACACTATTTTCATATGTTTGTGCATCTGAATATTTAGGGTGAATATTGTAACATACATGTATAACACTAAAGCTCTATAAGCTGCCATCGGTTATTTCCCTTTCCTAATTTTTGTAGCTGATGAAACAAACCCAGAGGGGTTATCTACCCTTATGAAAAGTCTAGTTTCACCTAGATGTAAGTTATAACACATTGTGACATGGGGTTTTGGCTTATTTGTAGAGTATGGGAATCTGTTTTGTTTGTGTTTGTAAAGGGATAGTTTACTTTCAAGAACAGCTGTAGTAAATTTATTTCACTGGGGATTAGTTGAGTAATTCATTGCCTGCTAATATATTTGTCTGTTTCAATTTTAAAAGCAAAGCGAAGTGTTAACCCTTTACTCCATAGAGACATTTGCAAATAGAGTAGACCTAGATCAGCCCTTGATCAGACCTAGATCAGACTGCTCCTGTAGGAGATGTCTGATGAGGGTCTGCTCAGTTTGTTTATGACATTATTTAGACTGATCATACAGTTTCTGCCTTGGTAAAAATGTATTTGTTCAAATTCATACACAATTATAAAAAATCATGTAATTAATATTCATGATGTCTTTGTATCTTAAATGAATATTCATCAGGTAAAGGGTTAAAGTGCTTCATCCCAAACACTACTGAGGATGAAATCATCAATGTCTAATGAGACACCAAATAGCTTCAAACTGCTCATAAAGTTTGTCATAGTTTCACCCAAAGACTGCTAAGATTGACGTGTACCTTACAGAGCTCCAGATAAGATGCGTAAATGAAAACATTTTTCAAGAATAACTTCTTTATTTTTCCATCAAACCCAATGTTGTGACCCCTCTTTAGAATCGTATTGAAGAGACTATTCTAAAGAGTAGTCACAACATAGTGCTTGGTGGAGAAATGATGATTTTAGTATTTGAGTATGCACCTTTATCTGTTGCTCTGACAGTATATTTGGTATTGCAGTAAAACCCCTCTTAAGTGATCACCAAAATATAATTCTGGATCATGAAGGCAGATCATAGCTTAATGCAGGATGACATTTATGCAGAAAGCCCCTGCATGAGCTTCATGCATTTAGCAACCACTTGCTTGTAAAGAAATCTGTCTTAAGTATATGGTTGCTTACATTTAGAGAGGTTTTGTTGTACAGTAAACCCTCATTATACCAGCATTCGTTACAATGGCACCCTCGTTATACCAGCAGTATGCATTGAAACAATATTACAGCTAAGTCTTTGAAACAACCACTGAATAAATAGGTGCAATGCCAATAAGACAGGTGATTGCTTAATGCATAACACAAGAAGTGCAAAAAGCTCCCTTTGGGAGCTTTTTGCACTTCTTGTGTTCTGCATTAAGCGTTCACCTGTTGGTACCAGTTTAAAACTAGCCATATGGTTCCTTTCATATTTAAACTCATTATAACAGCAACCTTGTTATACCAGCAAAATGTCTGGAAACAAACACCTCCGTTGTAATGAGGGTTCACTGTATTTAATTTCTTCTTTAGAATTATCTTTTAACCTTTCACTCCATGAATATTCATGCAATAAATGAATATATCATGAATATCAATTACCTGAATTTTTATGAATTCAAAAATGTATAGCTATGGCAGAAAGTGCAGAATCAGATCTATTTCATTTCATAAGCAAACAGAGCAGATCCTGATCAGACGGCTCCTAGAGCCTACTCTAGGAGGCCTTGAGTCTCCTCTATTTGCAAAGCGTTGAAATGTATATTTATGGAGTAAAGGGTTAAGTGTTGAATAGTTCAGTTCTGTTATTAGGTGTTTTAGTGTCACTGTTTATTTAGTCTGTGTTAAGAAAGTGAATATTGGTTGCCATGGATATTGATAATTATTTGGTCATAGGATTACATTTTATTGTGAACTGTGTTGATTGATTTATTTATATCCTGTGAACCGTGTTAATAGATTGATTGATCCTTTCATTCAATCATCATTCATTCATTCATTCATTCATTCAATCGTTCATTCATTCCTTTCGTTATTCGTTCAAAAACTACTTTGTACTGTAGCAATGAAACATTTTTATTAAACAATATTATAATTACAGTAAAACACATATTAGGTAAGTCTGATATTTATACTATGTTGCCGTCCGATATTTATACTATGTTGCAAGGCTGGTAAAATACGTTCACTGTTTATTTTCACAAAAGTAATTCAATGTTTGTGGCCTCATGTTTAGAATGATCAGCCTTGTATGTCCAAAGCTTTGAAGCCAGTCACTGCCAGTTTAAAACGATACTATAGGCTTTTCTTTCCAAAGTCTTAGCAGATATATTAGTGAGCACTGTAGGATTTGTTTCCCCGTTTGCATACAGTGTAAACTCAGATCAGAGAGATTCTGAATTAGCTTTCTGGTCTTAGTTTAACCCTTTTCCTGATGAATATTCATGTTAGAAAACGATTATGAATATTAATAAATGGAAATTTCTAAGATAGCATTACGAAAAAAAGAAATTATTAACAATGTCAGAAATTGCAGAATCAGATCGATATTATTCCATAAGCAAACAGTGCAGATCCAGATCAGACAGCTGCTCCTACAGGAGCCATCTGATCTGGGTCTACTCTGTTTGCAAAGGTGTCAGAAGGCATGCCTATCAGATAAAGGGATCTACTGTTATTTTTACTGGAACTCTTAGCCATTTAGACCATATAATTATATTTAGTGTTTATTTAAAAACCTACTACACCTTACAAACAGAGTAGACCCAGATCAGATGGCTTCTATAGGAATCGTCTGATCAGGCTCTGCTATGTTTCCTTATGATATATTAATAAAGATGTGATTCTGCAATTTCTGCTTATGCCAAAGATTCTTTTGTCCATGTGCTATTATAAAAAAATATTCTAATTAATATTCATCATGTCGTTATTTCTTACATGAATATACCCATGGAGTAAATGGTTAACTCTCATGCTAAGTAATCATCATCAGCTGCAGTTCTGAAAGTTCATTATTCCTTCAATTTCTTGTTTCTGCTAAAAACATATTCAGAGTGTCAAGCAGTTTTAATAGTGATGAGAGCTAATTTACTAATCATAAGTTTCGCTATAGAAAAAGTAAATTCTAAACATTTCATGATCCCACAATGACAATAATGTTTTTGCATCATTTTTTCTTTCCTTCATATATTTTCAACCATTTACAGAGTTTGCTTATAAAATTGTACAAATTTGATTCCATAGTTTTTGTCCAAGCCAACAATTCCCTATTCATGAAGCGAATCATTCCATGCTCATTAGGGAAATGTTCATTAGGGAAAGGCTTAAAGGAGGAATGCATTATGACAAAGTATAGTTTGTTTTTGCCAGTCATGCAAATTAGTATTTAATCATCATTGACTCTTTGCTTCATAGATACTTCTTTCTGAATGCCTCTGCAAACAGATTAGACCCAGATCAGACTGCTCCAGTAGGAGTCTTCTGATCAAGGTTTCCTCTGACTGTTCATGAAGTACTATTGATCTGATTCTTCAGCTTCTGCCATGGCCAAACATTCCTGTGTTCATAATGTCAGAATAATAATGCATCTAATTATAATATTCATGATATCATTTTTTCTTTCATGAATATCCATGTAGTAAGGGTTGATTATCGCAGCATGTTATCACCATCACCATATGATACTATCACCAGAGGTCCAGATAAAATGCATAAATTAAATTATTTTCAAGAATAATTAACTCCTCTATTTCTCCACCAAACCCTATGCTGTGAACAATCTTTAGAATCCTCTCGAAGAGACCATTCTAAAGAGTGATCACAAAATTAATTTAATTTATAACATAACTCGTGGCTTCAGCGTGACGTAACGCTATCATGTATATTTTGATATTCACGGGCATATATTCACTAGGGAATAACATTCGAACGACCTAACTGTATTCATACACACTGTCAAAACAAACTGATGGACGGTGACCTACCTGTCAACGATTGAGTCACGATAGATGGCAAAGGACTGTTGGCACTTGTGCCTTAATTTCGATAAAATAATACAAATTATAGTCGCTGTCAGTAAATATCTACAAAATGTATGCCAAAAAAACCTACCAGCTACTCTGACCCAAACCATCCATTCTACATAAAAATTTGCCTCCACAACTTTACATTTTCTTCACCGCATGTCCTTTTGTTTTTGCAGATTTCTACTCATAAAAAATATCTCGTCAATCAACAACTATAGTCATCTTAATACAGCACAAACATATTTCAAATATGTTATTTACTCCAAAACAGCTGATTCCGAAAATCTTCCTCCTGTTCCAACACAGTTTTATGCAGCAGTTCGTACTGAATCTTTTGTCCATTTCAATAAACTTTTTCACTGAATTTAATAGATTTTTTTTCTCGGTGGAAATGTCCATGTCAATACTACACTGATGAAGGGCTTAATATACCAGAACGAAGGCGCATTTTGAATCCCATTGACAGTGAGTGTCAGACGTGTAGGCGAACTGTATATTGGTCTTCATTTAAACCATGAACAAATGGCGCACTTTACACAGACACTTGTTGTGTACAGTGACGTCATAATGTGACGTGTTTGTATGTCGAAACGGTAACTCAAAATTTATTATGTATTTAGATCCTGGTTGATTTGACAGTAAGTCAAAAAAACAGTTGGAATTTTTGGACCTATTTTGTCCCAGTTACTTAGCGAACCTTTCATTCATCGTTTCTATATGTAAGGAGAATTTATAACAATCCACGTTATTGCTGAAATATTGGCTGCAAAAAACATTTGTGTTTGTTATGTTATAAAGAGAATCTTGCATTTGTGTTCTTGATTATTGGATTTATTAAATTCGTCTTTTTAAAACGATAAAAAGACTCGCTAAAGCTTGTTTTTTATAGTTTTAAAAAGACTCATTTTAATAAATCCATTAAGCAAGAACACTCATGTAAGATCCTCTATTTAAAAAGGGTTTGTTGGAGAAATGATGATTTTAGTATCTGAGTACGCACATTTATCTGTTGTTCTGATCACCATGTTACCATCACCAATGTTACCATCACTATTACCATTGCCATGATACCATCACCATGTTACCATCACTATTACCATTGCCATCACAGGGGTCTGGACCGCTTCATTGGGGTCTATATGTACTATATATGTTATTATATAGTACATATAGACCCCAATGAAGCGGTTCAGACCCCTGTGATTGCCATGATACCATTACCATCTCTTTGCTAACAAAATGAACATATTTTTCATGCTAAGTAATTATCATCTACAACATGGTCATTATGTATCTTTTCATACTATCTCAGTATCAAATAGTTTGGATCCTGATGAGATACTAAATCGCTCAGCATCTCATCTGGATCTAGATAGTTTGCAAAGTGTATACATGTATTTAACAATGCCAGTCATGACATGCAGTGTTAACTCTTTGCAAGTTAGCAGCGGCTATAGGAGTAGTTATACCCCCACAAACAGAGTTTGAGGGGGGTATACTGGAATCAGCCTGTCGGTCGGTCGGGCGGGCGGTCGGGCGGTCGGTCGGTCGGTCTGTCTGCAAAATCTTGTACGGCGAACTCCTCCTACAGTTTCAGTAGGCATAATTGATAATTGTTAATCAGGAGTAGTAGATGTGCAAGACACAAATTTCAGGTCTCTGTGACCTTGACCTTGACCTTTGGCCTTGAAATTGGTCTTGAAATTGGCAGGCAAAAGCTTGTACTTTGAACTCCTCCTTCACATTCAACCTGATTCACTTGATACTTGGCATAAATGTTACTCAGGAGTATTAGATGTGTAAGACACAAATTTCAGGTCTCTGTGACCTTGACCTTGACCTTTGGCCTTGAAATTGGTCTTGAAATTGGCAGGCAAAAGCTTGTACTTTGAACTCCTCCTTCACTTTCAACCTGATTCACTTGATACTTGGCATAAATGTTACTCAGGAGTAGTAGATGTGCAAGACAAAAATTTAAAATCTCTGTGACCTTGACCTTTGGCCTTGAAATTGGTCTTAAAATTGGCAGGCAAAATCTTGTACTTTTAACTCTTCCTTCACTTTCAACCTGATTTACTTGATACTTGGCATAAATGTTACTCAGGAGTAGTAGATGTGCAAGACACAAATTTCAGGTCTCTGTGACCTTGACCTTGACCTTTGGCCTTGAAATTGGCAGGCAAAATCTTGTACTTTGAACTCCTCCTTCAATTTCAACCTGATTCACTTGATACTTGGCATAAATTACAGAATTTTCTCTATTTGAACTTTGGGTATTTTTGTTATTTGGTCCTGTTACATGTTCAAAACTTGGATTTGCAATCAAGGCTGCCGTGTGGGGGTATTCATCACCTTTAGTGATAGTTCTAGTTTGGATCCTGATAACATGCTAATTTACTTGGTATTTCATCAGAATGGATATAGTTTAGATCTGGTAAGGAGCTAATTTATATGGTATTTCATCAGAATCTGATACAACACTGATCTACTTTGTATTTCATCAGGATCTGATAGACTGCTAGTTTACTTGTTATTTCACTAGGATCCAAAGTGTTTTACACTGTGGCCAGATGAAGAGATGTGGAAGAACAATAATATTATTAGCAGACAACATGTTTTACATACTAGAATTACTTAGCTTGGAAATAGTAAAATATATTGAAATATACCCAGAGTATTCAAACACCCAATCTTTTCATTCCATCAAATTGTACAGGTAAACAAGTCAAACTTACACCATATTTATAACTTGTAATTAGACTGACATAGTAGCAAATAGTGTAGACCTTATTCAGATGGTTCCTTTAGAAGCTGTTTGATCTTGGTCTGCATGATTTGCCTGTTTTTGACAGTCTGAATACTTAGGGTAGTTAGAGTACAATTTCAATATTGTTCAAGTGTGTCAGCATTTTATATATTATATATATGTAACTTCGCAATTTTAAGGTGTAAATCTTCAGAGAAGATTTTCAGGTAAGTGCCATGCAACATGAAATGTAACAAAATCAGCAATACATGCAACATTATACTGTAGATGCTTCTTAGTTTGAAGCTGCAAGCTTTTCCCTTTTTTTCACTGCACCTTCTGTATTCCAACTGACATTTTGCAGTATTTTATCTATTTTTTGTTGCCAGATCATTTTTTGTTGCACTGTTTGTTAAATACTGCAATCTGTATGTAATTATTGCAATTTGTGCATTCTGTTTAATTCCTCTCAATGTTTTTTTTTATTCAAATGTGTTTGAAGATTACAAATGAAGAGTTGTCAGTTTGAACTTGTATGAAGAGGCACACATAAGATGTGTAAATTAAATATTTTCAAGGATAGCTCCTTTGACTTTTTCCCTGTTCTATATGTATACTTTTAATACCTACTGCATGTTCATGAACTAAATACAATGTAGTTATAATGAAATATGGAAGGTGAAACATTGTAAATATTTTAGAAACTGAAGAAAGAGATCTATCAAATGCCATAAGCAAACAGAGCAGACCCTGGTCAGATGGCTTCTATAGGAGCCATCTTATTTGAGTCTATTCTGTTTGCAGATGCGTAAAAACACGTTTATATGAAGGAAAGGCTTAAAACATTCCCACTTGAACATTATTCAAGATTTCATGACCTTATGATTAATCATTGACAGAACTTTATAATGAAACTTGAACTGGAGATTTGTTTGCCTCAAGAAGGAACTGTGGAAACATTCGTCAAATACCATTAGCAAACAGACCAAATCCTGATCTGGATCTACTCTTGTTTGCAAAGGTGTCATTGAAAGGCATCCTTTAGTTGGAATGGGTTAACCCTTTATTCCATAAATATGCCTTCCTACACCTTTGCAAACAGACAAGACGGCTCATGTGATAATGTGATACATTAATGCAGCAAAGTATTGCAGAAAGAATTTTAGTGATAATTTCATTACCTACAGCTTGTAGATGCATGTTGCCAAGAGATTTTGATTTAAGTTCAAGTATCCATCTTGTGGCAGTCTTAGTCGAGCATATTAGTCCTTTACCCATGAATAGTCATGTCAAAAAGTATGATAAATTTTTATTATGAACAGATAAGAGGACATTTTGACCCTGGCAGAAACTGCTGAATCAGATCAATATTAATTATTCATTAAGCAAACAGCAGACCCAGATCAGAAGATTTTGTTACGAGAGCATTCTGACCGGGGTCTATTCTGTTTGCAAAGGCATTAACCCATTCCCGTATGTTGACGCCTCTGTAAAAGTCACTTTCTGAAACCATTGTAATAAAAAGAGTATTTGCTCTGTAGAAGCAAATGCTCTATTTATCACAATGGTTTCAAAACAACACAATTCTATAATTTTCCTTTTCTCTAGTAAATGCTCCTTTTTGGTAGATTCATTCAAAGAGGTTGGGTCTTAAAATAGTCTATGAGGGAATGGGTTAAATGGCATCTGTGTGAAGTAAAGGGTTAATCTGAAATGAGTCACAAATATCAGGTTTTATAGTTTTATAACTTGCTCTAGATAATGCTTGTTAGATTCAGCTGTTTCTTTGAATGTTCCGATGGGTTGTTGTTGTGAGAATATTGAAATGAAACCTGATATGTTGGTTACAAACTGGTATATGAATATCTGCACTGGTGTTGAGGTTCTATGTATCAACGTTAACGTTGCTGTCACCAAAAGTGCATATTGCAAATGGAAAACATAATTTTCAACTTCTATAATTGTTAACCCTAATTTCTCAATCCTGTTTTAACATTTTTTGTTTAATTCTGCTCTAACATGAACTTATGTATCACAAATTGCACAGCAATTTGTTAACCCTTTATCTGTTAGAAATACATTTTCAGGTCTTTGCAAACAGAGAAGACACAGATCAGATGGCTCCTGTAGGAGCCATCTGATCCGAGTCTTCTCTGTTTGCTTACTGAATTATAAGATCCCATTCTACAGTTTCTGCCATAGCCTCAAATTCCTGTTTATATGCATTTATAAAAAAACAGCTGCTGATAAATATTCATGATGTTATTATTTCTAATGTAAATAGTCACGAGGTATAGGGTTAATATTATCCAATAACATCAATTTTATTTTATCTTTTATTCACAAGCTTTTAGTTCAAGATCAACTTAATCAAGTATGAATATATATTTCTTTATACAATTAATCTGTCAGTGTAATGTACAAAAATATTTGCTAACATTTGTAACATCTGTGAAGAAATATATTTGTAGAATGCTTATTCCCACCTTTACAAATAGAGTATATCAAGATCAGGTGGCCCCTGTAGGAGCCGTCTCATAATAGGGTCTACTCTGTTTGCTTATGAAATTACAATGTATACAGATCTGATCCTACAGATTTTATCTAAGCCACCAATTTCCTTTAAATTTTTACTTAATCATTAATTGCATCAGTGTTCATTAGGGAAAGGGTTAAAAATACCTTTAGAATGAGAGCATTAGTATTTCCCTGTGAGTGTTGTTTGTTGTTGGTTGATCCCATGCATGTTGTACAGGTTAGTCCATTTTCAGAAGATAAGGATCGAATCTACTGTTAGCCCGTTACTCCTTAAATTTGCCTTCTAATGTGTTTGCAAACAGAATAGACCCAGATCATGTGACTCCTACAAGATAAGGATTAGGATCTGTTCTGTTTGCCTGATTCTGCAGTTTCTGCCATGGTCAAAATTTCATGTGATTATATATTTGCCATTATAGAAATTCATCTAATGAATAGGCATGATGGATATTCCTGGAGTAAATGGTTAGAAGAAGGCATGTAAGCGTTATAATGGTTACTGAACTGTGTAGTCAAACAATTCTACCTAGAAAGTTGAGACAATATATTAACTGATATATGGTGTGGTGTGAAATTTCACCCCACTCTCTGATATCTGAGATTTATTGTTTATACAACTTGAGGGAAAGGATTTTTGTTGTGAATCTGGAGTATACTTTGTGAAATCGTCGAATGTAATGATTCTTGAAATTCCAGTAGTAAATATATAGGGAAAGAAAGCATAGAGGTATTTATAAATAACCTTTAGCCTGTTTAGAAAATTGATCTTTGCACAAACTCTCACCTGCTACAATGTTTACTTACTTTTAACCCTTTCCTTCATATAACCACCTTTTTATGCATTTGCAAACAGAGTAGACCCAGATCAGATGGCTCCTATAGGAGCTGTTTGATCAGGGTCTGCTCTGTATGCATTTGACATGATATAGATCTGATTATACAGCTTTTGTCAAAGCAAATAGGTTCTTGAAAAGTTTGCATTGAGTTAGGATATGGACCGTATACTGTGTTCGCGTTTACGCCGTAATCATATCTATTTATGCAAAGAAATTGGCCGGGATTCGGAATTTCGGAGGTCGTCGAGTCCCTGGGACGCAACACTAAAACGTCAGTTCTTAAGATGATATTTACTATTCTGGTAATCTGGTCAGTATTTTATGTTTTGAACGGTTAAAATAATTAATATTAAGCGTCACTGTCGTCAAATTATTATTATTAATAAAGTTTAATAGATTTATGGCAAGAGTACAGTTGAGATTTTTAACATCCACATGTATCGCGTGACGTAACAGTTTGAACCCAGCGATTTCATTATCTATTGCTTAACCACGTATAGCAACGGCACACTGTGCAATGATGGCATCTCCACCTAAACACACCCATTGCTTCCAAGAAGCGTGGTTGATAGGTCCTCTTTTTAAAGACTCATTGATAAAATAGGCGACTAGAGGGCCGAGTCCACCAATTTCTTTCTAATGAAATGCAGCGTCTGTGTTACTACACATCACATCAGGTAGCACTTATCAACGCAGCTCGCTTGCTCGGCATAGATCTGCAACGGCCATTGACTGGCCTTGGAAATCGAAATCGCTCCGAAAACCTGAAGATTCTCTAACAGGCCGGCTAAAAACTGTATATGTCATAGTGCATAACAATGTGGTGTTACACATGCACCCTCATTAATTTGGTATGAGAATCTTCAGTGAATTTCTTGCTGCTTTATTTTACTTATTTCATATGCATTGTTTATAGCTGTTTGAACGGAATGATATGAACTTCAGCAAACAGTGTGGTACACATTTTTAATACACTGTAGCTGAAGCATTGATAAGTCTCATCCAAAGATTAATGTACTAATACCATGCATGAAACTACCACAATTCAAGATATTCTCACAAATGAAAATAACAGATCTAGTCTTAGAATAGCTTGCTGAAAGATAATAGAAATATGTTAAAACAATGAAAATATATAGATCTAGCATTTTCAATATAAGATCGTGCATTTTTAATTGAAGAAAAAAAAGGGACTCAACTGGGATTCAGTGTTTTTCAAGGGCACCGAGTCCCTGGGACTGGGTGAAAATCAAGGCTAGCGCGAACACTGGTATATAACAGTGAGAAAAGGTTCCAAGCATTGCAAACCATGTAATCACTAAGATCAGTTGGTCTAAGCTGAATCTGCACTGTTTGTGGACCAGTGAAGAGTCAATGTTTTGTGTGCATTTCCCTTGATTGTATTTCATGTCAGTCGTTGTGATTTTGATGGACCTGTTATTTATCACTTCATGTACACAATACATGTGATTTTGCAATTAAGAGTTGATAAAAAATACCCTGAGTTTCTTCTCTCTTTTGCACACAAAAAAAACTGTTTATATGACATATGTCTGGTCTTAATCAGATTCCCAATTACAGTAGAACCTGTCTGCATTGACCATACTATGAATAAACTTTGGAGTCTATAAGAGCAGGCCGTGGTTACTTAATGCAGGATGAAGAGTAATGCAGAAAGCTCCTAGAGGATCTTTCTGCATAACATTCCTCCTGCATTTAGCTGCCACCTGTCTTAAAAAGTCCAGACTTAGACTCATTTTGGTAACAGGTTGTATTGCACATCTGATCTAGGTTCAAGCTGATCTGTAACATAATAATCCCTAGCATATACAAGTATGTTGTTAGACATGGTAATCAATGTATAAATGGTTTGGTTTTTTGTGCAAAGAGCTAAGCATTAAGCATTTAACACTACAATGACAGCATCGTTTTGAAATGTTATCATTCAATGATCATCAAAATCAAGTTTTTGTTTTTGTTTTCTTTCAAGATCCACGGGCATCTCCACGGCAACGACCTCCAAGCCCAGCAAGGTCACCTAATGATGTTGCCCTGCGACAGATCATTCAAGAAAAGACAAAACTAGAGGGAGAAATCCTTAGCTACAAACAGAAAATTAGAGGTCTTGAGGGAGAAGTAACAAGTCTTAAAGAAAAGGTATCTATGTAAAAGTTTGTTTTGATTTGTTAATATCTATATCTTATAAATATTTGCAAACTGAACCTTCATATAAATGCATTAGTCTTACTTAACTCTTGAATATGGGACACACATGCACTCCCATTTGCAAACAGTGTAGACCCAGACCAGAGGGCTCCTAGAGTGACCCTCTAATCAGGGTCTGCCCAGTTTGTCATTCAAAATCTTTGGGCTAATGGGTTTATGACATTATGATATGTTTTTCATTGTAAGCATAAAATATATGTGATTGAAGCCAAATTTAGATTCAGTTTTATCAGTTTCACATTTGACCTTTTTGTTAAGGTCACTCAAATGGAGCAAGATCATGAGGACACACAACTCAAAATGTCACAACTACAAATGAAGAACAAGAGTCTGAAGGCAGAGATAGAGGAGACAGAGCAGCAGCTGGATGACTCTGAGGTAAAGTAGTTACCATGGAAGCCAACAAAGCTCCATGGCAACATGCCTTCACCTTCATTAATATCAACTGATTTACCAAACCAACCATATAAAATTGTAGAAGCAGTCTTGCAATCCCCATCATTACCTAAACCAATCTAAACTTCTATGATATGAATAACCTTTCATGATATGACAAAATGAAAGGTTTTAAACCAGTCAGTTCTTTTCTTTTCTATAATTATATCAACAGATGAAATCTATAATGATTTACATTTTGTCAGTCAGTCATGTTACGAAACATTTTGTCACCCAAGTAATAATCACTGTGAATCTGTTCATGAAATTAGTAATTATTTGATTGTGCAGTAAAACCCCTAGTAGAGAAGAATTTAGATACTTTAAGGCAGATGGCTGCTTAATGCAGGGTGAAAGGCATGCAGAAACCTCCTAGAGGAGCTTTCTGCATTACCTTGACCCTGCATTAAGCTGCCACCTGTCTGTGAGACTGATATTTATACTAATTTGAACATCTGGTTTAGAGAAGTTTAATGTACTTCTTTTTAGCTTGTTATGAAGTTTCTTGTAAATTGAAAAAGAGATCTCAACAAAATTGTGTCTTAATATTTAAAATACATGTACCGGTACACTGGAGCTCCATTTTACCGCGGACCGTTTTACCGCTGTATCCAATATAATGCGGGTGGTCTGTGTCGCCGATTTTTTTTTTTTGTAAATACCTTATAATATGATTGAATATCGCAATGAAACATGAAATAAACTTAGGTAAACTTATCCGCCCGCAGCAGGCTAAAGGATAAAAACAAACACCGGTCCCTACATAAACAATTGAAGCCAATCTTACGTGTGAAAAACTGACAACTATCAACTCGTATATATGCTGCCATGAATGTAATACACACAGCTGATTACCGGCTCGTATCATGTCGATGATGCCCTAATAGCACGGGAACCAGTAGAATCTTAACTGCATAACTTTCACAACAAATTAATTGTGTGTATAATTGAGATGCGCGTGTACCGAAATCTTTGAGATTGGAGGTTATATGCTAATGCAGAAAAGGGTGTGTACTCTTTGACCAATCAAATGAAGTTTAAAACCCCAATAAATCACACGCGACATCACTTGTGACCTTTTATTTTCTGAAAACGGTGACCTTTCATTTTCTGAAAACAGTGACAGCCATATTTATTGTTTTACACAGCAGGTTTTAATCGGATTAGGGGTTGCAATTAACATTTCTCCCTTACGCAATTAACATCCTGTCAACAGGCTTGTTTTATGAAATATACTTGGTTGTTTGAAATCATACAATTTTGCTGACTTTGATTTAATTTGTAATTTTGTATAATTACGTTGTACCTTTCCAGTACGTGAGTGGGCAGGGAAACAAAGTAAAAAAGTCAGTTTCGTTCGAAATTACTTTATTTTAGGATGATGGGGGTTTATGTAAGTTTATGTAAGTTACCCAGATAAAAAACCGCTACAACGTGGTTCCGTATTTACCTCGGGTTGAATTTTATGTCTCCGAAGCACCGCGTTATAACGGATCTCCAGTGTACTTGTTTTATAGGAAGAATATTTGGATGCTCAGCTATGCCCATCATATAATAATTAAAATCTTAACTTTTTGGTGGCTGAGTAAATTTGCACCCAATCAAAACTTGACCTGATTCATTTAAGAAATGAATGACGTGCTTCCGGTGTTCATGAGGTTATGCAACGCATAGCTTTACGAGCAAAGTTAGTGAAGCCCGAAGGGCTTCACGTGAATCTTTGCTCGTAAAGCTATGCGTTGCATAACCCATGAACACCGGGAGCATGTCATTTATTTCTTATATTTATATTCCATTGTATTTCTTATATTTAAGAAATGAATGACGTGCTTCCGGTGTTCATGAGGTTATGCAACTTTCTTTTTAGAATAAGGTTATATAAGGACGTTGCAGGGCGAATGTAAATATTATCAAATCACAGACTATACATGTTTTATTTTTAGCTGGTGTTTTTCGAAGAAATAAATACGAGCTACTGACGTTGGCTATTACTTCTTTACTATTCATACAAATCTTATGAAACTTCACATGCTTGTTTGCCATCAAAAGGGCTACAATCTAACCAAGAGCCATAACTCTGTAAGGCTTTTCACAAAATTGTGCCCCTTTATGGACTTAGAAAATAAATATTTAAGATATCTGCCATTTGAAGACCGTAACCAGCTGGATTCTCATATTTCTTAATTATGTGAATCCCTTTCCATCAATGTTACATTTTTTTGACTTGTGATCTTGACCTTTGAACTTTGACCTAATTTTTAAGATGTTAACAAAACGTTGGCTATTGTTTTAAAACTATTGAAGCAAATATTGTGAAACTTCACACACTTGTTCACCATTACAAGGGCTATAATCTGACTAAGGTCCATAACTCTGTAAGGCTTTTTCACAAAATTATGCCCCTTTATGTACTTAGGAATAAAGCTTTAAGATGCCTTGAAAGACGAACATTGGCACCCACATGCTGTACTCTTGCTTATGCACAAACATACATGTAAAACAGTTTGGATCCTGATTAGAGACAAAATAACTTGGGTGTTTGACACATCACTTACGTTTTAGAGAAGACTTAAAGCAGATGACATTGTTTTCAAAAGAAAATTGTTTGGCACCAAAATAGTTACGGTTATATACTTACCGAAGTGGGCAACACAACAAGGATCAATAAGTAGTTAGCAGTACCATCTCCATGAAGGGTCTTTCTTCATGTGCAAAGCTATGTGTGTGTCCTATGCTTGCAGCCTTATCATCATAATCATTGTCATTTTATATAATATTAACAGAGAAAAACAAATAATCACTTTCAGTTCAAGTAATGTTTTACATTTTTAAACAGAAATGCGATATTGATTTATATTTAGATAATTGTTTAAATGTTAACTGGATTTAAATTAAAGCTGTAGCATAAAGCTCAAGTCGATTTAAACGTCGGTTCAATTATGGTCCAGCACCTTGTTTTAAGCATGTTAGGGAATTGCTACAAAACAATTCTGCTGATTGTCTTTTAAATCTATTAGATCTATTAAAGTAACATTTTTTTATAGATAAAAGAAAATAGAAATTGATCAAGTCAGAATTTAGATTTCATTAACTCTTTGCACGCTAAGTAATTTTTCGTCTGCAACAATTGCCGTCTGCTTCATTTCTTAAAATAACTTTTCTCTAATTTCTTTGTAAAAATATGATCTAGATGACAAACAGTTTGGATCCTGATGAGACGCCGCGTTATGCGGCGTCTCATCTGGATTAAAACTGTTTGCATAGGTAATCACAGTTTCGCCGCTAGCGTGCAAAGAGTTAATAAGCACAGGTTTGTTCAAAATATTTATTAATTTCAGTTGAACTGTGTATCTATTATTCTTGCAAGCTTAAAGTATCTAAAAGATGTCTGCTACTTCTTTATGTATGCTCTGCTCAAGTATATAACCAGTCCATGTCTCTTGTGTTACTCATTTGCATATTTTGTTTCATTGCTGCTGATTGGTAGATGAAGGTAAGCTTGTTAGCCAATGAAATGCAAGTATTTCTCTTAACCAATTAATTCTTTGTATTAATATTAGTAACCGACCAATCAGGTTGAAGCAGCTATAATTGTAAAAGGTCTTGTCTTTGCTGATGTTACTCATTTGTATGTTTCTAACTTTATGTATACATTTAATCAATGTTTAATTTTGTGAGGTGTCGCTCTTCTTCAAATATTAACCCTTTACTCCATAAATATGCCGTTCTACGCCTTCACAAATAGAGTAGACCCAGATGAGACATCTCCTGTAGGAGTAGTCTGATCAGGGTCTACGCTGTTTGCTTATGAAATAATATAGATGTGATTTTACAGTTTCTACCATGGCCAAAGATTCCTGTGTTCACATGCCATGATAATACCCCCGTCACACTAGGCCACGTTCCCACTACGTCCTCAAAAATATGCCAGAACGCAGTGCGAACGTGTACAATGTAGCGAGGACGCAGTAGACACGGCTTTGCGCGTGGTATGGTCTTCATGGACGTGAAGGACGTGGGTGAACTTTGAACATGTTCAAAACTTACGTGGCGAGGACGTGGTCAAATCAGGACGTGGTAAGAACTTGGTAAGGTCGTAGTAATTACGTAGCTAAAACCTAGTAAGAACCTCATTGACGCAATACACGCGTAGTGCAGACGTCGACGAGTGTGTGACGTTCGCATCACGTTGTCTCTAGGTTGTCACTACGTTCTTGCTACGTCCATCGGGTTCTCACTACGACCCTTCCACGCTAGTGTTGCGGCAATAATACGTCCCTACTACGTTTCAAAAGACTGCATTAGGTTCTTAGTACGTTCTACCGGTGCTTATCACGTCTAAGGTACGTCTGCAGCAGGCTCTAGCCACGACCATGCCACGTTCTGGTGGTCGAGTATAAAAACTGGATTCATTTCCCTTTCACTTCCATTTCAATATAGAATGGACAACCAAGAACTTCTCCAGCATGTTGCTGTATTGGCTGGACAACAGGCTCTTCTCGATGGACAGGTCGCACTATTGCTTGTGAGAGGAGAAGACGGGGAAGAAATAGAAGCCCCCCTTCCTTCTCGGCATATTTTCTGATATAAAATACTTTACTTTTGCTCAGAAGACAGTCGCAGAATGAATGATCAGATCGGGCCGAATCGCAGAATTTTATATGCAAACATAGAACGCGGTGAGAACGTGATGAGCGCGTGGTAAGAACGCAGTGCTATCTTGGCGGTCGTAGTAGGGACTTAGTACGAGCGTAGTTAAAGCATAGCAAGAACGTGTTGGACGTGGTACCCGCCTGAATACACGCGTAGTAAGAACATAGTGGGAACGTGTTGGACGCAGTAAGAACCTAGCGCAAACGTGGTATGAGCGTAGCAGGAACTTGAGAATGTATTTTTTATAATTTTTACCCCGTCCTCGCTACGTCCTACGACATTTTCAAGACGCAGCGCGGTCTTCATGGACGTGGTCAAAGTGTGACGGAGGCTTTAAGAATAATTTAATTATTACTCATAATTTCTGACGTGAAAATTCATAGAGTAAAAACGTTTACCTCATGAATACCTCATGAACGATATATTAGCTGAAATTTTATAACGGCATTCTGAACAAGAAAATATTTTACGGTAGCGCAAACAGTAGAATCATATCTATATTATTTTATCAGTGAACAGAGCAGACCCTGATCAGATGGCTCCTGCATGAACCATCTGATCTCATTCTACTTTGTTTGCATAGGCATGAAAAGGTGTTTCTATGAGGGAAAAGGCTTAAACATTTATTCAAAATTAGTTACCCTGGAATCTACAAACTTCAAATTCCCTTTCATGATATTATTTGTCATTTCTTAATAAAATGTCCTCAAAGAACCTCACAAAATTATCTAGTATCAACAGCTTTATAATGTGCATGCTTTGTCTAACTCTGACATAAGATATAGAAATACAAGTATGAAGTATGCATACAAAATCACATATAATATGTACAACATATGATATAAACACACATATAATATCCCCCCACCCACACATACTCAAGTTTTACATACATATATATATATATTTTTTTTGCACCTTTGGGTTGTAGTTTGTTCTTCGATGTGGAAGATGACCATCACTTCATCTCTGAGAGTTCCTGTGTTGTGGGGTTGTAACAATATACATATACAATTTACAATTTGAAATGAAGAAGAAAGTGGTAACTGTAAATGTAAAGATCTGTGTGTACAGTAACTGTAAACCAAACATTTGGTAAAGAGGTATTTAGATTTTGTTCAGCAGGTGACTGCTTAACCCTTTCCCTGTTCTATGTTTATTCCAAATTTCAATACCTACTGAATATTCATGGACAAAATGAAAAATAGAAGGTGGAACATTTTTTAGCCGTTTTAGGGAGTAAATAATCAGATCTATCCAATTTCATTAGCAAACAGAGTAGACACTGATCAGAAGACTCCTATAGGAGCCTTCTGAACTGGGTTTACTCTGTTTGCAAATGCATGAATAGGTGTTTATATGAAGGAAAGGGTTAACCCGTTCCTTGTTAAATATTAATGTAAGAATTTTTATAATATAAAATGTTCAAGGTACATTATTTTGTATTTTGTTAATTTGACTAAAACTATAGAATCAGATCAATAGCAAATGGAGTACACCCTGATCAAACAGCTTCTACAGGAGCGGTCTGATCTTGGTCTGATCTGTTAGGAAAGGCGTGAAAAGGCATCACTATGAAGGAAAGAATTAACAGAAGACAATTAAACTTTTCCGTTATATAAATGCATTTTCAAGCATCTGCACACAGAGTAGATCCAGATTATACAGCTCCTACAGGAGCCGTCTGATCGGGTCTGCTTTGTTTGCTGATAGATCTGTTTCTTTAGTTTCTAAAACGGCTATAGTGTTCCACCTTTCATATTTCACAACTATTTTGGCCATGAATATTTAGAAGGTATTGAAATTTGTAAATTAATGTATAACAGGGAAAGGGTTTATCAGTGTGTCTTCTTTATGTAAAAGAAGGTAAGGTAGGATAAATTGGGAAAAACTTGGAATATATCATTTCCTGTAATTTAGTTTACAAGCAAAAGAAAGGCTCGCCCGGTGTTAGTGTTTTGTCTTATGCTGTGCTATAGTTTAGTGATGTTCTATGAATTCAAATGTTTCGTATGTTTGCTGTCCTAGATTAGCATATTGATGTTATGATGTTGTGAAATCAAAACAAACAAAGTCAACTTGAAGTGATGTTACAATCGACGGAGTGGTATCAAACAGTTTGCTATGTACTTGTTGTTTGCAAAAAAAAATGGCTTCTGCTGCAAATTCTTTATTTTGAATCCAAGTGTCAAACAGTTTTGATACTGATGAGACACTGAGTTATTTGCCGTCTTATTCGTATCCAAATTGTTTGACAGGTTATCATGAAACTTTAGAATCTTCAGCATTTAAAGGGTTAATGTAAGCCATTTTGTATGAGAGTTTGGAAATGTTTCCTTCTATCATATGAGACGTCCCATTGATTTGTTCTCTTTGCATTACAGTAAAACCCCTTTAAAATGGAATTCTTGTAGAAAAGAATTTAGATACTTTTAGGTAGGTGACAGATACTTTTAGGAAGGTGGCTGCTTAATGCAGGGTGAAAGTAATATAGAAAGCTCCTAGAGGAGCTTTCTGCATGACTTTCACACCCTGCAGTAAGCTGCCACCTGTCTCCAAGACTGATACTTATACTAAATTTAACATCCAGTTTAGAGGGGCTTTACTGTACATGTACATATTTTCTTAGATTCATATTCTTCTAATACATATATTTGCAAAGCAAACAGTAGACGCTGTTTTTCTCTTAATCCTTTACTCGGGAACATTTGCAAACAGAATAGACCCATATCAGATGGCTCCTGTAGGAACCATCTGATCAGGGTCTGCTCTATTTGCTGAAATTCTACAATTTCCACCTAAGCAAAACCAAATGCTATATTCATAAACTATAGTTGAATTTTTATTTATTTTCAACTGATAGATATTCATATGTGTAATGTCATTGCATGTTACATACATGTATACTTCATGGAGTAAAGGGTTTACCTTCTACTCTTTACTTAATTCTGTAGATAATGTAGACAACTTAATGACATGTTCTCCAGCCAAAATGCTAAACTATTGATAAGTTCTTTATTAGCAATTGTACAGTAGGCTCTCTTTCTTTCGAGATCTTCTTTCCCTATTTTAACCTTTTGCCTAATAATGTCCCTCCTTGTTATGCCTTTACAAACTGAGCAGATGGCAGATCATGCAGATCTTTTAAGAAATGACTAATCAGTATCTGCTTACATGTTACACATCTGAGTTTGGACTGCTTGCTGTGGCAGTAAATATCCTCAGGCAAACAGAGTAGACCCACATCAGATCTGGGTCCTTGGGGATCTTTCTAATTAGGGCCTGCTTTGTTTATGAAATTATAAAAACTGTACAGTCAGATCTATTATGGGTTTTTTTATAAACAAACAGAGCAGACCCAGATCAGACACCTCCTATAGGAACCATTTGATCCGGGGTTAAGCTGTTTGCAAAGGCATGAAAAAGTATTTGTATGAGGGAAAGAGTTGGCTTAAGTTTGATATCGATGAGACAAACTCCAGTTATACAGATATATTTCTGTGTATTCCTGTAACACTCTTTTAAGAAATGACTAAACATGTTTGGTGTAATATTTTCGTAAACAATGTACATTCATTTTGTCATATTTTCCTGCTGCCTTCTGAATGGATTATCAAATGGTAAGTTAATATATTGAGAAGGGTTTGAAAGACATAGTAATTAAGAGGGTGATAAGAGAGAGAGAGATAGAGAGACAGAGGAAATGCATATAAAAGAAATGAGAGAAGGATGAAACAAATGGGGATAGCGTATGCTGTTTGTGGTGGGATTCTGACTGGTTGATAAGCAAATTATTGTATATATTGTTTGTCCCTCAGTGTTTAGCTATAGAGGATATTCAGTAGGAAAGGCTTAAATGTGTGAATGACAAACAGTGAAGACCCTGATCAGAGAATTCCTCTTAGATCCCTCTCATCTGTGCATACAAAGTTTGCAAATACCAGTACACTTGTTTCCTGCATTCAAAAAACTAATCTTTCTGTACAGTAAATGTGTTTGACTTGGACCTTTCAAAAGTAATTATAGATTTCACAAGCATAAATAGCCTCATTACTCTAAGTATTCAACCAGACAAACTTATACAAATAGTGCGTATACCCAGATCCATCAGCTTCTGATGGAGCAGATTGATCATGGTCTTCTATTTGCTACTACGCCATGCAGTCTTATTTAACTCATTCCCTTCAAGGCCATGTTTAGACCCACCCCTTTGAATAAATCTGCTGAAAAAGGAGCATCTACGAGACAAAAGGAAAATTTAAAAATTGTGTAATATTGAAACCATGATGTGATAAATAGAGCATTTGCTCCTATGGAGTTATCTAAATGGTGCTTAATTGAATTATTCAGCTCTACAAGTCCATGGAGATGGGAGATTGGATGTCCAAACACTTAACAGTAATTAGGGCATCAACTGTTCAATTGCATAAGAAGGTGTATGTTTAAATTTTACTCTGTTGAATTTTTACAGGCACAGATTGAGGAACTGAAGAAAGAAAGAGACAGTCTTAAAAACACTCTTGACACCCTGACATCAGATTTCAGCACCTTACAATCAGAAACCAACAAAACTGGATATCTTACCGAGTCTGTTGACAGATTAAATGCTGAAAACAAAGACTTGAACAGTCAAATAGAATCTATCAAACAGGAGATGGATAAATTGATTGCTGAAAAAGATGAACTTGTAACTAAAAATCTTGAACTAAGTAAAGGTGAGATTCAGATGACAGAAGAATTGCAAGAACTAAAGAGTGAACTGAATCTTGTAAAGTCAAATAAAGAGGAGTTCAGTGACCAAAAGAGTCAGTTGTTGGAGACTCGGACTCTGTTAGATACTAAAACCTTAGAGTTGGACACAGTGAGTGAAGATTCAGAGAGATTGAATAAAGAGAACAAGGAACTACTTAACAGACTGGAATCAGTGCAGAATGACCTTGAAAATATCAAGACCGAGTCACAGGGACAAGCTAAACAAGAGGTTGGTTGATTGAGAGCATGATACAGAATAATGTGAAAAAATATTGACCCATTACTCCTTATATATGTCTTAATTCCTTTGCCTTTACAAACAGAGTAGACCCAGATCAGATGGCTCCTATAGGAGCAGTCTGGTCAGGGTCTGCTCTGTTTGTTTATGAAATTATGATAAATTCTGCTGTTTCTACCAATACCAAAAATTCATGTGTACATTTGCCATTATAAAAAATCAGCTAATTAATATTCATTATGTCATTATTTCTTACATGAATATTCAGGGGGTAAAATCAAAATATAAAATGAGGAAATTTATAATAATGGCAAATGGTAGAGAATCAGATCTGTAACATATCAGATCTAGAGCAGACCCTGATCAGTGATCTCCTATAGGGGGAGTCTGGTGTGCATGTACTTTGTTTCCAAAGGCATGAATTTAGGCATAAGACTTTAAATTATGATAGTCAAAATGGTTCATGCATTAACCCTTTGCCCCGTAGAGATGCCTTTTAATGCTTTTGCAAACAGAGTAGACCTAGATTGGACAGTTCCTGACCAAGGTTTGCTCTGTTTAGAGCAAATATAGAATCTAGATTTCATCCTACAGATTCTGCCATGGCCAAAAATCCTGTTTTCAAAATTCATTATAAAAAATCAGTAATTTTCATGGTGTCATTATTTCTTAAATGAATATACATGGAGTAAAGGGTTATTAGTTATACTAGTATTGATTTGTTTCTTGTTTATATATCACTCTCTTCTTTCAGATGCATGAGTGGTATATATTTCTATAAAGTTAACACCTATATCATGCTATTAGCATACATCAAATTTTGCAAATAGTGTAAATCAATATGAGACAGCCTTATAACTGTCTCATATGGGTCTGCACTATTTGACAGCCTTATAACTGTCTCATATGGGTCTGCACTATTTGTCATTATATTTCAGTGGCCTTATAACTGTCTCATATGGGTCTGCACTATTTGTCATTATATTTCAGTGGCTACTATTGATCCAACTGTAGAATGATTTAGCTTATTAATATTCATAATGAATGGATTCACAAGGGTTAAAATTATAATTATTTTTTTTACTGCAGTTTAACTTTGTTAAGCCAGTCTATTGTGTATGCCCATAGGTGTTGATGAACCATACAGCTATACATGTATATATGCAATCCATTCTATAGTTACTCCTTACACTGCTCTTACAAATAATGCACGAACTGATGCAATTTTGACTCCCTTGAGATTCAAACAAGATTTTGAGAAATTATTGACTGAGTGTCAAATTCCTTGGATCTTGATGAAACGCCGAGTTACTCAGTGTCTCATTTGGATCCAAGCTGCTCACAAATGCATGCTAGGTCGCATATAGCAGGATACAGCTTTAAAGTTTAATAATTTATTAATTGTAATCATCTTCTGAATAAATTTTAAGCTAATGTATGTACATACATACACACATACTCAAAAATATTACTTGTGATTAACCGTTTGAATGCTGAAATTTGTAAGTGGAATGGTGCATCCTTGTTGAACTCTACAGTACCGGTACTCAGTATGAAAGCATATAACTTAGAAGATGATCTTGAATGACAAACAGGGCCGACCCTGACCTCCTCTAGCAGCCCTCTGATCTGGGTCTATGCTGTTTGCAAATGCCAGTACACACATTTCTCACATTGAAAGGGTTAAATTAATATATACTTTGTAGCCTGAGATCATGCATAGTTTGTCTTTGAAAAAAATATGATTTTACACGTAACAGGTTTAGTCTTGAGCAGAAAATCAGGCAGACTTTATTCACTTTAGGAAAATTTTATTCTATCAGTCCTCAGTGCATTGTGAGGTGGTATTATTGAAACTTCTCAACAGGTGAAAACGTGTGTATTGAGTGTTTCAGTTAACGTTTTACTCCATAAATATATGTTTTTATGCCTATGCCAACAGAGTAGACCAAGATCAGAAAACTCCTGTAGGAGCTATCTGATCAGGGTCTGCTCTGTTTGCTTATGAAATGGTATAACTTTGATTTCACAAGGTCTGTCATGGCCAAAATTGCATGAGTTTTTGTGTTCCGGTGTCATTATGAAACTTCAGCTAATGTTCATTATGTCAGTATTTCTTACTCTTCAGTGTATTTTTAATGAGTACCAACAAGTTGAGGTTTGGTTAGCAGTAAGAGGTTTTGATTGATCAGAACCCATTGGTTACAACACTTCTGAGTCTTGAGTTCATTCTCAAGTATCAGATAGGTCAGATTTTGATCTCAGACTCCAGCAAAACATTTGATTAATTTTTATACGCCCACCTAATAAAGGTGGTCGTATATTGTCGTGGCCCTGTCCGTCCGTCCGTTCGTTCGTTCGTTCGTTCGTTCGTTCATTCGTTCGTTCATTCGTTCGTTCGTTCGTTCGTCCGTCAACATTTTGTTTGTCCGCTGTTTTCTGGGAAAACTATTTGACAGATATTAATGAAACTTCACACAAATGTTAAAAGCATCAAGATCTGAAGCTGAGTTGATTCTGAGGTTCATTTGATTTTTCATTTCAGAGTTATGGCCCTTGTCCTTAAAAAATATGCAAATAGTTTGTCCGCTGTTTTCTGGGAAAACTATTTGAGAGATATTAATGAAACTTCATACAAATGTTTAATGCATCAAGATCTGAAGCTGAGTCGATTCTGAGGTTCATTTGATCTGTCGTTTCGGAGTTATGGCCCTTTTACTTAAAAAATAATGCAAATACATGCAAATAGTTTGTCCGCTGTTTTCTGGGAAAACTATTTGAGAGATATTAATGAAACTTCACACAAATGTTTAATGCATCAATATCTGAAGCTGAGTTGATTCTGAGGTTCATTTGATTTGTCGTTTCGGAGTTATGGCCCTTGTCCTTAAAAAATATGCAAATAGTTTGTCCACTGTTTTCTGGGAAAACTATTTGAGAGATATTAATGAAACTTCACACAAATGTTTAATGCATCAAGGTCTGAAGCTAAGTCGATTCTGAGGTTCATTTGATTTGTCATTTCAGAGTTATGGCCCTTTTACTTAAAAAATAATGCAAATACATGCAAATAGTTTGTCCGCTGTTTTCTGGGAAAACTATTTGACAGATATTAATGAAACTTCACTCAAATGTTTAATGCATCAAGATCTGAAGCTGAGTTGATTCTGAGGTTCATTTGATTTTTCATTTTAGAGTTATGGCCCTTGTCCTTAAAAAATATGCAAGTAGTTTGTCCGCTGTTTTCTGGGTAAACTATTTGAGAGATATTAATGAAACTTCACACAAATGTTTAATGCATCTAGATCTGAAGCTGAGTTGATTCTGAGGTTCATTTGATTTGTCATTTCGGAGTTATGGCCCTTTACTTATAAACTAATGCAAATACATGCAAATAGTTTGTCCGCTTTTTTCTGGGAAAACTATTTGAGAGATATTAACGAAACTTCACACAAATGTTTAATGCATCAAGATCTGAAACTGAATTGATTCTGAGGATATTTTGATTTTTCGTTTCAGAGTTATGGTCCTTGTCCTTAAAAAATATTGCAAATAGTTGTTTTCTGGGAAAACTATTTGAGAGATATTAATGAAACTTCACAAAAATGTTTAATGCATCAAGATCTGATGCTGAGTTGATTTTGAGGTTTATTTGATTTTTCGTTTCGGAGTTATTGCCCTTTTACTTACAAAAAATGCAAATATATGCAAATAATTTTCCGCTGTTTTCTGGCAAAACTGTTTGACAGATATTAATGAAACTTCATACACATGTTTAATGCATCAAGGCCTAAAGCTAAGTCGAGTCTGAGGATCATTTGATTAAATGTTTCGGAGTTATGGCCCTTGCACTTAAAAAAATAATGCAAATCTATGCAAATATGAGGATGGCCATAACCTTTTCATTTGAAATGATATTTACTTCAATTCTTTTATATGGTTAAACCTTAATGTGAATTTTCACATATATTGCGGGGGTTTTGATATGTCATTTTATTTTTAAGTTATGGTCCTTGAACTTCGTGTATTCGTTGCTTTGTTAGTCGGTAAACTTTTAATTTGTCTGTTGTTTTCTGGGAAAACTATTAAAATGATACAAATGAAACTTAACAACTTAACACAAATGTTTTAAGCAACAAAATTTGAAGCTGAGTTTATTTTGAGGTTCATTCAGTTTGTCTTTACAGAGTTATGGCCGTTGCACTTTACAAAAATCTGCAAAAATGAGGATTAGCTGTAACTTTTTTATTTAATAAGATATTCACTTCATTTTTTATACGCCCACCTAATAAAGGTGGTCGTATATTGTCGTGGCCCTGTCCGTCCGTCCGTCCGTCCGTCGGTTCGTTCGTTCGTTCGTTCGTTCGTTCGTTCGTTCGTTCGTCCGTCAACATTTTGTTTGTCCGCTGTTTTCTGGGAAAACTATTTGACAGATATTAATGAAACTTCATACAAATGTTTAATGCATCAAGATCTGAAGCTGAGTTGATTCTGAGGTTCATTTGATTTTTCATTTAAGAGTTATGGCCCTTGTCCTTAAAAAATATGCAAATAGTTTGTCCGCTGTTTTCTGGGAAAACTATTTGACAGATATTAATGAAACTTCACACAAATGTTTAATGCATCAAGATCTGAAGCTGAGTCAATTCCAAGGTTCATTTGATTTGTCGTTTTGGAGTTATCGCCCTTTTACTTAAAAAATAATGCAAATACATGCAAATAGTTTGTCCGCTGTTTTCTGGGAAAACTATATGAGAGATATTAATGAAACTTCACAAAAATATTTAATGCATCAAGATCTGGTGCCGAGTTAATTTTGAGGTTTATTTGATTTGTCGTGTCGGAGTTATGGCCCTTTTACTTTAAAAATAATGCAAATATATGCATATAGTTTGTCCGCTGTTTTCTGATAAAACTATTTGACAGATATTAATGAAACTTCATACACATGTTTAATGCATCAAGACCTGAAGCTAAGTCGATTCTGAGGATCATTTGATTTGTTGTTTTGGAGTTATGGCCCTTGCACTTAAAAAATAATGCAAATCTATGCAAATATGAGGATGGCCATAACTTTTTCATTTGAAATGATATTTACTTCAATTTTTTTATATGGTTAAACCTTAATGTGAATTTTCACATATATTGCGGGGGTTTTGATATGTCATTTTATTTTAAAGTTATGGTCCTTGAACTTTGTGTGTTTGTTGCTTTGTTTGTCGGTCAACTTTTAGTTTGTCTGTTGTTTTTTAGGAAAACTATTAAAATGATATGAATGAAACTTAACACAAATGTTTTAAGCAACAAAATTTGAAGCTGAGTTTATTTTGAGGTTCATTCAGTTTGTCTTTACAGAGTTATGGCCGTTGCACTTTACAAAAATCTGCAAAAATGAGGATTAGCTGTAACTTTTTTATTTAATAAGATATTCACTTCATTTTTTTAAAAAATAGTATCACCTTAATATGGAAATCAAGATCTGGAGCACAGATTAGAAAATGTCAACACTTATAAGGCATGTTGAATCAGTTTGCAAGTGGGCGTATTATGTACCGTATGCGGTACTCTTGTTGCCAGTAGTGTAGGGCCAGTTATTAGATGTGTGTACCACAGCAACTTGTCTACACTGTTTCTACTACCCTTAAGAATACATTGTCTCAAGGTGCAGCTCATTTACATTTGTTTTAATGTCTGATTGTTTCTAGACTTTTATGTGTTAAATCTGAAGTTTTTTATTATCCCATTCCCCATAGGATATTTTTAGACCAAATGTCTTTGAATAAAGCTACTGAACAGGAACATTCACTAGAAAAAAGGATTTTTTTTTAGAATTGTGTACATTTTAAAACATTGTGATAAATAGTGTTCCTTATAATGGAGCAAATGCTCTATTTATCACAATGGTTTCAAAAAGTGACCTGTACACTATATGTAACAGAGGTGTCAGGGTGTGTCAACAAGAGGGAATTGGTGAATACAAAATCGCCATGTGATTTGGACTGTCTGAGACAAATTTAATTCTTTATTGTAGATTATTATAGGCCATATGCGGGACCAAAACACCAAAATGTCAAAAGAAGTGGAAGAGTTAAAATCAAAACTGCAAGAGAAGGTAAGTTCCATTCCATGAGAGAACCATTATCAGAAATTCTTCTGTACCAGTGCAGGAATACTGTCTATTATTGTTGTATGCAGCCTGGAAAATGTAGTTTTTGTAACAATCTATGGATAAGGTATGAAACAAATTGCTTTTGTGAAATTTTGTGAATAATTTTGAATTTTGTGGGAGTATGTTTCAATGATGTTTTTGTTTTGTATTTATGAATACTTCAGAGTTCTAGGTAAGACGTGTGTACAGTAGAACCTCTCCTAAGTGGACATTTATTTATTTATCATAGGAGTCTTAAAAAGCAGGTGGTTGCTTAATGCAGGACAAAAGTAATGCAGAAAACTCATATAAGAGCTTTCTGCATTACATTTGACCTGTTTTAAGCTAGCACCTGTCTTTAATACAGACCCGTAATTAGACCTCTTTTTGATGGCTGCTTAAGACAGGTTCTAACTGTTTGAGAAATCTTAAGTAAATACTGTCTGTCTAAGTGTATCAAACAAATTTTACTTTTTATCTGGTACATGAGCATTGATTTTAGCTTAAATTTCTGCAAGAACAGCTGCAAAAAGTACATCTTAAATAATATTGAAACAAACTTGTATCACTGAAACACTGAAATGTCACTCCTCTGACACAACATTACACACACAGAGAAAACATCATCAATAGAGTACACTAATACATCAGAGGTCCGGATAAGATGCATAGATTTAAATATTTTCAAGAATAGCTGTATTATTTCTCCACCAAACCCTAGACTGTGACTTCTCATTAGAATCGTCTATTCGAGACAATTCTAAAGAGTGGTCACAGTATAGGGCTTGATGGAGAAATGACAATTTTAGTATTGTGGTATGCACCTTTATCTGTAGCTCAATTACATGCAGCATGTCAGTAACATAGTCGATTAGATACTTACAAGTCTATACATTGCCTAATATCAGAGCAAGGGCGCAGTGCAAAACTGTTGTACCGTAACTCAACTGTTTTGGGCAAATTTGTGATAAAATTGACAACCAGTTTTAATCCAAATGAGATATTTAATAATTGAGCATCTCCTTAGAATCTCAACTGTCTGACATTCCTATTAGGTTTTGGAAGGAAATTGTCTATTTAAATTTTTTACAGGAGACAACATTTTTGAATTTATCTATAAATTTAAGAAATCCAAATCCATGACAAGATCTTATAAGACCAATACCTCAGGAAAAGGGCATAAGTATATTTTTTAATGTCTCAAACAGTGTAGAACCAGACCAGTTGCTGCATTTGAAAGTGGTTTCTAGTTAGGATCTGCACTGTTTACAATTATACCAATGGCTTGTTTCTAATTAATGTCAAATTATGTAGACCCAAATAAAACACAGAGTAACTGTGTTAGGTATTTACCCATTTTAACTCTTTGAATGCTTGCAATGAGTATACTGGCATTTGCAAACAGTGTAGACCCAGATCAGAAGGCTCCTAAAGGATTAGGGTCTGCACTGTTTGTCAGTCAAAATCCTCTAGCAAATTTAAGAATTTATACATTCAAAGGGTTATGTTGTTGTATGCCTCTATTCTTATGATGCTGGACAATTGATAAATACTTCGCTGCATGCTCTTACCAAACATTTGAAAATAACAAAATAAACTAATAAAAAACAATATGTTTTTAATTAACTTTGTTTTCAGGATTAATGCTTTGTTTCATATTATAGAATAAGTAACTATCTGGAATCTTTGAACAAAGTTGTTAATTTCTTTTTGGGATTAGTGATGATTTGGATACTAGGTTTAAGGTGTCTATACTTACAGATTTAATTACAGATTAATGTAGGACAGCATTTACAATCAATATTATATATTGGCCTTAGCCATGCTTCTGAAAATGTTCTGCAGATGACAATTTTACAGTTTCATTACAATGTTTAATCTTTTACCTGAAAGATATGCCTTTTTGGCACCTTTGGGAACAAGGAAGACCCAGATAAAACAGCTTTCATTAGAGATGAACGATCAGGCTCAATTAACTCTTTACCTGATCAATATTCGTGTAAGAAATATTATCAACTGGAATATTCATTAGCTGATAGAGTAAAACCCCTCTAAATCGGACATTGAATTTAGTATAAATATTGGCAGCTTAATGCAGGATGAAAGTCATGCAGAAAGATCCTCAAAGAGCTTTTTGCATGACTTTCACCTTGCAGGATGTTTGGGCCATGAAGGAAATAGTGGAATCCAGAACTGTGTCAGTTCATAGGCAAACAGAGTAGAACCTGATCTGATGTCTCCTGTATACAGGATTCATCTGATGAGAATCTACTCTGTTTGCAAAGATATTTAAAAGGCATATTTATGAGGTTTAAGAATTAAGGAAAATCACAATTATTGTATTTAATGATTTGTTTTATATTTACAGAATGAGGAGCTAGAGGAAGCTGAAACAAAGTAAGTAAACGGCCGCTTAATTAGCACTTCACCTATTAGAAAGGGTCTGACCTTGGTCTTCATATTTTGCAGGCCCAACTAGTGATTTTTTCACAATTAATGTTTTGGTGATCATTCAGAAAAATGACTATATTTAATTTAAAGATCTGCAAGGAATTGAAGTACATGTATATATCATTTCAGCTTTGCTCACCTGTGTCAAGAATTATATTATCTTTATTCTATTGACCTGTATTGTGCTTCAAAGGAATTTTTTCATTACCATTTCACGCAATTTAAACGAGTTTACTTAATATATATGCGTTGTAATGCCTTTGCAAACAAGGTAGGAGCCATGTGATAAGGATCTGCTCTGTTTGCCACAGGACTGATATAGATTTGATTTGATGTTTTCCTTTTGTAGACATAAGAAGGAGATAGAAGACCTTAAGGCCAAATTACAGTTAGCTCTTAATGAACTGAGTAAAGCTAAAGCAGTTGTTGAACAAGAAAGAAGTGAAAACTCTGATCTTACTTCCCATATAATGGAACTTGAGCAGCAGATGGATGATATTTCAAGAGCATCAGACTCTAAGGCTAGTTCTATCAATGAAATGGAAGCTAAAGTAAGTGAAATGGAAAAGATACTTGCAGAGAAAGCCACACTCGAAGACACACTAAAGGAAGAGCAACGGAGAACACAGACACTTGAGAATGATCTCGATGAGTTAGAAGCTTTACGGATTGAGCTAGAGGATTCACATGATCTGTTGGAGAAGGAGAAGCGACAGAGAGTTCAGTTAGAGAGAAAGTTTGAAGATCTGGAGCAACAGTTTGAGGACCAGAAAATGGACAGTGACAATATACAGCAGACCTTAACTGCCAAGGTGGGTTTTCTAGTCTTGATTAAGTTTGTTAACCCTTTTCTCCATAAATACGCCTTTTTTGTCTTTGCAAATAGAGTAGACCCAGATAAGATGGCTCCTATAGGAGCCATCTGATCAGGTTCTTCTCTGTTTGCTTATTGCTTATGATATAATATAGATATGATTCTGCAGTTTCTGCGATGGCTAAAACTTCATGTGTCCATGTGCTGTTATAATAAAGTAATCTAATTAATATTCATGATTTCATTATTTCTTACATGAATATTCATGGAGGAAAAGGTTAACTGTCTAAATGCTAAATCTTAAAGATCGTTCAGTGGTAGATGACTCAAATTTTTCTAGAGGATTCTGGAGCATAAATCTTGGTCTACACTGTTTGAAAATGACAGTTAGCTCTTTTTCTGTATTCAAAGGGAATGTTAGAAACAAATGTACTGGCATTTGTAGTTGCCAATTAACATTCATATACAGTGGAACCTGTCTTAACCCTTTCCCTGTTCTACCTTTATTCCAAATTTCAAAACCTACTGAATATTCGTGGACAGATAGTTATAATGAAATATGGAAGATGGAATATTGTAAACATTTTAGAAACTAAAGAAACATGTCTTTAAAATTCCACAAGCAAACAGAGCAGACCCTGATCAGACAGCACCTAGGGAGCTGTCTGATCTGGGTCTTCTCTTTTTGCAAATGCGTGATAATGCATTTATATGAGGGAAAGAGTTAAGCGACCATCAAAAAGAGGTCTATTTAGTTTAAACATATTTTATTCCATAAATTTGCTACATTTTGTACATGAGGTAATAGTTTTACAACATTGGAATAGGATTGGATCTGTGGGTCTGTAGGGCAGATGGTAGCTTGATGCAGTTCAAAAGTAATGCAGAAAGCTCCTATAGGAGCTTTCTGCATTACTTTTGCCCTGCTTTATGCAACCACCTGCTTTTTTACGATTTGTGCATTCAATCAATTCATAGTGACTTCAGGGAGGTTCTACTGTAGTTATAAATTCTTTAATAGATATTCATGGGGGAAAGGATTGAAGGACATTATTTTGATGTAATTAGACATTATTTGATTGGCATTGATGGCAGTATTCTAATAGTATAATTCTTACTTGATATGTTTATTTACTGTATAGGTCAAGTCACTAGAAAACCGTGTTCAGGCGTTACAGGATGATCTGTTTGCTGCTCAGGATGAATTACAAGCTGCGCAGGAGAAGTATGAGCAGGTAACCAGCATTTTGACCCTTTCTTTCATCATTTTGTATCTTTCAAACGCTAGGGAGAATGCAAACAATTTGGATCTAAATGAGAAACCAGGTAACTTTGAATCTCATTAGGATTCCAGTATTTAAACATTTTATCCCTTCTGTAGGCAGAGGGATATAGGTTTGGCATGAGATGCATGGATGCGTCCAGAGGTCCAGATAAGATGCGTAAATTAAAACTTTTTCAAAAATAACTCCTTTATTTCTCCACCCAAACCTATGTTGTTCCCACTCTTTAGAATTGTCTTTTCGAGACAATTCTATAGAGTGGTCACAACATAAGGTTTGATGGAGAAATAACTCTTTAGTATCTGAGTTGAGTATGCGCATTTATCTGTTCCTCTGGGTGTGTCCATGTATCCATGCAAATTTAAACAAAAGGTCATTATAATACTTGTACTTCAGTCAGCACTTGTTTGGCGGGAGATATCAATTCAGCGAATTGCTAGTTGACAATCAAATTGTGTTTGAGAGAGATGGAAAATATAGAATGTTTATGTATAGATAATAAAATTCTACAGGATCATATCATTTTGCAACATTGTTTACTAATTTCACCTCAAAAGGGATGGATATGCTTTTAAAACCATTGGTTGGCAATTTCTTCTGTAATTTTTTATGCCCCCCCAGATCTGATCATGCATGCATATGTATCTCATAAAGCGGCACATTTTGAGGGGTGACATGTCAAGGTCAAGGTCATCCTTGAAGGTCAGAGGTCAAATATATGGGTCAAATCACCGACTTTAACATTGGCCATAACTTTTGGACAAGTAGAGATAGAGACTTGATATTTGGCATGCTTGTGTATCTCATGAAGCTGCACATTTTGAGGGGTGACATGTCAAGGTCAAGGTCATCCTTCAGGGTCAAAGGTCAAATTGTCTGTTTCTTTGTCTGTAACTTTAACGCAACTTTAACATTGGTCATAACTTTTGAGCCAGTACAGATAGAGACTTGATATTTGGCATGCATATGTATCTCATAAAGCCACACATTTTGAGGGGTGACATGTCAAGGTCAAGGTTATCCTTCAAGGTCAGAGGTCAAATATATGGGTCAAATCACCGACTTTAACATTGGCCATAACTTTTGGACCAGTAGAGATAGAGACTTGATATTTGGCATGCTTGTGTATCTCATGAAGCTGCATATTTTGAGGGGTGACATGTCATGGTCAAGGTCATCCTTCAGGGTCAAAGGTCAAATTGTCTGTTTCTTTGTCTGTAACTTTAACATTGGTCATAACTTTTGAGCCAGTACAGCTAGTGACTTGATATTTGGCATGCATATGTATCTCATAAAGCCACACATTTTGAGGAGTGACATGTCAAGGTCAAGGTTATCCTTCAAGGTCAGAGGTCAAATATATGGGTCAAATCACTGACTTTAACATTGGCCATAACTTTTGGACCAGTAGAGATAGAGACTTGATATGTGGCATGCTTGTGTATCTCATGAAGCTGCACAGTTTGACGGGTGACATGACAAGGTCATCCTTCAAGGTCAAAGGTCACCAACTTCAAATTGGCCATAACTTTTGAACCAATAGAGATAGAGTCTTGATATTTGGTATGCATGTGTATTTCATGAAGCTGCACATTTTGAGGGGCAACATGTCAATGTAAAGGTCATCTTTTAGGGTCAAAGGTCACCAACTTTAACATTGGCCAGAGCTTTTGAACCTGTAGATACAGACTTGACATTTGGTATAATGTGTATCTGATGAGGCTGCACAGTTTGGGGGTGACATGTCAAGGTCAAGGTCATCTTTCAGGGTCAAAGGTCACCGACTTTAACATTGGCCATAACTTTTGAACCAGTAGAGATACAGACTTGACATTTGGTATACATGTGTATCTCATGAAGCTGCACAGTTTGGGGTGACATGTCAAGGTCAAGGTCATCTTTCAGGGTCAAAGGTCACCGACTTTAACATTGGCCATAACTTTTGAACCAGTAGAGATACAGACTTGATAGTTGGTATACCTGTGTTTCTCATTTGGCTGCACAGTTTGTCAAGGTCAAGGTCATCTTTGAAGGTCAAATGTCACCAACATTAACATTGGCCATAACGTTTTAACCAGTAGATATACAGCCTTGATACTGGTATGCATGTGTATCTGATGAAGCCGCACAGTTTAAGGGGTGACATGTCAAGGTCAAGGTCATCCTTCAAGGTCAGAGGTCAAATATATGGGTCAAATCACTGACTAACATTGGCCATACCTTTTGAACCAGTAGAGATACAGACTTGATATTTGGTATGCATGTGTACCCCATGGAGCTGCACAGTTTGTCAAGATCAAGGTCATCTTTCAGGGTAAAATATCATATCGAGGGGGCATAGTGTTTAACAAACACATCTTGTTTTTTTTATTATTGTTCATTCCTATTTTGTGCAAAAAGTCAAAATGGTACAAACTGTCTTAAAAATATTTGCAAAGAAGTGTTTTGAGAACTAATTTGTCTTAACACTTTATCTGATGAATATGCATGTAAGACAAAATGACATGGATGAATATTTATTGGCTGAAATTTTGTGATCTTAATATAATAACATGGGAATTTTTCGAATAAGGCAGAAACTATAGAATTTGATCTGCATAATTCCGTAAGCAAACAGAGCAGACTCTTATCAGATGATTCCTGCAGGAATAAATAAGCATTTCTATCAGGTAAAGAGTTGATAAAATTACTACAAGAGGAAGATTTTTATCTAACTTTGAATTAAAGGATACTCCAGCTGACATGAAACTTTTGAGTTGTGTATTTGAAACTGTCAGTCATTGGCTAGATCCGTATATTTATAGATTGCATTAGAATGCAAAATGGTTAAAAAAAACCTCCTTATTACTTTTGAAAATATAAAGCCATGTTTTGTCAAATATAGCTTTTATACCAGAGTTTTTTGCCTTTTTCATGTACTATCAAAAGTTTATATGAACACTTTTGGGCATTCCTTGACATCTACTGTAATATTCTAAGGTTAATTACTAAATGTTGCTATGACAGTACAATAATATTTTCAGCACAATGATATCTACCACAAACAGGGTGGTCATAAGTTCTTACCAAGAGAGGTTAGTTGAACAAACATCTAGGGTCAAAGGTCAAGGGCATTTTACTTAACATTCTGTTTTCTTTTGCTTTTTGTAGAAAAAAAATGATGTTTTGATTTAGAAACTTACTGTCTTTTCTGGGATAGCTTTTAACATGGTCTAACAGAGCTGCAGATAAAGGTGCATACCAAAATACTAAAATTGTCATTTCTCCACCAAACCCTATACTGTGACACTCTTTAGAATGGTCTCTTCGAGACGATTCTAAAGAGTGTTCACAGTATAGGGTTTGGTGGAGAAATAAAGGAGTTATTCTTGAAAATGTTTAAATTTACACATCTTATCTGGAGCTCTGGTCTAACTGGTGGTGTACTGGTTTGATTGATGTGTGATTATTAAAAACGGATTGAAGAAAATCAATACATTACCAATCAAATGCAATGAATATGTTACAGTTATAAATTTTAGATACCACTAAATTTCTTTTTATACATTAATTATTCAACTCTTTGAATTCTGAATCTTTAACCCTTTACTCCATGAATAATAATGTAAGAAATAATGATATCATGAATATTAATTAGATTAATTTCTATATATAATGGCACATGAGCACAAAAAAACATTTGACTATGGCAGAAACTGTAGAATCATATTTGTATTAATTCAAAGGCAAAACGAGCAAACCATGATCAGACGGCTCCTACAGAAGCTGTCTGATATGTGTCTACTCTGTTTGCAAATGTGTAGAAAGGTTTATTTAAAGGGTTAAAATGGATTGACCTATCATTATTAAATGGTAAAGCTCATTCAATAGGAGAGGATATAGTCTGAGAGAGGATTTTAACCCTTTCTTTACACCATGAATATTCATGTAAGAAATAATGATGTCATGATTATCAAGTAGTTTAATTCTTATCATGGCATATTAACACAGGGAGTTTTGGCCATGGCTGAACCTGTATAATCACATCTATATTATTATACCCCCACAAACGAAGTTTTGGGGGGGTATGCTGGAGTCACCATGTCCATCCGTCTGTTCGTCCATCCATCCGTCCATCCGTTTGTTCATTCGTCCGGCCGGCCGGCTTGTCCGGATCATAACTTCCAAAGTATAAAAGCTATTGACTTCAAACTTCATATACAGATAGAACACATTGACCACAAGTGCAGCACTCAAGGTCCATAACTCTGTCTTCAGATTTTTTGGAGTTATTGCCCTTTGTTATTTTTCTCAAAATCAGGCTTGTCCGGATCATAACTTTCAAAGTATAAAAGCTATTGACTTCAAACTTCATGTACAGATAGATCACATTGACCACAAGTGCAGTGCACAAGGTCCATAACTCTGTCTTCAGTATTTTTGGAGTAAATCCCCTTTGTTAATCTTGTCAAAATCTGCCTTGTTTTAATCAATGAATTTTTTTCCGGAGCTTTTCTCTGTCATACCTCAACAAAACCTTTTTAAATTTGTTGAATACCATTTGAAGTTCTGCACCTGCGATAAAGGTTTTGAATGAATGATCTCCCTTTTCGTAATTTAACAAATGAAAATATAGCAGTCGGGAGCTTTATTTCTATAACCTCATCTCTGTGTCAAATGTGCTAGTGGGGGTATTAATCACCTTTAGTGGTAGTTCTAGTTTCATTATCAAACAGAGCAGACCCTGATCAGACGGCTCCTGCAGGAGCCATCTGATCTGGGTCTACTCTGTTTTCAAAGTCATAGAAAGGTGTATTTATGTAGTAAGGGGTTAAGTAACAGATTATTATAGCAGCAGATCATATATTGAACAGACAATGAGTTTTTTCAGCATGAGAAAGGGTAATGTTTGGCTGAAGGGTTTACTAATGTTTTGGTAATACAGTAACATCTCGATTATTTGAAATTTTAGTATAGAAGAATTTAGACCCTTTTAAGACAGGTGGCTGCTTAATGCATAGTGAAAGTCATGCAACAAGCTCCTAGAGGAGCTTTCTACATGACTTTCACCATGCTTTAAGCTGTCATCTGTCTTAAAGATCGATTATGATATGTATGTTAGTGTTAAAATAATCAAGATTTTACTGTAATTATGGGTTTAACTTTCTGGAACCATATAGTTGTTACTATCTATCTCTTTCATGGCTTAAGGAATATATGTGTTTTTAGTCTTTTAAATTAGACATGGTTGTTTGAACACAGTTTTGTTCCCCATGAGATATCGTTGTCACTTATTTTAGAACGATATTCATGTTTTACATAGACTAATTGAGTGACTGATCCTGAGATATATAATACAAAGTTGAAGGTGCATGAACAAGTATAGCTTTAATGCTTTCCTTAATGTTCATTTCATGAATATTCATAAACTTCATTTTTATAATGTAAAATTTGCAAGGGAATGTTTTGCTTTGACAAAAACTATAGGATCTGGTCTTCATAGTTCCATAAGCAGACAGAGCAAACATTGATCAGATGGCTCCTGTCTGATCTGTGTCTACTCTGTTTGCTAAGGCTCTGAAGACCAGTTATTTGAGAAAGAGGGTTAATCAAGTTTGTGAACCCTTTACACGATGAATATTCATGATTCGTTCGGCTTATTATAAATTTTGATATTTAAGTTCTTGAATGAAAAATATTGGAATGAAGAAACCTGTTGCCATAGAAAACTGTAGAGAGTCAGTAATTTGTAAGCATACAGAGTAGACCTTCTTCAGACATCTCCTACAGTCGTTTGATCTGGGTCTACTCTGTTTGGTAAGACATCAAAAGCATCTTTATGAGGTAAAGGCTATGTGTTGTATGAAGGCAAGAGAGTTTTTTTTAATCCTTTCCTTCATATGAACACCTTTTCACGCACTTGCAAACAGAGTAGACCCAGATCAGATGGCTCCTAGAGGAACCATCTGATCTGGGTCTGCTCTGTTTGCTGAAGAAATTTGATAGATCTGGGGGGTTTTGTCAGGTAAATGCTATGTGTTGTATTAAGGCAACAAAGTTGGGTTTTTTTCTTTAATTTGTATGATTTTTTCCTAATTCAAACTTTTCACAGTATATTGTAGTGTTCAATAATCAATTTAGTAATTAACTCGTAAGCTTTTATTTAATGAATATTCATGTAAGAAATGATGACTATGAACATTATTATAATTAGCTGTTTATAATGTCATATCAGCAAGAGTTTTTGGCCATGACAGAAAATGTGAAATCGGATATATATCATTCCATACCCTAACAGACAAACTGTGATCAGATAGCTCCTGAAGGATCTGGGTCTATAGTTTGCAAATACATCATTATTTAGAAAATGGATAAACCCTTGGAATGTGTCCATTAGCTAGATTTTCAGATTTTCATGTATGTACCACTGTTCCTTTGGAATCTTTGGGTGAGTTTTTGTTACAGATTTCAATATTAACACATTCCCTCATAGGCTATTTTTAGACCCCACCTCTTTGAATAAATCTACCGAAGAGGCGTCAAAAGGCATCAATATGAGGGAATGGATTAAGAATTTTATTCACAGGTTTTTCGTATTTTTTTTTAAAATGAACTGTCCATCACTATTTAAACCTTTCAGTGCTTCAATTATTTCAAAAAATCAAACTGAATATTCAGTAATTTTGTAAAGAAAAGTGTAACAGAACAAACAATGTGTACCATGATGAGTGGCCTCTCTTTGAGCCCTTTTGTCTGGGTCTACACTGCTTGCAAAGGTCATTAGAGCCCTTTTGTCTGGGTCTACACTGCTTGCAAAGGTCATTAGAGCCCTTTTGTCTGGGTCTACACTGCTTGCAAAGGTCATTAGAGCCCTTTTGTCTGGGTCTACACTGCTTGCAAAGGTCATTAGTGTCTTGTTTTCCACACCGAGGGTTAAAGATAGAATCCATATACAGTAGTATGAAAGGTGTAAAGTTGCTAGAGGATTAAGATGACAAATACCTAGTGCTTGACCCTGTTAACCCTTTACTCCATAGATATTAATGTAAGAGAAAATGAGTTCATGAATATTTATCACATTAATGGTTTATAGTGGCCATGGGAGAACTGTAGAATCTTATCTATATTATTGCATAAGCAAACAGAGCAGAACCTGATCAGCCAGCTCTTACAGGAGCTATCTGATCTGGGTCTACTCTGTTTGCAAAGGCATAGAAAGGGGTATTTATGGAGTAAAGGGTTAAGATGGTTCCTTTAGGAAAACTCTGATTTTGGTCTGCAAACTTTATTGAACTTCTTTTCCACATTCAGAAAGTTAAGTCTTATCAACGGCCTTTGTCATGGCAAGTTCTCATAGTAAAAGATTTTCACTGTTTTGACTGAATCATTTCAAAGGTCATTGAAGAATCGAAGGCCTTCCAAATTGAGTTACAAGAGAGGCTGACCAAAGAGGAAGCAAAGTCTGTTCAAGCTGAAAAACAGGAGGAGGAGTCTGCAGTCAGTCGTCGGCTTGAAACCCAGAAAAACGAGGTGAGTTGAGATACTGACTGATGCTTTGTAATGGGGTCATTTCACCGAGTACGACCTGGAAAAGTCGCACGCGACCACGCGCGACCTTAATCGCAGCTCGGTTTTCCAATAGTCGCGGGCAAAAACCGTGCGACCTACCCCATTATTTTCTGTGCACGCTCTATGTTCGATGTTAGCTCGTTTGACCTTCGATGTGTACGCTCTATACACGTCCTATACGCTCTACACACGCTCTATATCGCTCTACACACGCTCTATATACGCTCTATCTACGTCTATCCACTCGATATGAAGCGATCTTGACACGACCAAGGTTCGTTCTGTTCGACCAATCTGCTACATTGCCTCGATCTCTCGGCGATCTATTCTCGCAAGCGCGCGACCTCGGCCGACCAAGACTCGTTCCCGGCCGATCTAGCTACGTACGAGTTGCAATGTACCCTCGATTAATACGATTTAGTTGCGATCTCGAACGTTCTAGCCTCGCTCAGACGACCAATTCTCGATCTTTTCTCAACAGAGTCTCGCTCGAGCTACGTGCGCACTGGTTTTGGTTGCACGGATTTGCGCGCGACCCACTGCGATCATTATACAATGCCCGGCGATCGTTGGCCGACCATCAGTTTTTGACCAGTCTCCGAAAGGATAACATGGACCAAATCGCTCTGCATCATGCTATTGTATTACAGCACCATGCCCTGAAATTGCAGCAAGACTATCTGGTTATGCTAATCATGCTGAAAAGGAGCTGCGTGAACACCAGAGGGAACATTATGGTCAGTACACCTCCCTCGTGACCGAAATGAGGCTGGGAGATGAAGCTATCTACCGGATCTATCTCCGTATGCCCCCGGAGATGTTTGACGAACTTTTGGCCAGGGTGGGGCCTAGAATTGAACACTAACTATAGAAGATCTATAGAACCGCAAGTTAAGCGAGGGTCGATCTTATTTGGTTGAAGCTTAAGCGCACAGAGGCCGCCAATGGAAATAATATGGAACGTACTGGTCTAGGGAAGGTCTGGGACAGGTCGCTCGGAGTGAGGCTTAATCGCAATAGAGCGAAGCTAGATTGCACGGATCGAGCGAAGATCGAGCAAGGGTCGAGCAGCACGACCATTCGCGCGACCAGTTCTCGCTCGAGAAGACTGAGCCTAGCTCATCCCCGCTCTAGTTTCGATCGTCTCACGACCAATGCGTTCTTTCCTCGATCTCGCTCGCTCTTTCGACGCTCTCCGTGCGACTTTTAGGTCGAGGCTCGGTTTTTTGACATGTCAAAAAACCGAGCTACGATCTCTTTTTCCGGGAGACCAATCCTCGACCATGTGCGACCACGGGAGACCAAGGAACGACCAACCCTCGGTCAACTGTCGACTACGTGCGACCTGCGGCGACCAAGCCACGCTCTGAGATCGCAGCTCAGTCTTCCGGGAAGATTTCTCGGTGAAATGACCCCTTTAAGGAATAGGATTGGCTTGTCTGGCCTTCTTAAGGTGTCGAGATAGTTTAGCCCCAGATATCGAAAAATCGTAGTTAAAACTACCTAGAGCCATTTTTTCTGAGCCTAGTTGGTTTGTTATATTAATTTTTTTGATTGTTTATCAGAAACATCGATAATCCTATCAAAACCGACATTTGAAATCTATTTAAATGTGCCAGTTTGATATTGTTCAAACAGCGATTACAAGGTTATCTTTTGGACTAAACTTATTGTAATTGGCCAATATGTGAATCATTAGCATGTCCAGGGATATGTGTCACAGATTTTTGATAAAACTCTCCGTTTTGGAGTTATTCAATATTTTAGTTTTAAGACCCCTAAAATTCTGCCTCCCGCTACGTTTCTTTTGATTTTAGACGATCGAAGCAAGATATAAAAAAGACTGTGACACAGATCCCTGGTTAAGACAATGCTCTTTGAATTGCCGCAAACCGCGTATTATTCAGACACAAATTACAGAAGTTATGATTGTTTGAAAAAGCCGACTCCTTTAAATTTGCATCTGTCAAAAACATGAAAAGGAATAGAAAGACCCCCATTGTGTTGCGTAATCTTATAATTATCTTAAGCTTTCAATCAAATTTATATCCAATGGATGGCTTATAATATGTGTGATATTTTCCACTTAGCTCCTCCCCCCTTCATAAAAAAATGATTTAGTTGCCGGTTTCCCATAAATCACCCAACAGAAAGCTTATCTAGTTATGTGGCCTACATAGTTTGAGGCTACCGAGAGGGAAATGCGGATAAATATCCGCCTGTTGCTTTATCACTTATGTGCCCTAATTATCAGTCCCCCACTAGGTGCCCCTGACAAGCCTTCCTCGTAAATGGCTGACTGGCTAAGTCAGAGAAAAGATCAATGGTAATAAAGTAAAAGGGGTTTATACGGCTTTTGTGGTATATTTTATGGTATTTCGTTAATGCAATGGATAAAAGAGACTAATGTCTATTCATTAATGCAAAAATATAAAAAATCAATTTTTTGTGATTCTAACATCCTGTGGAACCTTAAGTCATGATAGTCAGGTATGCAAGAAGTATGGAAAGATTTTTTTATTTCATGAACTTTTATTGTCACTTGTTTTAGCAGGGTGACACTTAGGGATCTTTCATGAATCGTCTGTCTGTGACTGTCTATCAAACTGTTTTTGTTACTGTTTCATTAATTTGCCATGTAATCATTTATTGGATTGACTGTAAACTTGAACACATGAAGACAGCAACAGGGGATTAAGATAAGAGTCATAATGTTTGTCTTGCTACATTTTGAGTTATTCCCCTTTTCTCCTAAGATATCCCCAGAAAGTGACATGATTTTCCTACAAACACTATGTTATAACTTAAATTCAAATAAAGTTTTGCTGTTAATATCAGGCGCTGTAAGTTTTCTATACTTTACTTAAAGTGTTGATCTACCAGTATTAACGTTTTCTTTTTCAGAATTTAGAAAAGCAGATAGAAGCCACAAAAAACAGACTAACAGAGGCTGAAGCCAAAGTTGAGAGTGTTGCAAAAGAGCGTGACCTTTTGCAGCGGGAAGTCAAACTTCTACGAGAAACCACACAGCAGTTCAGCAGTGCCTCCGAGGATAATGAAACCATGAGGAAAGAGATGGATGTTCTCAGACGAGAGGTTGAACATTTACGCACATCGGCACAGTATGATGGTGAAGAGCGGCAGCAGCACATGGACAAGATAAGGACGATGGAGGATTATACAAGACAGCTAGAGCTTGACAACAGAGAGCTGGCTAATAAGGTACTGTATTCACCCCAATAAACAACCTCTTACTTTGTGTGTGTGCTAGACCGTTTTACTTGACTTATCCTGCTAAGGGCATTCTGGATAGTGTCACATTAGGATCCAAGCTGTTTTACACTTGAACTGGCTTGAACGAATCTAGAAAAATTAACCTTTACAATGTGGGAAACGAACCACTAATGTTCTTTGCAAACAGTGTAGACCCAGATGAGAGGGCTCCTAGAGGAGCCCTCTCATCAGCCTCTGCACTGTTTGTCATGTTACACTTTCCTTTTAATATATCCCTAAATATTTGTCGTAAGCTTGACCTGTTTTAATTTTGGAATAGTCCTTTTGAAAGTTCAGCGTTGTAAGGGTTAAAATTGCTCCAGATCAGAGTTTAACTCCTTACTCCATGAATATTCAATTAACAAATTTTATACATGTAATGACATCATGAATATTATTTTGTATAATGGCACTTGAACACAAGACATTTTGGCCATGGCAGAAACTGTAGAATCATATTTATATTATATCACTTAAGAAAATAGAGCGGACCCTGATAGGACCCTGATCAGATGGCTCCTACTGGTGCAGTCTGATCTGGGTCTATTCTGTTTGCAAATGTGTATAAAGGCATGTTTATGGAGTTAAAGGTTAGTAAACTTCATTTTACAGTGGGCTAAGGATTAAGTTGTATTATATATCTTGTTACAGCTTCAGGAGACACTAGTCAAGTATGAACAGACTGAAGAGTCATTCCAGAAAGAAAAGAGAGACACAATGGACAAGCAACAGCAGAAGAGCTGGCAGCTGACACAAGTAGAGTCAGATCTGAACACAGCCAACAATAGAATCAAGGAACTGAGAGAGGATCTACAGAAGAAGACAACACAGCTGATGAAACAGGAGGCAGATAAAGTTGGCCACTCTGTAAGGCTTGTTTTTGAATGTTTGAACCCTTTGCCTGTTTTATGTTTATTACAAATGTCAATACCTACTGAATATTCATGGACAAAATATTTATAATGAACTACGGAAGTTGGAACATTGTAGCCATTTTAGAAAGTATAGAAACAAATCTATCAAATTCCATTAGCAAACAGCAGACCCTGATCAGACAGCTCATGTAGGGGCCATCTGATCTGTGTCTACTCTATTTGCAAATGCATGAAAACACGTTTATATGAGGGAAAGGGTTAATGTTGAGAAGGAGACAACTGGAATTTACAAAAAGTGTAGATAGAGATAGAGATTTACACTGTTTGTCGTTGAGTTTGCTGCAGTAAATTTAATCTAAACTCATCCATTAGATAATAATGGACAATTCCATGTTTAAAAATTAACATTCAAAGGGTTAAACCTTTCATATACCTTTTATGTGCAAACAGGGTAGATTCAGATCTGATCTCTCCAGTAGGGGTCATCTGGTCAGGGTCTGCTCTGAAGCTTATGGAATAATAGAGATCTTATTTTACAGGTTCTGCCATGGGCAAACATTTCTGTGTTCATATTTTATTATACAAAATCATTAATATTCATGATGTCATTATGCTTTTCCTGAATATTTATGAGGTTAACGGCTAAATGCCAAATTTCTCTTGTAATATGATGAGTGGCATATTACCTCCAGTTATTACACTTATAAAACATTATTCTCAATTGTACCATATCTTAACCCTTTCCCTGTTCAATATCCATAGAACAAATGATGGCATTATGATAGTTTATAATGAAGAAATATTCCAAAAAGGGAATTAATATGATACATAAATACTTCAATAGCTCTGATCTAATAGTTTGACCACTAAGGGCCTTTTTCCCTTTGAATGTTTAATTTTAAACGTGGACTTGTCCATTATTATCTGATGGATGAATTTAGATTAAATTTACTGCAGCAAACTGAACGACAAACAGTGTAAATCTCTATCTGCACTTTTTGTAAATTCCAGTTGTCTCCTTTTCAACATTAACCCTTTCCATTTTATGGCTGAATGCATGTAACAAAATCTAATGTAATGATAATCTTTGAAAAAGGCCCTTAGTGGTCAAAATATTAGATCAGAGCTATTCATGTATTTATGTAATAGTTAATAAACTCTGTTTGCAAATGCGTGAGAAGGCTTTTATATGAGAGGACAGGGTTAGTTAACTAATCTAGGTATTCTGACACCAAATCTCTCCTCTTCACCAGTTTGTAGTGCTGAACAATTCAATATGGAACCAGTTTGATAGTTTTAAGTAGCAAATAGCAAAGACCCACATCATACGGTTGCTTCAGCAGCCATTTGATATGAGACTGCACTATTGGCCTAATTTTGTCTATCAGAATACTTAAGGATAATAAGGGTATCTAAGTAGTGGTCTTGTAAGACTTATTACAAAATAGCTTTTTGCTCATTCATGTAGAAGGTTTATTTAGATAAATGTTGCATACATGTGTGTACCACAATGTAGTTATAACCCTTTCCTCCATGAATATTCATGTTAGAAATAATGACGTCATGAATATCAATTGGATCATTTTGTTGTAATATTACATTGACTTGAGAATTGTTGACCATGGCAGAAAATGTAGAATCAAAACTATATTATATCCTATAGGAGCCATCTGATCTGGGTCTACTCTGTTTGCAAAGGCATAGAAAGGCCTATTTATGGAGGAAAGAGATATTAAAAGTTTTCTTTGGAGGGGGTCAAATAGGACTATATTCCATCAAATTTTATTCATCATTGATTTTGTCTTGATAACCGCAAATATGGTAAACATTTATATAGCAATTGTTAATAAAAAACTGAAATCTATTCCAAGACTATAGTTCATCAGATTGTCTTTCCTTTAGTTTGCATTGAATTATATATATTAATTTTCACAGGCAAAGTCTGAAAGCAGCATAGCCCGACTGGAGGCTGAGTTAAATGAGCTGAAGACATATCATCGTAAGGAGGTTGACAAACTAAATAGCAAGACAGAACTGGCTAGCAAGGAAGCCAAGGAATTGAGGAACCAGCTTCGAGAAAAAGAACAGGTAAAAAGTCTTGTTACCTTTTAATATAGGGTTTAACCTTTTGCTTCATGAATATGCATACAAGTGTAGCTTGACTTGATGCATATTAATGAGTAAAGTTTATTATGGTACATGAATACAGGGATGTTTGGCAATGACAGAACATGTAGAATTAGATGATTTTATGGTGTAATTCCATAAGCCAACATTGCAGACCCTGGTCAGATGGGTCCTATAGGAACCATCTGATTTGGGCATCTACTTTGTTTGCAAAGGGGTTAAAAGCATATATTTGAACTGAAGGGGTATATCAATTTTGTCAGGACTAGAGATAATGGTATTTATTTATTTTATACGTCGTCCACCTCTTCTCCACCAGTTTGTAAAGCTGGGTGATTCAATAAGGCACCAATTTGATAACTTTATATCAGACTGACATAAATGCGGTTACAAATAGTGAAAACCCAATTCCTTCAGGAGCAGTTTGATCTGGGTCTGCATTATTGGCCTAAATTTGTTTGTCCAAATACTTACTTAATAGGAGTATGCATTCATTTAGATCCAGATCACTGAAGTCCTGAGCATGCCTGATGTATCGTTTTTCAAGAAGACCAAATGTTTAATTTTTTGTCCTAACCACAACTTTTGGTATTTTATTTTGCAGGAAATTTTGAGCAAGCAACATGAGAGCAAGCGCCTTAAGACCCAGATGGAGAGGATGGAGGCACAACTACAGACTGAGATGAAGATACGCACAGACCTAGAGAACAGAAACACCTCACTGGACCAGGAGATCTCAAAGGTACATTGAAAAGAAAAACCTACGTAGCAAACCACTTAACCCTTTCGCTGTTGAATATTAAAGTCAGTAATAAAGACAGCATGAATATTAATGTTATAAAGAATACATGAATATTTGAACACCATGCAATTGGGTATGTACTTTTTGACCTATCAGTCTGTCAGGCCCTCAGTCTGTCAGTCCGTCTGTGTCTCATAATCCATAGTTTCTCATCTTTCATTATCTCAAATTTTCTTTAACAATTGTCATGAATAAAAGCTTGGATAAGTTCAATTTACAGATGAATCTGTCATGCATGGGGAAACACTTTTTTCTCTGACAATGTGGCGGGTATGTTTGCTCACTAAAGTTCTTTAATTATTAGTTGATTTTTATAATGGCATATCTACACATGATTTCTTGATATTGATAGAAACTTTATAGAGTCAGATCTGTTAAAAACTCATAAACTAACAGAGCAGACCCTGATCAGATGACATGTATAGGAGCCATCTGATCTAGATCTGCTCTGCTTGTAAAGGTATGAAAAAGCATTTATAAATATGAGAGGAAACTTGAACAATTGATTAACCCTCTACTTCATGATCGTGCCTTTTAACACTGTGCAAACAGTGTAAACCTAGATTAGACGGTTCTTTAACCCGTTCCCTCATATAAATGCATTTTCACACATTTGCAAACAGAGTAGACCCAGATCAGATGGCTTCTATAGGAGCCATCTTATCGGGGTCTCCTCTGTTTGATAATGGAATTTGATAGATCTGTTTCTTTATTTTCTAATATGATTACAATGTACCACCTTCCATATTTCATTATAACTATTTTGTCCATTAATATTGGGTAGGTATTGAAATTTGGAATAGATATTGAACAGAGAAAGGGTTAAAGGAGGTGTCTGATCAGGGTCTAGGCATGAAAAGTGTCTATGTAAGTGGCAGTGGTCTAGTGGTAACGCACTTGACTATCAGTCAGGAGGTCCGGGGTTCAAATCCCGGTCCCTCTCGGAAATTTCAGAGACGCTTTTCCGTGTCTCCCACCCGCACATCCTCTCCACCCAGGGGGTTAAAATGGGTACCTGTGAGGGTCACTCCCCGGTACTGTGTCTGCATGATTGCACCATAAGTTAGCAGTGCTCAATATTGTAGGCCAATGACTCAATGACCAGGGGAGTAAATGTACAGTCGGCTGAGCGGTCATTCGGACTGAAAGTAGACTATAACTAGGTACTCTATATATCGGGTTCATGGTTAACTCTGTTTGCTTTGGTATTTCAGGTCTGGGGCCAGGTCAGGAATCTGATGGAGAAGAATGCTAGTCTTGAAACAACAAAGAGAAATATTGAGGATGAGCTGGAAAGAGTAAGTCATCCTTTTGAATTTGATCAACAAGTTATGTCTGTATGTGATGAATATTCATATAAAAAATAAAAGAAGTTTAATAATAGCATACATACACTGAAATGTTTGGTTATAGCAGTCTAATAATAGCATACATACACAGGAATGTTTGGTTATAGCAGTCTAATAATAGCATACATACACAGGAATGTTTGGTTATAGCAGTCTAATAATAGCATACATACACAGGAATGTTTGGTTATAGCAGTCTAATAATAGCATACATACACAGGAATGTTTGGTTATAGCAGTCTAATAATAGCATACATACACAGGAATGTTTGGTTATAGCAGTCTAATAATAGCATACATACACTGAAATGTTTGGTTATAGCAGTCTAATAATAGCATACATACACAGGAATGTTTGGTTATAGCAGTCTAATAATAGCATACATACACAGGAATGTTTGGTTATAGCAGTCTAATAATAGCATACATACACAGGAATGTTTGGTTATTACAGGAACTGTAGAATCAGATCTATATTATTCAGTAAGCAAACCAAAGCATACCATAGTCAAGTAACTTCTGTTAGGTGCCATCTGATCTTGATCTACACTGGTGTCAAAATGCATCACTATCAACCAAATGGTTAACCCTTTCCTTCATATAAACACCTTTTCACACATCGCCAAACAGAGTACACCCAAATCAGATGACTCCTATAGGAGCCCTCTAATCGGGGTCTGCTCTGTTTGCAAATGGAGTTTGAAAAACCTGTTTCCTTACTTTCTAAAATGGCAACATTGTTCCACATTCCATATTTCATTATAACTATTTTGTCCATGAATATACAGTAGGTATTGAAATTTGGAATAAACATAGAACAGGGAAAGTGTTAATTGGCATTTGCAATCAGGGTCTGCACTGTTTGTCATGTTACACTTTTCTTTAGAAGAATCCCTAAATATTCACCAAAAGCTTGACCTGTTTGAATTTTGGAATAGTCCATTTGAAAATTCAGCGTTTTAAGGGTTAAGATTATGTTATGTTGGTTTTTGCAGAAGAGCAGCAGTGTTCGACAAGCAGAAACCACATATGTTCAGTCAAAGGCTAGTCATGATACCACGATGAAAGCTCTTCAGAGCCGCGCAGATGCTGCAGAAAGAAGGGTGAGTGATCAAAAACATTAAACATGAATTATTTCAACATTTCAACTTCTTCCCCATATACTGAAAGACATACCTTTAGGGATTAGTCATTAACCTGTTACTCCATGAATATTCATGTAACAAATAATGACATCATGACGTTAATTAGATGACTATTATGGCATATGAAAGCAGAAATGTTTGGCCATGATAATTAGATGACTATTATGGCATATGAAAGCAGAAATGTTTAGCCATGTTAATTAGATGACTATTATGGCATATGAAAGCAGAAATGTTTGGCCTTGTTAATTAGATGACTATTATGGCATATGAAAGCAGAAATGTTTGGCCATGTTAATTAGATGACTATTATGGCATATGAAAGCAGAAATGTTTGGCCATGGCAGAAACTGTAGATTCAACTCTACATTTTTTCATAAGCAAACAGAGCAGACACTCATTGTACTGTTCGGCTCCAACCTGAGCTATCTGATCTGGGCCTACTCTGTTTGCAATGCGTTTATATAAAGTCGTATTTATGGAGTAATAGTTTAAATCAAGAACATATTTTTATCATAACTAATCCAAACTGGAGAAAATAAATCATCTGAAACATTTTAGGATCAAATTTATAATAACCTCAGGCTTTGTAATTATTTAGATCTGATTTCTCACGATGTGAAAATCTTACTTTGCGAATGTAGCATATATCCTCTTTTTTTTTGCAGAAAACATTTGCATGCAATGCTGAAGGTTGCTTAATCCTTTACCTTGTACACACACCTTTTCAAACCTTTGCAAACTGAGTTGACCCAGAGCAGATGGCTCCTATAGGAATTGTATGGGCCAGTCCTGCTCTGTTTGCTGATGGAATTATATAGATCTGATGTAGAAAAAGTTAAAAGTGATTTAATCATGGCCACTGAACCTGATCAGACGTGTAATAGCAGATCCTGATCAGACGGCTCTGTCTGCAAACTTGTTCAAAGGTGTAAAGTTGTTAAAATGTGTATCTATGGAGTAAAGGGTTAAATTAAAAACTAATGTAGTGAAAGTCAAATGTATCAGTCACTTGTGTTAGTGAAACTCTGAGGTAGCCGTACAGAATTTAGTGTTAGTGAAACTCTGAGGTAGCTGTACAGAATTTAGTGTTAGTGAAACTCTGAGGTAGCCGTACAGAATTTAGTGTTAGTGAAACTCTGAGGTAGCCGTACAGAATTTAGTGTTAGTGAAACTCTGAGGTAGCTGTACAGAATTTAGTGAAAAATAGCAGAATATTTGTCTCAAGAATTTTAGTATACATGTATATGACAATGTTTACTGACAATTTACTTGCAAAGAAATAATTTACCTGTTTGATCATCACTGGTTTTATATAATTTACCTGTTTGATCATCACTGGTTTTATTATTCATTCAACATTATGGTTTATTATGGAATATTTCCGCTGATGTTTGTTGTATTCTAAGGCAATTAATATATAATGCAGATCATCGTCCGTCTTAGTTGTATATGAGCTAATTCATTGTAGTACTATTGCAGTTACCTCCCTTTGCCTGTTAATGATTTCTCCCCTTGTTCTTACCATTGCCTTTCATGTTTACTATCTGTTTCAAGGCTTTAGCAGTAAAACCTATTATACTTAAAGTAAGTAGATAGATCTAGAACATCTCTCATACTTCAAGCAGTAAAAAAGAGGGGCTGCATGTTTTGCTTTGAAATTCTGAAAGTCACTGTTTCCATAGTAACAACATATGCAGGGTTCATGCTTAGACAGAAATTGGCTTTTCAATCATGAATGTCATACATGAGTACTCAAGTAACCATCATGATTTCTAAATAAAAATTGTGATGAAATAAGTGTGCATGTAGATGACTGATGTGCTTAGTTTTAATAATTTACTTGCTATAATTTCGAAACTAAAATACAGTAAAATTGCGATTGTTCACAATTGTGTTACAGAAGAATCTGGGCCCTTTTAGACTGGTGGCTGCTTAATGCAGTGTGGAAGTCTCACAAAAAGCTCCCAGAGGAGCTTTCTGCATGACTTTCACCCTGCATTAAGCTGGCACCTGTCTTAAAGATCGCTAATGATACATATTTGAGTGTTCGAATGTTCGCGATTTTACTGTAAATTGATGAGTAATGATGTATTGAATGTTAACATTGATTCATTATATTCTGGTTAAACAAAGCCCTCTCTTTTAAAATCCAGTTTGAAATCTGCCCTAAAACTCTCTATATCATCTTAAAAGTAGTGGTGGCAAAATGATTTAATTCTATAAAAGTTTTTGATTTTTTTTTATGAATTTGAAAGCTGTTCTTCTTCAGGTATTGTTTTCAAATTTGAACTCTTATTATATCCATTAATGAATGCAATGTCATGAGAACTGATCAAGAGTTTAAGCCTTTATTCAATAAATATTCATGTAAGAAATAATGACATTATGAATATTAATTAGATTGGTTATGATAATAGTACATGGACACATGAATATTTTGCAAAGGCAGAAACTATAGAATTATATCAAATATAGTTATTTCATAAGCAAACAGAGCAGACCCTGATCAGATGGCTCCTACAGGATATGGGTCTACTCTGTTTACAAAGATGTAAACAGCTTGACTCTACTGCTGAATAATTTAGGAGAACCAGAAACAATACACTTTATGCAAAGAATTAACCAGCTTTTGAATGCCTTTGCAAACAAAGTAGACCCAGATCAGATGACTTGTGTTGGAACATTCTTGTCAGGGTCTGCTGTGGTTACTTATGAAATACTAATACTTCTTTACCAGATAGAGGAGCCCAAACAGAGTAGACCCAGATCAGATGGGTCAGGGTCTTCTCTGGTTATGAAAAAATAAAGATCTAATTCTACAATTGTTGATATAACCAGAACTTTCTATGTTCATAATTATGCCTTTATAAAAACCATCTAATCTAACATGAAATTCGAGCTGACTGAACATTGCAGGTATTTGCCACCATACTTTTTCGTGATCTTTTAGCTGATCTATGCTTCATAATGTACAAGTGCAGCAGTATGATCATTCATACATACAATGGAACCTCTCTGAATCACCTCCTTCACATAAACACGTTTTCACGCATTTGCAAACAGAGTAGACCCAGATCAGAGGCTCCTATAGGAGCCGTCTGATCAGTGGAATGCTGGTGGAATTTGAAAGATCTGTTTCTTTACTTTCTAAAATGGCTGAAATGTTCCATGTTCCATATTTCAGTATAAAAAAAAATCCCATGAATATTCAGTAGGTATTGAAAATTGAAATAAACATAGAACAGGTGAAGGATTAAGGGTTGATATTTGCCAAATAGAGATATATTTTACACAGTTACGTAATCTGATGCAATTTTCAATGTGAACCTTTCTGATTTATTTTTTAAAAAAATGCAAACTGTCTGAAAGTTTTGAGATATTGAGCTTATTTGGTTATATCTTGATTCAGAGTATTCGTGCTAATGAGAGGTTCCTTGTAAGGGGGTTTGAGTGTATTTATAGACATGTGACATTATCATCTCTATTGTGCACCCTTGTGTTCTCTCTTGTATATCAAGACTTGCATGTTATTAGTGAGTGTTCTCTGGCACATCATTTGTATTTAGTGACATGAATGTGATTTTTATTAGCTACGCCATGGAGGAAAAACAGAGTGATATAGTTTACAAACAGTACAAATCCAGGTCAATCATCAAGATGGAAACACATTTTCTAGTGTTATTGCTCTACACAGTTTGTAAAACTATGTCAATTTTTACCCATTAGATATTGTTTAACCCTTTCTTTCATGGACATCTATGCTGAATGATCACTTCATGAATATTCATTAGTAATTGTATAAGATAAATGTTTCAAGGGAATGCTTAATTAAGACTGTAGCATCAGATTTATATAATTTCATAAGCAAACAGAGTAGACCCTGATCAGACAGCTCCTACAGAAGTCATTTGATCTGGGTCTACCATGTTTGCAAAGATATCACCACACATTTATATGCTGGAAAGGGTTAAAGAAACAAATAGAATAGTGAATAGTTCTGGAGCAGTTTGATCTGGGTCTGCACTATTTGCTTTAGTTTGTCTGGTGGAATATTTAACCTTTTACTCCATAAATATGCCTTTCTACACCTTTGCAGATGGAGTAGACCCAGATCAGACAGCTCCTATAGGAGCTGTCTGATTAGTGTCTACTTAGTTTGCTTATCAAATAATATAGATGTGATTCTACAGTTTCTGCTTGGGTAAAATCTTCATGTTAATATGCCATTTTAAAAATTAACCTTATTAATATTCATGACATCATTATTTCTAACGTGAATATTCATGGAGTAAAGGGTTAAGATAATTACCGTTATCGGAATCTACATGTTCAGTACGTTATCGGGATCTACATGTTCAGTACGTTATCGGGATCTACATGTTCAGTATGTTATCAGGATCTACATATTCCGAACTTTGCCTATGTGAACATGCAGTTTTGATTTAGTTGAGAAGTCTCACTAGGATCCAAATAGTCTCACACTTTGACTAGTGTTATAAAGAAGAATGGAAAAAAGTAATTCTTACTGATTTGTACCAGGTAACAGTTTTTGGCAGGCAAAAAGTTCTTTCCTATGATAGAGTCTATAAACTAAATATACTTGTATAGTTATATTTAACCCATTACCTCATAGGCTATTTTTAGTCCCAACCTCTGAATAAATCTACCGAAAAGGAGCATTTATTAGAGAAAAGGAAAACAATAGAAGTGTGTAGTTTTGAAACCACTGTGATAAATAGAGTGCATGCTCCTTTGGAGCAAATGCTCTATTTATTACAATGGTTTCAAAAAGTGACTTTTACAGAGGCCTAAAAATGAGGGAATGGGTTAAAGGTACACTTTGACACAGGACCAGATAAAAAGAATTTTTGTCAGAACCATCATGGCAGTTGTGATATTGCAAAGTTTGAACTTAAATTGATTAATACCTCACACTTTTTTTTTCATTTTTAGTGAGCTTTAAAAGAATGTCTGCATTGACATAAGTTTAATAGACATGAGCTTATTTGCATATGTACATGAACATATTTACTCTATGAATACTAATTAAGAAATAATGACATCATAACTACAGCAGATGGACACAGGAATTATTTGCCATGGCAGAAACTGTGGAATCATATCTATAGTATATCATAAGCTAACAGAGCTGACCCTGATCAGACTGCTCCTATACGTTTGTTTGCAAATGCGTAGAAATGTGTATTTATGGAGTAAAGAGTTAACCCTTTTCCTCATATGGATGAGGAGCAAATGCTCCATTTATCACAATGGTTTCAAACTACAAAATTCTAAAATTTTCCTTTTCTCTAGTTAATGCTCCTTTTCAGTAGATTTATTCAAAGAGGTTGTATCTAAAAATAGCCTATGAGGGAAAGGGTTAAATAGGAACTCCACCAAGAATAAAACAGACATTACTGTTACCACAATAATTTGAAGACTATCGATATTCAACTTTTAGAAACAGATTTAGAAATGCGAAATTACATTTGCCATAGGTCCAGAGTTGTGTTAGAATACAAAGTATTGCATATTATAGTAATGTTTCAGTATGTTTAGATGTTTTGTGAAGTTCTGCCTTTAAAAAAATCATGACTGGATAATAGTTGTAGGTTTCGATCATTACCAGTCAACTACAAGGAGACATGTAGGGATCGCCTTAGCTGAAAACAGTATGTTATTGTGCTTCCTGTCTATCTGTCTGTTATATCAGTAGAAGCTGAGGAGCAACATAACCCTTTACTCCATGAATATTCAAGTAAGAAATAATGACATCATGACAATTACATGAATTTCTATAATAGCATATGAAGATAAATGTTTTTGTCTATTGCTGAAACCGTAGACTCTGATCTATATTATACCATATGCAAACAGAGCTACCCTGATCAGACAGCTCCTAAGGGAGCCATCTGAGCAAGGTCTAGTCTGTTTTGAAAGGCATTAAAAGGTATAATGATAGAGTAAAGGGTTAATTAAACAGTGTCTGTCAGGCATTTGGATCTCTATGAGACAACTGAATATGAAATGTCTACAGATAGCATTTAAATTAGGGGTAAAAATCACATTTACGTCATAGCTTTATTAATATGTGAGTTCATCAGATGGTAAACTGTATGAAACGCAGATGTTTTAAGTGAGTTTCATGTTTTTGTTGTAGATATTTAGAGCTAAGTCTTTTGAATATAAGACAAAGGTTTCATTTGGGCTTGATTGCCCCTGGATGATGAAGGTATGCCATTTATAAACATGGCTATGGCTATAGCTGTTTTTTTTGTTAGCATAAATGTAGCTTAACCTTTTGTAACTTGTACATGTATTTGTAAACAGCATAGACCCAGATCACAGATAAAAGGGTTCTTGAAGAAGCCCTCTGATCAGGATCTGCACTGTTTCTATTTCAGTTTTTTAAGATGGATCATTTTTTTTTGACACACCTTTGTTCAAAGAATTAACTGTTGAATATTCATATAAGAAATAATTATGTAATATTTAGTATTTATTAGAATTTTCTACATTCCAAGGGTTATATAAAAACTCTGCATTTAAACTGGCGTAAAGGTGAAAAGTTTTATTTTCTATTTGCATTGTATAAAATGTACCAGGAATGCAGTTTCACCTTAATTATACTAGCAATTAGTTATTAAGGTAATATTTGTACAGTATAGCCTCTCTTTGTACAGTATAGCCTCTCTTAAGCGACCATTCATTTATTGAATATAGGAGTACATGTATTTAAAGCAGGTGGTTGCTTAATGCTGGGTAAAAGTAATGCAGAAAACTCCTATAGGACTTTTCTGCATTACTTCTGACCTGCATTAAGCTACCACCAGTCTTACAGACCCATAATTAGACTTGTTTTTGATGGCCACATGGAAGAAGACAGGTTATGCTGTACTATGTTTGTAGCAGGGTGTTTCTCTAGTTACTTTTTGTTTTATATAATTTATTAGATGTATTCATAATTTCCTAATTAAACTTTAAGTATTCACACAGACAACTTTACGCAAAGAATGCAGACTATGATCAATGGCCACCTTAAGGAGCTATTTAGTCAGGGTCCACACTCTTTGCTACAATATCAGTATCTAAGTTAAAGTTATCAAAATGGTGCCAGATTGAATTATTCAGCTATACAAACTGGTGGCGATGTGATACTGGTCACCAAGTACTGTACTATCTCTTATAGACACTCTCGGGGGCATTACATTTTTGAAAGGTCTAAGCTTCTTGCATTTTATACACAGGAGGTTGCTTTATGCAGAATGAAAGCAATGCAGAAAGCTCCTAGGTCAGCATTGTTTACAGTCTGTATTAAGCTACCACTTGTAATTTGAAATGCCTATATTTCTTTACTTAATGGTTATTATATAGGATATTTAAGTTTTCCTGCCAAAAGCAAGGGGAGCATTTTAGTTTAGAGTGGGGATGTTTATTAGGTAGAATATGGTACTTGGGGCAGTTTTGATACCTTGTTGATTACATTTATATGTTACATTCAGTCCAAGGGGAAGTATTTAACCCTTTACTCCATGAATGTCTATGTAAGAAATAATGACATCATGAATATTGATAAGCTGGGTTTTTATAATGGGATGTTTTAGTCATGTTAGAAACTGTAATCAGCAGACATCTCCTACTGAAGCAGTCTGATCCGAATCTACTCAGTTTGCAAAAGAATTATCTATGGAGTAAAGGGTTATTCCATTCCCTCATACTGATACCTGTTGATGCTTCTTCAACCCATCACCCAATAGACTATTTTTAGATCCAACCTTTTTGAAAAAATCTACCAAAAAGGAGCATTTACTAGCAAAAAGAAAAAGTTTAGAATTGTGTATCATTGAAACCATTGTGATAGATAGAGCATTTGCTCCTATGGTTTCAAAGGTTTCAAGAAGTGTCTTTTACGGAGGCATCAAAAAGCATCAAAATAAGGAAATGGGTTAAAAGTCACTTTTTTGAAACCATTGTGATGAATAGAGCATATAATGCTCCTTTGGATTAAATCCTCAATTTATCACAATGGTTTAAAACTGCACAATTCTAAATGTTCTCTTTTATTTTCAGTAGATTTATTCAAAGAGGTTTGGTCTAAAAATAGCATATGTGGAATGGGTTAAGACCTCATAGTTTTACAGTATCAGGTTTATCTTGGTGACCAGGTTGGTATAGATTAAGCTACCACCTGTCTATTTTGTCCTCTTTTTATTGGGCTCTAAGATGGGTTTTACATTAATTGATTTATTCTACAGATCAGGCTGGTATGAATATTGATCTTTGGAGATTGTTTACATTTAGCAGCAGAGTGAAATGCTGTCATCAAAATGTGTCTTCTGTTTTATTTCTTGTCCTCTTGCGGTCATCTTAACATGGTCTCCAAAAATTAAATGAAAGTTGAGCAAATATGGGTTCATCCAATTTTGTTCAGGCTATAACTTATTTTCCATGGACTGATTTCAATATAATTTGGCACATGTCTTTGTCATAAATAGATTGTGTGTTGTGTACAAGAACCATAACACCTGCATAAGGACACAAGAAGCCGCTCATGGAGACCTGGTTAACCCATTAACTCATAAGCTATTTTTAGACCCAACCTCTTTGAATTAATCTACCGAAAAGGAGCATTTACTAAAGAACTAGAAAATTTTAGAATCATGTAACTTTGAAACCATTGTGATAAATATATCACAATGGTGTCAAAAAGTGATTTTTACAGAGGTGTCAAAAGGCGTCAATATACGGGAATGGGTTAACCATTATCCTGCCGAAAAAAAATGTCTGCCCAAACTCTGATATGAAATAAGTTTTACTAACTTGTGATTTGTTCAAGGTTTTGAGAAACTACTGTCAAACAGCTTTGATCCTGAGGACATGCCAACTCATGTTTCTCTGTGTTTGATCTGGATCCAAGCTGTTTGCAAATGATGGCTAGGTCAAAATCAGCAGGATGGGTGTTAAAAACCTGAGGTCCAAATTAGATGCCTAAATTTAAACATTTTCAAGCATAGCTCCATTATTTTTCCGCTAAACCCTATACTGTGATCACTCCTTAGAAAAGAGTCGTCACAGTACAGGGTTCAGTGGAGAAATGACAATTTTAGTATTTGAGTACGCACCTTTATCTGTAGCTCTGGTTAAAAACATTGTACAACGTAGCCTAGAAAAGGACACATTGATTTGTTTTTGTACAAATGAAAGTCACACAAATGTTGGCATTACTGGGTCTATAAGTATGGATTTATTGCAGTAAAGTTTTTAAATTTCTTGGTATTTTTCATACATTGACTTCTAATAAAATTGCAATTAATCAGTCCAGATATATTCATTGGTTCAACCCTTAAACTCAATAAACACGTTTTTCTATGGCTTTGCAAACAGATTAGACCCAGATCAGACAGCTGTAGGAGCTCTCCTGTAGGAGCTGTCTGATCAGGGTCTGCTCTGTTTGCCTACAAAATAATTTACACATGACTCTGCATTTTCTGCCATGGCCAAAATTTCTTATGTTCTTATATCATTATTCATGGAGTAAAGAGTTAAAACTTAACACAGACGACAAGTGTGTCTATATTAATTAGACACCAGTTTTTTTAAATTATTTCTGTTGAAATTGTTTCCATGGTAATTGTATCTATGATTATTTTCAGGCGGAGACACTACAAAAGGAGCTGCAGGAGACATCGGTAAAGCTGCAGACGTTGCAGTCACAGGTGTACCAGGCAGAGAATACCAAGGTTGACCTTCAGGACAAAAGGGACAAGGTCACACAGCTGAGAAACCAACTGGATGGAGAAAAACTGCAAAGGTAAACATTTGTGATTATTCTTTTCATATTCATTTAGTTTCAGCATTCTTTTTATTAGCTCTGTATACAAAAAAACAACGTTCCTTTAAGCCCTGTGAATGAGTGAAATGAGTCAACTGGCATTTGCAAACAGTGTAGACCCAGATCAAAGGTACATTGTAGATCAAATTGTAGAAACTGTAAAATCATATCTATATTATATTCTAAGCAAACAAAGCAGACCCTAATCAGATGGCTCCTATAGGAACTGTATGATCTGCTAAGGGTCAGCTTTGTGTGTTTATGGAATAATATAATCTGATTCTACCATTATTTCATGGCCATTATCTGATCCTACAGTTTTTGTCTTTGCCAAAAATTTCCCTGAAAATTTTATATTATAAAAATTAGGTTAATGAATATTCATGATGTAGTAAATTCTTGCATAAATGGGCATTGAAGGGTTAACCCATTCCCTCATAGGCTATTTTAAGATCCAACCTCTTGGAATAAATCTGCCGAAAAGGAGCATTAACTAGAGAAAAGGAAATTTTTAGAATTGTGTAGTTCTGAAACCAAGTGACTTTTACAGAGGCGTACAAAATCATATTTATGGAGGAATAGTCCAATCAGTAAAGGCGAAATTAAGGTTAAACCTCGGACTAATTAGTACAGAAATGATTTTATCAAGGTTTGAAAGTTCAATGCCACTATTATCACCAAGAAAAAGTCTAGTAAAATATAGTGAGAGGAAATCGGTCAAATTCAACCTTCTGTATAAGGACTGTCAGTGCGGAATAATACATTTTCCTTATCAGGCGTGTTTGCATCTTGTATAAATCAATCGCTTTACACGAACAACAAAGTCACAAAACTATACTTGATTAAATCTTTATATTTACAAATACCTTAAATGCTAATAAAACAAGAAATGGTGCCAAAATTATTCAAAAATTGTCCTTTTACTAAATAATATAAGATGTAAGGTGTTTGATTACCCCACCCACCAACAAAATTTTAATATAAACGGTATAGGACAAAACATGTTTATCATCAAAATTTGATATACATGTATAGTTAGCAGAAACAGCACATTTGTATTAGTTTGCAACAGTACAATCATTTATTTAACCTTTAGTAATTCATCTGACCTTGAATTTAACATTGATCCTCCAAAACACGGCTGTTCTATACTCTACAATCAGCTAGGCTTTAAATTGAAAATCGAACAATTTGATCCCTCGGATCCAAGCTGCTTGTAATACAAATACCTACAAATACCTACCATAGCAATATTGAAACTATTTTAAGAATGATGATACTAGATACAGTTGAACTGCGATATATCGAACTCGGATAACTCGAACTTCGGGATAACTCGAACTAAGCGTTCCATCCTTCCAAAACTTACAGTAAAAATTGCTCTAAAATATATGACTAAGCATATCTAGAATTGCGTGTGACAGCTTAATTCAGGTCTAAAGTAATGCTTAAAGAGCATACAGGAGCTTTCAGCATTGCTTTAGACCTACATTAAGCCGTGGACTTACAAAATTGTCCAGCTCAGAAATCAGATAACTCGAATTTATGTTATTAGAACTAATTTGTATGGTCAATTGAAGTTCGAGATAACATACAAGGCGATAACACCTTATATGACTGAGGGTTGTTCCATTTAAATGTGTATAGGGATGCAGGAAGGCACTATCAAATTTGGCCACCCACCCATAGACGTTATTTACTAATGCACAACCAAATAGTACCGTTTTTGCAGCGAAACCCACCCATGCATAGCTGTTTTTTAAAATGCCTTCCTGCCCCTCCATACACGTTTAAATGGAACAGTCCTGAATAAGGGTTAACCATAATCCTGCATACAGACCTGTATCAGGCGACCATATTTTTTGACATATTTTGCAGGCATTGAGAATGACGGATGCATAATGCAGCACAAAATATATGCAAAGGCTCATTGTTTACTATTTTCACTGCTTTTATATTGCATTAATATGATACAATTCAGTCTTCATGCATCACACGGTTCATATTTACAAAGTAAAAGACAAACAACAAGTTTGCTTCTTGTTGACCCCTCTATTTATGTTACTATTAGTTATTAGTCAAATGAATGACACATTATTAATTATTCAATATTTTTACATAAAACTAGTGACACGCAGTTTGGAATCAGATGAAACATCGGGTCTTTGTGTGCCTTATCTGATATCAAACTCCAAATGTACATGTTATGTTAAACAAGAGTGTTCGGAGGAACACGTATCACCTGCTCGCAACTGACACAAAAACTGTAAATATGCTGCAGTGCGAAAATCAGAACAAATGGGAGTACCTAAATAAGGATTGCATGCAGAGTGATGGACCTTAGTTACATCAATGGTCCTCAATGAGAGGAATACACGTGTGACATTTGAAAGCTCTATCATAATTACTTTAGAAATGACAGCCAAAAAAGAAAGTGTGACGAAAATCAGAACAAAGGGGAATAATTCAAAAAGTATTGCATGCAGAGTGATGGACCTTAGTTACATCCATGGTCCTCAATGAGAGAAAGACATGTGTGAAATTTGAAAGCTCTATAATGTTTAGTTGTAGAAATTACAGCCAAAAAAGAAAGTGTGAGGGACAAACAGACAGACGACGGAAAAGTGATCCCTAAGTGACACACTGCCTCTCGGCAGGTGACACAAAAAGTGTTTGACAGATTCGCCATTAGCAGAATTCAGTATGGATTTAACACATAACTTACTGACTACCTATTTTCTCCAAAATATGTTTCTCTTCCTCTTGACTCAAAGAAAGTACAGTCTATGCAAAACCTCGGCTTACATTAATTTTATGTATTACCGTACATTTTGCATTCTTCTTGTAAAACTTGTTCCAATGCAAAGGACCTTGTTCAGTAATATTGGGTAAAAGTTTGATATGCATTTGGCAAAATGTATGATATTACATAGAAGTGAACCTCAACTATACCCTGCTATAAATGCACATAAATAAGCTGTAAAATCCCAGTTGCAAATTGTAATTTGTCTTTTTACTTGAAAGCACCAATAGCTGTAGACTGTAGTAAGTATGCAACATTTCTTTCGACAGATTAAATATCAGCTGGAGGAAAATCACCTTTGTCACAGTTTATTGTTTTAATATCGCATTTGATGAGTTTAGCAGCAGTTTCTACTATTATACCCCCCTTTTGAAAAAATGGGGGTATATTGCTTTGCACATGTCGGTCGGTCGGTCGGTAGATCGATGGTTTCCGAACGATAACTAATAAACGACTCGGCCTAGAATCTTTAAACTTGCTGTGGTGGTTGGTCATGACAAGTAGATGACCCCTATTGTTTTTGAGGTCACTAGGTCAAAGGTCAAGGTCACTATGACCTAAAATGGCGAAATAGTTTCCGATCAATAACTGCTCAAGGGTTTGGCTTGGGATCTTCAAACTTGCTGTGGTGGTTGGTCATGACCACTAAATGACCCCTATTGATTTTGAGGTCACTAGGTCAAAGGTCAAGGTCACCATGACCTTAAATGGTTAAATAGTTTCCGATCAATAACTGCTCAAGGGTTTAGCTTAGAATCTTTAAACTTGCTGTGGTAGTTGGTCATGACCACTGGATGACCCCTATTGATTTTGAGGTCACTAGGTCAAAGGTCAAGGTCACCATGACCTTAACTGGTAAAATGGTTTCTGATCAATAACTGCTCAAGGGTTTGGCTTAGGATCTTCAAATTTGCTTAGGTGGCTGGTCATGACAACTAGATGAGTCCTATTGTTTTTTAGGTCACTAGGTCAAAGGTCAAGGTCACCATGACCTTAAAGGGTGAAATGGTTTGCGATCAATAACTGCTCAAGGGTTTGGCCTAGGATCTTCAAATTTGCTGTGGTGGTTGGTAATGACCACTAGATGACCCCTATTGATTTTTAGGTCACTAGGTCAAAGGTCAAGGTCACCATGACCTTAACTGGTAAAATGGTTTCTGATCAATAACTGATCAAGGGTTTGGCTTAGGATCTTCAAATTTGCTTAGGTGGTTGGTCATGACAACTAGACGAGTTCTATTGTTTTTTAGGTCACTAGGTCAAAGGTCAAGGTCACCATGACCTTAAAGGGTGAAATGGTTTGCGATCAATAACTGCTCAAGGGTTTGGCCTAGGATCTTCAAATTTGCTGTGGTGGTTGGTAATGACCACTAGATGAGTTCTATTGTTTTTTAGGTCACTAGGTCAAAGGTCAAGGTCACCATGACCTTAAAGGGTGAAATGGTTTGCGATCAATAACTGCTCAAGGGTTTGGCCTAGGATCTTCAAATTTGCTGCGGTGGTTGGTAATGACCACTAGATGACCCCTATTGTTTTTTAGGTCACTAGGTCAAAGGTCAAGGTCACCATGCTCTTAACTGGTCAAATGGTTTCCGATCAATAACTGCTCAAGGGTTTGACTTAGAATCTTCAAACTTGCTGCGGTAGTTGGTCATGACAACTTGATGACCCCTATTGTATTTGAGGTCACCAGGTCAAAGGTCTAGGTCACCATGACCTTAACTTGTAAAATGGTTTCTGATCAATAACTGCTCAAGGGTTTGGCTTAGGATCTTCAAATTTGCTTAGGTGGTTGGTCATGACAACTAGATGAGCCCTATTGTTTTTTAGGTCACTAGGTCAAAGGTCAAGGTCACCATGACCTTAAAGGGTGAAATGGTTTGCGATCAATAACTGCTCAAGGGTTTGGCTTAGGATCTTCAAACTTGCTGTGGTGGTTGGTCATGACCAATAGATAACCCCTATTATTTTTGAGGTCAAAAGGTCAAGATCACAATGACCTTTACTGGTGAAATGGTTTGCGATCAATAACTGCTCAAGGGTTTGGCTTAGGATCTTCAAATTTGCTAAGGTGGTTGGTCATGACAACTAGATGATCCCTATTGATTTTGAGGTCACTAGGTCAAAGGTCAAGGTCATCATGACCTTAACTGATGAAATGGTTTCCAATTAATAACTGCTCAATGGTTTGGTTCGGGATCTTCAAACTTATTGTGGTAGTTGGTCGTGACCACTAGATGACCCCTATAGTTGTTGAGGTCACTAGGTCAAAGGTCAAGGTCACCATGACCTTAACTTGTGAAATGTTTTCAGATCAATAAATGATCAGTGGTTTGGCTTAGGATCTTCAAAGTTGCTGTGGTGATTAGTCATGACCGCTAGATGACCTCTATAGTTGAGGTCACTAGATCAAAGGTCAGGGGGTCTGGGGGGTATACATGTTTTACAAACATCTCTTGTTTTCTGTTTCTTTTCCTAACTCCCTTCATTCTCCTGATGTATATAAAAGTCATAAAGACTGGAAGAAGCTGTCCGTTTAAGGGTTACAGCATTGATCTTTCCGTTTTAAACTTTATCTCAGTGATGGTTATTGAGTCTCCAAAGTGCCCCAGCACTTTCTTTTTCGTATGTTTAGCACTAAAAGCTTCATGTCCACACCATTCTTTCATCTTCTCTATCAGACCTTGACTTGTAATTAATTCAGTGTTATTTTCTTCTGTACATGTATGTATATATATTTTCTTCTGTAAATGTACTGTATAACAGAATTAAACGATTCTTTAACATAATAAAGAACTGGTATACCCCTTGGTCTTTTATAAGCTGAAAACTCAGTTTGGTAATTTGGCAAATTATTCTTTGTTCGAAATTGTACACTGAAATGTTGATGGTGAATAGCATCTGCAGCTGGCAAGTCGTTACCGGCGTTTAGCCGATTCCTTACTATGTCTCTCCAGACATCTGTAAGGCTGTCAAATACTCTGTGAATTCATTCCTGAAACTCTAAAGTTCATAATGGATAAACGTCATACCCACGTTTTTCCCTGATATTTTGGCGGCATGTCCACAAAACAAACACTGGTATTTAAAGTTAAATGCATCACTTGATCTGAGGTTTCGAGGTGGTTCACGTATACATCCTTTGTTAGCGTTTATTTTGTCATACTTGATATTAGTTTTGATGTTATTAGTGTTTTGAAAATGGAACACCGCTTAAGCCGGTGCTTGGGGGGGGGGGGGGGGGGGGTTGAGAGTAGTGTTGAACATTTAATTACTACTCATGAACTGACTCAATATAACCGAGTCTGCATTTTTCTTTTTTGCATTGCTAGTACTTTTATTTTGCTTTCGAAGGATCACCCACTTTCAGAATATATTATTTGGGTTTTAATAAAGTCTGTGACATTCTATGTGTACAAACTGTCCAGGGCTGGAATTTAATGTATCTTCCCGCTTTGCATTGGCAATGTTTAGTCCATCACATCCTTTTTGTCTAAGTTTTGATGCTGCGTCTTTTCTCCAGATCTGCTTGTTACATATGATGCAGAGTTCGTCTGTTTCATCCATCTGAAATAAAATTTTGTGGCAGAATCTAATACAATGCAGCCCAAACCCATGATTGATTTGTTTGCACAAAGTAAACCAGATTTTTCTGTTAGAAATGATCAGTTTTCTCAAAACTTTATTTTTATGGATACCATTCTTAAAAATACATGTACATGTATAAGAAAAATGATACTGTTCAATTCGTTGAATAGATATATTAAGAGTTATTTCAGTGTATCTCGTTTATTTGTATAATTAGAATATGCCACCATTAAACTAATCATGCTATTCATACTGATTGTGTGCACTTGATACATATGAAAACATGATGACAATAAAAATGATATATATTAAACACAATAATCACTAATATATTTTGATATTAATAATTTAAATGAAATTGCCAACTTTCGTGTTATTTTAGTATTATTTCCGTATCTGATTTTTAATAATCTTGAAAACGTCATAATACACTGCAAAACATGTTAAATTTCGACAATTCGTTATTATTCAGGTTAACCTTATGACGCGAATTGGCTTCCGTAGTTTAAAAAAATCGGGCCCACGCTGTTTTAGAAAAATGCCATATTTTTTGCAAAAATGCATTTCCTTCATTTCTAATTATACATGTGTGCAACGTAATAAGAAATTCAGCTGCTGAAAGGCAGGAAATTAATTTTTTTCTAATACAAATAAATTTTATTTATTTACCACGAAAACTCGTGACAACTTTCAAACCAGCAGTAAATAAAACAATGAAAAGTCAGTATCAAAGCTTATACGTGATATATATCTATTCTTTATCGAATATTTATCAATAAGACAAACAAATACTTACTGTAATCCATGATTTTATCCATTTTTCCGATTAATCCAATTTTTAGCACACGACATTCTTCACGATCGCTGCAGACGCTTGATGAACAAAACCGTAGTATAGTGAGACAAACGGGCCGTAAACGAGAAGACAGAAATGCGCGAGTTTAAAACAATTTTTAACCAACTTCCAGTTTCTAGATTTTACTAGACTTTATATATGTTGTTATTTGGATGCTGTGGTTTCGTGAGTTGGGAGAATGATTTCTGTACCAATTAGTCCGAGGTGAAACTAAGTACTGATTGGACTAGAAAGGGTTAATACCTTTGTGAAATGTTAACCAAGGCTATAACATCAGCAGCAAAACAGTGATTGACCTTGACTTTGATCTTGTCTGGCAGGAACTTGTTGGACCAGACAGTACGAGAATTGCAACAGCAGGTATCTATGATGCGTCAGCGGGAGAGCAAGGTACTTGAGCAGAACAGTCAGCTGCAGCACAACATCCTTGACCTTGAGTCCAAGCTGGAGGATGTGGAGGACAGACACCAGACCGCCTTTGATCTGGTATGTTACCCTGGTTCAAGACTCCAGAACAATTCAATAAATCTTGCCAGAATTATGTGCATATGTGCTTTCATTTCCAATGAATATTCAAATATTTCAAAGAAAAGGGGGGAAAGCATTTGAATTTGAATTAAATATGTAACTGTCTCTACCTGCCACTTGAGTCATTTATTGTATATAAAATAATAAAAATAAAAATACACATTGCTTACATTAATTTTGAACTTAATCCTCTGAATTTGGGATACTAGTGTACTGGCATTTTCTAAAGAGTGTAGACCCAGATCAGAGGGTTACTCTTATGAGTATCCACACTGTTTGACATCGAGTTTCCTCTTAAAACTTAATCCTTTCATACTCAATGGAATATAGTTTTAACCCTTTACACCATGAATATTCATGGCAGAAATAATGACGCCATGATTATGGATAAGATTATATTTTATAATAGCACATGGACTAAGTAATATTTGGCTGTGGCAGAAACTGTAGAATCATATCTATATTATATCAAAAGCAAACAGAGCAGACCCTAATCAGATGGCGCCTACAAGATGGCTCCTGTAGGAGCTATCTGATCTGGGTCTACTCTGTTGGCTAAGGTGAAGAAAGGCGTATTTATGGAGTAAAGGGCTAACAGTAATGGGCCATCTTACTTTCAATATTAGGGTTAACAGTAATGGGCCATCTTACTTTCAATATTAAGCATCCAAGGTTGAAGTGATTGTATTGCTAAATTAAGCAATTTACAAAAATAACTTGTAGTTTATTCAAGGACTGTAGAATAGATCTCATGTAATTCCTCAAAAATATTTTATACAGAATTTGATGAACAATGTCTATATATAAAAATAAACTAGTAAATATGTATGTTCAACAAACTCTTTGCATGCTAAGTAATGTTGCTATCTATTCCATTGTCATTTGCAACATTTTCAAAACCATTAATTTTCTGTCTGATTTTTTGTTTGCAAAAGTTGAGCCTGACTCTCCGATGAGGCAGCCCATTTTGTTGAGCCTGACTCTCCGATGAGGCAGGACATTTTGTTGGGCCTGACTCTCCGATTAGGCAGCCCATTTTGTTGAGCCTGACTCTCCGATGAGGCAGCCCATTTTGTTGGGCCTGACTCTCCGATGAGGCAGGACATTTTGTTGGGCCTGACTCTCCGATGAGGAAGGACATTTTGTTGGGCCTGACTCTCCGATGAGGCAGCCCATTTTGTTGGGCCTGACTCTCCGATGAGGCAGGACATTTTGTTGGGCCTGACTCTCCAATGAGGCAGCCCATTTTGTTGGGCTTGAATCTCCTGATTTGGATCCAAACTGTTTGACCAGGTACTATATGGCAGGAGAATCTGCCACTAGCATGCACACAGTTCAAAGATTCATTATTCCAGGTGCATTTTAGCCCATTCCTCCTATAGGCTATTTTTAGACCAAACCTCTTGGAATAATTCTACTGAAAAGGTGCATTTACTAGAAAAAAGAAAATTTGGAATTGTGTACTTTTGAAACCATTGGGATAAATAAGTTCTCCTATGGAGCAATTGTCTGTTTAACACAATGGTTTCAAAAAAAGTGACTTTTACAGAGGTGTCAAAAATGACTTTTACAGAGGTGTCAAAAAGTGACTTTTACAGAGGTGTCAAAAAGGGTCAGTATGAGGAAATGGGCAAATACTTTTTTTTTTGCTTTTTTTTGACAAATCTTCATAATGCTGAATTGTCAAATTCAAAACTAAACCATTTTAGTCTTATTTAACTCTTTTGCTGCCAGTGTTGCATCTGTGATTTTCTATGCCAACAGTTTGGATCCAGTTGAGATGTAACTTAGTGTCTCATCAGGATCCAAACTGTTTGTTACTGTGACTCTTTTTTAAACAACTATGACGAAAAATAAAAACAAATGAAAAGTGTAGCAGATGAAAAAATTTGCAGACAACAAAATTTGGCAGCAAGAGAATTAAAGGTTTTCATCAAAACTTAATAATTAACCCCAATGATGATGTTTTCAGATCTTCAACAGCACTCAGGTGACTAATACCGTATTTCTTTCAACTGACTTTTTTTAATAGGAGAATCTGTATTTAGTTTTTTTCCAAGTTTGATAGTAATCCATATATTACCATTATCACATAATTCTATATTGTGACAGAAATTGGAAACAATGTCGCTCCAGATGAGATGTTAATTAGTTATTTGAATCTGATCAGGATCCTCTTTGTATGCATTCATTCAGTGGTTTTTCAAAGTTTAGTACAACCCTGATAGTATGCACACTAAAACGAGTATCATTATCTATCTTTAAGACAGGTGGCAGCTTAATGCAGTATCATTATCTATCTTTAAGACAGGTGGCAGCTTAATGCACGGTGAAAGTCATGCAGAAAGTTCCTCTAGGAGCATGACTTTCACCCTGTATTAAGCAGCCACCTGCCTAAACGTTCTCAATTCTTCATTACTAAAACTTCCAATGATCAAGTATTTACTGTTCTAGTTCTGAGGGAAACCAGTAAAACTTTAACTCTTTGCAAACAATTGCTCTTTGCTACACATTCTTAAAAGTTGATTTTCTCCATCATACTCTTCAAAAACCGTGATCAGATTTGAATCCTAATGCGACTCTGTGTTACTCTACATCTTATCTGGATTGAAATTATTTGCAGATCACAAATTTGCCATGAACAAATAATCCTATAGCATTTTTTGTGGTTTTATAAATTTAAGCGAACAATTAAGTTAAAAATACTTTTATACTCTTCTAATATATGTCATCATAACTTAGAATTCAAATCTTATACAATTTGTTCTATGGAGGTGAATAGTTTTTAGCTCATCAGAGCACTTTTGTGCTCAGGGTGAGCTTTTGTGATCGCCTGATATCCGTCGTCCCTCGGCGTAAGTCGTCCGTCTTCAACAATTTGAACCTTTAAAAATCTTCTCCTCTGAATCTTCAGGGTTTTCAGCTTTCATCTTTGGTACATAGCATCATCTTTAGTTCCTCTACAAAAGTTATATAAATTATGCCCCTGGGGTCAAAATTAACCCCGTCCCAGGGGTGCCTAGATTTCTATATAAACATATAGTGAAATTTTGAAAATCTTCTACTCTGAAATTGGGAAGTTCTCAGCTTGCATATTTGGCTCAGGTCCTCTACAAAAGTTATATAAATTATGGCACTGGGGTTAAAATTGACCCCGCCCCAGGGGTGGCCGGTTTTCAATAGAAACATATAATAAAACTTTGAATATTTTCTTCTCTGAAACTGGAAGGTTCTCAGCTTTCATATTTGGCACATAGCATCATGTTCAGGTCCTCTACAAAAGTTATATAAATTATGCCCCTGGGGTCAAAATTGGCCCGGCCCAGGGGTAGTCAGTTTTCAATAGAAACATATAGTGAAACCTTTGAAAATCTTCTCCTCTGAAACTGGAAGGTTCTCAGCTTTCATATTTGGCACATAGCATCATGTTCAGGTTCTCTACAAAATGTATATAAATTATGGCACTGGGGTCAAAATTGGCCCTAAGCCAAGGGGTGCCTTGTTTTCTGTAGAAACATATAATAAAACTTTGAAAAACTTCTTCTCTGAAACTGGAAGGTTCTCAGTTTTCATATTTGGCTCATAGCATCATGTTCAGGTCCTCTACAAAAGGTTATATAAATTATGCCCCTGGGGTCAAAATTGGGCCTGCCCCAGGGGTAGCCAGTTTTCAATAGAAACATATAGTGAAAACTTTGAAAATCTTCTACACTGAATCTACAGGGTTCTCAGCATTCATATTTGGCACATAGCATCATGTTCAGGTTCTCTACAAAATTTATATAAATTATGGCACTGGGGTCAAAATTGGCCCTGCCCAAGGGGTGCCTTGTTTTCTGTAGAAACATATAATAAAACTTTGAATATCTTCTTCTCTGAAACTGGAAGGTTCTCAGTTTTCATATTTGGCTCATAGCATCATGTTCAGGTCCTCTACAAAAGTTATATAAATTATGCCCCTGGGGTCAAAATTGGGCCTGCCCCAGGGGTAGCCAGTTTTCAATAGAAACATATAGTGAAAACTTTGAAAATCTTCTACACTGAATCTACAGGGTTCTCAGTGTTCATATTTGGCACATAGCATCATGTTCAGGTTCTCTACAAAAATTATATAAATTATGCCCCTGGGATCAAAATTGACCCTGCCCCAGGGCCGGCTAGTTTTCTATAGAAACATATAGTGAAAACTTTGATCTTACACTGATTGTCTGGTGAGCGATATCAGGGCCTTTCAGGCCCTCTTGTTTGAGATTAGCTTCTTATTAAGCTACCAGTATATCTAAAAAGTTTCAAAATTATTATTTTGGAAGATTTAGGTTGCTGCCTTCATACAGATTCTCTTGTTTGCTTAACTCTGTTTCTTTATTCTACTCCAGAGGCTTATGTCACAAGTCACCCTGTTAAATCTATCATCAGAATTTACAAAATATGACAGTTCCTTCCCCTGTTCAACATGTTGAAATATTTAACAAGTTCTCTTAACTAAGAAACACATTTACACAATTGAACCCACAAGAGTTTGTGCATGCTTTTTAATAGCTCTTGTCTTTAGCAAAGAAGTCAAGGATAATTGCCATAGCTTTGGTGTCATTGTCATTATAAGTATCAATCTTCACACAGTGGTCAAGGGCAGTCACTGTATCATGCATAATTAAGAGTAATTGTCCTTTAAATGATTGAATTTCATGAAAATAAACAAGCTTTGGCATCTGCATGCAGTGCTCTTGTTACATTCTCTTATTGCAATTTATTCCCATCTTACTATGAATTGGAGCCACCATATGTATATGACATCTACGGAATAAAAAGTCAAACTGGAGTTTGTAGAGAAGTAAATTTGTGAGCTTTTCATGGAAATTTGTAGCCATAAGATATTGATTAAACTAATGAAATAGAAATAAGAATGGATTTTGTTAATAACCTAAATGTTTGATCTGTTATTAATTTTTGATTATGCAATTAGTGCAGACCCAGATCAAACTGCTGAGTGCTTCTGAAGGAGCAGTTGGATCACAGTCTACACTGTATGTTACTATATCAGTAATTTTGACAACTTATTCAGATTTATGGAGGGATTTTTTTTAGGGGGGAGGGGGTGGAATCCTTTGCAGAAAATGAGTCACTAATGTCTTTTGCAAACAGTGTTGACCCAGATGAGAGGGCTACTAGAGGAACCCTATCATCAAGTTCTGCATTGTTTGTCATGTTACACTTTACCTAAAAAGGCCCTGAATATTCACAGTAAGCTTAACCTGTTTGAATTTTGGAAATTCAGCATTGAAAGGGTTTGGGTAATTAGTAGTGGTAAATGGAAACAGGTAAAGTACATAAAACTTTGGTTATATCAGCAGGAGGATGGAAATTCTAGGCCAAACAATGCTTCCAATATCAACGAGGTATGAAATATGTACCATAGTAACACTTGAGTAGAGTTGCTATGGTAATGTGTATATTGTTGCTATGGTGATAAGATGTAATATTTATCCCATATATATTGTTTCTATGGTAACAGTTATAATAGTAATTGTGGGACTGATGGTAGTTGATGTAAATAACAAAAGAATAATGTTAAATATCTGTTAAACATTGACAGAAAAATAACAGTTTCATTGCCATAGTAACAGTCATCTTTGTAGCTTCCATTTTCATGCTAGCTCTTCTTTCCATTATTTATCCTGCTCTGTGAATACAATCAGAATATATATTTCCTTAGCAAAAACGTAGCTATGGTGAACTTTACTTTGTGTGATGTTCTGTAATATGGATTATCCTTTTTCCTGTTGAATATTCATGTAAAATATAAAGACATCATGAATATTAATTAGCTGCAGTTTTATACTGGCATAATGAATATAGGAATTTATGGCATTACTAGAAACTGTAGACTGAGTCCTATTATAAAATTCATAAGCAAACAGAGCATACCCTGAGTAACTACTGCCATAGGAAAAAAGCTTATTTGAAATAGCTCCGTGATCAGCTGCTCTGAGGAGTTCATTTGTTTAGCCCTTACCTGATACAAACACCTTTTTCACCTTTGCAGCAGAGTAGATCCAGATCAGACAGCTCCTCTAGGAGTCACCTGATAAAGGCATGCAGCAGAGTAGACCCAGATCAGACAGCTCCTCTAGGAGGCACCTGATAAAGGCTTGCTCTATATTGCATATGAAATAATACAAAGTCTGATTCTAGCTTTTACCATGGTCTAAATTTCCCCTGTACATAACGCCATTATAAAATTTCAATTAATTAATATTCATATAGTTATTACTTTTTTCATGAATATTCATTAGGTAATGGGTTAATACTTGAACATGAACTGAATCACAAAGTCATGCAGAGCTACAGATAAAGGTTGATACCCAAATACTAAAATTGTCATTTCTCCCCGAGCCCTATATGGTGTTCTACTGTGCACAAAACAGTGCAATTTGTTCCGTGCACAGAACAACCTCTAGGGTCTTCCTCCACCTGTTGCTGGACATCGTGATATGACTGAAATACTGTTGAAGTCACGTAAAACCCGATAAAAACCAAACCCTATCCTTTGACCACTCTTTAGAATTGTCTCTTTGAGACGATTCTGAAGAGTGGTCACAGTATAGGGTTTGGTGGAGAAATAAAGGAGTTATTGTTGAAAATATTTGAATTTTAGGCACCTTATCTGGACCTCTGTAAAGTTCATCAGTTAGTGTATAATGTCAAGGGCCAAAAGCAAAACTTGTAACTCCAATCTCTTGGATGAAACAGTAACAACCATTAATTGCAGACAATTAGCATCCAGATGAGATAATGAGTAGCTATTTGTCTCATCCAGATGAGATAATGAGTAGCTATATGTCTCATCAGACAATTAGCATCCAGATGAGATAATGAGTAGCTATATGTCTCATCAGGATCCAAACTGTTTGACATCTTGATGGAAAGAAATAGAAAACATTGTTTTCAGAATAGAGAAGTGTACAATTTTGCAAATGCTTTTAGACATTAAAGAATGTAGTTAAACTACAGTAAAACCTGTCTACTGTGATCATCCAAAATCAGTAAAATTCCGGATTTTTTTAAGACTGGTGGTGGCTTATAACAGGACAAAAGTTATGCACAAAGCTCCTCAATCCTAGGAGCTTTCTGCATTACTTTCATGCTGCATTTAAGCAACCACCTGTCACCACCTGCTGTTACAGACCCCCATGTTTACTCATTATGTGGTTGCTATGGACAGGTGCTACTGTACTTGTAAAGAGAAGAGTAGTGCTATGTATTGTTGTATTGGTACAGTACAGTGATCAAAAGAAGTCTTAACTCGGGAGTTGTTAACCATTTACTCCATAAATACATCTTTTTATGCCTTTGCAAACAGAGTGGACCCAGACGACCACCTAAAATCACTCAAGTTCTGTATTTTAAGTTATGCAGAAAGCTCCTGTAGGATCTTTCAGCATTACTTACATACTGAATTGACCCACTCCCTCATATTGACGCCTTTTGACGCTTCTGTAAAAGTCACTTTGTGAGACCATTGTGATAAATAGAGCATTTGCTCCACAGGAGCAAATGCTCTATTTATCACAATGGTTTCAAAACTGCACAAGTCTGAAAATTTCCTTTTCTCTTGTAAATGCTCCTTTTTGGTAGATTTAATCAAAGAGGTTGGATCTAAAAATAGCCTATGCGGGAATGGGTTAAGCAACAACCTGAAACCACCAGTCCTGCTCATACAAAGCGCCATGTTCATTCGTAATGTGGCTGCTATATACAGGCTCTACTGTACTTGTAAAGAGGAGTGAGGTTACTGCTATATATTGTTAGGAGTACAGTAGAAGTGTAATTCTGAATGTTTAGCCCTTTTTGCTGTTAAAAAATCATGAAAGAAATAATGGCATCATGAATATTAATTAGCTGGAATTTTATAATGGCATAATTATGTGCAGAGGAATATTTGGTATTGGAAGCTTTAGTCAGATCTATTATACTTCACTCATACAAATGCCTTTTCATGCATTTGTAAACGGAGTAGACCCAGATCAGACGGCTCTTATAGGAGTCATCTGTTCAGGTTCTGCTCTGATTGCCTTTAATTGACATGATATAAACCTGATTTTAAAGTTCTTTGTCAAAGTAAAACATTCCCTTGAAAAGTTTTTATTATAAAATTGGAGCTAATAATAAAGACTCATTCATGTGGTCATTATTTCTTATATGAATACAGGATAGGGAAAGGGTTAACGAAACAGAGCAGACTGACCAGACAGCTCCAGTGGGACAGTCATGTAAACTGTATAGACTCAGACTAACAAATATGTCATAGACATAGCACGTAATCAGGGTTTCTACACTTGTTGATACCCATGTGTTATGATACAACCCCTCTAAGCGGGACTTTGGGTCTGTTTAGTTTGCAAAGGCATGAAAAGACATTTGTATGAAGTACAGTAGAACCTGTCCTAATTGTCATTCATTAATGAACATAGAAGTGTTAAAAAGTCAGTGGTTGCTTAATGCAGGGCAAAAGTAATGCAGAAATCTCCTATAGGAGCTTTCTTCATTACATTTGAGCTGCATTAAGCTAGCACCTGCCTTACTGATCCATAATTAGACCTCTTTTTGATGGCCGCTTACGACAGGTTCTACTGTAAAGGGTTAAACTAGTATAAAGCATTTCTCAAGAATTATTGTTATTGATGGCCCAGTGCATGCTGCCTTTGCTTTCTTTCAGTGCATCACAATAGATAGACTGCTTGTTATTTTGCTTTGTGTATGAGTACAGAATTCTCAATTCGCTTGTTTCATAATTGTCATCGGCAAAAACTGTTTTCAAATAAATTTGCTCTCTATTTTTCTTCAAATATACACTGAAGATGTTGTTGAGAAGCTGAATTAGTAGGCGTTTCATCTAATTTGAACGAAAATATTTGAATAGAACCAAATTAACTCATTTCATGCTAGCGGTGGATTCTGACACTCAATTTATGACCTATGGAAACAGTTTTGATTCAGATCAGGCCCAACAAAATGTGTCACCTGATCTGAGATCCAAACTGTTCATTAGTCAGGCAGAACTTCTGCTTTAGAAAGAAAATTTATAGTTTTGAGAATATAGCAGACGACAAAATTACATAGCATGCAAATGAATTAATTTGTGCCATGTGTGTAAATTTAAGTCTTGTCACTATTAAAGGATATTTATATTTTCATATAAGTTTTAGTACATTATTTTATAGATAACATGTAATACTGACTGTTTCTTGATATGTTGTGTTGTAATATACCTGTACATTGTACTTTAAACATTTACTGGAAGAATAATCATGTCTGAAATAATGACTGGATATAATTTAGCTGATATTTCATAATGACATCATGAAGATGGGAATTTTACCATGGCAGAGATTGTAGTAGATTTATTTTATAAGCAAACAGAGCAAACCCTGATCAGATTCCTCTTACAGGAGCAATCTCATCTGGGTGTATTATTTTGCCAAGGTGCCAAAAGGCTTCCCTATGGAGTAAAAGGTTAAATCTATGTGTATTGACCCTTTACTCCATAAATATGCCTTTCTACATCTTTGCAAAAAGAGTAGATCCAGATCAGACAGCTCCTACAGGATCTCATGATCATGATCAGCGTCTGCTCTGTTTTCTTATGAATAAATTAATATAGATATGACTCTGCAGTTTCTGCCTATGCCAAACATTCATGTGTCCATTATGTCATTAAAAAAAAATAATCTAATTAATATTCATGATATCATGGAGTAAAGTATATTTATTTAACCCTTACTTGGTACTCCAGCTTTTGAAAACAGAGTACACCTAGGAGCTGTCTGATCAGGGTTTTAACTGTTAATTTGTTCATATGTACAGAACTGACTCTGTATCATTGGCGAATAAATTTGGCAATGAATTTCTTTAATATATAATTTTTTTCAATACAAGAATTGATGAATTCTGAATAAATATTCATAACAATTGGTGTTTGGCATGACTATTTGTTAAGTAAAGTGTTTAGAAACGTCTCTCCTATGTATATCTATGAGGTAAAGGGTTGTTAAGTAAAGTGTTTAGAAACGTCTCTCTTATGTATATCTATGAGGTAAAGGGTTAAACAAAATTTTATATAGAATTAACACAAATTCAACGTATCTCGATATCGCCAGGGTAGCTAAGCATGCATGTCAAATGTCTCACAACTGTAACCGAATAATGTAAATTAAAATCAGGTACATGTACTTTGTTTTAGTTTTATTTTGATTCTGATTTGATTGTCATTTGCTTTGAAGATAATATTAACAATAATCATAAATACTGTATAAGTGGATTTTTACGCTGGACGCAAATTTCAAGAATCTGAGTAACCTCAAATTGATTTTTCATGTCTTAATTATTTGCGGAAACTGGGTGAAAATCAATTTTTCACGGAAACGAAATAAAAATTGTTATTATCTTACCATGTTGTTTTGCATCTTAGTAAAACAGTCATTGCAAATGGTGCATTCCGAACTAAGGGGGGTAACTCTTAAGTAACACTGATAATCAAAGAGAAGTAATCAATCTACATGACGTTTTATAAACTAAATAACATTCACTCATTTGGGCATGTTGTTTGTTTAAAAATTATCCGACACCAGTGATTGTTCACCCACATAACACTGTTATTTACCTGTGCTGCGATCACTAGGCGTACATTAGCGGATTTGGATCAAAAGTCCAATTCACACCTCAAACTGTGATGTGAAACTCTTAATTATATGCAAACAGACACTTTGGAGACGAAAACTGACATCGACTTACCGAAAACGTATTCAGTTTGACCTCGTCTTAGATTTATAAAGATTAAATAGAAAGAAAACGTGTTACTTTACTCAAACTTGGTAAAAGTTTATTTATTGAAAGTTCGACAGAAAAAGCAAGCTGTATCTTTGAACACTCGATTACCAAATTGGAACAAATTCTCCTTCCATACCAATTTTTATATAACATAATTATATGCACACCACATTAACTAAGGATATACATGTATCAAATGATGGTGAATGATGTTAAATTACCTTTTACTGTCTGTAGAAAGTTGTTAAATTACCTTTTACTGTCTGTAAAAACTTGTCGTCTGTTTATGGGAAAGAAAGGAAGGAATTTTTAGCGGATTATATTTACACGTGTTTGATGGACACACGAATATAGCGAAAATTTCCTTCTTGCGAAAATATCCACTTAAACAGTATTTATGATTATAATAATAATTCAAATTTAAAAAATGTAATAAAAAAACACATGAAATAACTTTTTCTCTCTTCTATTTCTATAGCAACAGCATATGACTGAAGTTGGAAAGCGTTCCATGATGGAACAGATTTTAAAATTGCAAAAAGACATTAAAGATTTACAATATGAACTTTTAACTGTCAATGAACGACGAGAAGTGCTTGACCGAAAATACGAAGAACGCAAAATTCGAACCAAAACGAAGCTGCTGAAGGCAAGGTAAGGGATAATCATTTTTAAATTATTTCTAGTTTTACCCACAGTATAAATTATTTCCTTATCTTTAGATTGCAAAATAGTGCTTCCCATTACCTACCTTATCCCCTTTACTCCATGAATATTCTTGTTAGAAATGATGACAACATGAATTTTAATTAGATTATTTTTCTTTTAAATGGCATATTAACACATTAATATTTTCCGAAGCAGAAACTGTAGAATCATATCTATATTATTCCATAGGTAAACAAGAGTAGACCCAGATCAGACGGCTCCAAATAGGAGCCATCTCATCTTGGCCTAATCTGTTTGCACAGGTGTAGAAAGGTGTATTTATGGAGTATAGGGTTATTTTTACCTTTTCAGGATCACAAAGTGTACTTTTGTACTCTCCCTAATAAACACCCAACTGTAATAAATACATTGTACTTCCTTACTTGTTGGGGGATACCAACAAGCAATAAAACAAATAAAACCCTAAATTATAAGTAACCATTTCATAGAGAAAAAAGTTTTTCAAAATACAGGTGGTAGCTGAATTCAGCCTGAAAGCAATGCAGAAAGCTCCCATAGGAACTTTCTACATTGCTTTCATTTTGCATTAAGTAACCAGCTGTGTACAAAATGCAAGAAGATTCTTTTAAAAAATGTAACGCCCCCTGGAGTGTTTATTATAGATTACCTTGTACAGCAATTTATATTTATAGACCCATATGCATATAGGACCATGCCTTACTGACCGTATAGGTGTCTGCATGTTGTTACCATGGTTACCCTTAGTATTCGGATAACCAATCTTCCCTCTCCACCTGTTTATGAAGTTGAGTAAGTCAATTTGACTCTATTTTGATAAGTTTAGATTAGACTGACATAGTAGCAAATAGTGTAGAATCAGATCAAGCCACTCCCCCAGGAACTGTTTGATCTGAGTCTGCACTATTTGCCGAAGTGTGTCTCCGAATACTTAGGATAACTGGGGTATTGTCAAAGCTTTATATTTAAATATATAAATATCTGATAGTAAAGAAATTCAGTCAAATTAAATGTTAAGGTTGAAGGAAGTGTAAAGATATTTTCAGCACAAAAATGTAGACCTGTTTAAAATCAACATAGGAAGCATTTCAAAGGTTTTCTGCTGAGGTTAAGTGATTAAATCATGTATATATAGGAAAACCCAGTGTCAGAAAAAATTTAAACCACAATCGTATACATGTATTAATTAAGCACCCCAATCCATTGCCACTGTAATTTGAAATTGTTTTGTCAACCTTTTGTTATTGCTCACAGCAATGTCTTCCAGAGATAAAACTTGTAAAAAAAATTCTACTATTTGTCATTTAGACAGCATTATGAAATTCTGTAGCATTTGAAAACATTGAAGACCCAAATAAATGGCAACATTGAATTTTGGCATCCAATCAGGTTATTTATCATATACTTTAATTGTGCCATTGTGATTACAGAAAACAACCCTCTAAACCAGAATTCTAGCAGAGAAGAATTTAGATATGTTTAGGCAGTTGGCTGCTTAATGCAGGGTGAGAGTCATGCAGAAGCTCCTAAAAGAGCTTTCTGCATGACTTTTACTCTGCATTAATCCTCCACCACTAGTGTCTCCAAGACAAATATTTATACTAAATTTAATGTCCCGAGTTTTGAGGGTTTTTATTGTATGCCTCAATAAACAATATTTTGTGGGATGTTGTGTATGGGAGTCACCATGTTGATTGGTCATTCAGCCGGTCAATTGGTCAGTCCAGTTTTATTTATCTGCACTCTTTCTCAGCTAATACTGACAGGATTTCAATGAAAGTTTATGAGAAGTTTCATTTTTAAGAGGGTATGAACAAATTATTACAGAGTTATAACGCTTTGGTTATTCAAAATAATGCATAATATAACAAGGGCTTGAGTGGAGAGTTATTATTCACATTCAGTGACAATTCTAATTGCAATTCATAGTTGCTGATAATCGGCAATTTCTAACCTGATTTTATGCCATATTGAAACCTGACCACTGATCTGGGTCTGAACTGTTTGCAAATGTCTGATAACCATATATTTCAGCAAGTAACTTAAAATTGAAAAATAAATTGTTCAATGATGAACCATAGTTTACCATTATCCAATAATATTCCAGTGATGCGGATTCTTTCTCGGATTCTTTCTCCGACAGTTGTACAAGCTGTACATCATCAAAGTATGTTGGTGTGATTTGTAGTTGTGTGAAAAATCGATCATTTGATACTTTTGCATTTAACTCCAGTCAAACTTAGCACAGATGATACAAATCAAACCAGCAAACTGAACATAATGTAGAATTACAATTGACTGAAAACTTTATATTTTTTCTAATTTCTATGTGATAACATGAATTTGCATTAGAAATTGTTGCATGCAAAAGTTGCAATATCTTTAATTTTTCGTAATTTTTTGTCTATTCTTCTTCAAAATACACTTGGAATGTCTGGTAGTTTGGATTTTAAAGAGAAGCTGAGTTACTGGGCATTTCAACTGACTACGGACAGTAGCTGAGTTACTGGGCATATCAACTGACTACGGACAGTAGCTGAGTTACTGGGCATTTCAACTGACTACGGACAGAAGCTGAGTTATTGGGCATTTCAACTGACTACGGACAGTAGCTGAGTTACTGGGCATTTCAACTGACTACGGACAGTAGCTGAGTTACTGGGCATTTCAACTGACTACGGACAGTAACCTGAGTTACTGGGCATTTCAACTGACTACGGACAGTAGCTGAGTTACTGGGCATTTCAACTGACTACGGACAGTAGCTGAGTTACTGGGCATTTCAACTGACTACGGACAGTAGCTGAGTTATTGGGCATTTCAACTGACTACAGACAGTAGCTGAGTTACTGGGCATTTCAACTGACTACGGACAGTAGCTGAGTTACTGGGCATTTCAACTGACTACGGACCAACTGACTACGGACAGTAGCTGAGTTACTGGGCATTTCAACTGACTACGGACAGTAGCTGAGTTACTGGGCATTTCAACTGACTACAGACAGTAGCTGAGTTACTGGGCATTTCAACTGACTACGGACAGTAGCTGAGTTACTGGGCATTTCAACTGACTACGGACCAACTGACTACGGACAGTAGCTGAGTTACTGGGCATTTCAACTGACTACGGACAGTAGCTGAGTTACTTGGCATTTCAACTGACTACGGACAGTAGCTGAGTTATTGGGCATTTCAACTGACTACGGACAGTAGCTGAGTTACTGGGCATTTCAACTGACTACGGACACTTGAACCCTTTCCTTTTCATGCCTTTGCAAGCAATCTCAGTTAGACCCAGATCCGATGACTCCTATAGGAGCTGTCTGATAGGGGTCTGCTCTGTTTGCTTATGGTATAATACAGATCTGAATCTGCTGTTTCTGCCTTAGCAAAATGTCCTGTGTTCATATGCAATTAATATTAATGATTTCATTATTGCTTTCATGAATATTCAACAGGGAAAGGGTTAAATAAATAATCATAAAGTCTGGTTAATTACATGTAAATATTATATACCAGAATTACCATGCTGAACAAACATTCCGGTTTTATTGAACCTCATGAATATTCATGTTAGAAGTAGACATCATGAATATTTATTAGTTGATTTGTTTATATTGGCATATGAACACAGGTTTGTTAGCCATTGCAGAATCTGCTGGATTAGATCTACAGTAAAACCCTTCTAATGGGACCACCTATAAGACGTATAATTCTGGGAGGTAGGGGAAGGTGGTAACTTAATGCAGGACAAGAGTAATGCATTACTTTTGTCCTGCATTAATCAACCACCTGCTTATTAAGACACCCATGTTTATTCATTTAGTGGTCACATTAGAAGGGTTCTACTATATATATGTACCCAAAGCAAATTGAGTCATCAGATCTGGGTCTACTCTATTTGCAAAGGCATAAAAATATGTATATGAAGTAAAAGTATAATAATAATTGATGTCTTTAAATGCAGGTTACTGCATAATGCAGAGCAAAAAAGATGCATGAAGCTTCTAAGGGAGCTTTCTGCACAACCATCATCCTGCATTAAGCTACCTATTTTTGAGTGACTATTGTAGAAAAGTTTTATAGTCTATGAGGTATGTTGAATTATGTGCTAAGTTTGATGGATCAATTTCATTTGTCTTGTTTCAAAGTATCATGTGTATATTAGGCTACAGAATTATATCAACACACCTGTGTAGTGTAGATTGAACAAGTTGGAACTTCCAGGACTTGCATGCATGACATTCTTTGTACATGGAAATAGATATTAGGTCTGTAAGCAAATTCTATCAACCAGGTATCAGTAATGTAGTTGTGTTTCAATGGAGAGAAGTTAAACATATACAGCATAATAGTAGTACTAGTAGATAAGGTTTATCCTTTTAACAGAGCTCCAGATAAGATGCTTAGATTTAAACATTTTCAAGAATAGCTCCTTTATTTCTCCATCAAAACCCTGTACTGTGACCACTCTTCAGAATTGCCTCGGAGAGACGTTTCTAAAGAGTGGTCATAGTATAAGGTTTGGTGGAGAAATGATGATTTTAGCATTTTGGTATACACGTTAATTTATCTGAAGCTCTATTCATAAACACCCTGTAATGTAGAAATAATTGTAATTGTAGCAACCCATACAAATAGCTTGGATCTAGATCGAACACCAAGTGAATTGACATCTGATCAAGATCTAAGCTATTTGGCATTCAGAATGACTACTTATTCTGCCATTAAAGAGTTTATTACATTTATATCATCAAATATGAGCAGACTTAAAAAATGGCAGACGAAAATCTTGCAAATGAGGGTTGTCATAATGTCCAAAGGATATTATGTAACCGTGCAGATTATAAGACTGTACCAAAGGGGATATCCTGCTTGCTGTATATTCTTCTGCGCTTTCTCAACTGTGCTATAGTATAGGGTTTTTTTCTCTCATGAGTTGAATAAATATCACTATGGCTTATTATCATTGTCATCCACTTTGACATATCCTATTTACCATAAATGTTAGGACATCCATTCCATCAATTTATTAAGCTGAATAATTCAATTTGGCACCATTTTTATATATTCTAATTAGTCTGATGTATTAGCAGATAGTGTAGGTTCTGATCAGACTGCTCCCTTCAGATGTTTGATCTAGGTCTACACTATTTGATTCTGATCAGACTGCTCCCTTCAGATGTTTGATCTGGGTCTGCACTATTTGCCTAAATTTTAATGTCCACATACTTATGGTAATTAGGGTTCTACGTAAGTTTAAGCAATTCTGAATGTTTATCCTGTATACAAAATTTGGTGAATATGAAGGATTTTAATAATAATTAACAATAGACTACAATACAATCTTGTACTTTCAGTGATTTTGAAATGGCAAGGTATAAAACCGCATGTGTGGACATGAATAATGCATTTCCATATAGCTATCATCATCAGATGGTTTCTTTCATATTCTGCAACGAAATCTAATTTATAACACAGCAATTTATTTTCAAAGCATGGTATACTATTCTTCTCCACTCACATCACATGTACATAAAAAGGTATCAACTTTTCACCAGAAAAAAAACAACACACTCACTTAACTTTATGTATACGGTGTACTAGCATGATTAATTATATGATTATACAGATTCAAATGATAAACATGTACATGTATTTACTCTTTGCATGCTTTAAGTAATTGTCCTTTACAAATTGTATCATCTTCCAAGACTTATAACCCTTTACTCCATTAATATGACTTTCTACGCCTTTGCAAACAGAGTATAGACTCAGATCAGACAGCTCGATCATGTGGGAGCTATCTGATCAGGGTCTGCTCTGTTTGCTCATGAAATAATATAAATATGATTCTACAGTTTCTGTCATTGTCAAAAATTCCTGAGTCAATGTGCTTTTATAACAACGAATCTAATCAATATTCATGATGTCATTATTTCTTACATGAATATTCATGGAGTAAAGGGATAAATCAGTACTCAGGAGTGTTTGAATTTTTTTTCAAACACCCAGATCATGGTGCCAGTTTGGACCCTGATTAGATGTCAAGATACTCAGGTCTCATCTGTATCCAAACTGTTTGCATAGGTAATTAAATGACACCCACCAGCATGCAAGGAGTTTAAAGTATACCCCTGTTCAATGTGAAAACACATGATATATTATTCATTTTTTGACTGGTGTCATTGAGAAACAGAACTTTGCTTTTTGTACTTTGAGAGAATGGACCAGAGCCAGTGAGTGTATTGAAATTTGGCAGCTGAATAGTGACTACTGTTTGCCACTCTTCAGAGTCTTGGAAGCTGCTGCATTTGGCAGCTGAATAGTGACTACTGTTTGCCACTCTTCAGAGTCTAATTGGCAGCTGAATAGTGACTACTGTTTGCCAGTCTTCAGAGTCTTGGCAGCTGAATAGTGACTACTGTTTGCCAGTCTTCAGAGTCTTGGCAGCTGAATAGTGACTACTGTTTGCCAGTCTTCAGAGTCTTGGCAGCTGAATAGTGACTACTGTTTGCCACTCTTCAGAGTCTTGGCAGCTGAATAGTGACTACTGTTTGCCAGTCTTCAGAGTCTTGGCAGCTGAATAGTGACTACTGTTTGCCACTCTTCAGAGTCTTGGCAGCTGAATAGTGACTACTGTTTGCCACTCTTCAGAGTCTTGGCAGCTGAATAGTGACTACTGTTTGCCACTCTTCAGAGTCTTGGCAGCTGAATAGTGACTACTGTTTGCCACTCTTCAGAGTCTTGGAAGCTGCTGCTTTAACCCATTACTACATGAATATTCATAAAGGAAATAATAACATTGTGAATATTAATTAGATTCATTTTAATAATGACACATACGCACAGGAATGTTTGGCCATTTCAAAAATTGTAGAATCATATCTATATCTATATTATTTCATAAGCAAACCAAACAAACCATGATCAGATTGCTCCTATAGGAGCCGTCTGATATGGGTTTGCAAAGGCGTGAAAAGGCATATTTATGGAGTAACTGGTTAAACCGTGTAGACTTGAAGTAGAGACTTATTTCATCTGGTCTGGGTCAACACTGAGTGCAAATATCCAGGTTTTCTTTTTACCTTGACACTGAGTGTTTTGTTTGTGTCAACAGTGATATATAATGTCTCATTCTTTTTCAACAAGCTTGCATGTACATAACTGATTGACTCATTCACCTTTCACTTGAAATTTGGTTTTGTTTTAAATATGCTATAATGCTAAGCATATCAATAACTGCTGAAGTAATGTTGCTGAAGCTGTGAAAATATGAAATTTTATGGTTTTAACCCTTTAACTGATGAATATTCATATAAGAAATTATGACATCATGAATATCAATTAGATGGAATTTTATACATATAAACAAAGAGTTTTGTCCTTTGTCCATCAATGCTACATAATTTGATATGCAAACAGAGTAGACCCTGATCAGATGGCTCCTACAGGAGCCATCTGATCTGTGTCTACTCTGTTTGCAAAGATGTGAATAGGTGTCTGCATCAGGTAAAGGGTTAAATGTTGTTTTTGAGGTTTGGCATCTTACAACATTCATTATGCTAAAATCCATCCATACTGCCAATGTTGTATGTCTGCACATGTGTTTAATGTATTGAACTCTTTCAACTGTATTGTCCACCATTGTATCATTATCACTCAGATGCATGGCTTCTCATCAGCAGCTTTGACTCTATTTTAAGTAAAGCTCTTCTTTGATCAAGATCATTTTAGATCATGTGATTTGCCCTTAAATAACATAATTACTTGCATGTAAATATTGCAATATGAAATGAGCATTTTATGGTAAATGGTGTGCATTAAGGGTTGTACTTCGTTTCAATATTATTTGTTACCTAAAATAGGAATATTTCTTTAAATCATTATTAACCCATTCCTTCATATAATGCCCTTAATGTGACACCTCTGTAAAATTCATTTTGAAACCATTGTGATAAATAGAGCATTTGCCCCATAGGAGCAAAATTTATGCTCTATGTAGCACAATAGTTTCAAAACTACACAATTCTATAATTTTCCTTTTTTTCTAGTCAATGCTTCTTTTAACTAAATTTATTCAAAGAGATTAGATGTTACTATAACTTATATGGTATTAATATTGAGTTATATGTATTCTTCTCTATTAGATAATTTATTGATTTGCAATGTATCGACTTGTATCGGTTATCTCGCCTTATGATATGACCTTGGAATTACCTAGTTGATAAGGTTATCTTAATCTTTTACTTCATGAATATTCATGTAAGAAATAATAATATTAAGAATATTACATGAATTTTTATTATGGCATATCAACACAGGGAAGTTTGGGCCATGATAACAACTGTCAAATCACATCTTTATTATATCAAAGCAAACAGACTAGAGCACACCCTGATCAGACACATCCTATAGGAGCCATCTGAACAGGGTCTGCTCTGTTTGATTTAAATTGGGTTTTCTATGTTTGCAAAGATTTCAAAAGGCATCTGTCTGAACTATGAAGTAAAGGGTTAAAGTCTAGTGTTGAATCAGTGGACTCTTTAGTTTGCTATTGAGATATTTTTAGTGATTACTGAAAAACCAAATCTGCTAATTAATCTATCAATTACTAAGGGAAGAATAGCAAAAATTCAACAAGAACAATTCGGGTATCACACCTCGCTTAACTGAACACAAAGTTGCATCTTTACCCTAACTATCCTAAGTATTCGGACAGACAGACTTAGTCAAATAGTATAGACCCAGATCAAACGTCTTTTGAAGGAGCCATTTGAACAGGGTCTTATATTGACTTATTTAGTTTTACTAGCTGGTGGAGAGGGGAGATAGGATGTGCGAATACTTTGGGTAATTAGAATATAACTTATTAGTATCACAGTATCGTATCATAACATATTTCATGTACTCATTTTCATTTCTCAGAATCACTATGAGTCATCATTAATATTATTCAGTCAACCTGAAAACAAATTCTGTTGTATTTGAACAGTGACAGTGGAACCTATCCATTCCGACACAACTTAAATATGTACTCCGGGTAAACAAATACCTTGTTGTCTCATTATAATCTTCAATCTATTTCCAACCTGTCTCTGTATTTGGTTTACAAATTCGACTGTTAATCTCTCCAGTGTTTCCTGAGCTATCAGTGAGGGTGTGTGCTTAAGTCTGCTCTCTTGCTTATGTTAGCTATTGTTGTTATTTTAGTAGTTGAGGGAGCTGATGCTACTAATACTTATTAAGTGTTGTCCATCTCTGATTGCATGTCTATTTCAAGAAAAAGTAAAATCTGAGAAATGAAAACATTAATAAATTTAGCAATAACTGATCGAAGAAAGGAGACATCTAACTTATAGAGACAATTTAAGTCAATTATTAAGATTTGATTATTCTTTTTATTTGTTTTTAGCTCACCAGAGCACAAAGTGCTCAGGGTGAGCTTTTGTGATCGCCTGATGTCCGTCGTCGTCCGTCGTCCCGCGTCAACAATTTGAACCTTTAAAAATCTTCTCCTCTGAATCTACAGGGTTCTCAGCTTTCATCTTTGGTACATAGCATCACCTATAGGTCCTCTACAAAAGTTATATAAATTATGACCCTGGAGTCAAAATTGGCCCGCCCCAGGGGTGGGAAGTTTTCAATAGAAACAAATAGTGAAATCTTTGAAAATCTTCTCCTCTGAAACTGAAAGGCTCTCATCTTTAATATTTGGCACAGAGCATCATGTTTAGGTCCTCTACAAAAGTTATATAAATTATGTCCCTGGGGTCAAAATTGGCCCCGCCCCAGGGGTGGGTAGTTTTCAGAATAGAAACAAATAGTGAAATCTTTGAAAATCTTCTCCTCTGAAACTGGAAGGCTCTCAGATTTCATATTCAGCACAGAGCATCATGTTCAGGTCCTCTACAAAAGTTATATAAATTATGCCCCTGGGGTCAAAATTGGCCCCGCCCCAGTGGTGGGAAGTTTTCAATAGAAACAAATAGTGAAATCTTTGAAAATCTTCTCCTCTGAAACTGGAAGGCGCTCAGCTTTCATATTTGGCACAGAGCATCATGTTCAGGTCCTCTACAAAAGTTATATTAATTATGTCCCTGGGGTCAAAATTGGCCCCGCCCCAGGGGTGGGTAGTTTTCAGAATAGAAACAAATAGTGAAATCTTTGAAAATCTTCTCCTCTCAAACTGAAAGACGCTCATCTTTCATATTTGGCACAGAGCATCATGTTTAGGTCCTCTACAAAAGTTATATTAATTTTGGCCCTTGGGTCAAAATTGGCCCCGCCCCAGGGGTGGGTAGTTTTCAGAATGGAAACAAATAGTGTAATCTTTGAAAATCTTCTCCTCTGAAACTGGAAGGCTCTCATCTTTCATATTTTGCACAGAGCATCATGTTCAGGTCCTCTTCAAAAGTTATATAAATTATGGCCCTGGGGTCAAAATTGGCCCCGCCCCAGGGGTGGGCTGTTTTCAATGGAAACAAATAGTGAAATCTTTGAAAATCTTCTCCTCTCAAACTGGAAGGCTCTCAGCTTTCATATTTGGCACAGAGCATCATGTTCAGGTCCTCTTCAAAAGTTATATAAATTATGGCCCTGGGGTCAAAATTGGCCCCGCCCCAGGGGTGGGCTGTTTTCAATGGAAACAAATAGTGAAATCTTTGAAAATCTTCTCCTCTGAAACTGGAAGGCTCTCAGCTTGCATATTTGGCACAGAGCATCATGTTCAGGTCCTCTACAAAAGTTATATAAATTATGACCCTGGAGTCAAAATTGGCCCGCCCCAGGGGTGGGAAGTTTTCAATAGAAACATATAGTGAAAACTTTGAAAATCTTCTCCTCTGAAATTTGAAGGTTCTCAGCTTTCATATTTGGCACAAAGCATCATGTTTAGGTCCTCTACAAAAGTTATATAAATTATGGCCCTGGAGTTAAAATTGGCCCCGCCCCAGGGGTGGGCATTTTTCAATAGAAACAAATAGTAAAATCTTTGAAAATCTTCTCCTCTGAATATGGATGGTGCTCAGCTTTCATATTTGGCACAGAGCATCATGTTCAGGTCCTCTACAAAAGTTATACTAATTATGGCCCTGGGGTCAAAATTGGCCCCGCCCCAGGGGTGGGTAGTTTTCAGTAGAAACATATAGAGAAAACTTTGAAAAGCTTCTCCTCTGAAACTGAAAGGTTCTCAGCTTTCATATTTGGCTCATAGCTTCTTGTTCAAGTCATCTACAAAAGTTATATAAATCATGTCCCTTGGGTCAAAATTGGCCTGCCCAGGGCCGGCTAGTTTTCTATAAAAACATATAGTGAAAACTTTGAAAATCTTCTCCTCTGTTTGTCTGGTGAGCGCTTCAGGGCCATTCTGGCCCTCTTGTTTAACCTTTTTAATATGGATCTTTTAAAGTAGACTAGTCAAATCAGTTTAAATGGGTGTAGTTTGCACGAGGACTTTGAATGACAAACTGTGTAGACCCTGATCAAAGATCTCCTCTGTACATGTGAGCTTCAGTCTGGGTTTCCATTGTTTGAAACTGTCAGTAGATACTATAGTTTTCCCATATTCCAAGGATTTATTAATTGCACTTTTCACTATTCATACTTCAATGACACATGAACTATTTTTCCTCAGTATCTCAACAAGAATTATGCTAATATATTTTATTTTCTGTTGTAACTGTATTTTTGAGGTTCTGGTAGATAAAAGTCTTCTCACATAGCAGATTTGGTTTTTCTGTAGATCTCAATAGAAACTTCTATTTTAAGGGCTCAATGACAATAACATAAATTTCACCAGACATATTATTAACAAAATTACATGTGTGTATATTGTTATATAATGTGTAATAGTACTTCTCCTAACACTTTACTCCATGAATAATCATGTAAGAAATAATGACATCATGAATATTAATTAGATTTATTTATATGAAAAGACAGACACGGGATATTTTGGCCATGGTAGAAACTGTAAAATCATATCTATATAATATCATAAGCAAACAGCAGACCCTGATCAGATGGCTCCAATGGGAGCTGTCTGATCTGGGTCTACTCTGTTTGTAAAGGTGTAGGAAGGTGTATTTATGGAGTTAAGGGTTGAACAGAGGTGTTTACAGGCAGATGGTAGCTTAATGCAGGATGAAAGTTATGCAGAAAGCCCCCAGAAGAGCTTTCTGCTTTAATTTAATCTTGCGTTAAGCAACCACCTGTTTTTAAAGATACCAAGGATGTCATTTTAGAGGAGTTCTAGTACAATATGACTATAAATTATCATTCTTTTGTTATATACAGTAAAACCCCTCTAAACTGGACATAAGATATTGTCTCAGTGTCTGTCAATGTAGCAGCTTAATGCAGGTTGAAAGCCATGCAGAAAACATTCTGGTGTAGATGGATTTTCTGTACATGAAATGGAAATGTTGAAAACATGTGTATGGTTAAATTATGATTTGTATGAATTTGTGTAAATTATCATATTTTTGTGTTTTTAGCTCGACTATTCGAAGAATAGTGGAGCTATCCTACTCGACCCGGCGTCGGCGTCCGCGTCACACCTTGGTTAAGGTTTTTGTTAAAGTCCACTTTTTGCCTTTACTAACCTTTGGAATAAAGCTTTGAAACTTGGAACACTTGTTTACTACTACAAGCTTCATCTGTAGACAAGAGTACATAACTCTGTCAATCATTTTGACAGACTATTATGGCCCAATTTTTGGTGTGTTTTTTTTGTTAAAGTCCACTTATTTACATAACCCTTTGAGATAAAGCTTTGGAACTTGGAACACTTGTTCATCATCACAAGCTCTATCTGTAGGCAAGAGTACATAACCATGCCAAGCATTTTGACAGAATTATGGCCCTTTTTAACTTAAGAATTTTTGGTTAAGGTTTTTGTTAAAGTCCACTGATTAACATAATCCTTTGGGATAAAGCTTTGACACTTGGATCACTTGTTCACCACCACAAGCTTCATCTGTAGGCAAGAGAACATTACTCTGTCAATCATTTTTACAGAAATGATTGCCCTTTTTAACTTAGGTTTTTCTTATCATTAAAGATTTCAAAGAGATCCTAGTACATTTTGAATACTATTAAAGATATTTTACTCACACATTGATTACATGCTTCTAGTATCATTGGACGCCATTTTAGGCCACTATCAAGCATTTTTACACTAACAATTCTGAGAATAGTCGAGCGCACTATCCTGTGACAGCTCTTGTTTATCCTTTTCTCCATGAATATTCAGCTAAGAAATAATGTATTTATGAATATCAATTAGCTTATGTAGTTTGATATTTGAACAACAAAAGTTTTGTCCCTGGTTAACGCAGTAGAATCAAATCTATTTAAATTCCATAAGGAAACAGAGCAGACACTGATCAGATGGCTCGTATAGGGGCCGTCTGATCTGGGTCTATTCTGTTTGCAGAGATGTTAAAAGGCATGGAGAAAAAGGCTGTATGATACACTGAATATTGTTTTGTAGCGCCAACAAAATGTTGTATAAATAACATGCTATTTGTTTTAAGGATAACTGTACATGGTCAGTAGAGACAACCGTACAGATCAGCAATGAACTCAATTGTTTTTAGATTCACATTGTATAAAAGTATCAGGATGTCTCATCAGGATCTAATCACATACACTTGTGTTGTATTTTTGTATAGAATGAAAATACTGTAGACCCAGTCTTAACCTATTCTCTCATCATAGGCTATTTTTAGACCCAACCGTTTTGAATAAATCTACCAAAAAGGAGCATTTACTAGAGAAAAGGAAAATGTTAGAATTGTATAGTATTTTTAGGAACAAATGCTCTATTTATCACAATGACTTTGACAGAGGCTTAGAAAGGCGTACTTATGGAGGATAGGGTTAAACAACCTTATATTAATTGGACACAGGAATCTTGAAAAGCATGTTTGCTTAATACAGAGCAAAAGTAATACAAAAACTCCTATAGGAGCTTTTTGCATTACTTTTGACATGTATTAAGCTACCACATGTCTTACAGACCCATGATTTGACCCCCTTTTGATGGTTTCTTAAGACAGGTTCTACTGTATAAATTAATGTGAACTTGACCAAACAAAATGCCATGCTTAAGTTTGCAAAAGGTATTGATTTGTTGCTGGATAAATAATATTTATCCCTTTACTCCATGAATATTTATGTGGGATGGTATGCATGCATGAATGTTAATTAGCTAATTTTTTTAATGACATATGAACAAGATACATGTTGGCCATGACAGAATCTGCAGAATAAGATCTATTTAATTGTATAAGCAAACAGAGTAGACCCTGATGAGATGACTCCTATAGGAGCCACCTGATCTACATCTGTAGGGGTACTCTGTTTGCATTGGCATTGGAAGGTATATAATTATAATATAATATGGAGTAAAGCTTATTAGAGATTGTAGCTAATTTATTTTTCAGCATGTCTTTCATTACATTGGAAGGAAAAACAGTTGTAAAGTTTTTGTTTAGGCATTAAATGAACTCTATTGGAACTGTTTTAGGGAATTTTATACCAAAGAAAAGCATCGTGTACAAGAACAGTTAAATCGTATGGATGAAGACTTACGGCTGACACGTGCAACGCTGCGCAAAGAATTGGACTGGAAAGACAAAATGGATTCAAGTTATAAGCAGCTGATAGGAGAGAAAAGGGACCTCCTGTCTCAGTAAGTTGGACTTCTTAATTTTCTGTAACTCTTAGAGGTCATTGTACACAAAATGAAAAATGTTAAGGTTTTGCAAATGGTGTAGACATTTCATGAAAGCCACCCTCCTCTCTCCTTCAGAAAATCTTCATACATTTGTATTACATTTCCATGTCATTCAAAAGCCAGGAATGCATTTCTGTCATTGGATTCTTTGTATTTGCTGTTTTCCCTCATACAAGAATAGATTGAATCAGTAATTCATATTACTGGTAGGCAAATTGTCATACTTTACATAAAGTATTAACCCTTTACTCCATGAATATTCAGTCAAACAGTAATAACATTATGACTGGAAATTAACTGAATGAATAAAAATTAACCCATTCCCTCATATTGACGCCTTTTGATGCCTCTGCAAAAGTCACCTGTTGAAACCATTGTGATAAATATAGCATTTGCTCCTATAGGAGCAAATGCTCTATTTATCACAATGGTTTCATAAACTACAAAATTCTAAAATTTTCCTATTCTCTAGTTAATGCTCCTTTTTGGTAGATTTATTCAAAGAGGGTGGATCTAAAAATAGCCTATGAGGTAACTGAATTTTTATAATGACATGACGAACAAAGGCATGTTTAAGCATGTAAAATACCATAGAATTACATCTTGGATTGAACTTTTCAAAGAAATTTTTCAGTTTGACAAACACTGTAAAATCAGATCTATGTCATGTCACAAGCAAACAGAGCAGATCCTGATCAGACAGTTCCTATGGGAGCCATCTGATCTGGGTCTACTCTGTTTGTAGTGACTTAGAAAGGCTGTTTATGGAGTAAAGGATTAAAACAGGTCAAGACTGATTTGATCACAGTCAATACTGTAATTTATACAAGTAAGCCACTTCTTGGCGTCACTGACACTTTAAGTCACAGACTCTTAGGGATCACTTCTCCATTGTCTGTCCATCATCATATCATTCTATCCATTTGACTATCATGCTCTCCTTATCACACTTATGCTGTCATGTAGCACATGCGATCCTTCGAACACTCTTGTTGATTAGCCCAATTGCCTCATATTAACGCCTTTTGATGCCTCTGTAAAAGTCACCTTTTGAAACCATTGTGATAAATAGAGCATTTGCTCAAAAGGAGCAAATGCTGTATTTACCACAATGGTTTCTGAACTTCAAAATTCTAAAATTTCCCTTTTCTCTAGTAAATGCTCCTTTTGGGTAGATTTAATTAAAACAGTTGGATCTAAAAATAGCCTATGAGGGAATGGGTTAAAAGGTTTGTATGGGAGGTATCATTGTTTCCATTTTCAATGTGCAGTATTGCAAAAGACTCTATGTATTCAGAGTTAGGCAAATGGTAGAGACCCTGATCAAAAGTCTTCTTCAGGGTCTACACTATTTGCTGTCAGTCTGATTTAAAGTTATCAAACTGGTACCTATGAATTATTCAGTTTCACAAATGGGTAGAGAGTGGATGATTATAAGGTGTCTGAATACTTAGAGTAATTAGCATAGCTCCCTTGCAAACTCTGATTCTTCAGCATGAGTATGAAGACTTCAGATTAATTAACCCTTTAGCTGATCAAATCAAATCAAATCAAATATCCTTTAATTATTACACTCCGGTCATGAATTCATTTTATTTGGCCGGATTGCTCGCAATCCAGGCTTATAGATTGGCGAATGCCGTCCGTCTGTCCGTCCGTCCGGTTGACCTTTTTGTTTAAGTTAGTTATAGCCAAAGTATAATACCTACAGTAACCAAACTTGGCATGTGGGTTCAGAATGAGGGTCCCATTACATGTCATAGGTTAGTAGGTTACTATGACCCCTTTTTGACCTAGTTTTTACACTTCGTTGACTTAGAGAATTTTCAGGTTTACCTTTTTGTTTGTGTTAGTTATAGCCAAAGTATAACACCTACAGTAACCAAACTTGGCATGTGGGTTCATAATGAGGGTCACATTACATGTCATAGGCTAGTAGGTTATTATGACCCTTTTTTGACCTAGTTTTTACGCTTCATTGACTTAGAGAATTTCCTTGTTGACCTTATTGTTTCCGATTGATAACTAATAAACGACTTGGCCTAGAGTCTTCAAACTTGCTGTGGTGGTTGGTCATGACAACTGGATGACCCCTATTGCTTTTTAGGTCACTAGGTCAAAGGTCAAGGTCACAATGACCTTAACTGGTGAAATAGTTTCCGATCAATAACTGCTCTAGGGTTTGGCTTGGGATCTTCAAACTTGCTGTGATGGTTCGTCATGACCACTAGATGACCCCTATAGTTTTTGAGGTCAAAGGTCAAGGTCACCATGACCTTAACTAGTAAAATGGTTTTTGATCAATAATTGTTCAAGGGTTTGGCTTAGGATCTTCAAATTTGCTGTGGTGGTTGGTCATGACAACTAGATGAACCCTCTTGTTTTTTAGGTCACTAGGTCAAAGGTCAAGGTCACCATGACCTTAACTAGTGAAATGGTTACCAATCAATAACTGCTCAACGGTTTGGCTTAGGATCTTCAAACTTGCTGTGGTGGTTGGTCATGACCACTAGATGACCCCTATTGTTTTTGAGGTCACTAGGTCAAAGGCCAAGGTCACCATGACCGTAACTTGTGAAATGGTTTCCGATCAATGACTGCTCAAGGGTTTGGCTTAGAATCTTCAAACTTGCTGTGGTAGTTGGTCATGACCACTGGATGACTCCTATTGTTTTTGAGGTCACTAAGTCAAAGGTCAAGGTCACCATGACCGTAACTGGTAAAATTGTTTCTGATCAATAACTGCTCAAGGGTTTGGCTTAGGATCTTCAAACTTGCTTTGGTGGTTTATCATGACCACTAGCTGACCCCTAATGTTTTTTAGGTCACTAGGTCAAAGGTCAAGGTCATCATGACATTAACAGGTGAAATGGTTTCCAATCAATAACTGCTCAACGGTTTGGCTTAGGATCTTCAAACTTACTGTGGTGGTTGGTCATGACAACTAGATGACCCCTATTGTTTTTGAGGTCACTAGGTCAAAGATTAAGGTCACCATGACCTTAACTGATGAAATGGTTTCCGATTAATAACTGCTCAATGGTTTGGTTGGGGATCTTCAAACTTGCTGTGGTGGTTGGTTGTAACCACTAGATGACCCCTATTGTTGTTGAGGTCACTAGGTCAAAGGTCAAGGTCACCATTACCTTAACTTGTGAAATGTTTTCAGATCAATAAATGATTAGCGGTTTGGCTTAGGATCGTCAAAGTTGCTGTGGTGATTAGTCATGACCAGTAGATGACCTCTATAGTTGAGGTCACTAGATCAAAGGTCAGGGGGTCTGGGGGTATACATGCTTTACAAATATCTCTTGTTTTTTATGCTTCAATGAATTTCTAGATTGACCTTTTGAACATGTGGAGTCATGATGAGGACCTCATTACATGCAATTGGAATATGTTTAACTATTTATTATGCCTTCAGCATCTGCTGATGCAGAAATGTATAATGATTGACTTTCATCTATATCACTTTAATCGGCAATCCGGCCATACCGACATTGGCGGTTTCTTGTTAATATTCATGTAAGAAATAATTACTGTATGAACTTTAATTAGTTTATTTTTTGTATTGGCGTCATGAACAAGGCAATTTTTATTATGGTAGAATAAGATCTTAATTATTGCTTAAGCATACAGAGCTAATCTTGATTAGACGACTCCTATAGGAGCTGTATGATCAGGGTCTACTCTGTTTGCAAAGTTGTCAAAATGCATCTCTTATCAGATAAAGGGTTAAAGCTCAACTAATGATTGCCTTCTTTACCAAACAGATCGCCATATTTCAAGTCTGCCCATGTTTAACTAAGAAAAAGAAAATTGAAATTGAACAAACTTGAAGTTCACATACATTTCGAAAAATATTTCTTTATGAAATGTCATACAGGCTATGTGATGTGTATCTACCAAACATTAAAAGTTTGCTGGATTCTGGTATTTTTCAAACTTGCTATTGTACATGTTTCATTTTCAAACCTTGCTTTTTTTTTTATATGAGCAGGTACTCTCATTACCCTGTGAATAAAGACAGACAGCCTTAAGCAAATAGTGTAAACTCAGACCAGATTGCTCCTGAATGCATAGACATATCAGAGTCTATACTATTTGCTACTATGTGATTCTAATTTAGAGGTTAATTAATAAAATAGTACCAGATTGACTTATTCAGCTTTAAAGCTGGTGGAAACAGAAATCGGGCGTCCAAATACCAAGGGTAGCTAGAGTTAGAATGATACATGTATTCATGATCTGATAATGATTAACCTTCTGCACTCTGAGCAATTGCCGTCTGCAAATATTGTTTTCTGCCTCAATGCTAAAAGTAGATTCTTTTATTGTGTTTCTTACCAGAAACACAATCAGATCATTGAATAATCTGTTTAGTTACCCAGTGTCTCATTTAGCCCTTTACTCTATCAATACACCTTTCTACGTCTTTGCAAACAGAGTAGACCCAGATCAGATGGCTCCTATAGAAACCACCTGATCAGGGTCTACTCTGTTTGCTTATGGAATTATATAGATAATATTCAAACATACATTATTTCTGATATAAATATTCATGGAGTAAAAGGGTTAGATCTTAACTGTTTTCAGAGGATATCACAAATCACCAATAGAGTGCTGAAGGTTAAGTCTTCAATAAAGTTGACACTGTACTTATAGTCCCATAGCTTTGAACATACACACAGCTTTGCATTTTTGCTCTTCCTGTTCTAATGTTTCCATTATTGTGTTTTCATCCACCCATCATGCCAAGCCAAAACTGCTAAACTTTGCAGGTAGGATCACTGGTACTACTGTACTTGGACATGTTTTTGACAATTTGTGTATATAACCAGTTTTCCCATTTTTAGTGGCTTTTACTGTGTCATGTTTTGCACAGGAATGGAATAAAACTTTTTTCAGTGATCTGGATTTTTTATGATCATAATGATTTTGTCCCCTTAGTGCAAGAGCATAATCAGTTATGAGACATTAACCCTTTGAATGTGGGAAACAAGTGCATTTTCATTTGCAAACAGTGAAGACCCAGATCAGAGGGCCCCTAGAGGAGTCCTGATCAGGGTCTGCACTGTTTGTCATTAAAATCCTCTATTAAATTTACCCTTTATACTGCATGGACTCTAACCACTAATCAATGATGGGCTTCTTCATTCTGAGAAATCGATGTTGAAAGAAACATATTAGATTACTGGAAAAGTTCCGTTTGTACATATTTTGGTCGATGGAGTCCATTTAAAAGCATACATTTGAAAAGGGATCTGTTCCCAATGCAATTTCAGTAACATTTTTTCTAAATTTTGAAAAAATTTCCAATAGAGACACAATTTGATAAAAATGCTAAAAGAAATGCAGAATGAGTTAAAATCAACCAAAAATGCTTCCAAATCATTGAATTTTATGTGCGAAAAACTTCCAATTACTAAAATGCATTGCCATAAAAAGGCCTGGATATGCTTTTTGCTCTGAGGGTATAAAATGGAACCCTTAAAGATGCTTAACCCTGTACTGAATTAGATTTCCCTGTCAGTCAGCATGCATGTCACTTGTTTTGTTTAACCCATTAACATTGCATTGTGATGTCCTGTCTTTTTACTCCCTTCCCAACCTCACTCCTAACATGTATGCCTAGTTAAGCTACAAGTTTTTAAACCTATAAACACATATTTTCTAACATTATGAGATGTACCTGGTAACCTTATGAACATTTATTTTCCTGATAATCTTCTAAGTAAAGAATGAATTTGGATCCTGTATACTTTTAACATATTTATTAACCCATTCCCTCATAGGCTATTTTTAGGCACAACCTCTTTGAATAAATCTACTTTAAAGGAGCATTTACTAGAAATATCATTTTTTTTAGAAATGTGCAGTTTTGAAACTATTGTGATGAATAGAACATTTGCTCCTATGGAGCAAATGCTCTATTTTTCACAATGGTTTCTAAAAGTAGCTTTTACAGAGGTGTCAAAGGCGTCAATATGATGGAATGTGTTAAACATGAACATTTGGCTCCATATAATAGTTTGCTTTGAGCAGATTGCAAAATGATCCTGTTTGTGTAATCATTGTGTTCAGTATTTTCAAGTTTACGCCAGAGCTTTAAGCCTGAATTCCATTGCAATTCTCTGTGTATCAGCTTGTGCCAGAGCAATGAAACTCTATGCCATATACAAATGTATAGTACTGTTCAATATATCATTGAAACTCTATGCCATATATAGTACTGTTCAATATATCATATCATTGATGCTTGTCAGCATTTTCAGTACTTTATTTCTCAAACGGAAAACCAGTGTAGATCTTGTATTTAACTTGTTGCTTTTAAAGAATTGTACAGATGACAACCTTTGAATGTCAAAAATTAGTATGATGGTATTTGAAAACAGTAGATCTATAGACCCTGATCAAAGATGGCATGGTTGTTTACTACATTCTGACAACAGACTGAAAGCTAACATCGGTAGAATAAATAGAAATAAATAGAAATAAAAAAATTTAAATCGGTAGCATATTTATGGCACATTAGGTGGATTTTTTGTCTTCCCCTTAAATTCTTAAAGCTAGGTTTTTATTGCTTTTCCCTCTCCCAGTGATAAAAAATTTACAAAAAAATAACTTTTATATTTCATTATTTTCATACAGTTTTATATACAGTTAACCCTTTGAAAGCTGAATATGTCAAAGTAGATTTTTCCGTCATTTTTAAACAACTGAGTCTTCAAGATGAAAATGTAAACTTTGCTGAAAAAATACTTTTGAATGACAAACAGTGCAGACCTTGATCAAAGGGGTCCTGTAGCAGCCCGCTGATCTGGGTCTACACTGTTTGCAAATACCATTACTTGCTCCCCACAATCAGAGTTGATTATTTAATACTGTAAAAGTACTTTATACCCCCATTCCACTGAGCAGCGATTCTGCTACGCTTCGAAATTTTGGTAAAAACGCCGCGAATCGTAGCAGGAGCGGCAACAGCGCAGTAGAAACACCCTGATCGTAATAGAAGCGTAACAGAACCTTCTTGATCGCCACTTCACAGCGATTGTTTTGACCTTGCTCAAAACAATCGTAGTGGCATTGCCATGGACTCGAATCGCCGCAAAAGCGTAGTAAGAAATTCATGAACGCAGCAGTATCGCAGTCACATCGCAACAAAAGTGCCGAGATATTTGTCCGCATACAAATGCTTTTCCACACATTTGCAAACAGAGTAGACTCAGATCAGACAGCTCCTATTGGGGCCGTCTGATCAGGGTCTGCTCTGTTTGCTTATAACATGATATAGATATGATTCTACAGTTTTTGTCAAAGCAAAAACATTTCTTAAAAAGGTTAAATTTTAAAAGTGCAGCTAATAAATATTCATAAGATCATTCTTTCTTACATGGATATTGAAAAGGGAAAATGTTAATGCTTGAGTCACCCCATGAAAGACTTATCAAAAAGAAGTCCTAGATCAGGCCCAACACTGTGTTTTTCATGATCTGGGTCTTCAAAACAATTTGATCCATTTTCTTCGAAGGATGATGGTCAACTGCTTCGAAAGCAATTGAATCACCTATTTTATATAGAAACGTTCCAAAAGCGCAACAGAACCGCAGCTCCTGCGCCTAGGTCGAAGCAAGGTCATAACAGCAACGTAGTAAGCGTAGACGAAGCGTAGCCTGAAATCCCGTGTCGTAGTGGAAGCGTAGTAGAAGCGTCTTGGAGAGACATCAAGCGCAGTAGAAGCGCAGCAACAACTCGACAGGATCGTAAACAGCGCAGCGAGATCGTTATTGAAGCGTACTATAAGTGTACTAGAAATGCACAAGTCCCAAATTTAGGCACATGACGGCGCTTCTACGGCGATTTGGAAGATTTTGGAGAAGCGCCATGATCGCCATGAGCGCAGTGGAAGCGCCGCCCAGTGGAATGGGGGTATAAAGTTTATGACATTTCAAATGCAAGAGTTTTTCTATTGTTTGTGTGTGTGTGTTTGATTAATCTTCCCACCATTTTTTCTGAGTTAAATGGAAATGTTTCTACTTTACTCCATATATATGCCTTTGGAAACAGAGTAGACCCAGATGAGATGGCTCCTGTAGAAGACGTCTGATCAAAGTCTGATCTGCTTTGCTGATTGAATAGTTAGATCTGATTCTACAGTGACATGTTGATTAATTCTAATATTGGTGATGTCATTATTTCTTACATAAATATTCATGGAGTAAAGGGTTAACCCTTTGATTATGGAACACACATGCACTGTTATTTGCAAACATTATAACCCCAGATCAGATGGGCTGCTAGGGGAGCACTCTGGTCTGGCTGTGCACTGTTTGTCATTCCAAATGCTCTAGCAAGTTAAAGCCACTCATATTCAGAATGCACTCTATAGTTAAACAATGATGGGTTATTCCGCTCTGAACATTCAGCGTTGAAAGGATTAACCCTTTCCTTTATATAAATGCCTTTTTATGCCTTTGCAAACAAAGTAGACCCAGATCAGATGGCTCCTGTAGGAGCCCTCTAATCAGAGTCTGCTCTACTTGCTTTTGGTATAATAGTTACTTCCTGAGCCATTCATTATGAATGCCATTATAAAACATAATCTAATTAATATTCATGATGTCATTATTTCTAATATGAATATGCAACAGAGAAAGGGTTAACACATTACCCCCTCGTGACGCATTTTGCACTTATATAAAATTCACATTGTGAAACCATTGTGATAAATAGAGCATTTCGAGTGAAGGAGTTAGAATAGTTTTGCATCAAGCCCTCGATTTGCTCTACAGGAGCAAATGCTCTATTTATCACAATAGTTTCAATACTACTCATTTCTAAAGCTCTTTTTTTCTATATAGTTAATGCTCCTTTTCGATAGATTAATTAATAAAGGTTTGGCCTAAAAATAGCATAGGAGAGAATGCCAGTTAAGCAACCATTTAGTATTAGAAGCTGGTTAGATCTTAATGAATAACTTCATTCTTATTAAACCAGTCTTTGCCCTCTATTCCATGAATCAAATATTCTTGAAAGAGATATTGATATTATGAATATTAATTACATCATTTGTTTTATATTGGCATATGAATACAAGAGAGTTTGGTCATGGCAGAAACTATGTAGAATCAGATCTATATTATTCCATAAGTAATGAGAGCAGATCCTGATCAAATGGCTCCTACAGGAGCTGCTTGATCTGGGTCTCCTCTGTTTGCAAGTGTTAAAAGGTAGTGTTAAAAGGTGTATCTATGGAGTAAAGGGTTAAAGATAACCACGGTCATGTCAGTATAGATACATTCTTAACCCTTTACTCCATATATATACACCTTTCTATTAACCTTTGCAAACAGAGTAGACCCAAATCGGAGCTGTCTGATTAGGGTCTGCTCTGTTTGCTTATGATGTAATATAGATATGCTTCTACAGGTTCTTACATGGCCAAAAATTCCTTTCTTACATGAATATTAATGGAAGAAAATTAGGGTTAAGAGCTCTAAAATATATCATGTATTATATCAAACAGTTTTTATATCATTATTATGTCTCCCCCGTTAATGACATATTGTTTTTGCCAGAGTTGTCTGTCTGTCACAAAATTGTGTCATGTGTTATTGCCCCCTGATGACTTAAAATTAGACAAACATGTATCTCTGAAACCAGTAGGGCTAGAGTCACCAAACTTCACAGGAATGTCAACCAGCACGAGTTGTTGTGCACCTAGGGGTTTTTGAATTGTCTCCCCCTGATAATTGTTTAGTTATTGCTCCTGATATGATAACTTAAAATTAGACGAACTTTGTGTCGTATATATCTCTGAAACCAGTAGGGCTAGAGTCATCAAACTTCACAGGAATGTTCACCAGCACAAGTTATTGTGAACTTGTTTTTTTAATTATCTCCCCCTGATAACTTTGGACTAATTGCCCCTGATGACTTAACCCTTTCCTCCATAGGCTATTTTTAGACCCAACCTCTTTGAATGAATCTACCCAAAAGGAACATCTACTAGAGAAAAGTAAAGTTTTAGAATTTTGTAATTTGAAACCATTGTGATAAAGAGAGCATTTGCACCTATACGAGCAAATGCTCTATTGATCACAATGGTTTCAAGAAGTGGTTATTACAGAGGCGTAGAAAGGCGTATTTATTGAAGAAAGGGTTAAAATTACACAAACTTTGTGTCACACGTATCTCTGAAACTGCTAGGGCTAGAGTCCCCAAACTTCACAGGAATGTTGACCAGCATGAGTTGTTGTGTACCAGGGTTTTTAGCTCACCTGAGCAAAGCTCAGGGTGAGCTTTTGGGAGACTTGAATGTCCGTCGTGCGTCGTCCGTCGTGCATCATCCGTTGTCAACAATTTTATTGTGAACACTCTAGTGGTCACAATTGTAGTCCAATCTTCATGAAACTTGGTATGTCTTGATAAAATCTTGGATGAGTTCGAAAGTGGGTCAAGTTGGGTTAAAAACTAGGTCACTTGGTCAAATAGTAGGAAAACCTTGTGAACCCTCTAGAGGTCACATTTTTAGCCCAATTTTCATGAAACTTGGTCAGAATGATTGTCTTGATAAAATCTCGGAGGAGTTTGAAAAGTGGGTTACGTGGGGTAAAAAACTAGGTCAAACAGTAGAAAAACCTTGTGAACACTCTAGTGGTCACAATTTTAATACAATCTTCCTGAAACTTAGTCATGATGATTGTCTTGATAAAATCTCGGACAGGTTTGAAAGTGGGTCAAGTGGGATTAAAAACTAGGTCACTAGGTCAAACAGTAGAAAAACTTTGTGAACACTCTAGTGGTCACATTTTTCGTCGAATCTTCATGAAACTTAGTCATAATGATTGTCTTGGATAATATCTCAAACGAGTTTGAAAGTGGGTTATGTGGGGTTAAAAACCAGGTCACTAGGTCAAATAGTAGGAAAACCTTGTGAACACTCTAGAGGTCACATTTATAGCCAAATCTTCATGAAAATTGGTCAGAATGATTGTCCTAATAAAATCTTGGACAAGTTTGAAAGTGGGTTATGTGAGGTCTAAAAGAAGGTCACTGGGTCATATCTTAGAAAAATCTAGTTTACACCCCAGTGGCCACATGTTTAGCCCAGTCTTCCTCAAACTTGATCAGAGTGTTTGTCTTGGTGATATCAAGGTTGATTGTGATCATGGGTTGGGTGGGGGAAAAAAATAGGTCACTAGGTCAAATCTTAGAAAAATTACTCTAGAGGGCACATTTTTAGCCCAATCTTCATTGGTCAGAATCATTGTCTTAATGAAATCAATATACTAAATCTTTGAAAATCTTGTTCTGCAGAACCACTGCTCATGATCCACTATCAATACTGTTCAAATATTGTCCCTAAGGTCAATATTGGCCCTACCCATGGGCTACCCAGCAAAAATCTTAAATCTATGGTAATCAGGTGAGCGATTAAGGGCTATCTTGGCCCTCTTGTTTGAATTGTCTCCTCCTGATAATTGTTGAGTTATTTTCCCTGATATAACTTTAAAACGAGACGAACTTTGTGTCGCGAGTATCTCTGAAACCGCTAGGGCTAGAGTCACCAAAGTTCACTGGAATGTTCATCAGCACGAGTTGTTGTGCCCCTCGGTTTTTGAATTGTCTCCTCCTGGTAACTTTGGAGTAATTGCTCCTGATGACTTAAAATTACACAAACTTTACTTTGTGTCACGCATATCCCCTGATAACTTTAGACAAACTTTGTGTTGCGCATATCTCTGAAATCGCTAGGGCTAGAGTCACCAAATTTAACAGGAATGTTGACCAGCATGAGTTGTTGTGCACCTAGGGTTTTTGAATTATCTCCCCCTGATAACTTTGGAGTTACAGACATTACAATTATGTATTGGAAAGAGGATGAATGGGGAGACATCTGTTTTTGTGACAAAAACAAACCTCTAGTTTCTTTTCATTTCCTTTTGAATTTTTTAAAAATTTATCACAATATTTAGATATTTTTTTCTGTACTCATTATGTATTTGAATTGCTATGATATATTCCAATTTCATTTTTGCATGGTGTCTATGTTCAGTTTTAAAACTTACCAAATATATTGTCTTTTTTGCATTCTGAGACTAATTACCATTCTGCCTCACTCAGAATTGATTGACTTCAATTAGCAAGTTATGGGGTAGATCAATGTTCAGTGAATATTTTGCTTGGATCCTAACCAATCTCCCATTGTGAAAATTATTTTTATGTTCCAATGTTCATATGCTGCAGTTTTTATATGGCCAAGTGATGTTATTACAGATAAGATGTGTACATTAAACAGTTTCAAGATTAGGTACTTTATTTCTTCATCAAACCCTGTATTGTGACCAATCTTAAGAATTGTCTCTTCGAGACAATTCTAAAATTGGTCAAAACAAAAGAATTGGTGGTGAAATGATGATTTTATTACTTGAATACACATTTTTATCTATTGGTCTATTATCTTATTTAGTCTTTCTGTAATTTCATTCAAATTACAACTTCATTATTCAGTTACTTACTGATAGTATTAACTTCACTTAAGCTTGACCAAAAAATCAAAGTAAAATGTAAGTTTTCAGCAAAATTACTCCCAAAGTATTTGCAAATTAAAAGAAATGGTTTATCCCTCAACTGAATATTCATGTAACAATGTGGTGTCGACCACTTCATAAATCTTCAGTCACATTAACCCTAGCCTTTCCCACATATAAATGCCTTTTCACACATTAAATGTAAACAGAGTAGACCCATATCAGACGGCCCCTGTAGGAGCGGTCTGATCAGGGTCTGCTCTGTTTGCTTTTGACATGATATAGATCTGATTTTACAGTTTTTGTCGAACCAAAAAATTTCCTAGAAATTTTCACATTATGAAACTTATAATAAATATTCATGATGTCATTATTTCTTACATGAATATGAAACAGGGAAAGGGTTAACAAGGACATTATTATTTTGTCATAAAAAGAATTATAGAATGAGTTCTATAAGAGTTCACAAGCAAACACAGAACAGGAGCCATCTGATCTGGTTCTACACGGTAAGGGTGTTAACCCCTTCACTGCCGTTGTGTAGTACACCCTATGTGCCGGGATCTACTTCAGCGCGTACTCAGCAGACCTACCAGCCTACATAAAATTTCTCATTACTCCACTAATAATCACGCAATATACACGATTTTTTCGCATAGCGCTTTAAAACACTTATTTCAATACTTCCTGAAAGTTTCATTGATATAATACCACTTCTTCCATTCAGAACCACAGTGTAGACGTTCCACAATGGTTAACCATTAGATTCAATAGGAATTAAGTAGGAATCTGTGTTAAATCTGTGTTAACATTTTGATTAAACACGTATTTTCTACCCATTACACGTATTACATATAAGGGAAACCATTCAAAATGACTGTCACTTCAAATGGAATGGATGAGTTGCTTCCCTTACACCATTACATAAATTTAACATAGATAGTAATAACCCTGAGTCTAGCTCGGGTTATAGCACATAGGAAACACTTCTTGCCCGAGTGAGGCTCGGGGTAAGGCAGCAAAGGGGTTAACTAGGTTTTCCAAATTAATTGATTTTACTTTAGTAATTTTTCAAAATCAAATAAGTTATTCTCATAACACCCACATAGAAGTTGTAACACTTTACTCCATAAATATGCCTTTCAATTCAAGTTTGCAAACAGTAGACCTAGATCCGTTAGGAGCCATCTTATCAGGGTCTGCTCTGTTTTCTAATACGAAATAATATAAATATGACTCTACAGTTTCTGCCATTGCAAATATGTCCTGTGTTCATATGCCATTATAAAAAAATACATTATAATAACTCTACTTACTATTTATGATGTCATTATAACTTACATGGAGTAATGGTTAAACTCTTTCAATGTTGTTTCTTTACTGCAATATTTCTTTATTGCAAGCATCATATTAATTATTTTTTTAAACCTTAAAAACCCTTCCTTAACCCTTTCTCTCATAGGCTATTTTCAGGGAATATGAGGGAATTGGTTAACCTTCAATACTCTACTGGTAAATGTGCAAACAGTTTGGATCCAGATACCTTGTAACTGAGCTCTGAGCATCTCATTATGATCCAAATTGTATGACATTCTTGCACCCCCCTTTTTTAATGAAATGGAAGAAAAATGTACTTTAACCCTTTACTCCTTTAATATTCATGTAAGAAATGATGACATCATGAATATTGATTAGATTATTTTATATAATGGTTAATGAAAACAAAAGTGTTTGGCTATGTCGGAATCTATAAAATCAGATCTACATGTATAGTATTCCATCAGCAAACAGACGAAAACCCTACTGACCAGACAGCTTTGGCAGGAACTGTCTCATCTTGGTCTACTCTTTTTGCAAAAGCATAGAAATGCATATTCATGGTGTAAAGGGTTCAGAATACAAACAAATGACACTAGGTTGTATTTCCATTAACTTAGACTCCTGTCATTTGCCTTTCGCAACAGTCTTCAGTTCTGTTCTCAGATTCAGCATACAAGGAGTAACGCAGTAATGGCTTTTATAGCAGCTTTGAACCCTTGTTTCACTTCATGTGGTTTTGTAGTTGAGAATTTTTGTCCTACTTAAATTAATGCTGCTGACAGTCCTACTTAAATGCTGCTGACCTTTGGCGTTGAAAACTGTCAATTTTCCATCATGTGATTTGCAAATGAGTGTCATTTTTTAGCTCACCAGAGCACAAAGTGCTCAAGGTGAGCTATTGTGATACCCCTGTGTCCGGCGTCCGGCGTCCGTCTGTCCGTCTGTCCGTCAACAATTTCAAACGACTTCTTCTCTGAAACCGACTGCCCAATTGTAACCAAACTTGGTCAGATACATACTGTGGGTGGGTGCTTCAAAAGTTGTTAAAAGATAGTGGGCGGGGCCATCTGTCTGGTTGCCATGGCAACTGTACGCAATATCTAGAAAAATCTTCTCCAGAATGACTGGTCCGATTTGAATATAGTTTTCACCAAAATGTTTCTCAGTTGATAGACTTTAAAAGTTGTTAAAAGAATTTTGATCCGGCAAAAAACATGGCCGCCAGAGGGCGTGGTCATTTTTTCCATATATGGTAATATATGAAAATCTTTAAAAATCTTCTTCTCTGAAACTGTAAGGCCTAGACCTTTGATATTTGGTATGTAGCATGATCTTATGGTCCTCTACAAAGATTGTTCAAATTAAGACCCCCGGGCCAAAAATGGCCCCGCCCAAGGGCTTATCAGTTTTTCATTGGAAAATCTTTAAAAATCTTCTTCTCTGAAACTGTAAGGCCTAGACCTTTGATATTTGATATGTAGCATGATCTTATGGTCCTCTACAAAGATTGTTCAAATTATGACCCCCGGGCCAAAAATGGCCCCGCCCAATGGCTTATCAGTTTTTCATAGGAAAATCTTTAAAAATCTTCTTCTCTGAAACCATATGTCCTAGACCATTGATATTTGGTATGTAGCATGATCTTATGGTCCTCTACAAAGATTGTTCAAATTATGACCCCCGGGCCAAAAATGGCCCCGCCCAAGGGCTTATCAGTTTTTCATAGGAAAATCTTTAAAAATCTTCTTCTCTGAAACTGTAAGGCTTAGACCTTTGATATTTGGTATGTAGCATGATCTTATGGTCCTCTACAAAGATTGTTCAAATTATGACCCCGGGGTCAAAAATGGCCCCGCCCGAGGGCTTATCAGTTTTTCATAGGAAAATCTTTAAAAATCTTCTTCTCTGAAACTGTAAGGCCTAAACCTTTGATATTTGGTATGTAGCATGATCTTATGGTCCTCTACAAAGATTGTTCAAATTATGACCCCCGGGCCAAAAATGGCCCCGCCCAAGGGCTTATCAGTTTTTCATAGGAAAATCTTTAAAAATCTTCTTCTCTGAAACTGTAAGGCCTAAACCTTTGATATTTGGTATGTAGCATGATCTTATGGTCCTCTACAAAGATTGTTCAAATTATGACCCCCGGGCCAAAAATGGCCCTGCCTAAGGGCTTATCAGTTTTCACAGGAAAATATTTAAAAATCTTCTTCTCTGAAACTGTAAGGCCTAGACCTTTGATATTTGGTATGTAGCATGATCTTATGGTCCTCTACAAATATTGTTCAAATTAAGAGCACTGGGCCAAAAATGACCCCACCCAAGGGCTTATTAGTTTTTCATTGGAAAATCTTTAAAACTCTACTGAAACTGTAAGGCCTAGACCTTTGATATTTGGTATGTAACATGATCTAATGGTCCTCTACAAATATGTAGCTGTGGCTTGTGGTCCTCTGCCAAGAATGTTTAACTTACGACCCTGACCACTGGGCGAAACTTGGCCCTGCCTCAGGGCTTATCAGCTTTTCATGGGGAAAATATAAATATTATTTTTCTCTGAAACCATAAGGCTTAGACCTTTAATTAATGGCATATTGCTTTGTCTTGTGGTTCTCTACCAAGGGTGTACACATGATTTCTTGTGGTCAAAAATGGCCGCCGCCCCTGGGATTATATCTGGTGAGCGCTTTAGGGCCTCATGGCCCTCTTGTTGTATGTATGAGAATTCTCAGATTTTGTTTAACCCTTTTGATATTCTAACAAACACAGTAGATCCAGATGAGACAGCTCCTGCATGAGCTGTCTGATCAAGGTCTGCTCTGTTTGCTTATGGAATTATGTAGATTTCTACAGTTTCTGCCATGGTCCAAAACTATTATGTTCATCTATGATTATGCAAATTCAGCAAATAAATATTTATGATGTCATTATTTTTCACATGAATATTAATCTGGTAAAGTTTTAACCCTTTGCTCTATGAATATTCGTGTAAGTAATAATGACATCAAGAATATCAATTTCTTTATAAGCATTTAACACACATTTTTTTGCGAAAGTAGAAACTATAGAATCTATATAATTCCATAAGCAAACAGAGCAGACCCTGATCCGATGGCTCCAATAGGAACCGTCTGATCTGGGTCTTCTCTGTTTGCAAAGGCATAGAAAGATTTATTTATGGAGGAAAGAGTTAAGCAATAGTCCTTGCTTATATTCATGGTAAAACTATTCTACTTACATAACACATATAGATGTAAGTATAAAAATAGAATATTAAAATTTTATCAAATTTACCCTCTGCCACAGGACAAAACTTCTCTACTATATATATTGCTTTTACCCCTATAAACAGACCCTAACTACTAACTCTTGTGTTTATACCCTGTTATGTCTCTTATCTTTCAGCGTTCCACATCTTTTACAGGTTGAACGAAATGGAGGAGGAAGGGAGGGAAAAATCACGCAATGTTTCAATTCTACAAGTCCGAACGAAGTTTTTGGAAGACGAGAATTTTCGCTTACAGGAGCGGATAGATTCAATAGCCCAGCAAAAACATGGGCTGGATAAGCTTTTAAAAGAACAGAAGCTGGGAAAAGAAAGAGAGGTAGGTTTAATAGGCTGATTAGCATGGCTGCATGTTGTGTTTCTTAATTTATTTTCCCAACTCTTAACCCTTACACTACTGTAGAAAGTAAATGTCTGCTCTGTTTCGGATCTTGTACAATTATGACTCCTTGCAATTCAGACAAGTCTTTAACCCTTTACTCCATGAATATTCATGTAAGAAATGATGACATCATGAATGTCAATTAATAATGACACATGAACACAGGAATTATTTGGCAATGGCAGAAACTGTAGACTCATCTCTGTATCATGTCATAAGCAAACAGAGCAGACCCTGATTAGACGGATCCTATAGGAGCCATCTGATCTAGGTCTACTCTATTTGCAAAGGTATAGAAAGGTATATTTATGGAGTAAAGGGTTAAGAAACTAGTGTCAAGCAGCTTGGATCCTGGTGAGATGTCAAGTTACTTTGCTTCTCATCTGAATCTAAGATGTATATATAAGGTTTTGGTTATCAAAAAAGGCCAATTTGTTGGTTATCAGTTTTTGTTGTGTGCATTCAGAGAAGAGAGCTGAATTAAATGTTTTTGAAACATGCCCTTGTTTGTTTCAAAATCCCTTTGCTAATTTTTTTTTTAAAAAATCAGAATTAAATAAAAATAAGAAATGATTGCGTTTGCTGTTACTTTGATAGTATACATGAAATTCAAAATAATAAAGCTGAAAAAAATAAACTGCTTGCAATTTGAAAATATGATTAGAACTAAGTTAAAGAAAGACAATTTCAATATTTATATTCAAAACAAATACTACTACAAACACACATGCAGGCTTGCTTGTAAATATATAATATACACATGTATGTTGTAATGTATTTACTAAGAGAAATGAGAGTAGGTTTTAACTTTTTGTTATCTCTCGCACGTAAAAACCTCAGTAATTGTTTTAAAAGATAATTATCTTCTAAAGTTATTGATGCATTTTCTTGTCAAGATTGAAGAAGATACTTATATTGTAAGAATTTCCCTTTAATTTGGCTGAAAGCAGTGACATCCTCAGATAAGCTTAACTTTAACACTTTGTTACATGAATATTCATAAGATCTGATGAAATAGTGAATATTTATTAGCTGATTATGAAAATGATATATAGTCACAAAATCATTTTGCTATAGTAGAAGTTGTAGAATCAAATCTACATGTATATTATTCAATGAGCAAACAGAGCAGAGCCTGATCTGATGGCTTCAGCAGCAGTGGTCACATCTAGGTCTGCTCTGTTTGTAAGCATCAAATGGCATCTCTACTAGGTAAAGAGTTAAGAAGAATAGACAATGTAACTTTATACAGAAGATTAACCCTTTACTCAATAAATACGCCTTTGCAAACAGATTCGACCTAGATCAGACGGCTCCTGTGTTCATATAACAATGAATCTTAAACCTTTCCCTCAATTGAACGCCTTTTGACACATTTGCAAACAGGCCTAGGTAGACCCAGATCAGACGGCTCCTATAGAAATTGTCCGATCAGGGTCTGCTCTGGTTTGCTTTTCATGTGATGTAGATCTGTTTTTGCAATTTTTGTCAAAGCAAAATAAATCCCTTCAAAATATTACATTATAAAAATTTGGATAATAAATATTCATGAGGTCATTATTCTTACACAAATACTGAAAAGGGAAAGGGTTAATTGATATTCATGACATTGTTATTTCTTACATAAATATTCATTGAATAAAGGGTTAATGATTTACTGTTGTTATGGAAAAAGATACCCCGACATTGAGCACACTATGTAGACTCTGATCAGCCAGACCATTATAAGTAATGCCATACATGTATGTGATCAGGGACTGCCATACAGTAAACCCCCTCTAAACCTGACATACAATTTAGTATTAATATCAGTCCTGGAGACAAGTGGCAGCTAAATACAGGGTGAAAAGCATGCAGAAAGCTCCTCTATGAGCTTTCTGCATAAATTTCACCCTGCATTAATCTAGCTGCCACCTGCCTAAAAGTATCTAAATTCTCCTTTACTAGAATTCTGGTTTAGAGGGGTTTTGCTGTATTTGAAAATATCACAGTGTTCATGTTTTCTTATTTTGTTGTAACAGTGTTAACAATACATGTCATTAACACTAGTGTTGATAACAGTCACTAACGGCAACAACCTCCCTGCATTTTCAGTGGTCAGTCATTATTTAGGTAAGACATTGTGATGTCCATTTCATCTGTCCTGTCCTCCTCTCCTAGTCACTGGGAATGAAATAACAGAACTAAATTTAGTCACTGACCAAATGTTTTACTCCTATGTATCTGGGTGATGTAATGTTCCATCTAGTTTGTAGATTGCATCACTTCCTGTTTGATATGACATCACTTCCTGTATAATGAAAATGTTATAGTATTACATTTCTTTGCATAAACTTCAGTGAAATGATTACAATTTAAAAACCTCGTCTGAGAAAATGTAGTAGTGTACATAGGTACATGCAAAAGTAGGTGCAGATTGTCATCACACGGATATTCTTCTAAAGGGAATGGATAAGATGTTCTAAGCATTACTCAAAGCTGACCAGATAAGATGCTTAAATTAAAAGATTTTCAAGAATAACTTCTTTATTTCTCCACCAAACCCTATGTTGTGACCACTCTTTAGAATTGTCTCTTCAAGACGATTCTAAAGAGTGGTCACAGCATAGGGTTTGGTGGAGAAATGTCATTTTATAGTATTTGAGTATGCACATTTTAATTATCTGTTGCTCTGATTACACACTCTATAATGAAACAACATGAAGATAACATTCCTTCAGAAGTGTGCTAAACTATGTATGATAAACAAATATTTATTGCTATTTTTTTTTCGAAATTCTTGGTTTGGCTGTATATTCTTTTGCTGGTTAAAGCATTTTATTGTGTGTATTTTTTCTCTTTCTCTATTTAACATGTTATTAACTTACTACAACTCTTAAATCACTATCAGGTTTTTATAGTACTCAGCTTGGAAAGTTTAGATGCCATTGTGATTTTAGTAGTACCTGATGTTTTGGTAATAAATGATTTTACTGGTCATTTTCAGTTACCCGAATCAGTTGTTCACAGTAAGTGTTTTGACTGGAGACGCTGCAGTTTCGTAGGCAGTAATTGTAGAGTTGTTTTTGCAGAGGTTATAGGTTAAATGCCATTATGCCATTTTTCGAACAATTCACCAATGTATTTAGTAGGAATGTGTGAAACATGATCTACAGTTAAGGTAGAATGCACATTTGAGAAAAAACAAACTTGAATCGAATAAAATTATGATTAGCAGTTACAAAAGCTCAGGAATAGGTATAACCATAAGATATAAACCCTTATCTCCAGAGATATGTCTTTAAATGCCTTTGCAAACAAAGTAGACCAGATCAGATAGCTCCTGTAGTAGCCCTCTGATCCGGGTCTATTCTGTTTGCTTATGGCACAATATAGATGTAATTCTAAAGTGTAATATAGATCTAATTCTACATGTACATTGTTTGTAAGGGCCAAGAATTCCCTGTTCATATTCAACAAATTATCACAAATTAAGTTAATTAATATTCATGTTTTCATTATTTCTCACATAAATATTCATGGAGTAAAGGGTTAAACACACTGTTTTAAATATAGTATACATGTAGTTAATCCTTTCCCTCATGTAAATGCATTTCCACGCATTTGTAAACAGAGTAGACCCAGATCAGACGGCTCCTACTCTGTTTGCTAATGGAATTTGAAATATCTAGCTGTTTCTTTACTTTCTAAAATGACTACAATGTTCCACCTTCCATATTTCAGTGTAACCATTTTGACCATGAATATTCAGTAGGTATTACAATTTGGAATAACCATAGTTACAGAACATAGCAAAACTTACCTGGCTTCTACAGAAGATAACCTATGACCTCTCGGTTTGTATAACCATTTTCATTGATATTTTTCTTTGCATAGAAGTAGGTTAATGTTGTGAGTTATATAATCTCCATGTTATAAGACTTTAGTGCAAGATTGTTAATTTATACAGTGAAACATCTCAACAGTGGCCATCATACAATATCTGGGTTTTCTGCGACCACCATACAATATCTGGGTTTTCTGCGACCACCATACAATATCTGGGTTTTCTGCGACCATCATACAATATCTGGGTTTTCTGGACAGGTGGCACCTTAGTGCAGGACAAAAGTAATGCAGAAAAATTCTGAATGAGGCTTTCTGCGTTACTTTTTCTATATATTTACGGAGCTCCAGATAAAATTCGTTAATTAAAAGATTTTCAAGACTAACTCCTTCATATCTGCACCAAACCCTATGTTGTGAGTCCACAGATTAGATTCTAAAGACTGGTCACAACATACATAGGGTTTGGTTGAGAAATGACATTGTTAGTATTTTGAGAACGCACCTTCAATATCTGTTGCTCTGATATTTAGGTACATTAACCTGTTTTTGAAGACCCATGTCTTAATTGATTTAGTGGTCACATTTAAGAAGTTTTGCTGTGTTTACTTTGTACAGTCACTCTGCCGGTCCTTGCCTCAAATATATTGTACATGTATTTCACAATTTGAATGTAACCCTTTACTCTACAGATTTGCCTTGTAACATGTCCTGTTTCAAAGTAGACCAATATCATATGGCTCCTGTTTGAGGGATCTGATCAGGGTCTGCTCTGTTTGCTTAAGGAACAATATAAATCTGATTCTACAGTTTCTGCCAAGATCAAAATTACCTATATTCATGTGCCATTATAAAAAATAATCTAATTAAAATGCATGCTGTCAGTATTTCTTAATGAATATTCATGAAGTAAAGGGTTGACAATGAGTCACGTTTTGTCAAGCTGATAGAAAGTTAGAAACATTCACTTATGTATAAATCAAAAAGCTTTATTGTATGTCACATGACCAGTTACCCCAAAGCTATGTATTTATTTCACCTATTTATTCCTATTTGTCACAGTACTAGTATTGCTGAATGGAATGTTAAACACAAATACATGTAAATAGCCAACTACATGACACAATCTGTAACTGACCTATAGGATAATCATTTATATCATACATTATACACCTTTAAATGTGGAACACATGCTCTGGCATTTGCGAACAGTGTAGACCCAGATCAGAGAGCTTCTAGAGGAGCCCTTTGATAAGAGTCTGCACTGTTTGTCATTCAAAATCCTGAAGTAAATTTAAGACTGATTGGACTCTATAGTTGGACTCTATAACACTTTTTGAAAGCTCAGTTAATTTAATCCTTTACTCCATAAATATGTCTTTCTACACATTTGTAAACAGAGTATACCCAGATCAATTGGCTCCTATAGGGGCCGTCTGATCAGGCTCTGCTCTGTTTGCTTATGATATGATGTAGATATGATTCTACAGCTTCTGCCATGGGAGACAATTCCTGTGTTCATGTGCTATTAAAACAACTATATATAATCAATATTCATGATGTAATTTTTTTTACTTGCATATTCATGGAATAAAGGATTAAGCTATAGCTGTGATTATGACCGGAGTCTCTGACCTGGCATATTGTTTGATCACACACAATTGTGAGGAGTGGCTCAAATTTCAGCTGTAAATAATTGATGTGGTCACACAATGTGACATGTCTTCCATAATTCCAGGAAGAGTCTTTATTAATCGTACAACTGTTTTAAGACTGGTACACTGGTGTTCTAAAACCTCAGATGGTCTGTATACATGTAGAGGTTACCTATGACTTACTTTGCAAACATTAAGACTTCTAAAGTTATTTTAACTTAAGTCAGTATGAAATAGATAGATTCCTTAATGAAAACATTTTGAATATCTCAATCTTAAACCAAATAGATGATATATCTGTCGTATCGAGGGCACACAGTATGTTTATCATACATGGGACATTTATAGTGCATTCGTATAACGTATATGATCAATTTGATTGTATATCCATAGTATATTGTGACAGTAAATATGTTCATATTACTGTATCAGTAACAGTATCACATTTGACACAATAAAAACTTAACCCTTTCCCTCATATAAATGCCTTTTCAAGTATTTGCAAATAGAGTAGACCAGGTTAGATGGCTCCTGAGCCGTCTGATCAGGGTCTGCTCTGTTTGCTTATAAATGGAATAGTATATACAGCTAATTTTACAGCTTCCGTCGAGGCTAAACATTCCATTGAAAAGTTTACATTATAAAAAATCAGCTAATAAATATTCATGATGTCATTATTTCTTACATGAATATTGAACTGGGAAAGGTTTAAAGTAACATGCATATTCAAATATTATTGCCCTCTTCAGTTTCATTCGGTTTCATTGCAAAAACTTGATAAGTTTAAGAACTGCTGAATAATTTCAGTGTTTCATACACTTGTAGCCCAATTGTTTGCAAAGGTTAACCCATTGAATGCAGGACTTTAATGAGTATATTGGCATTTGCAAACAGTGTAGACTCGGATCAGAGGGATCGTAGAGAATCCCTTTGATCAGTGTCTGCACTGTCCTCTAGCAAATTTTATCTTTTAATACTTAACCCTTTCCCTCATATAAACGCATTTTCACGAATTTGCAAACAGTAGACCAAGATCAGACGGGTCCTGTAGGAACTGTCTGATCAGGATCTACTCTGTTTGCTTATGGAATTATATAGATCTTATTCTATACTCTCTGCCACAGTCAAATCATCACTTTGTCAATAATGCTTTAAAATAGTTTGGCACATTAATATTCATGACATCATTATTTCTTTTATGAATAATAATCCATTCCCTCATATTGACGCCTTTTGACGCCTCTGCAAAAGTCACCTGTTGAAACCATTGTGATAAATAGAGCCTTTGCTTTAGTGCAGGATGAGGGGCATTATTGGAATAAAGCCTGAGCCTTATCACAATGGTTTCCAACTACAAAATTCTAAAGTTTTCCTTCTCTCTAGTTAATGCTCCTTTTCGGTAGATTTATTCAATGTGGTTGAGTCTAAAAAAAGCCTATGAGGTAATGGGTTAAACAGGTAAAGGGCCACTATAGAGAGGTTCTGCAGTAATATAGGTTAATATAAGCTTTTGATTTAGCTATTGTAATATAAGCTATTGATTTAGCTATTGTTTGACATTAGTGAAAGTAGATTAATCTTTGGGTGCTTTTTGATTCTTTCAATGCCTGAATGAGTCAATAATATGTCCTCTGCAAACAGTATAGACCCAGATGAGAGGGTTCCTACAGGAGCCCTCTCATCAGGGTCTGCACTGTTTGTTATGTTACACTTTTCTTTAAATCCTTGAATATTCACGGTAGGGTTGACTATTCACGATAGGGATTGAATTTTGGAATAGTCGATTTGAAAACTCAGGGTTGAAAGGGTTAAGGTGGGTAGAGTAACCCTAACATTTAGAACAATGATATCCTGAAAAATGTTGCAGTCATTTAATAAGAGTTCTGGGACACTGTAGAATACGTATGTAGTCCGAGCTAGCTGCAGCATTAGAAATTTGATTTGAATTGGAGTCTTCACAAGACTTTATATATGTATATATACTCAGGTGCACGTTTGCTTAATGCAGAACAAAAGTTAATACAAAAAGCTCCTTGGGGAGCTTTTTTTTATACGCCCACCTAATAAAGGTGGCGTATATTGGCGTCGCCCTGTCCGTCCGTTCGTTCGTTCGTCCGTCCGTCAACATTTTGTTTGTCTGAAGTTTTCTCGGCAAACTATTCAACAGATATTAATGAAACTTCACACAAGTGTTTATTGCATCATGATCTGAAGCTGAGTCGATTCTGAGGTTCATTTTATTTGTCGTTTCAGAGTTATGGCCCTTGCACTTAAAAATATAAGGCAAATATATGCAAATAGTTTGTCCGCTGTTTTCTGGGAAAACTGTTGTACAGATATTAATGAAACTTCACACAAATCTTTAATGCATCAAGATCTGAAGCTGAGTCGATTCTGAGGTTCATTTTATTTGTTGTTTTGGAGTTATGGCCCTTGCACTTAAAAAATTAGGCAAATGTATGCAAATAGTTTGTCCACTGTTTTCTGGGAAATTTATTTTACAGATATTAATGAAACTTCACACAAATCTTTAATGCATCAAGATCTGAAGCTGAGTCGATTCTGAGGTTCATTTGATTTGTTGTTTCTTAGTTACGGCCCTTTCACTTAACAAAAAGTAATGGAAATATGAGGATGGCCTTAACTTTTTCATTTTAAATGATCTTTACTTCAATTTTTTTATATGATAGTACCTTAATATGGATTTCACATATATTGCGGTTGTTTTTATACATCATTTTATTTTAAAGTTACGGCCCTTGAACTTTATGTCTTTTTTTGCTTTGTTTGTCGGTAAACTTTTAGTTTCTTGTTTTCTGGGGAAACTATTTAAAGGATATTAATGAAACTTCGCACAAGTGTTTTATGCAACATGCACGTTACGAAAATCTGCAAATATGAGGATGGCCATAACTTTTTTATTTAATAAGATATTCACTTCAATTTGTGAATAATATCACCTTAATATGAAGATCAAGATCTGAAGCACAAATTAGAAAGTGTCAAAACTTACAAAGCATAATTATTGAATCGGAGAAAGTTTGCAAGTGGGCGTATCATGTACCGTATGTGGTACTCTTGTTAATGGTTATTTTATAGGGTTTTATTTGTTTTATTAGCTCACCTGAGCCAAAGGCTCAGGATGAGCTATTGTGATCGCAATCCCTCCGGCGTCCGGCGTCCGTCCACATTTTCAAATGGCATCTCCTCTGAAACTGCTGACCTGATTTTAACCAAATTTTGTCAGAAGCATCAGTGGCTAGGGGGAACGAAATATTGATAACATTATGACCCCTGGACCAAAAATGGCTCCGCCCAAGGGCTTATCAGTTTTTCATAGGAAATTTTTAAAAAATCTTCTTCTCTGAAACTGTAAGGCCTAGACCTTTGATATTTGGTATGTAGCATGATCTAATGGTCCTCTACAAAAATTGTACAAATTATGACCCCTGGGCCAAAAATGGCTCCGCCCAAGGGCTTATCAGTTTTTCATAGGAAAATCTTTAAAAATCTTCTTCTCTGAAACTGTAAGGCCTAGACCTTTGATATTTAGTATGTAGCATGATCTTATGGTATTCTACAAAAAGTTGTTAAAATTATTACCCTGGTGCCAAAAATGGCCTCGCCCAAGGGCTTATCAGTTTTTCATAGGAAAATCTTTAAAAATCTTCTTCTCTGAAACTGTAAGGCCTAGACCTTTGATATTTGGCATGTAGCATGATCTTATGGTCCTCTACGAAGATTGTTCAAATTATGACCCCCGGGCCAAAAATGGCCCCACCCAAGGGCTTATCAGTTTTTCATAGGAATTTTTTTAAAAATCTTCTTCTCTGAAACTGTAAGGCCTAAACCTTTTATATTTGGTATGTAGCATGATCTAATGGTCCTCTACAAAGATTGTTCAAATTATGACCCCAGGCCAAAAATGGCCCCGCCCAAGGGCTTATCAGTTTTTCATAGGAAAACCCCCGCCCAAGGGCTTATCAGTTTTTCATAGGAAAATCTTTAAAAATCTTCCTCTCTGAAACTGTAAGGTCTAGACCTTTGATGTTTGGTATGTAGCATGATCTAATGGTCCTCTACAAAGATTGTTCAAATTTCGACCCTGGACCAAAAATGGCCCCGCCCAAGGGCTAATCAGTTTTTCATAGGATAATCTTTAAAAATCTTCTGAAACTGTAAGGCCTAGACCTTTGATGTTTGGTATGTAACATGATCTAATGGTCCTCTACAAATATGTAGCTTTGGCTTGTGGTCCTCTGCCAAGAATGTTCAACTTACGACCTTGACCTCAGGGCGAAACTTGGCCCTGCCTTGGGGCTCATCAGTTTTTTATGGGAAAAAAATAAAATATTAATTTTCTCTGAAACCATAAGGCTTAGACCTTTAATTAATGGCATACTGCTTTGCCTTTTGGTTCTCTACCAAGGTTATACAAATGATGACTTCTTGGTAAAAAATGGCCCGCCCCTGGGTTATCTCAGGTGAGCGCTTCAGGGCCTCGTGGCCCTCTTGTTCCTGGTTAGTTTCTCCCCAGAAGTAAGGGGGTGTTTTATTACTGGTGATAGATTATTAAATTGTTATTAAAGTATGTTTTCAAAAATAACTCGCCTATACTAGTTAACTTTGGTATGAAGAGTTACTATTACTCTAGGGACTTTTTTTGTTGACCACTTTGTACTCTAGCAGTGAAACAGTGATTACCTATGCAAGCAGATTGGGTCCAGGTGAGTCTGACAATGTTACATAATGCAGCGTCTCATCAGCATCCAAACTGTTTCACACTCTGAGCATATATTCCAAAGAAATGAGGGACATTTTATTTTAGGAAGTGAAGCAGAAGACAATTGTTGCAGATGAAAAATTACAAAGCATGCAAATAGTTAACTTTTTACTTCATAATACACCTTTCTATGCCTTTGCAAACAGAGTAGACCCAGATCAGATGGCTCCTATAGGGTCTGCTCTGTTTGCATATGATATAATATAGTTCTATATGATTCTACAGTTTCTGCCATGGCCAAAAATTCCTGTTTTCATGTGTATAACAATTAATCTATTTAATATTCATGATGTCATTATTTCTTACATGAGTATTCATGGAGGAAAGGGTTAAATGGAGTAATGTGTTGAATACTGTTGCAGATTGATCACTATAGGAAATATGAAGTACGATATAAACTACATACTAAATGGTAACTACCATAGATAAACACAACTACCCTCACCACATGTTCATGCCACCATAAAAAAGTGTCTGCGGGATATGCAAACAATGTAGACCCTAATCATCTACCATGTCAAAAACTGTGGCATTTGAGCAAAGTCTATAATTATTCTGAAAAGGTTGATTTAACCTGATAGAGACAGAGTAGTGGTCATAAGTTATGTGACAATTTTGATGCAGACCAGTGGCCTTATGGACAACACAATGACCATCATATGGCAGCTTGTCTGATCTTAACTGTTTGTAATTTTCTCGAAGGTACCGTACCCCTTTTTTTGTGTGGCAGTAACATAAATTATATAAACACATACATGTATGTTAAATGTAAACTTGCTTGTATGTAAACTATACATGCTCCACATGCCAGCAGTACACTGCATGAATATCACAAGCTTCCTATATAGATATGTACATGACAAAGCCACCCTAAGTAGCCTGAGTATTCAGACACCCAGTTTCCTCTCTATATCCGCTTGTAATGCTGAATAAGTGGACTGGCAGCAATTGGATCACTTCATGGACTGACATAGTAGCAAATAGTGTAGACTCTGATCAACCACTCCTTCAGGAACTGTTTGATCTGAGTCTGCACCATTTGCCTATGTCTGTTGAAGTGCTTAGTGGAATTACGGTACATATATTACACTGATGGATAATATATGAATATATGTATGTATGTATATATATATATGAGTATTCATGAGCTTCTAGTATTTTTTATACAAGAATTCTACCAATTTTGGATGATACATACGTATCATTATATATTAGGAATATAAATGATAGCTTCCTAGATCTGTATAAACAATACTACTAGACTTTGAACTGTATTGATATATTATGAAATACAAGTGAACCTATCTTAAGAGCTAGTCAATCCTTTATTGAATACAGGAAGTCTTAAAAGCAAGTACATGTAGTTGCTTAATGGAGAGCAATAATGTAATGCTGAAAGCTTCTCTAGGAGCGTACTGTATTACATTTGACCTGTATTAAGTTACCACCTGCCTGACACACCCATAATTATACCTCTTTTTGATCAGCTTAAAATTGATTTATGCAGCTTTACAAATCTGTGAAGAATGGAGATTGAGTGTGCAAATATATAGTGGTATTTGAGTAGGAATGATGAGAAATATCCTGCATGTACCTAGATATAGATAAAATGTATATACCGTATTATTCCTAATAGAAGCCCCTGCCCTAATAAAGGCCCCCGGCTATTTTTGTAGGAAAAATCTACTCACCAGGCTAAACTCAAAGGAAAATCCAAATTCAAATCCATCTAAATCCAGTATATCTTGATAAAATCCAGTCAATCCAAAAGTTTAAATCATTTTAATGAACACTTAAATGTAACATTAACAAAAACTTCCGAACATTGGATTTAGGAAAAAGCTTACCTTGATAATGGCCCCCCTTTTGGAAAATGTTAAGCCCCCGGGGGCGTTTATTAGGAATAATACAGTAATTATTTGTTTTGAATAGCTTTGTTTGGCTACATATAGAAAAGGTTGAGTTTAATCCTTTACCCCACAGGCCATTTTTAGACTTCTTTGAATAAATCTACCGAATTAAGATGCATTTACTAGAAAAAAATGTAAATTTTAGAATTGAGTACAATGTAGTTTAGAAAGCATTGTGATAAATAGAGCATTTGCTCCTATGGAGCTGCTATAGAGAAAATGCTTTATTTATCACAATGCTTTCAAAAAGTGACATTTACAGCGGCATCAATATGAGGGAATAGGTTAACCCTTTACCTCATGAACTTTTATGCAAAAAGTTGACATCATGGATATTTATTATAAACTGACAGTTTTATAATTGTATGTGAATGCAGAATGTTTTGACTTTGATGGAACAGTAGAATTGGATTTATACCATTCCATTAGCAAATACATGTAGTGCCGGCCTTGAACAGATTGTTTTTTACAAGAGCCATCTGATCTGGTTCCAACCTAATTGCAAAGGCATTAAAAGGTGTCAGTCTCAGGTAAAGTGTTAATGGCAAAGCAGGTTGGTTCTCTAAACCCTTTACTACTTGAATGACATCATGAATAATAATTAGATAGTATAGTGGTAAATAAACACGAGAAATGTTGGCCAAGGCAGAAACTATGGAGTCAGATGTATGTGTTATTTCATAAGCAAACAAAGCAGAATCAGATCAAATATAGAGAAGTGTATATAAATGTTTACAAAATAGGAATCTTAAGGAATGGTTTATATGAAAAATGTCCATTAAAATATTCTCAAGAAGATGTACATTAACATACTCAATGTCTTGATTAAATGTTGAATTGATAGTCTGAATGGAATAATAAATATGATGGGACAGGCTTGATGTTAGTTATGAAATTCAAAGATGCTGTTTTGCCAAACTTTGAATACCCATTTGAATAGTATAATGTTTTCCTGCATTTATGTTAACATAATTATATAAATAAGTGTATATGTTTGTTTTTGTTTTTGTGTAGCTCAAGTAAAACTGTACTTTCATTGCTTACAATTTATTTGGACTAATTTAAGAATGTTTGTTTCTATTTATAGAATAGTCTACTGAGACCTGTATCTCCGATTGACAACCCGCACAGCATTACCATGGCAACCAGCAGTGGCCTTGGAAACAGCATAAACTCCTGGCTGGAGACAGACAATTTAGTGGACACTATCATTAATTATCGGCCCCATTCAGGAGGCATGGATACGGGTACCAGTGGATTTTTAGGGACCTCATTTACAGCAGGTTCTGTAGGGGGATCTGTAGGGGAGTCAATAGATTTATATCGTGAGAAAGACGGAACAGACAGTGAATCAGACTTCGATGGGGATGAATTTGAAGCATGACACAGATAGAGAAAACAGACATGTTAGTCGCTAGAAGTCTCGGTTATATGGGCTGAAATGAGAGTAATTTGTAGATGCATGCCATTCCTTAGTGAACTGTCTTCTGTATTATTGTTATGAAAAATTGATAAAGTATTTCTACCATTTTACATCGTCTTGCCAAAGAGACATGAATTTGATACTTTGAAATCTGATTGATTTATTTTGTAAATATCAAATTATGTGTACATTTAGTTCAACTGTAATGAAGCTAAATTTGGTAATTTAAATTGTTTTGATCCAGATTATATGATCTGAACAGAATCAAGCTACAGATTGTGACATTTAATTTTGTTATAAACATATTTGCAGAAAAAGTTCCTATGGTATCATTAAACAACATTAACATATAGCGAGCTGCGGTAAAGTTGATAACATTTGTAAACAGTTTGGATCTAGATGAGATGTGTAGTTACTCAGTGACTCACAAAGATCTTTACCCTTTTCTCCGTGAATATTCCTGTGAGAAATGATGAATGTATGAATATTAATTAGCTTCCTAAACAAGGAATATTTACCGCAGCAGAACCTGTAGAATCAAAACTATATTAGTTTATAGGAAAACAGAGCAGAAGCCATCTGATCTGGGTCTACTCTGTTTGCAAAGGTATCAAAATGCATCTCAATGAGGAAAAGGGAGATAACTATTGACTCTGTGGTTTATGTTAACAGTAGTGGTTCATGTGCTGCTTATTTTAGATGTACATGTTTACATGTTATTATTTTTTTCCAATGTTAGAACTGTGATAGACATTTAGTGGTTATATATTTCATTGTGATATCTTTGTCAAAAGTTCTTTTTGAAATACTATATATACTGTTGAATCATGACCTGGTCTATAAAAAAATATTTCACATGACCTGTAGTTTTGACATTTTCTCTTTGTAAAAGTTTTATTTAATATACAGTCAAACTCCTGTAAATTGGACATTAACTTTAAAATCAAAACCAGTCTTTCAGACAGATGGAAGCTTAATGCAGGTTGAAATTCATGCAGAAAGCTCCCAGAGGAGCTTTCTGCATGACTCATCCTGCATTAAGCTGCCACCTGCCGAAAAATGCCTAAATTGTACTAAAAAAAATTCTGGTTTAGAGGGCTTCTACTGTATATGAATTATTTGCTTAAACATTATGCAAACTGTCATGAGAAGATGGGCATTCAGACATTTACAAACCGTTTTTGGAGTAAAGGGTTACCGGTAATAGTTCTGTTCAAATGTACAAATGCCCTTATCTCCTTGATGATGGAATAACTGCATAATGCATGATGGAATAACTGCGTAATGCATGACATCCCTATAGATTCCCCGTCCTGTTTACAATCAAGAAATTATTTGAATGAAGTTTTATATGTATGTATACGTGTATATATATTGTCGGTTATATATGTTTATTTATGGTGCCAATTTTAGATGTAGCATTTATATTATTGCCTAGCAACAGATACCATTGATATGTTTAATCATGGCATTCTTTAGTGTGTCTGAGTAAGTACATATAAAAAGACAGTGAACTTATTAACATGACAAATAGAGTTTGATATGAATGAGCGGATCTGGATAGACACAGAAATCTGTCAGATTAGCAGAGCAACAGATATAAACCTGCTAACTCAAGTCTTAAAATTGTCATTTCTCCAACAAACACGATGTTGTGACCCTTCTGGAATCATCTATTCGAGATGATTCTAAGTTTGGTACAGAAATAAAGAAGTTAATATAGAAAATGTTTTTATTTACGCATCTTATCTGGAGCTCTTGATTACTGGGTTTGATTTCATATTTTGGTTTTATTCAGTATCAGTAGCAACATCATGTAATACCCTTTATTTAGAAGTAATTTTTGTGTAAATTGGACCGACATGAACACAGCACATGATATGAATTTTACAAGTAGAATGGTCCATCGTTGTTTAACAATAAGAGTCCATTTGGTATGAAAGGGTATAATTTGCAAGAGGATATTGCATGACAGACTGTGCAGTCCCTGACCAGAGGGGCTCCTATAGGTGCCCTTTAACCCTTTACTCCATAAATACACCTTTCTATGCTTTTGCAAACAGAGTAGACTCCTATAGGAGCTGTCTGATCAAGGTCTGCTCTGTTTGCTTATGGTATAACATAAATCTAATTCTACAGTTTATGTCTGGGCCAAAATGCATCTTGTTCATATGCCAATTGTAAAAAATAATCCAATTAATATTCATGATGTCATTATTTCTTTCATGAATATTCATGGAGTAAAGGGTTAAACTGGGTCTACACTGTTTGCAGATGCCAGTGCGCTTGTTTCCCACATTTATTACAGCAGATTTAATCAGTTCCCTAGGAAACAAGTTTTGGATTTAGAATATGTGGAAAAAGCTTTACAGCCAGTGCTTTGAAGCTTTTGTAAACCCGTGAGCTTGGTCTGTGCATGCTGTGGACAAAAGTGTCCTTAAACCTAGATTCAGTTACAACTGATTTTAGCTGGTAGTTGAAATATGTTTCCAAATCATTATGTATGCTTCCTGTGCATTTAGTCTTGTAATGAATTTACATTGCAGTTCAAAAGCTTACTGAAACAACCACAACCTGTGCAAATTAGTGAAAGCATTTTACAAGTCCTTTCAGCCCTTTACCTCACAGACACACATTTTGTCACATTTGCAAACAGAGTAGACCCAGATCAGATGGCTCCTGTAGGAACTGTCTCATCCGGGTGTACTCAGTTTGCTTAACCCATTACCTCATAAGCTACATGTACTTTTAGACCCAACCTCTTTGAATAAATCTACTGAAAAGTAGCATTTACTAGAGAAAAGGAAAATGTCAGAATTGTTAAGTATTGAAACCATTGTGATAATAGAGTATTTGCTCCTGTGGTGCAAATTTTCTATTTATCAAAATAGTTTCAGAAAGTGAATTTAACAGAGGCGTCAAAAGGCATAAATATGAGGGAATGGGTTAATATGAAATAATATAGAATGGTGTGGTTTTAACAGAGGCATCAAATGACGTCACTATAAGGGAATGGGTTAAAGATGGTTGTTAATGATTGTCCACTAAGCTTTTGAATTGTTCTGCATACAAGACAAATAATTGTAAATTGGGAAGCTATGGTGAGGTTAGTGCAGTAAAATGTCTTTTTAATCTTTTCCTCATGGATACTCTTGTAAGAAATAATGACACCATGAATATTAATTAAATGAATGTCTACACTATCATATGCACACAGGAAGTTTTAGTCATGGTAGAAACTGTAGAATCAGATTATTTCATGAACAAAACAGAGCAAATCATGGTCAAGAAATACTTTGACCCAGACAAACTGTAGAAGATCTTTAAAAGCAAACAGAGTAGACCTTGTTCAGATGGGTATTACAGGGGCCTGTAGGAGCTGTCTAATCATAGTGTTCTCAGTTTGCATATGATATAATAAAGATCTGATTCTACAGTTTCTGCCTAGGCAAAAAATAAATTACTATTATAATGCCATTTTAAAAATTAGATTAAGTAATATTCTTGAGTGTCATTATTTCCATGAATATTCATTGAGTCAAGGGTTGAAGATCAACCTTTGGACTTTTGAGTGGTTACCTAACCGATATTTTACTGTTACTTGTGACTGACTTGTCCATTCTGGCCCTACATGGCAGAAGAAATGCATATAAGTTAATCTGGATTGTCTACCCTTAGAGTTCTAATGCTCTACTATATGTCTGCAATTTCTTTTTACTTTATGTTCTTTTACTTTTTTAACCACTATCCTGCTGAAGAAAGATGTCTAAAGATTTCTACACACTTTCTGATCTTCTGTATTACTCAAGTTTGATTTACTCAAGCTTTTCGTAAACTTTTTGTCTGAGTATGAAGAATGGATCCTTAGGAGATGCCGACTTATTCGTCATCGCATAAAGCGAAGTCTTTATTAGGAATCTAAGGGTATACATCTTGTTTTTTGTAGTGATTTTATTTTCGCTATTTATGTAGTCATTTCGTAAAGTGGTGTTTGATTTGCTATGTAGGACTTGGATATGGTAAAAGTAGATGATTGGTGCAAATCCTGAAAAAAGGGGCATGGGGTCATTTTCAAACATTGCACATCATATATTGACAACTACACTTTCCCTCTTCCATATTCATGTAAGAAAAAATGACATCATGAATATTGATTTGCTGAATTTTTATACTGTAAACTTTTCATGGAATATTTTTGCTTTGACAAAACCTGTATAATCACTTCTGTATCATGTCAAAAACAAACAGAACAGACTCTGAGACTTGAGAATGACTGTAGTTGTAGCTGTTTTACACTCAGCCCTTGATTTCTGATGAGGCATACAATCAGGTCTAGTGGTTATAAAACTTCTGAGTTTTAATCTTAAGTTCATTCTCAAGTCCCTGACTAGATGGATTTTGAGCTTGCTCAAAATATGACCAGTCAGATGCTTGAACATTAACTCAGACTTAAGCAGTAACGACCAGACTATGCACTTTTCTCAGCAATAGAGGTCAAAGTTCATGACACATTTTCTTCATTACAGTTTATTGAAGATTTCAGTCTTTTCAATATCCATATGCCCCTTTTTCCAACGATCTGCCTTATTTTGTAGATGCATGTTCATTTCATTTAATGTCAACATAAGGTGTATGTTACAGCTTTTCAATGATATGCCTGTGTTGAACATTCAGATTAAATAATTGGTTCATTTATACAAAAATCCTGAATATAACCCTTTGCTCCATAAATACACCTTTCTTCACCTTTGCAAGCAGAGTAGATCCAGATCAGACACAACCAGGTGGAGCCATCTGCTCTGTTTGCATATGAAATAATATGGATATGATTATGGTTAATAAATTCCATGTCCATGTGCCATTATAAAACTATCAATCTAATTAATATTCATGATGTCATTATTTCTTACATGAATATTGATGGAGTACAGAGTTAAAATCAGATTGATTTGTGCTGTATGAATAAAGCAGTGATAATGATATTTTTGTTACTATAAATACTGAATTAGTACCTGGTACTGATGTTTTTGGGTAACCCGTTGAATTCTGCCCCAAGGTTAAAAAACTTTTTGCTTGAGTCTGAGCTCATTCTCAAGCATCAGATTGGTCAGATTCTGAGCTTGCTCAGAATCTGGCCAATCAGATACTTGAGAGTGATCTCAGATGCAGGCTCAGAAGGTTTATAACATTGAACCCTGAATTTTCAAAGTGGAATTGTCCATCAGTGTTCAGCTATTGAGTCTATTCAGTATGAAAGGGTATATATAAGATTTTCAAGAGGACTGAATAACAAACAGTGCAGAGCCTGGTCATGAGGAACGTCACATCTTGGTCTGCATTGTTTGTATCTGCCAGTACACTTGTTCCCCTTATTTAACCCTTACAGTATGGGATACGAGTCATTAAGATCATTTGCAAACAGTGTAGACCTAGATGAGAGGGCTCCTAGAGGAACCCCTTCATCAGGGTCTGCACTGTGTGTCATGTTACACTTTTCTTTAGAAAAATCCCTAAATATTCACCATAAGCTTGACATGTTTGAAAAGTCAGCTTTGTATGGGCTACAGGGTATAGTAGTGGCAGTTCTCAAACCACTTCTAAGCAGGTTTTTATGTACTAATAATATACAGTTAGAATGACAAAACCTATTGTGATATTTTAGTCGATTTTAGTGATTTTGTTTTGTTAAACTCACAGACTCCTATTTCCTCTGTGATGTTGACATACAGATGACCCATTGATACTTACACAAGTATTACATATCCTCATAGTTTTGCTGAATCTATATTCCGTCCATCATGTGTAGAATTCATTTAAAGTTGTCATTTTCCAGACAAATTAATTTATATTAATATACATTTACATTCACTTTATTCTGTGATTAAATATTTAAGCTTATAGTAGTCACCAAAACAGTAATTTGTATAACTACATTTACTTGAAATTCCCACCTTTTTAAACATTTTTTGCAAATAGAGTAGACCCAGATCAGACAGCTGCTGTAGGAACTGCCAATTCAGGGTCTGCTCTTTTAGCTTTTGTTTAACAGATCTAATTCTCTATGGTATGTCAAGGAAATATATTTCCTCTAACTCATATTTTATTTACAATAATTAAAATTATTATTCATAATAGAGTGTTGCATGAATAGGTACAGGGATAATCCAATTAGAATTCATTTGGTAGGTACAGTAAGGTCTTGATTATTCGAACACTGAAATATGTGTCATTATCGATCTTTAAGACAGATGGCAGCTTAATTTAGGCTGAAAGTCATACAGAAAGCTTCCCTTTCTGCATGACTTCCACTCTGCATTAAGCAGCCACCTGCATAAAAAGGCATGCTTTATTCATTACTGAATTTCGAATAATCGAGGTTTTACTGTATATATAGCTAAAAACTAGATGTGGGTTTTTATATGGTGAATCCAAAGTATGACCTTAGATTAACCCTTTATTTGATGAATATTCATGGAAGGCTCCGCCCATTATGAATATTTATATATTCAGTTATTAATACTAATTCATCAGTAACAATATTGGTATTATTTTGAAATAGTTACATAAAACAAGTGAATACATTGCTGTTGCAAAATGATATTCTATATGTAAACAGGGTAGACCCCAATCAGATAGCTCCTACAGGATCCATCTGATCTGGGGTCTACCCTGTTTGCAAATGTGTAAAAATGTGTGTATCAAGTTAAGGGTTAAGCATGTCCTATACTATATCTTTCAGCAATGGGTATAGGCTGAATATATATTAAGTTTTATTGTAGGGGAGGTAACTCATTAAGGTGACGTCATCAATCATACAGTACATGGACAGTAAGAAATGCCATGACAGTGACATAAAAAGCAAAAGTGTTGATCAGTCTGTGATGACCTGACAAAACTATTTTTGTATAATGCTAAAATTTACACATGTAATTTATTTTTTCGTCGATTAATAAAGATACAAATTATACATCCTTTGTCTGTCGTTTATTTTTAACCAATAGAACAGTGTGACTAAGTGTGTACAAGTATTTGTCTCTTTACCTCCAGAATATTTATTCAATTAGTGCAATATTTATTGAGGCATTTTAGGCCTCAAACCCATTCCCTCATAATCTATTTTTAGATTGATTCTACCACTTTGAATACATCTAATGAAAAGGAGTATTTACTAAAGAAAAGGAAAAGCTTAGAACCATGTAGTTATGAAACCATTGTGATAAATAGAGCATTTGCTCCTATGGAGCAAAATGCTCTATTTATCACAATGGTTTCAAAAAGTAGTTTTTACAGAGGTGTCAAAAGGTATCAATATGAGGGAATGGGCTAACAGAAACATTCAACACATCTATATTTATTCATACCAAATATCAAAGGTCTAGGCCTTACAGTTTCAGTGAGGAAGATTTTTAAAGATTTTCCTATGAAAAACTGATAAGCCCTTGGGCGGGACCATTTTTGGCCCGGGGGTCATAATTTGAACAACCTTTGTAGAGGACCATTAGATCATGCTACATACCAAATATCAAAGGTCTAGGCCTTACAGTTTCAGTGAAGAAGATTTTTGAAGATTTTCCTATGAAAAACTGATAAGTCCTTGGGCGGAGCCATTTTTGGAACGGGTGTAATAATTTGAACATTATTTGTAGAGGACCATAAGATCATGCTACATACCAAATATCAAAGATTTAGGCTTTACAGTGTAAGAGAAGAAGATATTTAAAGATTTTCCTATGAAAAATTCCATATTACCATATATGGAAAAAATGACCACGCCCTCTGGTGGCCATGTTTTTTGCCGGATCAAATTTTTAACAACTTTTAAAGTCTATCAACTGAGAAACATTTTGGTGAAAACTATATTCAAATCGGACAAGTCATTCTGGAGAAGAAGATTTTTCTAGATATTGTGTACAGTTGTCATGGCAACAAGATACTCAGGAGCCAATAGTGCCTACCGTGCACCCCAGACTTATTTTCATGGGTACCAAAATGTTCAGAAAAGTGTCCTGAATCAGAATCACGAATGTACTCAAACTTAAATTCTTTTAGGCTATGTGTATTTTAACCGTTTCCATGGCAACCCCCAGTTTTCATAATGATGACCCATACCTACAAATTCGCCCATATCACAGCCAGTTTTTGTCCTAAAACTATAAAACTGGTACCAAATGGAAGATAAGACATTGTGCTTTTATGTCCAATTTGTTTTTTTAAATTACCTTATTTGCATACTCATGAATATTAATGAGAACATTAAAAATAGTAAAAAAGTATAGAAATAACGTAAACCTTTCATTTTTTTATCCTACAAATATCAGAAAATAACTTTAAATGCAGTTTAACATGATGACAAACCCCCAGGAAACAAAATATCCAATTTGAGGACCAAAGCATTATGTTTAAGTACCGTTTTCACTGTTTCCATGGCAACACCCCAGTTTTCATAATGATGGCCCGTACCTGCAAAATCGTCCATATCACAGCCAGTTTTTGTCCTAAACCTATCAAACTGGTACCAAATTGGAGATACGACATTGTGCTTATATTTCCAGCTTGTTTTTTAAAATTACCTTATTTACATACTCATGAATATTAATGAGAACATTAAAAATAGTAAAAACAATATAGAAATAACGTAAATAATGTAAACTATTCACTTTTTATCCTACAAATATCAGAAAACAACTTCAAATGCAGTTTAACATGATGACAAAATCCTCAGAAAACAAAATATCCAATTTGAGGACCAAAATTTTGACTCTACGTAACTTTTTAACTGTTTCCATAGTAACCATTCATTTCATTCTGTTCACACATATTGTGATAGTTGACACCTACCTGCAAAAATCTTCCATTTCACAGAAAGTTTTTGTGCTAACTGTATAAAACTGGTACCAAATTAAAGCTAAGACCTTGTGCTTTTGTTTAAAGGCTATACTTAGGAATTACCTTATTTGCATACACATGAATATTAATGAGAATAATTAAAAAATAGCAAAAAATACAGAAATAACGTAAAAATCTCAACTTTTATCCTACCGATATCAAAAAACAACTTCAAATGTAGTTTAAATTGATGACAAAATACTCAGAAAGCAAAGTTTCTACATTGATACCCAAACAATGAACTGTAAGTAACATTGTAACGGTTTCCATGGTAACCGATCCTTTCACACATTTTGGAAATTTGACATCTACCCGTAATACTCCGCTAGATCTGTTATTTTTGATGAATCATGAAATCAGTTGTTACAAACATAGATATGAGGCATTGCTTTAATAGTAAATATTACTTTTTTGATACAAACTAATTTGCATATGTATGAATATTTATGAGATCAGTAATAGATGTTGACATTTTCGACAGACACCAGTCTTTCTCTTATAAAGCAAACAGAAATGCAAAATGGTTAGCTAAAGATTACAATGATCACTGAATATCACCAAGATTGTTAGATAAATAAATTAGGGACAAATTATATAGCACTGATGGTGATATATCTGTTTCCTAGGCAACCATTCTAACATCTTTGTTCATATTACAGAGTGTTTAACTACCAATGCAACATACAAAGACAGTGGAGCCTACATTGGCGATAATTATAAATGAAAGTTTGAGTACATTCGTGATTCTGATTCAGGACACTTTTCTGAACATTTTGGTACCCATGAAAAAAAGTCTAGGGGGTGCACGGTAGGCACTATTGGCTCCCTGAGTAAGACCGATGGCCCCACCCACTATCTTTTAACAACTTTTGAAGCACCCACCCACAGTATGTATCTGACCAAGTTTGGTTACAATTGGGCAGTCGGTTTCAGAGAAGTCGTTTGAAATTGGTGACGGACAGACGGGCGCTGGACGCCGGACACAGGGGTATTACAATAGCTCACCTTGAGCACTTTGTGCTCTGGTGAGCTAAAAACTCCCAAGTTCAAGGGGAGATAAATCTGCAATACCCAGCGCTTAACACATCTTGCACATCTGTATATGGTTATTATGTATGGCAAGTATCAATTGAATAACTTTTAAAATTGAAGGAGGTGTTTGTGACTCCCATGTTTCATGCCAAAATAACAAAAAAATACTCAAAGTTCAAGGGGAGATAATTCTGCAACATATGAAAATTGAATGCTGCACATTTACTATTCATGGTTATTATGTATACTACTTATACACTGAATAACTTTGAAGCTGAAGGAGGAGTTTGTGACACCAACTCCCTATGTTTCATGCCAAAAAATACTCAAGTTCAAGGGGAGATAATTCTGCAATGCCAAACGGTAAACACATGAAAATTGCGTCTTGCATATCTACCATTCGTGGTTATTATATATACCAAATATAAATTCAATAACTTTAAAACTGAAGGAGGAGTTTGCAACATCAGCCACTCATGTTCAAATGCGGACAGACCAACCGACCGCCCGCCGGACATGCCGATTCCAGTATACCCCCTCAAACTTATTTTGGGGGTATAAAAAAACTCAAGTTGGAGCTTCTGCTTGTCTTAAAGAACCAGACTTAGAACTCATTCATCCTAACACTCAAGTAAGATTATCGCCCTTGCTAAATGCAGGGAGCTTTCTGCATGACTTTTATCCTGCATTAAGTAGCCACTTGCCTAAGAGGTTTTCCAATATATTTCTTTATTAAAAGTTTAGATAATTTAAGTAAAGCCATAAAACCCAACTCACTCACTCACTCAAATGGCCAGAGTTTTGCATGAATATTCATGAAATTCAGTGTTAAGGTAATCATTTGAAAAGAAAAGAACACTGCTAGTTAGGTCATAATTTTATTTGCAAAAGTTTTGTCAAAATGACACTTTTTTTTTATCACATAACAAGTTGGCTGTCTATTTAAACACTCTTTAAAAACAATCTTAAATCATCATCTAGTTAGCCCATCTAGTTAGCCCTTTATCGGACAGAGACGCTACATACAGTAGATCCACATCAGACGGCTCTTGTAGGAGCCATCTCACCAGGGTCTGCTGTTTGCTTATGAAATAATAAAATATCTCTTCTACAGTTTTTGCCATGGCAAAAAAGTTCTTTATTCCTATGCCATTTACCCAATTCATCTAATTGATATTCATAAAGTGGTTATTTCTTACATGAATATTCATTAGGTGATCAGTTGATGAAGATATTTGAGCATCATTAGGATAACGTGTTCAAATAAAGTTGAAAGTGTCCATAACATTGTGATAGATAAGCAGATAGATGGGTGGGTGATGAGCAGAAGTGATTTTTAACCTCTTCTAATACCTTCACTATTTTTCTGTGCACTACCTCTGTAAACCTTGCAGACCCTGATTAGACAGCTCATCTGATTACTTGTAACTGTACAAGTATTTCTTTTCTAAATTAAATTCTGTATTGTAAATTTTGGAAAGACCAAACTTTTATTTCGTGTTATCCTGAAGTTCGAGATAACGAAGTTCAAATGTATTTTAAAATTGTATTCGTCTAAATATTGGTGTCCAAATAGGAAAAATTGCAAATTGTCAAAACAGTAATACCAAGTGGAAAAATGTCCCTTGACAGAAGAATCTCTCTAATGCACAAATTTCATCCTGCATTAAGCTACTATTAAAGAGCTACAAGTCCTATGAACACCTATGTAGTTATATTTTAATAACAATAGCGTTAACCCTTTCCCTGTTCAATACATGTATTCATTTAACCTTTTCCTCCATAAATATGCCTTTCTGCGCATCTGTAAAAGTCACTTTATGAAACCATTGTGATAAATAGAGCATTTGCTCCTATAGGAGCTGTCTGATCTGGGTCAACTCTGTTTGCAAATGCGTGAAAAGGTGTTTATATGAAGCAAAAGGTTAACGTGAAGCCAGATCACAAGCCATATACTTAACCCTTGGCTTTCTACACCTTTGCAAACAGAGTAGACGCATATCAGACAGCTCCTGTAGGACAACCTGATCAGGGTCTGCTCTGTTTGTTTATAATATAGATACGATTCTGATTCTACAACTTCTGCCACGGCTAAAAATTCCAGTGTTCATGTGCTATTGTAAAAATTAACAAAATTAATATTCATGTTTTCATTATTTCTTAGATGAATATTCATGGAATAAAAGGTTAAACAGGCTATTTATTCCATTATGCATTTTGTCACAAACATGACGAAACAAAGACATTAAAAGCAAAGTAATTGAATTATTGTCATCTGCAAATATTTTTTTTTTCGAAAGTTGTGATGAAAGTATCTGTCAAGATACGAATTCACTTGGTGTTTCATCTTGGTTCAAGCAGTTTGCATAGGTATTCAGTATTTCAACATAGGCATTGACAGTTTAGTGCCCATCTTGTAATCAGCATTGACAGTTTAGTGCCTGTCTTGTAATCAACATTGACAGTTTAGTGCCTGTCTTGTAATCAACATTGACAGTTTAGTGCCCGTCTTGTAATCAGTATTGACAGTTTAGTGCCTGTCTTGTAATCAGCATTGACAGTTTAGTGCCCATCTTGTAATCAGTATTGACAGTTTAGTGCCCATCTTGTAATCAACACTGACAGTTTAGTGCCTGTCTTGTAATCATCATTGACAGTTTAGTGCCTGTCTTGTAATCAGCATTGACAGTTTAGTGCCTGTCTTGTAATCAGCATTGACAGTTTAGTGCCTGTCTTGTAATCAACATTGACAGTTTAGTGCCCGTCTTGTAATCAGTATTGACAGTTTAGTGCCCGTCTTGTAATCAGTATTGACAGTTTAGTGCCCGTCTTGTAATCAGCATTGACAGTTTAGTGCCCGTCTTGTAATCAGTATTGACAGTTTAGTGCCTGTCTTGTAATCAGTATTGACAGTTTAGTGCCTGTCTTGTAATCAGTATTGACAGTTTAGTGCCCGTCTTGTAATCAGTATTGACAGTTTAGTGCCCGTCTTGTAATCAGCATTGACAGTTTAGTGCCTGTCTTGTAATCAGTATTGACAGTTTAGTGCCCGTCTTGTAATCAGTATTGACAGTTTAGTGCCTGTCTTGTAATCAGCATTGACAGTTTAGTGCCAGTCTTGTAATCTATCATGAACATATAACTAAACTTTTCCTCACTGCTAATCACTAAGATTAGTTTACCCTTTATTCTATAAATACACAATTTAACCCCTTTGCAACAGAGTAGGCCCAGATCAGATCAGAGCCATCTGATCAGGGTCCGTTCTATTTGTTTATGAAATAATACAGATCTGGTCATACAGTTTCTGCCATGTTAAAAAAAATTCCCTTCTTCATAGTGCCATAATAAAATTCGGTTGTCAATTTTTCCTGCATGAATATTCATGGCATAAAGAATTAGAGTGTCATACTCATATAAACATTTTACTCCCTGAATATTCATATCAGACAACAACTGTATGAATATCTATCAGCTGAATTGTTATAATGGTATCAGGAACAAAGGACATTTTACCATGGCAGAAACTGTAGAATCGGCCCTTTATGATCCCTTTCCCTGATCTATGTTCATTGCAAATTTCAACACCTAGTGAATAGTCAAGGACAAAATATTCATAATGAAATGTGGAAGGCGGAACAGTATAGCAATTATAGAAAGTAAAGAAGCAGATCTTTCAAATTCCATTAGCAAACAGAGCAGAACCTGATCAGACTGCTTCTACAGGAGTTGTTTGCTCTGGGTCTGCTCCGTTTGCAAATGCGTGAAAACACGTATATATGAAGGAAAGGGTTATTCCATAAACAAACAGAACAGTCCCTGATCAGATGGCTCCTGAAGATCTGGATCTACTCTCTTTGCAAAGGTGCTAAAAGGTGTCTATGGAGTAAATTGTTAAACAATGAGGTTAGATACACATTTATCAAATATCACAGATACACAATAGTTGAACACTATGCAACAGCACCAATTCTTGTACTGACTATAATGTTTGGGTGCAATCTGGCTTCAAAAGGAACCCATGACCCGCTGTAATGAAACTTTATATTAACTTTGTACTAAAAGACTCCATATTTCATCTTTTCATTGCACTTTTGAGCAATTAGCATAATTTTATATATCTTTCACTCTTACACTAATACAAACAACACTTGGCACATTTGAACACAGAGTAGATCAAGATCAGATAGCTCCTGTAGGAAATTTCTGATCAGGGTTAGCTCAATTTGCTTATGGAATAATATAAATCTGATTCTTAACTTTCTGTCAAAGCAAATGTTTTCTTATTAATGTGAACTTATAACAATCCAATGAATGAATATTCATGCAGTCATATTGAGTTTGTTTTAAGTTTTATAATCTCGTGACCATAGCTCTTCCTTCTTACAATGCCATAATTAATAAGTGTAGAACTATACATCCACAACCTAGATTACACTGTAGAACCTTTTTAAAATTGCCACTTAGTGAATAAACATGAGGGCTCTGGATACATTCATCAGAATCAGAGTGAGACATTTTACATGTACCATAATCTTTTATCATGAAACAAAGCTGGTACTCATTTAATCTCTCCATCACTGGTGTGTTGTCAATGACTAGCTCTCATTTCTCCATCTGGCATCAACAGAAAAGTAGCACAAAGACTTAAACTCTCCGACAGCCATGAATATTAATGGCAGATTCCTCCAATTATGAGCATTAATTTATTATTTTATATTGATAAATATAGATCAAGTGAATACATACCAGCCAAGCCAAAACGTATAGAAGCAGATCAAAGATATTGAGAAAAGAGAGCAGACCCTGATCAGACGGTTCCTACATCTGATTTGGGTCTACAGTAAAACCTCTATACCAGAATTTTAGTAGAGAATGATTAAGATACTTATAGGTAGGTGGCTGCTGAAAGCAGGGTGAAAGTCATTCAGTGGACTTTCAACCTGCACTTAGCTGCCACCTGTCTCAAAGACTGATATTTACGCTAAATTTAACATCCACTTTAGAGGGGTTATATACAGTACTCTATAATTTATAAAGGTGTCAAAAGGGGTCTCTGTGCAGAAAAGGATTGAACAACAGCCTTATCAATCATACATCTCCATCAGCCTTATCAATCATACATCTCCATCAGCCTTATCAATCATACATCTCCATCAGCCTTTTATCAGATGAAGATGGCGTTGCCCACAGGGTAGATCCAGATCAGACGGCTCCTGTATGAGCTATATGATCAGAGTCTGTTGTATTTTCTTATGCAATAATAGAGATATGTGCCTACAGTGTATAACATGGTCAACATTTCCTTTGTCTATATGCCATTATAAGTATTCATCTAATTAACCCATTCCCTCATAGGCTATTTTTAGATCCAACCACTTTGAATAAATCTACCGAAAAGGAGCATTAACTAGAGAAAAGGATTTTTTTTAGAATTTTGTAGTTATAAACTATTGTGATAATATAGGAGCAAATGCTTTATTTATCACAATGGTTTCATTAAGTGATTTTTACAGAGGTATAGAAAGGCATATTTCTGGAGGAAAGGGTTAATATTTATGTTGTCATTATTTCTTACATAAGTATTAATGAAGTAATAGTTAAACCATTCCCTCATATGGACACCTTTTGATGCCTCAGTAAAAGTCACTTTTTGAACCATTGTAATAAATAGAGCATTTGCTCCAAAATGGTTTAAAAACTACACAATTCTACAATTCTCCATTTTTCTAGTAATTGCTCATTTTCAGTAGATTGATTTGATGACTTTGGGTCTAAAAATAGCCTATGAGGTAATGGTCAAAATAGTCTATGAGGTAATGGTCTAAAACAGCCTATGGGGTAATGGCTTAACAGTAACAATTTCCCCACAAAAACAGAATGTTGCACATCGAGTTATGAGTACAATGCCAAGACTACATCACAGACTGCTGTGCTTGTTCCCAGAATCCATCAGTAGTAGGAGATCCTGTTTGCTAACAAATTACTAGTAAAACGACTGCAGAGCTGATCCAATATTGATGATATTATTCATGTCAACTGAAGAAGTAGGTTGACTGTAGCACATTGTCCAGGTTGAAATTTCCTGAAAAAAAGAAATGAAGTTGTTAAAACATAACCAAACTAGAATTGGAACTAGAAACTAGAACTAAATGGCTTTGGCTCTGTTCCATTGTTGGCGGTTTGCGAATGATATGGTAAATAGTTTATTATTATATGTATTCATGTGTATTTGGGAGCTAATCTGGTACTGTTTCAACTGGGTTTTATACCTTTATAATATAATAATAATGGAGTACATAGTGTTAAAATTTACCTGTGCCAGGAACTGCAGACAAGACCTCTCTAATTTCCTCCAGATCTTTAGTGGTCTCCTCATTACCATCACATCTGGAAAGATACAAGAGCCTTTCTCTGAGAAAAGGGACCTTACTCCATTGCAAACAGCAGAGACTCAGACCTCTGATGTGACACCTGGTCAGAGTCTGCCCTGTCTGCCACTCATCAGAATCTCTAGTAATTTGTTCTTGCTATATAGTGAAAAATCTTGATCAGATACTTAACCTATGATCTCATATGCTATTTTTAGATCATTACCTCATAGGCTATTCTTAGACCATTACCTCATATGCTATTTTTAGACCCAACCTCTATAAATTTACTGAAAATGAGCATTTAATAGAAACAAAAGGGCCAGAAATGGCCCTGATATCCCTCACCAGACAATTAGAGGAGGAGATTTTCAAAGTTTTCACTACAGTGAAGCTCACTTATAACGAAATCCTGGGGACCTTAAAATTTATTTTGCTATATCCAAACTTTGTTATATCGAAAAGACGAAATTTCGTTATAAATGTTTGGATATAGCGAATTCGTTATAGTGTACCAAAGTTGTGCAGATTCTGATCCTGATCAGATTGCCACATTATAATGTAGTTGCTGACCAAAGTCTGCATACATACAGTTGGCTATGTCATGTGTTTGGTAATTTTATCTTCTCTTATGAAATGAAAGGAAAAAAACAAATTCACGTCAGTTATAAATAATATTATTGGTGAAATGGGTTGACAATTTGTTTCCCTATTTTAATGGCTCAGTGCAAAACTAGGCTGACTCTATAGTTATTCTAGTAAAGAGAATATCTTATATGCATGTAAGTGCACACTTCAATTATTTGTTTATTATTTTTCATGGAGATTCATGTACCTTCAATCATTTTTTATAAATCTATGATATGTGCTTATGTATCACGACATATGACCATCAGTGTTCAGCCAAGTGACAGTTTTCTTGCTGGAACTATAGGGTGTATTGGTCCACCATCAGATTTTGCTTATGTCGGTGCCGATTGTCCGAAAAATATCTTAGAATAGTTATCTGCGGCTGCTTCAATGCAAAGTATGAAGTTACAGCATATATTCTGACCAACTTTTCTATTGGCCAAAATCAAAATATACAACAGGAAATGAGAAAAATCATCCAATCAGATGCACGGTTACCAGGGGCATAATTTATATAATATTTATATTTTTATTTATTTATATTTTCAGAGGAGACTATATGTTTCTAGTGAAAATTGGACACCCCTGGGGCGGGGTCAATTTTAACCCCAGGGACATAATTTATATAACTTTTGTAGAGGACCGGAACATGATGCTATCTGCTAAATATGAAAGCTGAGAACCGTCTGGTTTCCGAGGAGAAGATTTTCAAAGTTTTCACTTTATGTTTCTATTGAAAGCTGGCCACCCCTGGGACGGGGCCAATTTTGACCCAAGGGGCATAATTTATATTTATTTTTGTAGAGGACCTATAGGTAATGCTATGTGCCAAAGATGAAAGCTGAGAACTCTTTAGATTCAGAGGAGAAGATTTCTAAAGGTTCAAATTGTTGACGACGGACAACGCACGAAGCACACAGACGGACGACCGACATCAGCTAAAGCTAACCCAGAGCACTTTGTGCTCTGGTGAGCTAAAAATAGAGCTTTAGAATTGTGTAGTTTTGAAACCATTGTGATAAATAGAGCAATAATTTTGCTCCTATGGAGCAAATGCTCTATTTATCAGAATGGTTTCAAAAAGTGATTTTTACCGTGGCATCAAAAGCTGTCAATATGAGGAAATGGGTTAATCATAAATGTGATGGCTGGTCAGAAAGGTAACTTGGCATATGATCAGGATCCAACAATGAGCATGTCTGTATAAAAGATCTGATTTAGGCCTCAACAGAAAGTGAATACATCAGTGAGAAGAGCTCCCTTTGCTTTGGCCACTGAATATATTAATACATGTATCAGTAAAGAACTGCAGTAGATCAGAGTTGAACTATTTACCCCATGAATAGTAATGTAAGAAATAATGACATTTTTTAGGGTTGCCACAAACCTGAGAAAACAAAATTCCCTGTAATCTCCCTGATATAATTTCAAATTTTCCCCGACACCTTACATTGGTTAAGTTTTCTGCATTATTTTTCAGGAAGTTTAACCCTTTCCACCCTGATTATCAGCATGAAATAGCTCATTTGTGTATAACTATAGAGTCCATTCATTCGTGTATAACTATAGAGTCCATTCATTCGTGTATAACTATAGAGTCCATTCATTTGTGTATAACTATAGAGTCCATTCTCGTGTATAACTATAGAGTCCATTCATTTGTGTATAACTATAGAGTCCATTCATTTGTGTATAACTATAGAGTCCATTCATTCGTGTATAACTATAGAGTCCATTCATTTGTGTATAACTATAGAGTCCATTCATTTGTGTATAACTATAGAGTCCATTCATTCGTGTATAACTATAGAGTCCATTCATTCGTGTATAACTATAGAGTCCATTCATTCGTGTATAACTATTAGAGTCCATTCATTTGTGTATAACTATAGAGTCCATTCATTTGTGTATAACTATAGAGTCCATTCATTTGTGTATAACTATAGAGTCCATTCATTTGTGTATAACTATAGAGTCCATTCATTCGTGTATAACTATAGAGTCCATTTATTCGTGTATAACTATAGAGTCCATTTATTCGTGTATAACTATTGAGTCCATTCATTCATGTATAACTATAGAGTCCATTCATTCGTGTATAACTATAGAGTCCATTCATTCGTGTATAACTATAGAGTCCATTCATTCGTGTATAACTATAGAGTCCATTCATTTGTGTATAACTATAGAGTCCATTCATTTGTGTATAACTATAGAGTTCATTCATTCGTGTATAACTATAGAGTCCATTCATTCGTGTATAACTATAGAGTCCATTCATTCGTGTATAACTATAGAGTCCATTCATTTGTGTATAACTATAGAGTCCATTCATTTGTGTATAACTATAGAGTCCATTCATTTGTGTATAACTATAGAGTCCATTCATTCGTGTATAACTATAGAGTCCATTCATTCGTGTATAACTATAGAGTCCATTCATTCGTGTATAACTATAGAGTCCATTCATTTGTGTATAACTATAGAGTCCATTCATTCGTGTATAACTATAGAGTCCATTCATTTGTGTATAACTATAGAGTCCATTCATTTATGTATAACTATAGAGTCCATTCATTTATGTATAACTATAGAGTCCATTCATTCGTGTATAACTATAGAGTCCATTCATTCGTGTATAACTATAGAGTCCATTCATTTGTGTATAACTATAGAGTCCATTCATTTGTGTATAACTATAGAGTCCATTCAGTATGAAAGGTGTAAACTTGCTCAAACGTTTTGCATGAAAAATAATGCAGACCCTGATCTGGGTCTACACTGTTTGCAAATAACAGTGCATGCGTCTCCCTGCTTGAAGGATATGCCATTGAACCTAATTCTTTTTCAAAATACCCCAACATCTGCCTATATTTTGAAAAAAATCAGTTTCCCTGACTTTTTCCTGGCGCAGGGCAACTCTGTTCATGTCTATGAACACAGGTAATTTTGGCCATATGCAAACAGAGTAGACTCTGATCAGATGACTCTTGAAAGGACCCATCTGATCTCGGTCTACTTTGTTTGCAAAGGCAGTTAAAGGTATGGAGTGAAGTGCTAAGAAGACATACTTTGTAACAGTATGATAACTAATACATAAAGACTCATCTTCACCTACCTGTCAGAACATTTCTTCAGTAAATATTGGGACAAATTCTCCAAGATTGGTTGTCTGTAAAGTGACACAAACTGTTCCCTTGTAACCTGAAAAAACATAGAGTATACAAAACCTGATACATGTATACAATAAAGTACAGTAACCCCCCCCCCCCCCCCCAAGTAAACTGGATGTTTCAATTCAGTATAAATATCAGTCTTGGAGACAGGTGGCAGCTGAATGCAGAGTGAAAGTTCCTCTAGCTGCCTGCCTAAATGTATCTAAATTCTCTCTACTAGAGTTCCAGTTTAGATGGGTTCGACTGTATCTAAATTCTTCTCTACTAGAGTTCCAGTTTAGATGGGTTCGACTGTATCTAAATTTCAGCACGCTTAATCCTTCACCTCACAGAGATGACATTTGATGTCTTTGCAAACAGAGCAGACCCACATCAGATGACTCTTACAAGAGCCATATGATCATGGTCAGCTCTATCTGCTTATGAAGTAATCTAGATCTGATTCTACAGTGTCTGTCATGGACAAAACTTCTCTTGTTCGTAGGCCATTATAAACAATCAGCTAATTATTATTAATACAGACATAATTTCTTGAAGAATGAATATTCATTTGGCATTTCATCAGAATACAAACTGTATGACAATGAAAGTCCCTTCTGAAAGACATTGCATGCCTGACATCAGTTAACCCTTCACCTGTTTAATATTCATGTAAGAAATAATGATATCATGAATATTTATTAGCCAAATGTTTATACTGTAAACGTTTCAAGGGAATTGTTTGCTTTCACAAAAATTGTAGAATCAGATCTGTCTCATGTCATAAGCAAACAGAGCAGACCCTGGTCAGACAGCTGATCTGGGTCTATTCTGTTTGCAAATGCATGAAAAGGTATTTATATGAGGGAAGAGTTGAACTAGTTACTGTATGAATATTAATGCAAACTTTTAGCTTGTTATGAATATTAGTTATTTGATTATACTCTTGTATCAAAACTATAAGGTACAGACATTTACCGTGAACCAGTAAATAACTTATTCTGTAACATATAAACAAACAAACAACTTCTACATATGTCTGATCTGGGTCTACTCTAGTTACAAAGGACAATAATTATCCGATACTGGCTTAATTACCCCTTTCCTTCATATAAACACCTTTTCACACATCTGCAAACAGAGTAGACCCAGATAAGATAGCTCCTAGAGGAGCCATCTGATCAGGGTCTGCTCTGTTTGCTTATCGAATTTGAAAGATCTGTTTTTTAATTTCTAAAATGGCCATAAGGTTCTACTTTCCATATTTCATAATAACTGTTTTGTCCATGAATATTCAGAATGTATTGAATTTTGGAATAAACAGGGTTAAACTATTTCTGCCAAAAGCAGACTCAAATTCAGTTTAATAAGAGAATGCATTTACTTTAAACTTGAAACAATTGCATTCTCCTTTTCACTGGGTCTATAATGTTTGCAAATGACAGCCAACTCATTTCCAACTTTCAAAGGGTTAGAGACCTACCTTGTTCATTATCTCTACATATGCTGGATGAGTCCAGAAACAATCATGGACGGATATAAAAGTAATCCCTCTCCTGAAATGACACAAACAATACACCATGTTGAAACTAGAACTATCACTAAAGGTGATGAATACCCCACCACACAGCAGCCTTGATTGCAAATCTAAGTTTGTGACACCAACTACCCATGTAACAGAACCAAATGACAAATATACTCAAGATTCAAGCAGAGATAATTCTGTAAAGGCTACCACTAAACACAGGAAACCCCCATGTATCATGCAAAAATGACAAAAAATACTCAAAGTTCAGGGGGAGATAACACACGATAATTGCGTCTTGCACATCTACCATTCATGGTTACTATGTATACAAAATATAAATTCAATAACTTTAAGACTGAAGGAGGAGTTTGCAACACCAACTCCACAAGTTTCATGTCAAAATGACAAAAAATACTCAAAGTGTAAGGGGAGATAATTCTGCAATGCCCCGGGCTAAACACGTGACATTATGCCATGCACATCTACACTTCATAATTAATGCATATGAAAAGTTTGATGTAATTCGGTAAAGAAATGTGAAAACTGTGTCTTGCACATCTACCATTCATGGTTATTATGTATACCAAATATAAACTGAATAACGTTCAGATTGAAGGAGGAGTTCCAACCGTCTGACGGACCGACCGACCAACCAACAGACTGACTACCGGACAGGGTGATTCCAGTATACCCCCTCAAATAAGTTTGTGGGGATATAAACAAGAGCTGTCACAGGACAGCGGGCTCGACTATTCTCAGAACTGTTAGTGTAAAAATACTTGATAGTGGACTAAAATAGTGTCCAATGATACTAGAAGCAAGTAATCAAAGTCTCAGTAAAATATCTTTCATAGTATTCAGGGTATAGAATCTCTTTGAACTTTTTAATGAAAGAGAAAAACTTAAGCAAAAAAGGCCAATAATTTCTGTTAAAATGCTTGACGGAGTAATGTACTATTGCCTACAGATGAAGCATGTGATGGTAAACAAGTGTTCCAAGTTTCAGAGCTTTATCTCAAAGGGTTATGTAAATCAGTGGACTTTACCAAAAACCTTACCCAAAATTTATAAGTTAAAAGAGCCATAATTATGTCAAAATCCTTAACAGAGTAATGTATTCTTGCCTACATATGAAGCTGGTGGTGGTAAACAAGTGGTCTAAATCTCAAAGCTTTATCTCAAAGGGTTATGTAAATAAGTGGACTTTAACAAAAACCTTAACCAAAAATTCTAAGTTAAAAAGGGCTATAATTCTGTCAAAATGCTTGACAGAGTTATGTACTCTTGCCTACAAATGGAATTTGTGGTGGTGAACAAGTGTTCCAAGTTTCAAAGCTTTATTCCAAATGTTAGAGGCAAAAAGTGGACTTTAACAAAAACCTTAACCAAAAGTTCTAAGTTAAAAAGGGCCATAATTCTGTCAAAATGATTGACAGATATATGCACTCCTGTCTACAGATGAAGCTTGTGGTGGTGAACAAGTGTTCCAAGTTTGAAAGCTTTATTCCAAAGGGTAGAGGCAAAAAGTAAACTTTAACAAAACCCTTAACCAAGGTGTGACGCGGACGCCGATGCTGATGCCGGGGCGAGTAGGATAGCTCCAATATTCTTCGAATAGTCGAGCTAAAAACTAACACATTTCTTTCCGCTGCTAATTCTGAGTGCTGGTGTGTGGTGATATATAAACATCAAGGTTTGAAAATAAACGGTCTTCAACTAAAGGAAAATTATAAGCTTAAAGTTGTGCACATGTGTTATCAAAGACAGTACTTTCTCACAATAATGACAGAAATGTCAACGTATAATATCAACTCTTCATTTGATAATTCTATCTTTCTTACATCTTGGAAAATAGAATAGATCATGATCAGTAGGAGTTGTATGATCTGGGTCCATCCTGTCTTCTTATCAAATAATATACATCTAATTCTTCCATATTTACTATTAAGACTAAACATTCTACTTGTTATATTCAATTATAACAAGAGCCGCGTGCTGCGCAAATGCTCATCTGATTTGGTGCTTGTCAGCTAAATTTCAACTTTTTTAAAAAATAAAGGGCAATGAGTCAATTACCCAAATATTTTGAAACCAAGAGTTATAGTTCTTATGTAGGGGCCTTCTCCTCAATGAGATCTACCAGCCTATGAAGTTTCATGTTGATACCTCTTATACTTTTTGAGTAATGAGCTACATTAAAGTTTTTGCACGCCACGACAATGCCCACAACACTTACGACCAAGTGATCACAATAGCTCGACTTTTCTTCGAAACAGACAAGCTAAAATATATTATACCATAAGCAAACAGAGCAGACCCTCAACAGACAGCTCTAGCAGGAGCCGTCTGATCTGTTTGCATAGGTGTGGTGAAAAGGCACATTTACATGACGAACAGAGGTTCAGATAAAATTTGAACATTTATTCTAAAGAGTGGTCACAGTATAGGGTTTGGTGGAGAAATGACGATTTTAGTATTTGGATACATACCTTTATCTGTAGCTCTGAGGAAAATGGTTAACAGTACATAAAGCCTTACCTGTGACAATCTAGTGCAGTAAGCATCATATGGGTGGCATCTAGAGAGTGTATGAAGTTAGGGGCAAAGGCATTCACCTGCTTCCTACCATCAACCTTACTGAAACAACAGCATACAGATGTCTAGATAAGATGTGTAAATTTAAACATTTTCAAGAATAGTTCCTTTATAGTTCCTCTCATAGTGACAACGGTTCTAAAGAGGGGTCACAGTATAAGGTCTGGTGGAGGAATGACTATTTTAGTATTTTGGTATGCACCTTAGTCTGGCTCTGAGCATATATATACATAACTAGAACCATACGCCAAAGGCTAACAAATACCTTGCTCCTTATTCATAAAGTACAAACTTTAAGCACTTTACTAGCGAATTTGTGATAACTTTTGCAAACAGTTTGGATCTAGATGAGTTACCGAGTAACTCCGTGTCTCATCAGGATTCAAACTGTTTGACACCCTGACACTGTTTTTTGAAAAGAAATAAAGGAAAATGTAGAATTGGAGCAGACAACATTATTTGCAGATGACAATTACTAAGAGTGAAGGAAGTTAAAACAGACAATAACTATGGTGATATCAAACAACATTTACAGGTTTTACTTTTATTCTACAGCATATGTCATGCATCACAACTAAAATATCATTTGTGTATCAAACATCACTATAGATAGGACTGTATTATCAAAAAGGTACAATGTCCAATGAACAACTATAAAGAAGGACATTCATTATTTAACACTTTATCTGTTGTATTTAACTCTTTATCTGTTATATTTAACCCGTTATCTGTTGTATTTAACCCTTTATCTGTTGCATACTCATGTAAGTTATAAAGACATACTTAATATTAATAAAGTAATATTAACATTAGTCAAGGTATATAAACACAGGACATTTGGCCTCAGGCAGAAACTGTAGAATCAAATCTGTATTATACCTACAGGAGCCGTTCGATCTGGATCTACTCTGCTTGCAAGGCCATGAAAAGATGTTTATATGAAGAAAGCAATTACACTATTAATACTACAAAGATGGAGACTGAATTATTTAGTATACTGTTCCCTACAAAAGTTTTCACCTGCTTATACCTTTCCTCCATAAACATGCCTTTCTATGCCTTTGCAAACAAAGTAGAGACAGAGCCTTCTGATCTGGGTCTGCTCTGTTTGCTTGTGGAATAATATAGATGTGCTACTCAGTTTGAGTTTTGGAGAAAATTTTCATGTGTTAATATGCCATTGTAAAAATTAATCTTATTTATGTTCATGATGTCATCATTTCATTCATGAATTCACCGACGTTTATTGTCATTTGCAAAATGTTTTGTCTGCTTCAGTACTCATCTTTAAATTTCCTTTTTCCTGTTTGAAAACACATAAAATATCAAACAGTTTAGACCCATATCATTATCTCATCTATGTCCTTAAAGTTTCATAGTTTAATTTCTAAGAAAAGTTGTGCCTTCTTTTCAAAAATAACTATCACAGATCAGATCCTAATACTAACTATCACAGATCAGATCCTAATACTAACTATCACAGATCAGATCCTAATACTAACTATCACAGATCAGATCCTAATACTAACTATCACAGATCAGATCCTAATAACAACTAACTATCACAGATCAGATCCTAATACTAACTTTGAATCAAATAATTAAAACACGATTAACCCTTTTATACTATGAATATTCATGTAAGAAGTAACGACATAAAAAATAATTAGCCGAATATTTATAATGACCTATAAAATAGGAAATTTTGGCTTTGGCAGAAAATATTATTTTATAAACAAACAGAGCAGACCCAGATCAGATGGCCCCTACAGTAGCCATCTGATCTGGGTCTACTCTGTTTGCCATGGCATAAAAGGTGTATATATGGAGTAAATGGTTAACATCTTACATGAAGTTGTTATCAGTGATATTGACGGTCTTATTATTGTGTGTTACTCTCTTCTTGTACGGTTGTATGATAGGGAAGTTGAGAGGTGTCACCCACTCCATCCTCATGTCTAGAGTTGACATTAACCTGGCACAGGCATTGAACCAGTCCTGAAACACACACACATTTCTATATACAAAATCACACAAATTAATCCTTTCCCTGTTCAATATTCACAAGAAATTATGACATCATGAATATTTATTAATTGAAGTTTTACGATGTAAACTTACAATGAAATGTTTTGCTTGGACAAAAACTGTAAAATCAGATCTGTATGTCATGTCAAAAGCAAACAGAGCAGACCCTATCACATAGTTCCTATAGAAGCTGTCTGATCTGGGTCTGCTATGTTTGTAAATGCATAAAAATGCATTTATAGGAAGCAAATGGTTAATCATTTTACCTCATAAATATCTATACAATAATTCATGGCTTCATGAATATTTATTTACTGAATTTTTATAATGGTCACTGACTAAAGGGGCCATTTCAGAAACTGTAGAATCAGAACTATATTATGTTATAAGGAAACAGAACAGACCCTGATCAAGCAGCTCCTACATGAGCCATCTGACCTGGGTCTACTCTGTTCATAAAGGCATTAAAAGGCATATCCATGGAGTAAAAGGTTAACGACTGCATATCCATGGAGTAAAAGGTTAACGACTGCATATCCATGGAGTAAAAGATTAACGACTGCATATCCATGGAGTAAAAGATTAACGACTGCATATCCATGGAGTAAAAGGTTAATGACTGCATATCCATGGAGTAAAAGATTAACGACTGCATATCCATGGAGTAAAAGATTAACGACTGCATATCCATGGAGTAAAAGATTAACGACTGCATATCCATGGAGTAAAAGATTAACGACTGCATATCCATGGAGTAAAAGGTTAACGACTGCATATCCATGGAGTAAAAGGTTAACCACTGCATATCCATGGAGTAAAAGGTTAACTACTGCATATCCATGGAGTAAAAGGTTAACAACTGCATATCCATGGAGTAAAAGATTAACGACTGCATATCCATGGAGTAAAAGATTAACGACTGCATATCCATGGAGTAAAAGGTTAACAACTGCATATCCATGGAGTAAAAGATTAACGACTGCATATCCATGGAGTAAAAGGTTAACGACTGCATATCCATGGAGTAAAAGGTTAACTACACCCTTTCAAAAGCAGTTGTGTTTATTTGGTTTTCTTTGTGGGCAGAGTGTATAGGAGTCAACAAGTCATACAGTATATCAGTAAGCTGCTTTTTCAGTCTGGAATATTTCTCAGCAGTTAATGACTGGACTATGGAAAGCTTCACCATCAAAAGAGTATGCACATACCGTTACTTATCGCACTGATCACTGGGTCTGCGCTGTTTGTCATTTAAAATCTTCTATTAACACATTTAAGCCTTTCATTCTGAGTAGACTCTATAGTTAACCCTTTCCCTTTTCTATGTTTATTCTGAATTTCAATACCCAGTACCTACTGAATATTGATGGCCATAATGAAATATGGAAGGTGAAACATTGTAGCCATTTTTGAGAGTAAAGAAATAGATTTTTCAAATTCCACTGGCAAACAAAGCAGACTCTGATCAGACGGCTCCTATAGAAGCTGTCTGATCTGGGTCTGGTCTATTTGCAAATGCCTGACAACACGTTTATGTGAGGGAAAGGGTTAAACATTGATGGGCTATTCCTCTCTGAAAATTTCTTGAGTTATGGGAATGTACAAATATGTAACATATAAACACTCTGCTCGTTAGCATATTACCTGTATTTTCCTAGCCGACTCGAACATTTCATTGAGACTTTGAAAGGTCTTGTTTGTGAGGTACATAGACACGTCCAACATGTACTTGTCATCCAGTTTCTTGTACTTGAGCTGGCGTGCAATCTGGTGTCGCGCTCCGAAACCCGTCACCCCATACACCGTCGTCATCACAGACTGCTTTATCACCTGTAGATATAAATTATTTAATGAGCAACTCTAAATTTCAGATATACATTCTCTTCTCTCCACCTGTTTGTAAAGTTGAATAATTTGATTTTGCACTTTATTGATAACTTTATATTAGAGGGAAATAGTAGCAAGTAGTGAAAATCGATCAGACTGATACTGAGGGAGCAGTTTGATCTTAAGTGCAGACCTTAATCAGAGGGCTCCTCTAGGAGACCTCTGATCTGGGTCCACACTTTTTGCAAAGACAAGTACACCTGTCTCCTACATTCCAAGTGTTAACAGCTTACCTTTCTCTCTATATACCCTTGGCAAATTTTGGCATAGCGAGCGTCAGGGTGTTTGTTCTTAATGTCCTTCTCCAGTTCCTTCTTCACTTGTTCTAGAACCTCAGAGTACACATCCGATGGAACATCAAGTGGATGAAGATTTACCGACTTGGCTCCAAGCTCATCTCGTCCCAGGGCGGCGTAGTGTTGAAGGCCGTTACATGAACCATCCTGGTGAACAGGCAGTTTGGATACAAAGGTTGCAGCATTCCCACTCCTAATAGCCTTAGCAATCTCCTTACATGCTGCCAGGGTCTGCCATGGCTCCTCCGACTCCATCCAGAACTTCTCACCCTGGGAAAGAAGTATATAAAATTAACATAGTACAAATTCCTTCATTTGGGTGTGTTCTGTTTGCTTACTGAAATATCATAGATCTGATTCTACAGTCTCTGCCATGGTATAAAATTCTCCTGTTTGTTAATATTCAGTTAATTAATATTCATGATGTCATTATTTCTTACATGAATATTAACCCTTTCCTTCATATAAACGCCTTTTCACACATCTGCAAACAGAGCAAACTCAGATCAGGTGTCTCCTGTAGGAGACGTCTGATCAGGGTCTAATCTGTTTGCTAATAGAATTTGACAGATCAGTTTCTTTTGTTTCTAAAAAGGATTAGTGAATTGAAGGGCTAATGTACAGACTACTGGCAATAAAAAGACATTTTATAAATACATGTATCAATTCTGTCACTTACTGTAAGTGGATTGTCTGCTGAATCAAATATTTTAGGCAGTATTTCATCACAGTATTTCAGCCTGTCAGCAATGGATTCCCTGTTAGAGTAAACGACAAATAAGTAAACATTTGTAACCATTTCCTTCATACGAACGCCTTTTCATGCATTGGCAAACAGAGTAGACCCAGATCAGATGGCTCTCATAGGAGCCATCTGTTCAGGGTCTGTTTGCTAATGGAATTTGATAAATCTGTTTCTTTACTTTCTAAAATGGCTGCAATATTCCACCTTGCATTTCATTATTACTATTTTTTCCATGAATATTTAGTAGATATTGGAATTTAGAATAAACACAGAACAGGGAAAGAGTTTTTTGAATAAAATTACAAAGGGCAATAACTCCAAAAATACTGAAGACAGAGTTACGAACCTTGTGCACTGCACTTGCGGTCAATGTGATCTATCTGTATATGAAGTTTGAACTCAATAGCTTTTATACTTTAGAAGTTATGATCCTAACAAGTCGGATGGACAAGCAGACGGATGAATGGATGGATGGACATGGTGACTCCAGTATACTCCCCCAAACTTCGTTTGTGGGGGTATAATAAGTTCAGCTTTTACATCTATCAGTAAATGTAACCACAGATTCAATTCTAAATAAAATTTAGAAAGTTTAATTTCTGAATTAAACTCCATCTTGTTGGTACTCACTAGAACTGCCTAAGAGGCAATTCTAATGAGAGCCAGCAAGATTGGCTGAGAAATGAGATTTAAACAGATCAGTACTCTCTCATCTACAGCTCAGCATGTGAGACCAATATTTTTTCTTTTCTTTTTGTTTTTGGAAGTGGGGAAGCGGTTATGTTTGCTTTAGCAGTATTTCAGTCATATTACGATGTCCAGCTAATTACAGGTGGAGGAAGACCCCAGAAGTTTTACTGTGCATCAAAGAAATTCCGTTTTTTCTTTTTTTGCACAGAAGAACACCCTGGTGGTACCCTGCTCATCTACATTTCCACATGTGAGACTCATACTAAAAAACATAGATACTAACCCTTTAGTTGACAAACCCTTCTTAACCCATTCCCTAATATTGATGCCTTTAGACAGCTCTGTGAAAGTCACTTTTTGAAATAATTGTGATAAATAGAGCATTTGCTCCATAGGAGCATTTGCATTTGCAAACAGAGTAGACCCAAATCAGATGGCTCCTGTAGGAGCTGTCTGATCAGGGTCTGCTCTGTTTGCTATTGGAATTTGATATATCTATTTCGTTACTTTCTAAAATGGCTACAATGTTCCACCTTTCATATTGAATTATAACTATTCTGTCCATGAATATTTAGTAGGTACCGTATAACTGGTTATTTCTGCGGCAAGGTATCATTTGCGGAATTTTGCGGATGCCGTCCGGCCGCAAATAATATATGTGCACAATATTCATTCCCATACAGCAGTACACAAAAGCCAGGTGACACATTATCGGTAAACCGCCATATATATTTATAACAGTTTGTGACCTTGGTTGGATAGTACCGTGTTGAAACAATGGCGCTTCTAAAATACCTTGTTAGGAAGGGATTGCCGGATCCTAATGGACCATCATCGGAGGCTTTGTTGCCGTGAGAGATATATAATATTCTTTATTTAAATCCATAATTATCACAAACAAACAGTCTAGCACGAAAATTAGTGAACATAAACCCAATGTCTACTTCCAGTTTTCCAAACAAGCTCGTTTTTTAAAAAAACAAACCAAGTCAATGCACGTAACACTCACTTCTTGAAATACATGTAGCCATTAATGTTTTATTAGCTGATTATTTAAAAAAAAAAATTCGCTAGTAATATGCATGCCTGTGTTAACACAAGTCATCTTATTAGACAATTAATTCTATTGATATGTACTCTCTTAATGTGGTGCACTTACGAAGTGTAAAAAACACGCGGCACCGGGAGATCTACAATATAACAGGTAGGGTACAGCTGTGTTTGCCATCCTTTTGTGTTCGAGTAATTAGAATGTGAAATGCAAATAAATAGCTTCTCGGGGTTAAATGGTAGAACAATATAGAACATACAAGATTTTTACTGGGACCGAGACAATAAATCCACAAAAATTAAAATCGCAAAAATAAATTATACCATTTTAGACTCTAAACCGCAAAAAATTGCCCCCGCAAAAATAACCAGTTATACGGTATTGAATTTGGACTAAATATAGAACAGGGAAAGGGTTAACTGAAGGTGTATCAAAGTCAATGTATAATGTGTACTAAAATCTACTGTACCTTTTCTTCAGGCCTGTCAGGTTAACAAGATGTATCTTCAGCCAATCAAAACCTTTCTCTCCAAGGGGCTTTCCCTTAGCAAACTGTATAAGGCCTCTGTTGACATCATCACCTGTAAACAAACACAGCATACAAACTCCAAATAAGGCTAAATGAGCTCCACTATGTGAAAACCAACCTTTAGCTTTGCAAACAGTGTAGAACCAGATCAGCTGACATGCTCAACCCTTTCCTCCATGAATATTCATGTAAGAAATAATGACATCATGGTTGTTAATTAGTTTAACTTTATACAATGGCACATGAACGCATGAAGTTTTGGCCATGGCAGAAGCTAGATTCATATCTATATTATATCATTAGCAAACAGAGCAGACCCTGATCAGACCACTCCTACAGGAGTCGTCTGATCTGGGTCTACTCTGTTTGCCATGGTGTAGCAAGGCATATTTATGGAGTAAAGAGTTAACCCTTTTCCTGTTCCACATCATGGACAAATATGTGATAACTTGCCATGAGATTATATGGTCTGTAAGTAAGCTTCCCATTAGGATCAAAAGTTATTGACAGTCTGTTTTTTTCAAAAGTAACAGATGAACAAGAGCCTGTGTGTCGGAGCATTACATGCCCGAAGTCTGTGCTGTCGTAACATGCACACTATTAATTTGAGTTGAAAGTCACTCTGACCTTGACCTTTGACCCCATCAACCTCAAAATCAATAGGGGTCATCTACTAGCCATGACCAACTTTCAACTAACCTACCAACTAAGTATGAAGACAGCACACCTAATACTAATCAAGTTATTGAGCAGACGAGGTTTTTGAGTTGAAGGTTGTGGTGACCTTGACCTTTGACCTCAAAATCAATAGGGGTCATCTCCTAGCCTTAACTAACCTTCCTACTAAGTATGAAGACAGCACACCTAATATTTATCGAGTTATTGAACGGACAAGATTATTGAGTTGAAGGTCATGGTGACCATGAGGAAAGATACATACCAATAAGGAAGCCTATTGGTTCCAATGTTATATGCATTTAAAGAGTTGCAAAAGTAGGTCAAAGGTTAAGGTCAAGGTCAGAAGGGCAAATATGTTGGCATAGTCATACCAGGTATGGAAGCCCTAAGTCTATTGGTTCCAATGTTATAGGCACTTAAATGTTTTTGCAAAAGAAGGTCAAAGGTCAAGGTCATATGGTAAAAAACACTGGTATGTTTGAAAAAGTCATAAGACAGAAGAAATGCATACCAAGTATGGAAGTATATGCATTTAAAGTATTTTGCAAAAGTTGGTCAAAGGTCAATGTCAGAATGGCAAACATGTTGGCATGGTCATACCAAGTATGGAAGCCATAGGCCAATTGGTTGCAATGCTATAGGGATTTGAATTTTTTTGCAAAAGTAGGTCAGAGTTAAGGTCACACGGTTAAAACAATGGTATGGTTGGAAAAGTCTTAAGACAAGAAAGTTGTATTACACGTATAGAAGCCCTTGGCCTACTGGTTTAAATCTTATAGGCATTTAAAGATGTTTGTAAAAGTAGGTCAAAGGTCAAGGTCAGAAGGGCTAACAATGATATTGTTGGAAAAGTCTTGACACAAGAAAGGTGCATATCAAGTATTGAAGCCTTAGGTCCATTTGTTCAAGGCATTTAAAGATTTTTGCAAAAGTAGGTCAACGGTCAAGGTCAGAAGGGCAAAAATGGTGGCATGGTCACAACAAGTATGGAAGCCCTAGGCCTATTGGTTCCATTTTTTACCAATGATATAGGCATATCAAGTACACTGAGCAAGTTTAGTAAAATTGGACCATTCCTTGAGGAGATATTACACGGAAACCAATCAGCTAATCAGATTGCAGCAGCCTAAGTGAAAATGCCCGTAATTTTCCGAAAAAAAATGTGTGGAAACTGCCGAACACAGAACCCATGCAAGGTATTTGGATATCATGTACACTGAGCAAGTTTGGTGAAAATTGAACCATTCCTTGAGGAGATATTGCGTGGAAACCAACTGGCTAATCAGATTGCAGCAGCCTAAGTTAAAATGCCTGTAATTTACCAAAAAATGTGCGGAAATTGCCAAACACAGAACCCTTGCGAGGTATTTGGATATCAAGTACACTGAGCAAGTTTGGTGAAAATTGGACCATTCCTTGAGGAGATATTGTGTGGAAATGAAAATTGGACAGACGGACGGACAGATGGACAAGCTGATTACAATAGGGCACTCGCATTTTCATGCGGGCCCTAATTAAAGAACTTCAGTGAGCAAGCTCAAGTACCCCACGCCAACACATTGTCAGAGAAAAAAAGTCGTTCGTAATGACAAATTACTTTGAAAATCAAACTCATTCAAGCTTTTATTCATCACAATTCTTAAAGCAAATTTGAGAACAATTGGTCAAGAAATGAAAGTGCTAGATAAGCAACAATGTATTAATTTAGGATACACAGAAGGACTGACTGACAGATAGGTCATAAAGTATATACACCGTGGAACTCGATATTTATAACTGGGGTACAACTAGGCATTTAACCCTTTCATTCAAATAAAAGCTTTTTCACGCCTTTGCAAACAGAGTAGGCCCAGATCAGACAGCTCATGTAGGAGGCATCTGGTCAGGGTCTGTTCTGTTTGCTTATGACACAACAGATCTGACTTTACGGTTTCTACCAATACCAAAAATTCATGTGTACATAGGCCATTATAAAACTTCAGCTAATAAATATTCATGATGTCATTATTCTTACATGAATATTTAACAGGGAAAGGGTTAACAAGGAAATTATTATTTTGATTAACCCTTTCCTCCATATAAATGCCTTATCAAACACTTGCAAACAGAGAAAACCCAGATCAGACAGCTCCTATAGGATCCGTCTGGTCTGCTCTGTTTGTTAATGGAATTTGATAGATCTGTTTCTTTATTTTCTAAAATGACTACAGTATTTCACCTTCCATATTTCTTTTATAACTATTTTGTCCATGTATATTCAGTAGGTATTAGAATTTGGAATAAACATAGAACAGAGAAAGGGTTAATACTTTGGGTTAAATATACAGATATTTACCTTGGTGGTTTAAATGGGGAGCCACAGTGTAAGTTCTCCCACGAAAATCCATGTTCATTGGAAACCAGAACGTCTCATTCTTGTACTGAAAATATAAACACAGAATGCATAAGGGCAACATTATTTTAAACCCTTCATCTAATGAGCTGAATCTTTATAATATTAACACAGGTAGTTTTAGACATTGCTGAAATGGCAGTATCAGATATAAACCATTCTATAAGCAAACAGAAGGTTACCCTCTATTCTTGTTGACTCTCCAAGGTAAACAAAACTCTAATGAGTACCAACAACATAGAGTTTCACTGAATATAAGATATTTAACCTTACTCACTCAATTAATGAAGAAACAAGAGCCGCCTGCGGCGCCAACACTCGTCTGATTTGGTACTTGTCCAGCTAAATTTTAAAAATTTGAAAACAATAAAGGGCCATAACTCCAAAATTATGAAATCAAGAGTTAAGTACTTATGTAGGGGCCTTCCCCAGAATGAGATCTACTAACCTATGAAATTTCATGTTGATACCTCTTATACTTTGCGAGTAAGGAACTACATTATAAAGTTTTTGCACCACAACGAAGATAACAACGATGACTATGACCCAGTGATCACAATAGCTCGACTTTTCTTCGATACAGACAAGCTAAAAATGACATTATGATTATCAATTAGATTAATTGTTGTAATGGCACATGGACACCGATTAGCTATGGCAGAAACTGTAGAATCATATCTGTATTATATAAACAAACAGAGCAGAGCCTCATCAGACAACTCCTACAGGAGCCATCTGATCTGGGTCTACTCTGTTTGAAAAAGTGGAGAAAGGTGTATTTATGGAGTAAAGCGATAAGAACACTTAATCTCTTATCTGGAGCTCTATCTTCTATGTGTACCTTGTTAGCAATGGAGAGTTTATACAGCATGGTCCACCACAGACTGGTCGCCTCACTGAATGTCTTCTCATACAGTTTTTTCTTTCTCATATATAGACCCATCTCCCTCTTCTTCCCCTCACTGTAATAAACACAAACAAATTCTTAATTATACAGTAAAACCTGAATTAACCCTTTACTCCAGGAATAGTCATGAAAGAAATAATTACATCATTAATATTAATTAGATTTCTCTTTATAAGGGATAATGAATATTTTGACTCGGGCAGAAACTGAAGAATTATATCTATATAATATCATAAGCAAACATAGCAGAGCCTGATCAGACAGCTCCTACAGGAGCCATGACATCTGGGTCTACTCTGTTTGCATAGGCGTAGTAAGGCGTATCGTATTCATGGAGTAACGACTTAAGTGACCACTTTGACCACAAATTATGCACAAGAGTCTTGAGTGCTTGAAGGAACACACATCACCTGCTGAAGTGAAAGTGTTATAAACTAAGTGTGATGAAATATAGAACTATCACTAAAGGTGATGAATACCGATGCACAGAAGCTTTGATCGCAAATCCAGGGGCTGATAATGCGCTACAAACTACCCATGTTACAGGCCCAAATGACAAGAATAATCAAAGTTCAAGGGGAAATAATTCCGCAATGCCTTGCGGTAAAGACATGAAAATTAATCTCACACATTTACTATTCATGGTTATTATGTATAGCAAGTATCAATTCAAAAACTTTCAAATTGAAAGATATATTCACACCACCAACAACCCATGTTTCATGACAACCTGAAAAAAAGCATGATGGACAGACAGATGAATACACAGACATGAAACAGACAGGTGGATAAAGAGATGACAGAAAGACAGACAGATGATGGAGAATTGTTTCCTAAATGTTACCCTGCTTCCTAAGTGTTACACTATTTACAGCAGGTGACACAAAATGCAGATGGTTGCTGAATGCAGGACAAAACTAATGCAAGGATGAAGGAAAGGTTTAAACTGGCATGTGACAACATTATGAGTTTACCCTTTCTTTGGCTTAACTGGAACTTCTATACTGGCAGGAAGAACTGGAATATCTAAATCAGGGTTTCCTCCTTCACGGAATAACTTGATAGCAACATCAAGAACCTGCAAACAAAATGTGGCATTACACCTTGAATACACTCTTAGAAATGTTACACTACCTGTAATACGATAGAAAATGTTACACTACCTGTAATACGGTAGAAAATGTTCCACTACCTGTAATACGGTAGAAAATGTTACACTACCTGTAATACAGTAGAAAATGTTACACTTCCTGTAATACTGTTAAGTTTCAATGTGAAAAAACCCATAAGCAGAACAAATACTCTAAACAAAATCTAACAAACTTAGGCAAACAGGGTAGACCTAGAATATCAACAAGAGCTATCTGGTCTGGGTCTACAGTTTTCAAAGCCATGAAGAGCTAGCAGGGCGAACCCTGATCAGAAGGTTCCTACAGGAGCTGTCTGACTAGGGTCTACTCTGTGTACATGCCCTGAACATTAGTTTCACTTAAAGTTATCAAAATGATGCCAAATTATCTTATTAAGCTATACAAAAAGGTGAAAAAGGGAATTACCTGGTGACTGAATTTATAAGGTAAATGCCTAAGTAAAAGATAAAAAAGTGTATGTAGAAAATTCCATTATCTCACTACCTCCTAGGCTATTTTTAGATCCAACATCTTCAATTTTCATTTGCTAAATTACAACAAGGGAGATCATTCATTCATGCAGCGAAAATCAAATCCTTTATCGCAGGTGCAGAACTTCAGATGGTGTTCAACAATACTGCAAAATTTAATAAAAGTTTTGTTGAGATATGGCAGAGAAAAGCTCCGGGAAAAAAATCCATTTATTAAAACAAGCAAGATTTTGACAAAAATAACAAAGGGAAATCACTCCAAAAACCCTGAAGACAGAGTTATGGACCTTGTGCACTGCACTTGTGGTCAATGTGGTCTATTTGTATATGAAGTTTGAAGTCAATAGCTTTTATACTTTGAAAGTTATGATCCGGACAAGCCGGATGTTGAGAAAAAAGGGCAATAACTCTAAAAATACTGAAGACAGAGTTACAAACCTTGTGCACTGCATTTGTGGTCAATTTGATCTATCTGGATATGAAGTTTGAACTCAATAGCTTTTATACTTTAGAAGTTATGATCCAGACAAACCAGATTTTTACAAAAATAACAAAGGGCAATAACTCCAAAAATACTGAAGACAGAGTTATGAACCTTGTGCACTGCACTTGTAGTCAATGTGATCTATCTGTATATGAAGTTTGAAGTCATAGCGTTTATACTTTAAAGTTTGAAGTCAATAGCTTTTATACTTTGGAAGTTATGATCCGGACAAGCTGGATTGACGGACGGACGAATGGACGGATTGATGGACAAACAAATGGACAGATATGGTGACTCCAGTATACCCCCCCCCCCCCACACACACACACTTCGTAATTGTAATGTAGGGTTTGGCTGAGAAATAAGAGATTTTAAACAAGAGCAATGAATATGGGTGACAATTCTCGTCTGTTCAAAATCAAAGTCAACCTTAACATTAAGGGATGACAACGACATCGCGAACACTGAAGTTACGACAATAGCTCGTATTTTTTTCTTTCTTATCTGCAGTCCTCCTTACATAGTAATATACTATGGATGAATTCAAAATCTTAGCAAACAGTTGCATTCAGATGAGATACTCAAAAAATGAGGCATATCATAAGGGCCCATGCTGCTTGACATGTGCTTGGAAAAAAACTGGATGAAAAATGAAAATGAAAGTAGCTGACAATTCTTCAATAGTTAAAAGGTAATTAACCCTTTCTGGTATTTACAAATTGCTTGAATCAAGATAAGATGTGAAATAACTCGGCATCTCATCAGGATCTAACCATAGGTAACAAGAGCACCATATGTGGCTGCCAATGCTTACCTATTGTAAAAAGCAATGTTCTACAGGACCATAAATCTTTCCTTCATATACATTTGTAAATGCATTTTCATGCATTTTTAAACAGAGGAGAACCAGATCAGACGGTTACTGTAGGAGCTGTCAGATCAGGGTCTGCTCTGTTGGCTAATGGAATTTGACAGATCTGTTTCTTTTCTATCTAAAATGACTACAATGTTCCACCTTCCATATTTCAATATAATTATTTGACTATGGATATTCAGTAGATATTGAGATTTGTAATAAACATAGACCAAAGAAAGGGTTAACAGTTTATGGTATTTGCAAACTGCTTGAGTCAAGATAAGATATGAAATATCTCAGCATGTTATCAGGATCTAAGCTGTTTCATTCTTGATTTCAAAAACCTTTGAAGTAGAGCTAACAAGAGCACCATATGTGGCTGCCAAAGCTTACCTGTTGTAAATAACAAAGTTCTAAAGGATAATAAATCTTTAAAAATGCATAAAACAGTTAATGCCCCTTCCCATAGTGTAACCCTTGTGAATAAGTGTGCACTGTCTGACAGAGACAGCTGCTGTAGCCCCATGGTTATAAAACTTCTGAGTCTGAGATCATTCTCAAGTATCTGATTGGTCAGATGTTTGAGAATGATCTCAGACTCAAGCCAAAAGTTTTATAAGCTTGAGTCTGGTGTCAAAACTAACAACATATCAGAGGTTTTGCACAACAGCAGCCATGTCAACAAATATGACACCGTGGCTATGGTATCATCTTGAGTTTTTTTCTACAAAAAACAGACAAGCTAAAACATGTATGAGCAGACATCATTCAGTTTAAGAGTTAATCCTTTCCCTGTTGAATATTCATTTAAGAAATAATGACATCGTGAATATTTATTAGCTGATTTTTTATAATAGCTTATGTTCACAGGTGACTTTGGTATTGGAAGAAACTATAAGTCAGATCTATTATAAGTTTGGAAACAAAAAGGGCTGACACTTCTACTGGAGCTGGGTCTACTCTACTTGCAAACGTGTGAAAAAGCCTTTGTACTTGAGGAAGGGTTGAAAAAATATGTTGATATATAATTATATAGTGAGGCATGCATGTCTCTACCTCATAGATACAGATATGGACTTACAGGTGTATTTATCTGCCAGGCACAAGCACTTAGTATATTAAGGGAATCAAACACAGGGCCAGCTTTGGGGGACATCTCTTTAAACATCTTCTCTTGGTCAGAAGATCTCCGTCTGACTGTCTCAACTATAACATAAAACAAAAGCCTCCATCAGACAAACAGGTGTGCTGGTCCATATTCATAGCAATGTAATTCATATCCTTTTATCCCATTGCCCTCACAGGCTATGTTTTAGACCTTATTTGAATAATTCTACCGATAGGAGCGATTACTAGGAAAAAAGGGAAATGTCAGATTTGTATTGTTTTAAAACCATTGCTCTATATACCACAATGGTTTCAAAAAGTGACTTTTACAGAGGCGACGACAGGCGTCAATAGGAGGGAATGGGTTAACATTTGACCCTTAATATAATGAATATTAGCTGTATTTTTATAATATAAAATTTTCAAAGAAATGTTTTGCTTAGACAAAAACTGTAGAATTAGATCTATTTCTTGTTAATATCAACTAGAAATGTGTCCATAGGACACTGATGCCCCCACTTCAGATATTTAGTCACAGAAAGTAAGGGCCATTATGAATAATAATGTATGCAATGACTGAAGCGATTTATTCCATTTTTGCAAATACAGGCCTGCAACTCCTAAACGACTGAAGCAATTTACATGGCTATCAAACTTGACCAGTATATAATGGCCACAAACATGTGTATAAAGTTTGGTGAGGATTGCACATATACTTTCTAAGAAATGGTCCAGAAGAGATATTTTTAAAGTCATTTTTGCAAATAAAGGGCCACAACTCCTGAATGACTGAAGTGATTAACATGGCTATCGAACCTGACCAAGATATAATAGCCACAAATATGTGTGTAAAGTTTGGTAAGGATTCGACAAATACTTTTCAAGAAAGAGCCCGGACAATGCTTCTAGATGTACGTACGGACGTTAAAAAGCAACCCTTTATGCCACCACTTTGTGGGGGCATAATAAAATGAGCAGACCCTGATCTGATGGCTCCTATAGGAGCTTTCTGATCTGGGTCTACTCCATTTGCAAATGCGTGAAAATGCTTTTATATGAAGGAAAGGGTTAACCAATTTCCACATAGTTATGGTCCATAAAACAAGTGAACAAATTGCTATACATATACTATATCTTATCTTTGATATTCTTTATACAAACAGAGGCAACTTGATCAGATGATTCCTACAGGATCAGTCAGATCTGGGTCTAATCTGTTTGCAAAAGGCATCAAAAGGTTTCTCTATCAGATAAAGGGTTAAACTGTTGAGTTACTCATAAAAAATAGTATCTACGTCAGTTTTCAAATCTGATCTTTATCTTGTAAATGGTTTGGATCCTGATGAGGTGCAACGTGACTTAGTGTTTGATCTGGATCCAAACTATCAAATAAAATATGATAAAGTAACACTGTTAATGCAAACTTTTCCTAGACTGGAGATAATTCTTGAGTGTCAAAGACAATCTTGCTGGCAATCGAACTTGACTGAGACATTATTTTAATATTCATGCTGACAAAATTTGAAAAGGATTGGATAACATTAGTTTGAGTTTGAGTAAGAGAGCGGACAAACAAAAATTCACAGAAATTCATAAAGTAAGGGGAGATAATTCTGGAATGTCTGGGGCAATCTTGCTGTTTATCAAACTTGAATGAGACATTATGGTAATATACTTGCTGACAAAATTTGAAAAGGATTGGATTACCTTTGTTTGAGTTAGAGCGGACAAGCAAAAATTCACAGAAATTCATAAAGTAAAGAGAGATAATTTTGGAGTGTCAGGAACAATCTTGCTGGCTATCACAACTTGACTGAGACATTATGGTAATATTCATGCTGACAAAATTTGAAAAGGATTGCATTTGTATGAGTAAGAGAGCGGACAAGCAAAAGTGAATGGACGGATGGACAGACGGACGTGCAAACAAATCAGAACATGGGGCCAATCCTTTTGTTATTTTCTTTTGTTTAACAAAGGGCCATGGCCCCTTGTTCTATTGTTACGGAATGAACTCCATTGTTTTCTTTTGTTCTGCTGATCATGACCTGGCCCCTTGGTCGTAGTTTGTAGGGCAGACAAACGGACGGACAGATGGTGCCACGACATAATACGCCCCCTGTCTGAAGATGTATAGAAATAGCTTTAAAAATCGGATGAAAGGAGTCTGTGTATGTAGCCAAAACAACAATAAATATCATATGTCAAAGTTGTGTACATGTATACTGAAAGACTTATTAGTCATGTCTTGTCATGAATTTGGCCTGATTTAGTCTTTATGTACAAGGTAGGCAAATCCAAGCCAACTACCGACAAAACTGGACTTATCAGGACTGACTGTAAGCTTACCAGTATTGATGAAGTTTCCACCATATGTTGAGCAAGTGTAAGGGACAGGAGGACACAACATAGGTAGAGTCTCTGTGGGGAAAGTAATATCGGATGTTGGATTCATCAGCTTAAACAAGACTGGATGAGGCTGAAAGATCATAGATAAAATCATAATTAACCCATTACTTCATAGGCTATTTTTAGACCTAACCTCTTTGAATAAATCTGCTGAAAAGGAGCATTTACCAGCAAAAAGGTAAATTTTAGAATTGTCTAGTTTTGAAACCACAGTGATTTATTACAATGGTTTCAAAGAGTATGTCTTACAGAGGCATCAAAAGGCGTCAATATGATGGAATGGGTTAATGCACTGCAATAAACATGTATTTGGCAGTTACTCAATGAAGATTGAATGTTTGCTGCTGAAATTTACTGATCTTAATCAGAATACCAAAAGAGGAAAGAATTTCAGGCAAGAGCCCTTTTTTCTCCACAAAACTAACCTTCTACAGGAACCACCTGATTTGAGTCTGCACTATCTGCATTCAATGAACCCTTGCCCAGATCAGATGGCTCCTACAGAAAGTAAAGAAATAGATATATCAAATTTAATTGGCAAACAAAGCAGACTCTGATCAGACGGCTCCTACACGAGCCATCTGATCTTGGTCTACTCTGTTTGTAAAGGTGTAAAAAACCCTTTGTATTCTGGAAAGGGTTAAAAACTTACCATGACCTCTTGGCTGGGCACTCCACTTCTCATTCTGGTTACCAAATTAAACCCCGACACCATTCTCCTGAAAATAATCAATGACAAGTCAGTCAAAAGCAATACATACAAGAGAAATCAATGCAAGTAAATGTATCTGTAACATCTTGTCAGCGAAAAAAATTTCTCGTTCAAAACATCAACGAGATCAGTGAAGCTCATACTTGATGAACATTAACCCATTACCTCATAGGCTATATTTAGATACAACCTCTTTGAATAAATCTACCGAAAAGGAGCATTAACTAGAGAAAAGGAAAATTTTTGAATTTTGTAGTTTGAAACCATTGTGATAAATTAAGCATTTGCTCCAATAGAAGCAAATGCTCTATTTGTCACAATGGTTTCACAAAGTGACTTTCACAGAGTCGTCAAAAGTCGTCAATATGAGGTAATGGGTTAATGGAAGACTCTGACTATTATAAATACCAGTTTTTTAATTCTTGTATTAAAATACAAAAAAGGGAAAAGCCAGAGCAAACAGTAGTGAATCAGGATCTGTAACATATCAGCAAAGAGGAGAATCTGATAGGAGCTATCTGTCGAATCTGGATCTACTGTAGTGAATCAGGATCTGTAACATATCAGCAAAGAGGAGAATCTGATAGGAGCTATCTGTCGAATCTGGATCTACTGTAGTGAATCAGGATCTGTAACATATCAGCAAAGAGGAGAATCTGATTGGAGCTATCTGTCGAATCTGGATCTACTGTAGTGAATCAGGATCTGTAACATATCAGCAAAGAGGAGAATCTGATAGGAGCTATCTGTGGAATCTGGATCTACTGTAGTGAATAAGGATCTGTAACATATCAGCAAAGAGGAGAATCTGATTGGAGCTATCTGTCGAATCTGGATCTACTGTAGTGAATCAGGATCTGTAACATATCAGCAAAGAGGAGAATCTGATTGGAGCTATCTGTCGAATCTGGATCTACTGTAGTGAATCAGGATCTGTAACATATCAGCAAAGAAGAGAATCTGATTGGAGCTATCTGTGGAATCTTGATCTACTGTAGTGAATCAGGATCTGTAACATATCAGCAAAGAGGAGAATCTGATAGGAGCTATCTGTGGAATCTGGATCTACTGTAGTGAATCAGGATCTGTAACATAGGACCATAACTCTAGTGTTCCAAAGTCAGTATCAATGGTCGGACCATAACTCTGGTTTTCCAAAGTCAGTATCAATGGTCGAACCATAACTCAAGTGTTCCATGGTTAGTATCAATGGTCGGACCATAACTCTAGTGTTCCAAAGTCAGTATCAATGGTCGGACCATAACGCTAGTGTTCCAAAGTCAGTATCAATGGTCCGACCATAACTCTAGTGTTTCAAGGTCAATATCAATGGTTGGACCATAACTCTAGTGTTCCAAAGTCAGTATCAATGGTTGGACCATAACTCTAGTGTTCCACAGTCAGTATTAATGGTCGGACCATAACTCTAGTGTTCCAAAGTCAGTATCAATGGTTGGACCATAACTCTAGTGTTCCAAGGTCAGTATCAATGGTCGGACCATAACTCTAGTGTTCCAAAGTCAGTATCAATGAAACTTGCAGGGCTGCATGTCTTTATGCTACTTAACATTTTCACAAACTTTCGTAGAAAAGCTTCTGAGCTTTTACACTTTTTACACACAAAGCGCTATAACTCTGATTTTCCAAGGCCAATATCCTTTGGACTGAAAGTAGACTTTAACTAGGTACTTTACTTCTTTTTTTCGTTTAGTTGACTCAAACTTTGCTGTCCAAAAGTCTTATAAAGAATTTATCAAATACTTACTCCTGATCCTCAGGATGGAACATGTTGGAGTTCAGTGAGGTGCCTTTCAGTATTACATTCATCAACTCTTGACCAACCTGAATTAACAAAACAAAGATACCATGTAAGGCTGATCAATACATATCAAACCATTGAGCATTACCACGCAAAACAATGTTTAACCCTTTGCTTCATAGACATGCCTTTCTACCCCTTTGCAAAGAGAGTAGACCCATATCAGACTGTTTACTTATAAAATAATATAGATATAATTCCAGTATCTGCCAAGGCCAAAAATTCCTGTGTCCAAGTGCCGCCATAAAAAAATCATCAAATTAATATTCATGATGTCAATATTTCTTGAACAGATGTTCTATTTTTGCCCTATTTATCACAATGGTTTCAAAAAAGTGACTTTTACAGAGGTGTCAATATGAGGGAATGGGTTAACCCTTTACTCCATGAATAATTATGTAAGAAATAATTACATCATGAATATCAATTAGATTATTATTTATAACACATGAACAAATTTGGCCATAACAGAATATATAGAAACCTACACAATTCTAAATTTGTCTTTTTCTCCTTTCAGTAGATTTATTCAAAGAGGCTGGGTCTAAAACATAACCTACGAGGTAATGGATCTAAAAATAGCCTATGGGGGAATGGTTTAACCCTTTACCATATAGACAGGCCCCACCCTCAGGAGTGGATTACTTTTGGCCTGTAAAATTTAAACATGGATGCTGCTGATGTTGTGTGATGATGATGATGATGATGATGACGAAACACCCTTTGACATCTTTGCAAACAGAGTAAACCCAGAATAGACAGCTTCTGTCTGATCAAGATCTGCTCTGTTTATCAGCTACAGAGTATTCTTCCTGTCATTATTTCTTACATGAATATGATAACCCTTTACTCAATAAATATGCCTTTTAATGCCTTTGCAAAAAGAGTTGCCCCAGGTCAGACTGCTCCTGTAGGACTCTTGAGCCGTCTGATCATGGTCTGCAGTGTTTGCCTATTGACTAATATAGATTTGTTCTCAAATTTCTACAATGGCAAAACATTCCTGTGTTCACATGCAATTTTAAATTTTAATCTAATTAATATTCATGATGTCATTATTTCTTACATGAATATTCATGAAGTAAAGGGTTGATACCTCATAAATACTTATTTCTTACTCTTTCTTCACTTTTCTTTTTACTAGACACGTGTAAATGATATACCTTTTTCTGGACTGTCCATGACCAGTGTTTCTTTGGCAATTCCTGGAATAAAAAATAAACATGCCACATTCTCCCTAATAAACAACCAACTCGAATAATTCCCCCACCCCCCTTTACTTCTGGGAGAAACCAAAAATCACTAAAACAGCTAAAATCCTATATAATTATCATTTAATAAAGAACTAGAGTTATTTAAAAATACAGGTGGTAGCTTGATGAAGACTGAAGGCAATGCAGAAATTACCCAGCAACTTTCTGCATTGTTTTCATTCTGCATTTAGTCACCACTGTGTACAAACTGCAACAAGCTCCTTTAAAAACAATATAACCGCAGAGAGCTTTTATTTGAAATAATAGGGTACATATACATATATATATATATATATGTATATATTGGCAAGTAGGAGTGACCTGTCATTTCTATTTATAGATTTGTTTTTTTCCAAACTATTCCATTCTATACAAATAGGGTTTTGCTTAAATTGACGAGCCAATTTCTCGTGAAGCTCGTGCAGTTGGTTAGACCCAAAGTCCGATTGCCTATACATTGTAGTGATTTAACCAAATAGTGCAATGCTGAGCTCACCTAATACAATAGTGGTATTATCCCAATCTACGGGTCATCTATAAATAAAAACGACAGGTCACTCCTTCTTGCTAATATCAGCAGATGAATCAAAACATAAACAACTGACTTAAGACAGCTTTATTAACCCTTTCCCTAATATAAACATGTTTTCACGCATTTGCAAACAGAGTAAACCCAGATCAGACGGCTCCTATCAGGGTCTACTCTGTTTGCTAATAGAATTTGATACACCTGTTTCTCTACTTTCTAAAATGGCTAAAATGTTCCACCTTCCATATTTCATTATATTTTGTCCATGAATAATCAGTAGGTATTGAAATTTGTTATAAACATAGAACAGGGAAAGGGTTAAAAAAGATGTTTCCACTAGAAAGTAGTAAACAAATCAAGTACTCTATTCATATATAATATAATGACATCATGAATATTAATTAGATTAAATCTTATAATTGCACATGAAAACAGGAGGTTTTAGCCATGGCAGAAACTGAGGAACCGTATCTATATTACTTCATAAGAAAACAGAGCAGACCCTGATCAGACGGCTTCTACAGGAGCCGTCTGATCTGGGTCTACTCTGAAGGCTTATAAGGTGCATTTATGGAGTAAAGGGTAGAATTTGGTAGCATGCTAAATTGATCATTTCATAGGACTGTCAAACACATATCATAATTAACAATCCTTTTAACCCGTTCCCTGTTTAATATTCAAGTAAGAAATAATGACAATGTGAATATTTATTGGCTGAATTTTATAGTGGTATATGTACATGTGAATTTTATAGTGGTATATGTACATGTGAATTCTATAGTGGTATATGTACATGTGAATTCTATAGTGGTATATGTACATGTGAATTCTATAGTGGTATATGTACATGTGAATTCTATAGTGGTATATGTACATGTGAATTTTATAGTGGTATATGTACATGTGAATTCTATAGTGGTATATGTACATGTGAATTCTATAGTGGTATATGTACATGTGAATTCTATAGTGGTATATGTACATGTGAATTCTATAGTGGTATATGTACATGTGAATTCTATAGTGGTATATGTACATGTGAATTCTATAGTGGTATATGTACATGTGAATTTTATAGTGGTATATGTACATGTGAATTTTATAGTGGTATATGTACATGTGAATTCTATAGTGGTATATGTACATGTGAATTCTATAGTGGTATATGTACATGTGAATTCTATAGTGGTATATGTACATGTGAATTCTATAGTGGTATATGTACATGTGAATTTTATAGTGGTATATGTACATGTGAATTCTATAGTGGTATATGTACATGTGAATTCTATAGTGGTATATGTACATGTGAATTCTATAGTGGTATATGTACATGTGAATTCTATAGTGGTATATGTACATGTGAATTCTATAGTGGTATATGTACATGTGAATTTTATAGTGGTATATGTACATGTGAATTTTATAGTGGTATATGTACATGTGAATTCTATAGTGGTATATGTACATGTGAATTCTATAATGGTATATGTACATGTGAATTCTATAGTGGTATATGTACATGTGAATTCTATAGTGGTATATGTACATGTGAATTCTATAGTGGTATATGTACATGTGAATTCTATAGTGGTATATGTACATGTGAATTCTATAGTGGTATATGTACATGAGAATTTTATGGTGGTATATGTACATGTGAATTTTATAGTGGTATATGTACATGTGAATTTTATGGTGGTATATGTACATGTGAATTTTATAGTATATAAATATCACATCCTATGGAGAGAGACAGCACGTACTGTCAACCCGAGGTTGGTTATGTCTACCGAGGCGTTAGCCGAGGTGGACATGACCATACCGAGGGTTGACAGTACGTGCTTTCGCTCTCCATAGGATGTGATATTTATTTTATTATACAGAACAGCACAATCAATTTAGCAAAAATAATTATTCAATGGCAACAATAAACAGTTTTAAACAAAAGTTATAGAGCTACTCGTTGCTTAAAAGTTGCGGAACAGCTTCACATTTCTATTCATTACACGTTATAAGTACTGGTGGAGTCTATTTCACTGTTCAATCTTAACAGATCCTCCTCCGAAATAGTCGCATAACACGACATTTCTCAAATATATGAACAAAAACAAAGCAATTGTCATTATTACGTTCGTTGATCAAATTGCAAGCGTCAAATGACGTCAGTCGATGACGTCATCGGATGACGGCACGCACACAATTTAATAAGCGCTCACTGGTCTAGATGTTCCGTGCCTATGGTAGCGGGAGACAGTATTTTTCTGACAGTAATTTTTTTCCCGCTGGGCCTGACAGTATTTCTATGTCACGGTGGCCTATGGGAAATTAACAGTGTAAATGAAATTGAGGTATAATAATGGTATATGTACATGTGAATTTTTTTGGTATTGGTTGAGTCAAATCTATTATAATTTTCATAAGCAAACAGAGCAGACCCTGATCAGACGGCTCCTATAGGACTACTCTGTTTGCAAATGCATGAAAATGCATCTATATGAAGGCGAGAAAACAGAAATTACCCTAACAAAGACACAATCCACACTAAAAACAGTGCAATGCAAATGAAAGCAAACTCATTCAAATGACAATTTGGGAGCCGTCCTAGGTAGAGCAGTACAAACTGCTATGCATTAAGCCCTACAAATTCTGTCTAACAAGATTGTTTGTTCAGGGTCTAAACTGTTCCCAAATCTCTTGTATACTTGTTTCCTGTACATTATGGGATAATCCTTTACTCCATGAATATTCATAAAACAAATGATGAGATCATGAATATTAATTAGATTAATCATTAAAACATGCAATTATTACCAAGGCAGAAACTGTTGAATCATACGTAAATCATTCCATAGGCAAACAGAGCAGACCCTGATCAGATGGCTCCTATAGGAGCTGTCTGATTTGGGTCTACACTGTTTGCAAAGGTTTGAACAGGCATATTTATGGAGTAAAGGGTTAAACACTAGAAATACTGTCTTACAATACAGGCGTATTTATGGAGTAAAGGGTTAAACACTAGAAATATTGTCTTACAATACTGTTTCCCTCTTGGAACTTCTGCTGCAGTTTTTTCCAAGTTATTCTCTGGTTGTGGCAGGGCATATTTGGGTTCATTAGGTTATCTATGTATTCCTTGTAGATTTTGTGTAGCTGCAAAAAACAACAAAAAAGCAAGAATATCAGAAAAACCAATGGATACTTCCCAAAACTTATGTACAAATAACACAAATTGCATGGTAGATGTATGGGAAAAACTGGGAGCAGCTAGGGTCTTAACATGATATCAACCTTTGAAATGACCTTGACCTTGCAGATAAAACGTCCTGCTGATGGTAAACTATAAACACAATTGAAAAACAAGATGTGTTTGTGAAACCCCCGATATTACCTTTGACCCTGAAGGATGACCTTGACATGTCACCACTCAAACTGTGCAGCTTCATGAGATACACATGCATACCAAATATCAAGTCTCTATCTCTATTGGTTCAAAAGTAAGTGATTTGACCTACATATCTGACCTTAGACTTTGAAGGATGACCTTAACCATGACATATCACACCTGAAAATGTGCGGCTTCAAGAGACATACATGAATGCCAAATATCAAGTCTCTGTCTCTATTGAATCCAAAATTACGGCAAATGTTATGTTGCTGACAAACATACATCTGACCTTTGATGCTGAAGGATGACCTTGACCTTTACATGTCACCCATCAAAATGTGCAGCTTCATGAGATACACATGCATGCCAAATATCAAGTTTGTATGTGTACTGGTTCAAAAGTTATGGCCAATGGTAAAGTTGTTGATTTAACCTATATATTTGACCTCTGACCTTGAAGGATGACATTGACCTTAACATGTTACCCCTCAAAATGTGTGACTTATGAGATACATAAGCATGCCAAATATCAAGTCTCTATCTCTACATGTAGATTTAACAGTTATGCCCAATGTTAAAGTTGCTGACAAACAAACACACATCTGACAAACACCCTGAAGGATGACATTGACCTTGACCTGTCACCCCTGAAAATGTGCAACTTCATGAGATACACATGCATGCCAAATATCAAGTCTCTACCTCTACTGGTTCAAAAGGTATTGCAAATGTTAAAGTCGGTGATTTGACCTATATATTTGACCTCTGACCTTGAAGGATGACCTTGACCCTGGCATGTCAACCCTCAAAATGTACAGCTTTATGAGATACATACCCATGCCAAATATCAAGTCTCTATCTCTACAGATTTAAAAGTTATGCCGAACGTTTAAGTTGTTGACAAAACAAACAAACATCTGACCTTTGACCCTGAAGGATGAGCTTGACATGTCACTTCATGAGATACACATGCATGCCAAATATTAAGTCTCTATCTCTACTGGTTCAAAACTTGTGGCCAATGTCAAAGTAGGTGATTTGATCTATATATTTGACCTCTGACCTTCAAGCATGACCTTGACATGTCACCCCTCAAAATGTGCGGCTTTATGAGATACACATGCATGCCAAACATCAAGTCTAAAAAGTTATGACCAATGTTAAAGAGTTGTCCTCAAACAGACAAACGGACAAACAGACAGGGCAAAAACAATATGCCCCACCAGATCTGATCGAGGGGGGGGGGGGGGGGAATAAGAATGCAACAACCATAAACATAATCTTCTAGCATAAAAATGAAATGGTTCTGGCTCAACAACCAACACTTTAGTAATAAGCATATCAACCTGCTCTGTTGGTTTCTAACATAGATATGATTCTACATTTCTGCCATGGCTGAAAATACCTGTGTTCACGGCCCATTATAACAATTAGTCTAAATAACCCTTTCCTTCATATAAATGCCTTTTCACACATCTGCAGAGTATACCTAGATCAGACGGCTCCTATAGGAGCTCTGTTTGCTGTTGAAATCTGATAGACTCGTTTCTTCACTTTCTAAAAAAGCTACAATGCTCCACCTTCCATATTTCATTTTAACTATTTTCTCCATGAATATTCAGTAGGTATTGAAATTTGGAATAAATATAGAACAGGGAAATGGTTAATATTCATGAGGAGGTAAAGGCTGACTGACCTTATGAAAGACTCCGGTGTGATGGAACACTTGTATCATGTAGCGGGTGTGGATATGCTGGGCTAGATGGCTGTAGATGTACATGATCTCAGGACTGTAGTGCTGGGAGTACATGGCCAGTGTACGAGCCTCCTGTATTACCAAAACAACAACAAATCTTGAAATGCTACTTAAAATCAAGTTTGATAGAGCATGTAAGTGTACTTTCATAACTCTTTGCAGGTTGACCTTGCAGGTTCAGTATACCTTTCTACTCCGAAAATTCGAGCATGTGTGCTGGTCCCGCGGATCATTCTGGTTCCCTTTATTGATTGTTTAATTCGAGCACGGTGTTTTCCCACCTCCGAGGTAATTATTCACACCTTCTCGATACGTTGTTGTGACCTTTTGAAAGATCCGTCTATGGGACATTAGATCTTCCAAATGTGTGAATAACACATTCATTGAATACAGACTTTACTTTGGTGTAAATAATGATGAGAATTTAACAGACTGAAGTCTTAATAAACAAAGAGTCACAATCATAATTTGCATACGTTCGCAAACGTGTAGTGATTTTTCGGTACCGCTGAAAGTGTGCCATATAACGTCTTTCTGCTTTAAATTTTGAAATAGTACACAGCTTTTCGTGTAGTGCTTTGAAATTCGCAATATTTTTGTTACTTTTAGACAGTCTCGTTCATGCATACTCTTGCTACGAGAGATGAACGAGAATAACTATGTCAGACGAAAAAAGCCGAGTGTTCCGATTATTAATTAATTTGGTCTACCGCCCTGATTTTCCTTACTACGAAACAGCACGGGAACGAAACGAAAATGTTTGTTTTTGCACCCAACTCAGCACCAACAACTAGATTAATGTCGACAAATGGAAAAAATATGCAAAATAAACGACATAGCGCTATATGCTACGACTGTTCTAGGGATATGTCTAAATGGTTTGAAACAAGTTTTGAGTTTATTGTGAAGGGTCCGTTGAACGGACCCATATAAATTATACTGCAACTTCGGTCGCCGATGTGAATGGTGTTTTCTTTTATCACTTATATAAGGAAAGAATCGATGGATTATATATGCATTGAAGTTTATGATAATGTTAAAAACGTTTACCGTGAAGAAATATGCTTCCTCTCGTCGTCAAACAATGCTCTTAGGAAATGACATAAAATGCTCTCGGTTCTTTCGAGCATCGCGATAATCCGAGGTTTTTGCTGATTCCCGATGGTGCTCGAAATATCGCCAATATACTGTATTATAATAGCACAGGGACACAGGTATTTTTGGCCATGGCAGAAACTGTAGAATCATATCTATGCAATATCATAAGCAAACTGAACAGACCCTGATCCTATAGGAGCAGTATGATCAGGGTCTACTCTGTTTGCAAAAGGTGTAGAACGGCGTATTTATGGAGTAAACAGTTAATTCTCGTAAATTCTATGTTATTTTCAGACATTGCAATATGCAATATTCCAGTGGAAGTATAGCAAAAACTAACTGGTTAAATATTGGTGTACAGCAGAACTTGTCTTAAGCGGCCATCAACAACATGTCTAAGTATGGGTTTGTTAGGCAGAGGGTAGCTTAATGCAGGTCAAAAGTAATGCACAAAGCTTAAACAGAGCAGACCATCATCTGGGTCTATTCTGTTTGCAAATGCGTGAAAAGGCATTTATATGAAAGAAAGGATTAACTTTTTCAACCCATTACCCTGACTTATCTGATTTGAGAAGAACATCAGTGTTTAACTTTAGAATACATTCAGAAAGAAAGGCTTAAGCTTGCTACAGGATTTTAACTCTTTACTCCGTAAACAGGCCTTTACAAACAGGATAGACACGCATAGATCCTGTAAGAGCTGTCTGATCAGGGTCTGCTCTGTTTGCTTATGATATAATATAGGTATGATTCTTCAGTTTCTGCCATAGCCCAGCATTAATGTGTCCATATACTATTTAAACAATTAATCTAATTAAAATGAAAAACAGTGCAGACCCTACTCAGAGGGCTCCTGAAGGGCTCCTGAAGGAGCTCTTTGATCAGGATCTACACTGTTCGCAAATGGCAGTACATGCAAGTGCTAAAAACGCATTCAACAAACACTTGTACTTCAAGTACTGCTCTACAGTAAGTTGCTCTACAGTATAGCAAACCATTGAAGCATATCTACCCGTTACCATATCAACATGGATGTAAGAAATAATGACATTATGAACATTTATTTGATGAACTTTTATAATGGCAGATACACACAAGATGTTTTGGTATTGGTAGACACTGTAGAGTGGGATCTTTTATAATTTCATAGGTGAACAGAGCAGACCCTGATCAGACAGCAATCTGATCTGGATCTACTCTGTTTGCAAGGGTGTGAAAAGACATCTCGATCAGGTAAAGAGTTAAGAAAAAACCTTGTACAAACCGTTGTGAGAATATGAACATAGTCGTCCAGTGGAAACAAGCACAGGAATGGATAGATGCTTAGCCCATTGCTCACTGAAAATACAAGAATAAAGCTTGTAAGACATTACATTTCAGGCTTTGATACAACCATGACAAGTGAGTAACTCATTCCATCCTACTGACGCATTTTGACGCCTCTGTAAAAGTCATTTTCGAAACCATTGTGATACATAGAGCATTTGAGGAGCAAATGGTCTATGTATCACAATGGTTTCAAAACTACACACTTCTGAAAATGTCCACTTCTCTATTAAAAGCTCCTTTTCAGAGATTTAAGAGGTTGGGTCTAAAAATAGACTATGAGGAATAAGTTTACAATACATGAAATCTAAATATTGCAAATGTAAGTACCATAGAAATAGATCTACATTATTTCATAAGTAATTAAGTAAACAGAGCAATCCTGATCAGAAGGCTCCTGTAGGTGCCTGGGTGTACTGATCTATGTCTACTCTGTTTGCAAAGGGGCCAAAAGGTATCTCTTCGGAGTAATGGATTAATAAGACACCCCCCCCACCCTCCTAAAACGGTATAGAGTTGAACTTCGATATCTCGAACTTCAAAGGACCATTCAAATTACTTCGATATAACAGAAGTTCGATTTATGGGATTTCTAATCTGGGCAAGTTTTTAAGTTCACAGCTTTAATGCAGATCTGAAGCATGACTTTAGACATGCATTAAGCAGTCATGTGAGTTTCTAGATGTGCATAGTGACACATTTTAGAACAATTCTGTATTGTAAATTTTGGAAGAAGCAAACTTTTATTTCGAGGATTTATTAACAAATTTAACTTGATATACATTGCTATAGATAAAGGTGTATATTCAAATACTTAAATCGTCATTTATCCACCAAACCATGTTGTGAACACGCTTTAGAATTGTCTCTTTTGAAACCATTGTGACAAATAGAGCATTTGCTCCACAGGTTTCAAAACAATAAGATTCTAAAATTTTCCTTTTCTCTAGTAAATGCTCGTTTTCAGAAGATTTATTAAAAGAGATTGGATAAATGTTACAGCCAGTCTTACTGAATGCATCCTTCTTTGCCTGGTTTCGTTTCTTTATAAAGGCCTCTTTGATTGACTTCCTCCACAGTTCGACTGTATCAGCTACTTTTTGCTCCTGCAATGATATGGTTTAGGATTCTTTATCATTGGTTATGGCAGATATGATATAAGACTGTATATACAGCAAATGATTCATGTCTGCCCTGTTTGCTTTACAAAGATATGGAAATGATTCTTCAATTTCTGTCATAGGCAAAGGTGACCATATAGCTTTAAAATAATAATCTAATTCACATCCATGAAGTCAATATTTCTAATATGTTTTAACCCTTTCCCTCATATAAACACATTTTCACACATGTGCAAACAGAGTAGACCCAGATCAGATGGCTCCGATAGAAACCATCTGATCAGGGTCTGCTCTGTTTGCTAATGGAATTTGATAGATCTGTTTCTTTACTTTCTTAAATGGGTACAATGTTCCACCTTCCATATTTCACTATAGCTATTTTGTTCATGAATATTCAGTAGGTATTGAAATTTGAATTAAACACAGAACAGGGACAAGGTTAAAGTTTTAAGTAGTCACCTACTACAAAACACATCAATTATTTAATGGTAGCCATACAATAGAGAGGTTATATAATTTGTTGATAAAAAACAAAACATGATAATCTTTGAAAAAGGCCCTTAGTGATCGAAATATTAGATCAGGGATATTCAAGTATTTATGTAAAAAACAAAACGTTTTTGACAAAGTAAATGTTGATTTACTGTTCGAAAGTTTTGAAATATGAAGTATGGTACATAAAAATCTTATACCAACAAACTACAATACAACGAGAGCAGTGACAACAAAACATAGCAAATATTAGTTAAATGAATGCATTTCATTATTTCTTTTATCAACACACTTAACCCTTTCCTCCATAAATACGCCTTTCTACGCCTCTGTAATAACCACTTATTCAAACCATTGTGATAAATAGAGCATTTGCTTTAAAACTACATGTAAAAAATTCTAAAAAAAAATATTTTCTCTAGTAAATGCTCCTTTTCGGTAGATTCATTCAAAGAGGTTGGTTTTAAAATTAGCCTATGGAGGAAAGGGTTAATACTTTTCAATTCTATTTAAATAACAAATGAATAATCCTTTAATCCATAAATATGCCTTTCTACATCTTTGCAAATGTAGTAGACCAAGTAAAGACCACTTCTGTAGGAGCCGTCTGATCAGGGTCTGCTTATGAACTGATTTATATTGTTTCTAAAGTTTCTAATATAGATATGATTCTAAAGTTTCTACTAAAGCCAAAACTTCCCGTATCCATGTGTCAGTATAAAACCTTATCTAATGATAATTATTATTCATGATGTCATTATTTCTTACATGAATATTCATGGAGTAAAGGGATAATTAGAGAATGGTGTAGCAAGAACAAGCTCTAGCATACAGTCAGAGCTTATTAGAATAGGATGAGTGGTTGCAAGATTGATGCAGTATTTTACAAATGCAGACATGACTGATACAAGACTGCATGAAAATGGCACATCAAACCAAACAATTAGCCCACTTTTTGGTGATTCCTCCCCCAGTTATATTTTCATAAGCAAACAGAGCAGACGCTGAGCAAATGGCTCCTAGAGGAGCCATCTGATATGGATCTACTGTTTGTAAAAGTGTCGAAAGGGAACCATCATGTAAAGGGATAGATTTCATATGAATATGAAAGAACAAATATGTTATAGTGTAAACACTATAAAATTAGTACTGTAAGATAAATAAGGGGCAAACAACAGTTTTACTTTTAATCTACTGAAGTATGGACAGTCAATATAAAAGCAAATATCCCTCTGCCTTTGGCTTGGCATAATAACAGAACCCATGCCTAGACTTACAAAAAAACCTTTACTACACAGAATCACCTTTTATTGCCTTTGCAAACTGAGTAGACACAGATCAGATGGCTCCTGTAGAAGCCATCTGATCTGGGTCCGCTCTGTTTGCTTATGAAAAACTACCGATTGACTAAGTAATTATACAGTTTTTATCAGGGTCAAGACTACAGATTGACTATTGAAGTGATCATACAGTTTTTATCAGGGTCAAAACTACAGATTGACTATTGAAGTGATCATACAGTTTTTATCAGAGTCAAGACTACAGATTGACTATTGAAGTGATCATACAGTTTTTATCAGGGTCAAAACTTTCCTTGTTTGTAACACTTATAACTAGACTGTCGCAGGACAGCAAAGCTCGCCTATTGTAGACCTTGTCTACAAAGATGAAGTCCAAAATATTTTTCTATTTTAACTGATCTACATCAATGTTAAACCTACTGGAAAACTCTATTCCAAATACCAGCTACCTATGGCAAGTATTTCATGTTGTATTAGTGCATCTTAACACTTACCCCAAAACTTTAACCTTGAGATTTCAGCCCAAAAAGTTAAGTCCAAAACAGGTGAAATTTTGACTAAACTCTAATTTTATTTTAAATTTTAACTCCACTACATCAATGTTCAACTCACCAGAAACCTCAATTCCAAATATCAGCTTTCTAGGGCAAATATTTCATGTAGTATTAGTGCATTTCAACACTTACCCCAAAACTTTAACCTTCCTATTTCAGCCCAAAAAGCTAAGTCCAAACAGATGAAATTTTGACTAAATTTCAGTTTTATTTTAAATTTTAACTACACTACATCAATGTTCAACACACCGGAAACCTCCATTACAAGTATCAGCTTCCTAGGGCAAATATTTCATGTAGTATTAGTGCATTTCAACACTTACCCCAAAACTTTAACCTTGAGATTTCAGCCCAAAAAGCTAAGTCCATAAATTAGGTGAAATTTTGACTAAAATTCAGTTTTATTTTAAATTTTAACTACACTACGTCAATGTTCAACACACCGGGAACCTCCGTTCCAAATATCAGCTTTCTTTGGCAAATATTTCATGTAGTATTAGTGCATTTCAACACTTACCCCAAAACTTTAACCAAAAGCCAACACAGACGCCGACGCCGGGGCGATTCCATAAGCCCCCCTATTCTTCGAATAGGCCAGCTAAGATCAAGCTAAATAATTTTCATTAACACACTATTTTTTAAATGAATATTCATGGAGAAAAGGATTAATAGAGACACATCACTTACATACATCCCGCTCAGTTTAGTCTGTGGATAAATGGATTCCACATTAACGTAACCGTCAATTTCTCGGGCAAACTGTTTTTCTGCTTGTCTCATTACCTCATTCGCTGTCGAGGCTCCGGCCAGTGAATTGCACTGTGCCATCTGCAAAAACATACTTAAGACTTTAATAGCAATTTTACATTAAAGACACAAAACTAATTGATAAATTTCATTCACTTTTTTTTTATCACCAAGGGGCATTTCTGTAGATCCCAAGTTGCATTTCTGTAGATCCAAGTTTATCTCGAACTGCTAGATAAATTACTTTCTTTTTAACCCTTCACTAATATAAATGATTTTTCATGCATTAGCAAAAAGAGTAGACCCAGATCAGACAGAAATATAATTAAAAAGGCAAACAGAGATGAAGCTGATTGATCTTGGTCTACTCTGTTTGCAAAGGCATAAAAAGGTATGATATAGATACTCCACAAAAACGTCTTTCTGTGCCTTCGCCAACAGAGTAGACCAAGATCAGTTTAAAAGCTCTGCAGAGCTTGTGTTGTTATTGTAATTGTAAACCTCTGTCTTAAAAATTTAATTAAATATTACTTGACTTGACTTTACTTGACTTGAGATCAGATAGCTCTGCTGTTTGCTTATGATATCGATATGAGTCAACGTTTTCTGTCAGATATGAGTCAACAGTTTCTGTCAGATATGAGTCAACGGTTTCTGTCAGATATGAGTCAACGGTTTCTGTCAGATATGAGTCAACGGTTTCTGTCAGATATGAGTCAACGGTTTCTGTCGGCCAAAAACTTCTCATGTCCATGTGCTATTATACCAATTAACCCTTTCCCTCATATAAACGTGTTTTCACGCATTTGCAAACAGAGTAGACCCAGATCAGACGGCTCCTAGAGGAGCCGTCTGATCAGGGTCTACTCTGTTTGCTAATGGAATTTGAAGTGTCTGTTTCTTTACGTTCTAAAATGGCTACAATGTTCTACTTTCCTTATTTCATTATAACTATTTTGTCCATGAATATTCAGTAGGTATTGAGATTTGGAATAAACATAGAACAGGGAAAGGGTTAATCTAAGATATATTCATGATGTCATTATTTCCTACATAAATATCCATGGAGCAAAGGGTCACCTGTAACAACCCTGACAACTCTTAACCCTTTACTCCATAAATACACCTTCCAATGCCTCTGCAAACACAGCAGAGCCATATAAGATATCTCCCATTTGAGCCCTTTGAACAGATTCGGCTCTGTTTGCTTATGATATAATACAGATATGATATTACATTTTCTGCTACGGCCAAATATTCCTGTGTCCATATGCTATTATAACAATTATTCCAATTAATATTCATGCTGTCATTATTTCTTACCTGAACATTTATGGAGTAAAGACTTAACCTTACCTTCATATAAACGCATTTCCATGATGAGCAGAGTTGACCCAGATGAGACGGCTCCAACAGGAGCCATTTGATCAGGGTCTGCTCTATTTGCTTTTGACATGATACAGATGGGATTCTTCAGTTTTTATCAAAGTAATATACATTATAAAAATTGAGCTAATAATTATTCATGATGTCATTATTTCTTACATGAATATTGAACAGGGAAAGGGATAAGACAATGGTAATACCTCAGATACTGGTAGAGGATAATTCAACCTTTCCAGAAGGGGTCCTTCATACAGCTGACCGATGTTTGAAGGATTAGGTGTGTACCCTGGTATCAACAACCTGAAAATCTGCAAGGGAAAATAAACCTTTACTTTATAGATACTCATAAACCCTTTCTCTGTTATATTTTCAGTCCAAATTTCAATACCTTTATATTCATGGACAAAATAGTTATAATGAAATATGGAAGGTGGAACATTATCGCCATTGTAGAAATTAAAAACCCCCAGATCTATCAAATTCCATCAGCAAACAGAGCAGACTCTGATCAGACGGAGCCGTCTAACCTGGGTTTACTCTGTTTGCATATGCATGAAAACATGTTTATATAGGGAAAGGGTTAAGAAATAATGAATATATGAATATTAATCAGCTGAATATTTTTTAACACTATCATGAACAAGGATTTTTTTTACAATAGCAGAAACTATACAAGAGCTGTCTGCAGACAGCACGCTCCACTTTTTTTTAGTGTTAGATAGTGTAGTGGAAGTCTAAGTCGGAAAGGGGAGATAACTATAGAAAAATTAATTTTAGGGTTACCTGCCCTTGTGAAATGGGTTTCCCTTGTAATAATTAACATGCATACTAAATTTGAACAAAATATCTTGGACAGTTTCTTAGACATGGACCTTAAGTTAACCAACAACGCTGCGGAAAACACTTGAATCCTAACCAAATGTAGTCGACGTCTTGTTCCTTACTGTGCATGCCACGAGTCACTAATGTCATTTGCAAACAGTGTAGATCCAGATAAAATAATATAAATATGTGCCATTATAACAAATTAGCTATACATTGATATACATATACATGATGTCATTATTTCATGAATATTCATAACGTAAATGGTTAATACCCAATATCTAATATGGAATCAAACTGTCAGCTCAGATTATCAAATACTACCTGCTAGTAGGCAGACTAAAGCATTGCTTAAAAAAGAACAATAAAGTAGTAGGAAAGAAAACACAGGAAAACTTCTAAAGTAGAGATTTCCAACCCCTACTGTCAGAGCAAGGAAAGGAACAGTAAAACCCCTCTAAACCAGAATTCTAGTGAAGAATTTAGATATTTTAAGGCAGGTGGCTGCTTACTGCAGGTTGAAGGTCATGCATAAGCTCCTATGGGAGCTTTCTACATGACTCTCACTGTGCATTACTTACAAATCAGTATTAATACTTATTGGAACACACAGATTAGAAGGGTATTACTGTATAATGAATTACTCATTGAACATTAAATGGATAAGACATCAACGGAAGAAGAAAACTTCAATAAACCAAATCACAAGAAAAGGAGTACATTCCTAGCTTAACAAGGCAGTCCAAAGGACAGCTAAATCCCCCGCTGCCGCCTAAAGTAAGACAATGCATTTGACCTTCAAATGTGACATTGACCTTGAGCCGACATGACTGTCACATGCATTCTGCACATCGGCTCAACTTGGTTAACATTTGAGGCAAGTTTCAAGAAAATCCTTCCAGGCGTATATGAGATATGGTGCGGACACGAAATTGTTACAGACGGACAATTGACATTCAAATGTGACATTGACCATGATACACAAAATTACACTTGACCTTCAAATATGACCTTGGCCTTGAGCCAACATGACTGTCACATGTGTTCTGCATATCGTCTCAGTTTAGCTAACATTTGACTAAAGTTTGGTGAAAATCCTTTAAAGGGTTTAGAAGATATGGATCGGATACAAAAATTTAATGGAAGTTGAAGGTTAAAACACTTGACCTTCAAATGTGACCTTGACATTGCGCTGAAATGATTGCCACGTGTTTTTCTCATTGACTTAACTTGGTAAACATTTGAGGCAAGTTTCATGAAAATCATTCCAGGGGTATAGGAGATATGGAGCGGACACAAAATAACACTTGACCTTCATATGTGACCTTGGCCTTGAGCAGACATAACTGACACATGTGTTTTGCACATCATCTCAATTTAGCTAACATTTGACTAAAGTTTTGTGAAAATCCTTTAAAGGATTTAGAAGATATGGAGCAGACACAAAAACGTAATGGAAACTAAAGGTTAAAATATTTGACCTTCAAATGTGACCTTGACCTTAAGCCGACAAGACATCAACATGTGCTCTGCACATCGTCTCAACATGGTTAACATTTGAGGCAAAATTCATGAAAATCCTTCTAGGGGTATAGGAGAAATTGTTACGGACAGACAAACAGACGGACAGAGGCCATTCCTATAATCCCCTCCCCTAAAAAAGTAGTATACACCCTGATCATTCATGACTTCTGCTCTAGATCTACACTTTTTGTCAAAGTATATGTTAATTTAAATTTTCCAAGGTTTGCGAATGTTCAACTGCCCCTTTTACTGTGACACAGGTTATTAAGCCTTTAACTCCATAAATACCTTACTACGCCTTTAAAAACAGAGTAGACCCAGATCAGACCATTCCTGTTGCAGCCGTCTGATCAGGGTCTGCTCTGTTTGTCCATGAAATAATATTGATGACTCGGCAGTTTATATGCTATGGCCAACATTGTCTGTTTTCATATACCACTATAAAATTAAATTAATCAATATTCATGACATCGTTACAGGGCAACAGATACAGGTGCCTACTCAAATACTAAAATCCTCCTTTCTCCACCAAACCCTATGTTGTGACCAGTCTTCAGAATTGTCTGAATAATAAAGAAGTTATTCTTGAAAATATTTTAATCTATGCATCTTATCTGGACCTCATTCATTACATGAATATTCATGGAGTAAACGGTTAATTCAGGTAACAAACCTTTAGTAGTTTATGTTTCTCATTGTGCATGAAGGTACACTGGTTAAACACATCCTGTACGTCAAAACCCTGAAATATAGAATTATACAAAATACCGACACAGTAGTAACATGCCTGCTTCATCCATTCCCTAATAAATGCTTTTTAACTCCTTTGCAAACAGAGTAGAGACAGATCAAATGGCTCCTGTAGGAGGCATCTGATTAGGGTCTGCTCTGTTTGTTTATGGTATTAACCCTTTCCCTGATGAATATTCATGTAGGAAATAATGATGTCATGAATATTAATAAGATTATTTTTTATAAAGGCATATGAACACAGGACATTTTGGCTCAGGCAGAAGCTGTAGATTCAGATGTATATAAATCCATAAGCAAACAGAGCACACCCTGATCAGACGGTTCCTATAGGAACCATCTGATCTGGGTCTACTCTGTTTGCAGATGCGTCAAAATGCACTTACATAAGGGAAAGGGTTAATTGATGTGATTTTTAAGTTTCTGGCAATGTAAAATCAAAGCATTGTAGACGCTGCAGTATTCTTTGCATGGTATCAATCTGATATTTAATAAGTTCGCTTTGGCATGAAATAGAATCTATAAAGGAAAGGATTAATACTCTTTCCAATTGTTAATTAAGTTGCAGCTGACACTTCAGCCGTTTCCCGCTATGCTTATTATCAAACTGAACACTCGCAGTTGATGGGCTTGATTACCTAATCGCTTGCATAAGGTCATCCGACGCACACTTCTTTGTTCATTGAGTAAATGCCTCTGGGGGGATAATACTTTCATTCATATTATGATCACGTGATTTCGTCATGCGACTGATATTTGTATATTTGTGCGCCCTTTTTACACACTGCTATACTTTGTGGATTTTGTTGCACATTATGACATACTAAGCCAAAGCTTATGTTACGAAGCATTTTCATGTCAGAAATAGTATACTATGATTGGTTCCGGATGCCATGTTATTTAAGACCTTTTGTATCCATTGAATGTGGATCAATAAATTGCACTAGACTGCTATGTGGAATGGCAGTCGTAAGGTAGGCGAGAGTACCATGAGTTTGACTGTGGATCACCACCTTTGTATTCTATTGCTACATGCAGAATACAAAAATCCATTGTTCTTGAACCATTATGAACATGATGTGTTTGTGACACACTGCCCCCAATATGACCTTTGACCCTGAAGAATGACCTTGACATGTCATCACTCAAACTGTGCAGCTTCATGAGATACACATGCATACCAAATATCAAGTCTGTATCTCTACTGGTTCAAACGTTATGGCTAATGTTAAAGTTGGTTACATTTGACCCTGAAGAATGACCTTGACCTTGACATGTCATCCTTCAAACTGTGCAGCTTTATGAGATACATATGCATACCAAATATCAAGTATGTATCTCAACTGGTTCAAAAGTTATGGCCAGTGTTAAATGATAAAATCCGGTGACCTTTGACCCTGAAGGATGACCTTGACCGTGATATGTCACCCCTGAATCTGTGCAACTTCATGAGATACACATGCATACCAAATATCAAGTATGTATCTCTACTGGTTCCAAAGTTATTACCAATGTTAAAGTCAGTGACCTTTGACCCTGAAGAATGACCTTGACATGTCACCCCTCAAACCGTGCAGCTTAATGAGATACACATGCATACCAAATATCAAGTCTGTATCTCTACTGGTTCCAAAGTTATAGCCAATGTTAAAGTCCGCGACCTTTGACTCTAAAGGATTACCTTGACCTTGACATGTCACCCCTCAAACTGTGCAGCTTCATGAGATACACATGAATACCAAATATCAAGTATGTATCTCTACTGGTTGAAAAGTTATGGTCAATGTTAAAGTCAGTGACCTTTGACCCTGAAGGATGACCTTGACATGTCACCCCTTAAAATGTGAGGCACTATGAGATACATATGCATACCAAATCTCAAGTCTCTATCTGTACTGGCTCAAAAGTTATGACCAATGTTAAAGTTGCTGACAAACAAACAGACAATTTGACCTTTGACCCTGAAGGATGACCTTAACCTTGATATGCTACCCCCTCAAAATGTGCAGCTTCATGAGATACACATGCATACCAAATATCAAGTCTCTATCCCTACTGGTGCAAAAGTTATGGCCAATGTTAAATTCTGTGATTTGACCTATATATTTGACCTCTGACCTAGAAGGATGACCTTGACCTTGAAATATCAACCCTCAAAATGTGTGGCTTCATGAGATACATATGTGCAACATATGAAGGGATTTATGCCATTTTTGCAAATAAAGGGCTGCAACTCCTAAACCACTGAAGCGATTTACATGGCTATCAAACTTGACCAAGATATAATGGCCACAAACATGTATGTAAAGTCTGGTGTAGATTGGTCAAATACTTTCCAAGAAATAGTCCGGACAAGATATTTTTAAAGTCATTTTTGCAAATAAAGGGCCGCAACTCCTAAATGACTGAAGTGATTTACATGGCTATCGAATTTTACCAAGATATAATGGCCACAAATATAATGGCTCTTGTATACCACAAGTAAACCGAGCAGACCCTGATCAGATGGCTCTTACTGGAGCTATCTAATCTGGGTCTCTATTCTGCAGAGGTGTGAAAAGACGTTTACATGAGGGAATATGATAAAAATACACCACTTACATGTGACTTTATAGCTATGGTAAGAGCTGTGACAATGGCCATAATACTAGTATCACTGAATTTAGCTGATAATAATTTCCAAAGAGACAGTTTACTAAACTACTTACGCAAATTTTCTGCTTAACCCTTTACCCATAGACTAATTTTAGACCCAACCTCCATTCCCTCATAGACTAATTTTAGACCCAACCTCCATTCCTTCATAGACTAATTTTAGACCCAACCTCCATTCCCTCATAGGCTATTTTAGACTCAACCATTTGAATAAATCCTCTGAAAAAAGAAAACTTTTTTAGGATTTTGTAGTTTTGAAACCATTGTCTAAAATATTACTTTTATAGAGGCATCAAAACGCATCAATATGATGGAATGGATTAATCTGACAGATGCATCTTTTGACTACTTTGCAAACAGAGTAGACCCAGATAAGACAGTTCCTCCAGAAACCCTCAAATCAATGTCTGCTCTGTCTGCTTATGGAATCATACAGATCTGATCCCATGGTTTCTGCCATGACCAAAACCAAAACATCCTGTGATCATAAACCATTATAAAAATTCAGCTAATAAATAGAGATCCAGATAAGATGTGTAAATTTAAACATTTTCAAGAATATGCTCTGTAATAAATGATCATAATTTCATTATTTCCTACATGAGCATTCACCACTAAGAGTAAGACAATTAGACACTTACATGTGACCTCATATCCTTTACTATAAATGAAGCCATCATGAGATCATAGTTGGACTTGAGGCCGATACTGGCCAGACAAAGACAGAAGGACTCCACATCAGGCTTTAGACCATCCTCTCGTATCCATGAGAACACTTCACGGGTCCTTTTTAGAGTTGAGTCCTGGAAAGAGAGAGACATATGGTTCATATAATTCATTGATTTGTTTAGACTTTACAATTTTCACCTGCTCAAAGTCAATGGTATAAATGTCTAAATACCATGTATTAAACAGAAGAAGTATAGAACGCTCTGAGCTTAATAGGGCATAAGAACAGTCACCCATTTCCTCATATTGACACCATTTGACGCCTCTGTAAAAGTCTTTTTTTTTTAAACCATTGTGATAAATAAAGCATTTGCTCCATTAAGAAGCAAATGCTTTATTTATCACAATGGTTTCAGAACTACACAATTCTAAAATTGTCCTTTTCTCTAGTAAAAGCTCCTTTTCAGTAGATTCATTCAAGGAGGTTGGATCTAAAAATAGACTATGAGGGAATGGGCTAAATAATTTCTCTGCTGAGCGAATCACAGTAACTAAAACTCATGTCATATTGATACACCTGGAGTGTAATGAATGAATTCACATGAACCTTTTTCTAATGAGCATGTATGAATAAATGGATCACTTCATGAATATTTATTCATTTAATTTGTATAAGGTAAGTTTTGAACCTTTTCCCTGTTCTGTTTATTCCAAATTTCAATACCTACTAAATATTCATGGAAAAATTGTTACAATGCAATATGGAAGGTAGAAAACTGTGGCCTTTTCAGAAAGTAAAGAAATATATCTTCAAATTCCATTAGCGAACAGAACAGACCCTGGTCAGACTGCTCCATTAGGAGCCGTCTGATCTAGGTCTACTCTGTTTTTAAATGCATCAAAACACATTTATACGAGTGAGTGAGTGAGTTGGGTTTTACGTCCGACCAACAGTATTTCAGTTATTTGCAGACGGCACCCACTTGAGACAAGTTATAGTGCTGCCTCACTGGAATGCCCCTGCCCCCGGTACATGGCAAAGACACCCCACCCAGTCACATTATCCTGACACCGGGCCGACCAGTCCTAGAACTACCCCTTTAATGTCAAGCGTAGACAAGGGAGCCACTAGTACCAACTTTTACTGACTTTTGGTCTGTCGCTGCCGGGGATTGAACCCACAACCTTCCGTACCGCAGGCGGACATTTATATGAACTTATTGAAGAAAAGAGTTAAAATAGAGACAACTAGAATTGTAAGCCACAGGCTAACGGATACCCCACCTTGCTGCTTGTCAGAACACCTATCATCAATCTGAACATATGTACATACAGAAACATGAAGAGATTTAAAAACAATACATGACACAATCCAATTTATGTAATAACAAGAGTGCCAGTGGGCACAATATATGCCCGTCGAGGTCTTGTTCAACATAAACTGGGGTTAACGTATTTGTTAAACTCAAACAGAGTTATATACTTTTGCCTATAGGTGAAGGTTGTGATGATGAACAAGTGTTCAAAGTTTCAAAGCTTTATCTCAAAGGGTTATATAAATAAGTGGACTTTAACCAAAACCTTAACCAAAAATTCAAAGTTAAAAAGGGTCATATTTATGTCAAAATGTTGGACACAGTTATGTACTCTTGCCTACAGGTGAAGCTTGTGATGGTGAACAAGTGTTCCAAGTTTAAAAGCTTTATTTCAAAGGGTTATGTAAATAAGTGGACTTTAACCAAAACCTTCACCAAAAATTCTAAGTTAAAAAGGGGCATAATTATGTCAAAATGCTTGACAGAGTTATGTACTCTTGTCTACAGGCGAAGCTTGTGATGGTGAACAAGTGTTCCAAGTTTAAAAGCTTTATCTGAAAGGGTTATGTAAATAAATGGACTTTAACAAAAACCTTAACCAAAAATTCTAAGTTAAAAAGGGTCATAATTAATTCAAATACACGACAGAGTTATGTACTTATGCCTACAGGTGAAGGTTGTGACAGTAAACAAGTGTTCCAAGTTTCAAAGCTTTATCTTAAAGTGTTATGTAAATAAGTGGACTTACAAAAATGTGTTCCACATAAATTGAGATTAACATTTTTGCTTAACGCAAATGCTAAACGCAAATTCTAAGTCCAATTAAGCAACCTTGACCTTGGATAAACAAACCGGGACTTGGCAGGCTACTGTTGCATGTCTAGATAAACTTTGTGGTTAAATTTGGGAAGGATCCACCAAGCAGAACTTGAGTTAGAGATGTTACAGACAGACAGACAGGTTAACATTTTTGCTAAACGCAAATTCTAAGTCCAATTGTATGACCTTGTCCTTAGATATACGAACCGTGACTTGGCAGGCTACTGTAGCATGTCTAGATAAACATTGTGGTTACATTTGGGAAGGATCCACCAAGCGGAACCTGAGTTAGAGATGTTACAGACAGACAGACAGGTTAACATTTTTGCTAAACGCAAATTCTAAGTCCAATTGTGTGACCTTGACCTTGGATATACGAACCGGCACTTGGCAGGCTACTGTAGCATGTCTAGATAAACATTGTGGTCAAATTTGGGAAGGATCCACCAAGCGGAACTTGAGTTAGAGATGTTACAGACAGACAGACAGGTTAACATTTTTGCTAAACGCAAATTCTAAGTCCAATTGTGTGACCTTGACCTTGAAGTATCTTAAAGTGTTATGTAAATAAGTGGACTTACAAAAACATGTTCCACATAAATTGAGGTTAACATTTTTGCTTAACGCAAATGCTAAACGCAAATTCTAAGTCCAATTAAGCAACCTTGACCTTGAATAAACAAACCGGGACTTAGCAGGCTACTGTAGCATGTCTAGATAAACTTTGTGGTTAAATTTGGGAAGGATCCACCAAGCGGAACTTGAGTTAAAGATGTTACAGACGGACAGACAGGTTAACATTTTTGCTAAACGCAAATTCTAAGTCCAATTGTGTGACCTTGACCTTGGATATACGAACCGGCACTTGGCAGGCTACTTAGCATGTCTAGATAAACATTGTGGTTAAATTTGGGAAGGATCCACCAAGCCGAACTTGAGTTAGAGATGTTACAGACGGACGGACGGACAGACGGACGGACAGCGCCATTCCATAATACATCCCGTTTTTTCAAACAGGCATATAAAAATGACAAGATGTTCAGCAATAAAGAAAAATGAAAAATAATTCAGAATTCAGAGAAATAAGACATTTAGTTCAAGGACCATCACTCTGACAAAAATGATTCAGATTTAGATTTATGTCAAATACATGTATAAAGTTAATATCTCCAACCACTTCCAAAGAAAGACCGGAAAATTGAAAATTTGATAAAAAATTAAACTAATAAAGTTCAAGGGCCATAATTCATGCAAAAATTATTCAACCAGACTGAGATTGGGAATTAAGCTGTAAATCATCTAGATTTAACTTAATGCCAAAAATAAAATAAATATATCTCCAACCACTTCCAAAAAAGTCTGGAAAATTCAAAATTTGTTGAAAAAAATTGAAGTTCAAGGGAAATAACTCTGGAAATAATTATTCAACCGCACTGAGATTGGATCATAAGCTGTAACTTATCTAGATTTAGCTTTGTACTAAATATAGAGTTGATATCTCCTATCACTTCCATAAAAAGTCCAGAAAACCGGAAAATATTGGTAGGGGACAAAAAGGGGGAGATAACTCCTGAAGTGATGGTCCGATTATAATGGAAATATGCGGTGCACAGGTTTATATGGTCAAATGGCTATACATGAACTTTCAGCAAAATTGAAGCAAAACTGTAGAAGAAGAAGGCCGGACAAAATTGTGTCCACGGACGGACGGACGGACAGATGGACAACCTGATTCCAGTATACAGGAGCTGTATGATCTGGGTCTGCTTTGTTTGTAAAGGCATTCAAAAGCACTTAGGAAAGGATTAAGATAACAGATTGTTCTTGAATATTGGCCAGACATATAGACAGCATATCCTGAATATGAGTTATACCATACTTTACAGACATTTTCACTTTCATCCGTAAATAAGGACCTCATGAATATTTATCAGCTGAATTTTTATAATGTGAACTTTTCACGGGGAATTTTTGCCTTGACAAAAAATGTAGAATTAGATCTATATCATGTCAAAAGCAAACAGAGCAGACCCTGATCAGACAGCTCCTGTAGGAGTTGTCTGATCTGGGTCTACTCTGTTTGCAAATGCGTGAAAAGACGTTTGTATGAGGGAAAGGGTTAACAGTTTGACAGACTCGTCTGTAAACTTCAACAGCTCTTGAAATTTACATTGAAGACCTGCAGAACTCCTGACAGTGGAAGTATTTCTAATGAAATGCATTAAAAGGTTTATATAACTAGAGGTTTTTGTCACAAAAACGGATGTCTCCCCTCTAATAAAAACAATATGTAAAGGGAAATCACTAAACATGTTATGGACTTGATGATTGATACTTCCCCTCATTATGCGCTTTCCACACCATATTTTTCAAGAAGAAAATGATTACAGCTAATAACTTCAAAAATATTGATACCAGAGTTATGGCCCTTGTGCATGACGCTTACTTTCATCATGCTCTTTCCATAAATGAAATGTCATTCCAATAGCATCAGTCGAAGAGGAGTTATTGATCGGACAAAAAATGTAACAAAGGGCAATAACTCCAAAAGCATTGAAGCCAGAGTCATGGCCTTTGTTCATGACACTTTCTCTCATCATGCTCTTTCCATGTATAAAGTTTCAATACAATGGCAAGAGCCATGTAGGAGTTATCGTCCGGACAAGAAAGCGTTAAACAAATGAACAAGGGGCAATAACTCTCAATTTATTGAAGCCAGAGTTAATGACCTTATGCATGACACTTTCTCTTATCATGATCAATCCATGTATAAAGTTTCACTCCAATGGCACGTGCCATATAGGAGTTATCATCCTGACAAAAAAGTGTGTGTTTTTTTACAAAGGGCAATAACTCCAATATTAGTGAAGCCAGAGTTATGGACCCTGAGCATGACATTTTCTCTTATCATGATCTTTCCATGTATGAAGTTTCAATCCAATGGCATGAGCCATATAGGAGTTATCGCCCGGACAAACAAATTGTTGAAAAAATTACAAGGGCAATAACTCCATTATTAATGAAGCCAGAGTTATGGACCTTGTGCATGACACTTCCTCTCGCCATGATCTTTCCATATATGAAGTTTCAATCCAATGGCATGAGCCATATAGGAGTTATCGCCGGACAAAAAAGTGTGCATTTTTTTACAAGGGGCAATAACTCCTATATTAGTGAAGCCAGAGTTATGGACCTTGTGCATGACACTTCCTCTGATTATGCTCTTTCCTTATATGAAGTTTCAATCAACTAGCATCAGCCATATTGAAGTTATCGTCCGGACAAAAAAGTGAGAATTTTTTTTACAAGGGGCAATAACTCCTATATTAGTGAAGCCAGAGTTATGGACCTTGTGCATGACACTTCCTCTCATTATGCTCTTTCCATATATGAAGTTTCAATCAACTGGCATCAGGCATATTTAAGTTATCGTCCGGACAAAAAGTGTGACGGACAGACTGACAGACAGACGGACAGACGGACAGACGGACAGACAGACAGACAGACAGACAGACAACTCTCACGAAAACAATATGTCTCCCCCATATAAATATGGGGGGAGACATAATTATGAAGTAATTCAACCCTTTCCTTCATATAAATGCCTTCTCATGCCTTTGCAAACAGAGTAGACTCAAATCAGACAGCTTCGACAGGAGCCATGTGATCAAGGTCTGCTCTGTTTGTTTATGTAAATTTATAGATCTGATTATGCAGTTTCCACGACTGTGAAACAAAATTCACTTCCATGATGGACTTTATTGATTCTGTCCATATTCTGTCCAATAATCATGAGGTGAGGACATTTTGAATAAATATGAAACAGGGAAATGATCAACCCTTCATCGCATTAATGTTTAGTAAGAAATAATGGCACCGTGAATATTAATGAGCTGAATAGTTATAATGGCATTATGAACAAAAATACTTTACCATGGCAGAAACTGTAGAATCAGATCTGTACTAGTTCATAAGCAAACAGTGTAAACCCTCATCAGACAGCTCCTACAGGAGCTGTCTAATCTGGGTCTTCTCTGTTAGCACTAGAAAACTGACGCAGTCAGAGAGGGCCCTGTAATCACGAGCAGATAACTCTAGACATAGTGATCTGATTCAAACCCGACACTATAGGTGTCTTCCTCTGATGATACTAAGCATATGCCCTTAATATGAAACCAATATGTGAAGTATTGTGTGAGTTATTGTGTTACATCAAAAGTGTTGACGATCGGCCTGACGGATGGACGTACAGAAAATGTGACTCCTATAGAGCTCCTATATTTTCAATAAATGTGAGATAAAGGGTTAAACTTCCAAAGTCACCGCTCATCAACAATTACCTCCTCATCTGCAAGTTTTGCCAGACCCCGGAGCAGGAGGTTGTAGACCTGAATGTCCGTTATAGGTGTTACAAACTTAGCACGTTGGAATCCCAATCTGTAATGGTCAACTGTTGCAATAGCATTGTCCAACTGCAAACAAAGCGATACAAAGAAAATAGATTTGATATAAATGCAACAAGAACTAAACATAATTGGGTGCTGAATGCAAAATTGTCATTACTGCATTCTATGGGTTGAACCATGATGATCTTTGCAAACACTTTAGATCCAGCTGAGATTTTAAGTGACTCATAATCATCAGGATCCAAACTAAATATTCATGGAGAAAAGGGTTCACCCTTTCCCAGTTCTATGTTTACATGTATTTCAAGTTTCAGTACCTACTGAATATCCATGGACTAAACAGTTATAATGAAATATGGCCGGGAGTAGCATAGTAGCCATTGTGAAAGAAAAGAAACAGATCTATCAAATTCCATAAACAAACAGAGTAGAACCTGATCAGACTGCTTCTATTGGAGTCATCTGATCTGGGTATACTCTGTTTGCAAATGTGTGAAAACATGTTTATTTGAGGGAAAGGGTTAGGTGCCACATTAGTAACAAACTGATGTTGGTTTTTATTGACTGTCTCTTCTACATGATGCAAGTGAAATTGTATACAGAAGAAAACTAATCTTTTAAAACACCTTACTCCATGAATATTCATGCAACAATAATGACATCATTAATTAAATCATTAAATCATAAATGAAATATCATACTAGCACATGAACATAGGAATGTTTGGGCATGACAGAAACTGAAGAACCATGTCTATATTATATCATAAGCAAACAGAGCAGACCCTGATCGGACACTCCTGTAACAGCCATATTATCTGGGTCTACTCTGTTTGCAAATGCGTTAATTTACAGAGTTCATACAGAGATCTGGTGGGAAAATTCAAGCACTTTTCAGGGACTTTGTTTCAAAATTCAAGCGCTACTAGTGACACAACCTGTCTTAAATGTCCAAACACTGAAAAAGCCCATTCAAAAGCAACCACAAGCAAGAAATAGCTTATTTAAGTGCAAGAGTAATGCAGAAGGATTATACAGGATCTTTCTGCATTACTTTTACACTTCAATAAGTAGTCACATATTCTGCAAATGCCAAAGAATCTACTATAGTATTTTGATGACTTTTGGACAGTTTTCAAGGACATTTATGAAGATGTTCGAACACTTTCAAGCACTTTTCAGGATTGGTAAAAATTTAAGCACTTTTTAAAGCACTTGTTTGTTTTCAAGCATTATTCAAGGCAATCCCTGAAATTCAAGAAGTTTTCAAGGCTGCGGGAACCCTTTTGACCCTTTGAATACTGGAAGCAAGTGTACTGACTTTTGCAAATGATGTAGACCCAGTGTTATTGTATTAGTCTATGCTTTTTTAACATCTTAGGTTATGATGAAAAATATAAAAGTTTAAGCCAAATAAATCATTCTGTATAACTGTAGAGACTGCTATCATGGTATGAGTCATATGACTACAGTTTTAAGTGACAGACCATTCATTTATTGAACATAGGGGTCTTAAAAAGCAGGTGATTGCTTAATGCAGGGCAATAGTAATGCAGAAATCTCTTACAGGAGCTTTCTGCATTACTTTTGACCTGCATTAAGCTACCACCTGCCTTACAGACCCATACATAGACCTCCTTTTGATGGCCGCTACAGACAGATTCTATTGTATACATATATTCAGAAGTTCAGAACTTACCAGCCCGCAGGACACGCATGCGTCTACATAGCACTTGAGCTCTTCATTGAAGTCTACTGTTCGCTTCTCCTGATACAGCTTCTCCAGGGATTCCTCAGGAGATTTCGAATCAAAAATCTTTTTAAATTCCATTTTCTGGTGCTCCTGTCTCAGTTTTGCTTGTTTTTCTTTGGCCTGTGTATGACAGATATTTTATAATATATGAATAAAATCCTTCAGTTCTCAGTGCTCTTCAGTCCTTCAACTCATTTAATCGTTTGTTAAACCTTTGCCTGACAGAAGTGCCTTTTGACACCTTTGCCTGACAGAAGTGCCTTTTGACACCTTTGCCTGACAGAAGTGCCTTTTGACACCTTTGTGGCACACCTTTGCCTGACAGAAGTGCCTTTTGACACCTTTGTCTGACAGAAGTGCCTTTTGACACCTTTGCCTGACAGAAGTGCCTTTTGACACCTTTTCCTGACAGAGCAGACCCTGATCAGACTGCTCCTACAGGAGCCATCTGATCAGGGTCTACTATGTATGCTTAATGGAATCCTATACATATGTACATCTGACTCTACAGTTTTTGACATGACCAAAAACATCCTTTGTTCAAATACCATCAAAAGAAACCCAGCCATTAAATATTCATGATCTCATAATTACTTAAACAAATATTCATCAAATTAAAAAAAAAGAATGTAATCTTCATTCTTTAAGATTCTTTTTGACAATGTGACCTTTGTTATTTTGTGAAGCAAAGAATGCAGACCATGATTAACAAGAGCTGTCACACGACAGCGCGCTCGACTATTCTCAGTATTGTCAGTGTATAAATGCTTGACAGTGGACTAAAATAGTGTCCAATGATACTAGAAGCAAGTATTCAAAGTATCAGTAAAATATCTTCAATAGTATTCAGGATGTAGGATCTCTTTGAAATCTTTAATGAAAAGAAAAACCTAAGTTAAAAAGAGCAATAATTTCTGTCAAAATGCTTCACAGAATTATGTACTCTTGCCTACAGATGAAGCTTGTGGTGGTGACCAAAGTTTTATCTCAAAGGGTTATGTAAATAAGTGGACTTTAACAAAAGCCTTAACCAAAAGTTATAAGTTAAAAAGTGCCATAATTATGTCAAAATGCCTGAAAGAATTGTGTACTCTTTCCTACGCATAAAGCTTGTGATGGTGAAAAAGTATTCCAAGTTTCAAAGTTTTATCTCAAACAGTTATCTAAATAAAGAATAGCTCCTTTATTTCTCCACCAAACCCTATACTATGACCACTCTTTAGAATTGTTTCAAAGAGAAGATTCTAAAGAGTGGTCACAGCATAGGGTTTGGTGGAGAAATGACGTTTTTAGTATTTAGGTATGCACCCTTATCTCATCTGTAGCTATATATCAATTAAAGTTTGTATGAAAGTACTAATTGAAGATTAATCAATTATAGTTTGTATGAGTGCACTAATTGAAGATATATTAATTATATTTTGTATGAGTGCACTAATTGAAAATATATCACTGATAGTTTGTATGAAAGCACTAATTGAAGAATTATTAATTATAGTTTGTATGAGTGCACTAATTGAAGATATATTAATTATAGTTTGTATGAAAGCACTAATTAGGATATAGTAAAACCTCTCTAAACCAGAGTTCTAGTTGAGAAAAACTGAAATTCTAACATTTAGGCAGATGGCTGCTTTATGCAGGGTGAAAGACATGCAGAAAGTTCATAGAGGTCAGGAGCTTTCACCCTACATTAAGCTGCCACCTGTCTCCAAGACCGATATTTATACTAAATTAAATGTCTGGTTTAGAGAGGTTTTACTGTGTATCAATTATACAATGTACATGAAGTTTGTAAGAGTGCACTAATTCAAGATATATCAATTATACATGTATGAGTGCATTAATTGAAGATATATTAATTATAATTTGCACAAGTGCACTTATTTTTAAGATATATTTTATCAAAATTTGTATGAGTGAGTGAGTGAGTTGGGTTTTACGTCCGACCAACAGTATTTCAGTTATTTGCAGACGGCACCAGCTTGAGACAAATTATGCCTCACTGGAATGCCCCTGCCGGGGGCACATAGCATGGGTGCCCCACCCAATCACATTATCTTGACACCGGGCCGACCTAGAACTACCTTTTTGAATGTCGAGCGTAGACAAGGGAGCTACTAGTACCAACTTTTAATGACTTTTGGTCTGTCGCTGCCGGGGATCGAACCCACGACCTTCCGTATTTGTATGAGTGCACTAACTGAAGATATATCCATTATAGTTGGGTTTGAATGCACTGATAGACATGTACAGCACTTTAAACCTTATATTGATATATTCTATTAATAACCCTGAAACCAGCAAATAAATTTTACTTAACCCTTTCCTCAATAAATACGCCTTTTCTACGCCTTTGAAAACAGAGTAGACCCAAATCAGATGGCTCCTATAGGAACTGTCTGATTAGGGTCTGCTCTGGTTGCTTATGGAATAATATAGATATGATTCTACAGTTTCTGCTTTGGACAACATTTCATGTGTTAAAATGCCATTTTAAGAATTAATCTAATTAATATTCATGATGTCATTATTTCTTATATAAATATCATGGAGTAAAGGGTTAAGATACAGATAGTTTCACAATTCAATGTCTGACATTTTACAGATTTCTAAATGACATTTTCAAATACAACAGTTTCAATGAAAACCAACATGTGACAAAGCCCCATGCCTATTAATCTTATGTGACATTTTCATCTTTATGTGCAAAATGACCTATGACAGGATCCTTTCCATAGAGCTTACATTGCTTTTGTTTGCTTGTTTGTTTTGGGTCTTACACCGCTTTAACAGTATTTCAGTCATATCCCAATACCCAGCTAATTCTAGGTGGAGGAAAACCTCAGAAATGTTTTCATGCATGGATCAAATTCTGTGCAGAAAGAACATCTGGGTAGAACCACTGACCTACTGCAAGCCAGCCAGAAGGCTTCCTAACATGAAAAATCCAAACGCCAAGACCGGGATTGAAACTACAGAGGTGAGGGGCTAAGTGATTGTCAGTCAAAGACTATAACCACTCGGCCACAGAGGTCCCTTCTGCTTTTATATACAGTAAAACCTCACTATAACGGTCACTAAATTGTGTTAATTAGTTGGTACATGTATTTTAGGGCAGGTGGCTGCTTTAAGCACACATACAGCCATGTAAATAATGTTTAAATTTTATATATTAACCCTTTCCTTTATACAAACTTTTTTTTCCATCTTTTAAAACAGACAAGAACAGATCATACAGATCATATAGGAGCCATCTGATCTGGTTCTGCTCAATTTTATTCTGAAATTATACCAGATCTGACTCTACAATATCTACAAATACAAAACAAATTGTACACACATGCCATTATAATAAAAGAAAATGTGTCCATGGGACATGGATGTCCCCGCCGTCAAACAGGAAATAGATGAACGACAGACCTGAAAATGCGAGACATGGTACAACTCACTATGATTATGCTTCAGACCAAATATCAAATCATTGCAGCTTACACAAGTGAAGAAATCTTTGACGAATTTTTTTGTCATTAAACAATCATCAAAATTCAATCAAAGTGTCGACAAACAGGAAGTAGATGGGCGACAGACCTGAAAAGGGGAGACACGTTACAACTTACAATGATAATGCTTCAGACCAAATATCAAATTATTCCACCCTACACAAGCCAAGAAATCCTTGCCTCAAATTTCGTATGTACGTACAGACAAGGTTAAAACTAAATGCCCCCATCGCCTAAAGGCGGGGCATAAAAATTTAGCTAATAAATATTCATGGTGTTATTATTTCTTATATTCAACAGGAAAAGGGTCAATAACCAACTCTGAACTGTAAATAAAATACCAATTAGTCAACAAACACATAATATGCTACACAGAGAAAACTCTATTTTCTGTCATAACAAAGTAATCTTAAACCCTTTACTCCATGAATAGTCATGTAAGAAATGATGATATCATGAATACTAATTAAAAAAGTTCATCTCTTCTTTTTTCTATATAAATTTCTATCTGATGTAATGAAATTCAATGGCATGTAAAAAAACAATTCTACCTTGGGTCCTTCCAAAGCATTTTCAATGACATAATTTTTCATAATGGCAGATTATTAAGAAAGTATTTGTCTTGGCAGAAACTGTAGAGTCAGATCTATATTATTTCATAAACAAATAGAGCAGAGTCTGATCAGATGGCTCATAAATGAGCCCCCTGATCTGGTTCTACTCTGTTTGCAAAGGTGTTGAAAGGTATATTTATGGAGTAACTGGTTAACCCTTTACTCCATGAATATTCATGTAAGAAATAATGACATTTTGAATATTAATAAGATTCACATGGAGATAGAATGTTTTGGTCTTGACAGAAACTGTAGAGTCATATCTATATCATAAGCAAACAGAGCAGACCCTGATCAGACGGTTCCTATAGGAGACATCTTATCTGGATCTACTCTGTTAGCAAAAGTGTTAAAAGGTATATTTAGGGAGTAAATGGTTAACTCTATAACCTTGTCAGAAGGATAGATGCTATCATATATGTACCTTATTAGTTATAACACCTTCAACTGAATGCGATTCTTCCACAGCAAATGTGTCCTCAAATTCCTCTTCATATTCCTCCGGTTCCTCCAGTTTTTCAAGATGTGTGTCTCTCTCCATTTCAAGCTCCCTTATTTCGTTTAGTGTGAGCAGCTTCCCTGGAATTCTTTTACGTCTCATTGCTTTTATATTGTCCCACTCTAGGTCATCATACACATAAAAACCTGACCCATCAATTCTATCACTTTCTGAAGTTCTTATTTCACCTATACCAGATTCATCACTTTCACAAGGAACACTGGATCTTACTTCTGGTATATGAATCAAGTTCACCCCTCCACTAGCTTTATTTTTATCTATATAAGCAAATGTCTTCTTTGCATTTTCTCTACTCAGTTGATCAAAGTGAGTTGTCTGATAGGATATATAAGGCTTCTTGGGTGCCTTGTTCATTGACTTTTCGGACAATACTGTAGGCCTTTCTGATATAGTCATGCCTATACCCTTTTTAGATGTTAATGAAACACTGTCGGCTGAATCTTTAGGTCTTTCACTCTTATACTCACAAATGTTATTTTTTGGTTGGTACACTTCAGGATATTTCTTAGTCTTAGCTTGTCTTGCTAGATCATGTGATGCAGTACTGTCATTTCTCGTCTGTTTCACAAAGTCTGACTTTGGTTTAAAAGTTCGGAGATTTTGAAGATGCTTATCTAACACTGAAAAATAAACCAATAGCAGATTATCAGGACCATTTCATTTATTTAACCCTTTCCCTTTTGATACCTACTGAATATTCAAGGACAAAATAATTATAATGAAATATGAAAGGCAGAAAATTGTAGCCATTTTAGAAAGTAAAGAGTAGATCCTGTGTGAGCCGTCTTATCTGGGTCTACTCTGTTTGCAAATGCGTCAAATGGCATTTATATGAGGGAAAGGGTTAAAAGCTTCAAGAAGTGCATTTTCAAAGTGGATTGATCCATCATCCTTTCCCAGTAAAGTCCATTCAGTGCTCACCCTTTACCACATACAAACACCTGCTCATGTCTTTTCAAACAGAGTAAGCCCAGATCAGATGTGATTGTGCAGTTTCTGCCATGGCAAAATCTACTTTTGTTCATATAAAATTATAAAATTTCAGCTAATTAATATACATTGTCATCATTTTGAATATTCATATTGGAAATAATGATGTCATGAATATTAATGCAAATATTTTTTATAATGGCTTATGAACAAACACATGACATTTTGGCTCAGGAAGAAACTGTAGAATCAGATCTATATTACGCCATAAGCAAACAGAGCAGACCCAGATCAGACAGTTCCTAAAGGAGCTGTCTGATCTGGGTCTACTCTGCAGATGTGTCAATATGTGCTTACATAAGGGAAAGGGTTAACTAATTTAATAGGTAGTAGCAAGATAGGGTTTGCCTGAGAACTTAACCCTTTCCCTGCTCTATGTTTACTTCAAATTTCAATACCTACTGAATATTCATGGACAAAATACGGTAGTAATAATGAAATATGGAAGATGGAACATTGTAACCATTTTAGAAAGTAAAGAAATAGATCTACCAAATTCCATTGGCAAACAGAGCAGACCCTGATCAGATGTGTGTTTGCATATACATGAAAACATGTTTATATGAAGGAAAGGGTTAAAGATTTGATAGATCAGTATCAGATATACATTGTAGATCAATATCTTATCTACAGCTCTGACAAAGAGGTAAATAATACATTTCCAATGATACAAACATACCTTTTGTAAGTTTTAACTGTTCACTGACCATCCCATCCGAATCTACATGTAGGTGGCTTTTCTTTTTCCATTTTTTATTTTTCTTAAAATGTTGATTAGCTTTGATTTGGGGTTTTGTGGTATATGCACGCCATCCTGAAAATAACATAAATATTGGCAAAATACACTTTGAAATATCCAATTAATGTTTAGCCTGCTCAGTGCTGCAGGCGGATGAGTGATTAACTATGCAAATAGTTTGGAAACTTTGGATTCAGATAAAGTGCCAGTGTTTCATCAGGATCCAAACTGTTTGACAACATTAACCCTTTACTCCATAATTACACCTTTCTATGCTTTTGCAAACAGAGTAGACCCAGATCAGATGACTCATTCCAAATTTCAATACCTACTGAATATTCATGGATAAAATAATTACAATGTCATATAGAAGGTGGAATATTGTAGCCATTTTAGAAAGTAAAGAAACAGATCTATCCATCAGCAAACAGAGCAGATCCTGATCAGACCGCTCCTATAGCAGTCATCTGATCTGTGTGATGTGTCTACTCTGTTTGCAAATTAGACTAACTGGCAGATTGGGGCATAAAATCACTAGCACAATATTGTTCAGCAGTATGGGCCCCACACATAGAGCCAGGTTTACTCCACATGGAAGCTGTCCAGAGGCAATCAGCATGATGGGTGGTAAGAAACTACAGCAGAACTGTAAGTGTCACTGGCATGCCGCTATCATTCCAGTGGAGACGTCTTGATCTCCATAGAATTGACCCGAGACTGATCATGACTCACACCATAATAAACTCAAAAGTAGCCATACCACATCAAAATTACATCACTCTAAATCCCAGACAATGAAGGTCATCACACCATCAAGCATACAAACTCTGATTACTACAACTTTTCCCCTGCACAATAGTACACTGGAATGCTTTACCAACAGATATCATTGATCTCTTATAGCATCATTAAACTTGGTTGTCAGTCAAGTTGTACATGCTTCACAATAAACAAATGGAGAATTCTGTTTAACCCTTTCCCTGTTCTATGTTTATTCCAATTTTCAACACCTACTGAATATTCATGGATAAAATAGTTAAAATGCAATATGCAAGGTGGACTATTGTAGCCATTTTAGAAAGTAAAGAATCAGATCTATCAAATTCTATTAGCAAATTCTATTAGCAAATAGAGTAGACCCTGATCAGACAGCTTCTCTAGACTGAAAGAATGACAGATATCGTAGACTCGCCTTCTTTCATTTTTTTGTGTTTTTACGCATGTGCAAGTGAGCACTACATCATCAAATCATGAATACCATTGCTTTGTCTGTTAACAACGCCTCGTAGCTTTAAAACGAAATATGCGCCATAAACAGGTCAATACAGTTTATTTTTCCTTCAACTATGCTAAACATGAAAAAACTCTTAATACTTTATAGAATATCAACATAAATTGAAAAGTGTACCAGATTGAAAATGTTTGACAGCTCTGACCCCTTTGGCTTATAAATGCAAAGGTCACGTGCCCATGATGAAATCATGTGACTATGAATATTATGTAATGTTACAGTAAACAATTTCATACATGTGATAATTTTTTCGAGGCAAAGAGGGAGATTAGCTTTTCAAATGAGGGAGATTGGGTGTCAAAGAGGGAGATTTATGCGGATGGTTATTTGATGGTATAATAGGCCAGAGACCTATATTTATATTACATAAATATCTGCAAGAAAAGAACCCCCCCCCCCCCCCACACACACACACACACACCTGGTTTGAAAGGAGGAGGTATGATAAAAGCACTTTTATGCGCGACAAACTATCTTAATTACTAGGGCATTTTTTTGCCTATCTAGCAAATTACATCTGTGTAATTTAGTTTGTATTAATTCTATTTCATATCCTATTCCTTTTTCTATTCTGTACTATCCTCTGTTCTACATCCATCAACATCTACTCTATTTCCCATTCCTTTCTATTCCATTCCATCCCATTCTCTTATCTATTCTAATTCCTTTGTGTTTCATTCCATTCTATTCCATTATCTATTCTGTGCTCATATAATCTATTCTAATTACTATTCATTTCTATTCTATTTTTGTGTGTGTGCTATTATCTATTTCCATATACTCTCTTCTAATTACCATTTCCTTCTATTCCATTCCATTCTGGCCAATGGATAGACTTGTGTTTATTATTTTAACTGGCCAATTGATAGACATGTGTTTATCATTATTATTTTTACTATCATTATTTACATTATTCTCAATCTTATATTATTATTGACATGATTGTTTTTATTGTTTTAATTCATTTTTGTAATGAAATATATCAAGAAATTTATATTCTGAAATAAACATAATACATTTGTCACTTTCTGTCCGAAATATGGTACTATCCAAACACTAGTACACTATCTTTGCATTTTGTAGTTTCATTTTTGGTTTGAAAAGTGCTTCCTATCTCACCAAATTTTGTGTGTTTAACATCCATACATTCTATACTCAATACAAACACAATTTCTTTTGAATATGTTACCAAATGTCTGTGGAAAACAATGTTTGTGTTTGCCTCTATGAAATGACACATTTCACCGCTCGGAAAATCCGTGGTTTGAGGCAACCAATTTTTTAAATTTTATTTTTTCTGATAAAAGCACATTTTCATTACAGTTATGCCATGTGGAGATCTATTAATAAACTTAGAACCTAAATTAATTTAATAAAGTAACTATCTAGATGTTTAGTCTCAGAAAATAAGATCGTCTTCAACAGAAATTTAGTAGAACCTGACCGTGAAGAAAAAAGCATGTAATGACGACAGTGTAATACACCAGAGACATATATGCATACACAAATGTTTATGTTACGGAATACAAACATGCCAAGGTAAATAACACACCATGCTGAGTTTGCTGACCATTTAATCCCTTTTACTGGGGCCACAATTACACAGCATGGTATTTAGGGCATGCTGCGGTGGTCTTTGATAAGGGGCAACATGGCGCCGTACTACAAAAGGGACAAGGCGCTGTGCCTGCCATGATAAACAGGGCAGTAAATAAGTCAACAACACTGGTTCTTTGAGGCGTCTGGCTAGCGCTTATTGACAAAAAATGATAGAAAATGGGGTGGGAAAAAATAAAAATCATTTTTATTCAGAAATCGGGAGATTTCGTCTCCCGGCCGGGACTTGCGGGAGTTGGGCTCAAATCCGGTAGTCTCCCGCAGAATCCGGTAGTTATCACATGTATGCAATTTCTAAAATAAAGGTTCGAAAAGCAGGTGATTTTTTCTGGCAGCCATTTTTGTTTTTGTTATGCGGGTGGTGGGGAACACTGGATTGTTTGGGGATTAATAGAAGAGGATATAATTACTGAATTGTTTCAAGGTATATATAAAAGATTAATTTGAACTGCTGATTTATTATTTTCTTCAATATTCACAGTAAACGTGTTCTGTTCCTGGTCAAAGATTAAGAGGTTCGAAGGACGGTGAGACCATGTTACATAGATTGCAAAATTGAGAACCATGGCTCGTTTTTAAGATAAGGAAGAACTAATCATTATGTTCTAGTTGCACATGGCATATCGCACGTGATATTACTCCGTTGTTTGAAATATAGCTGTGGCATTTTGTATTGCGATAATGAGTGAACAGACTCCTGCATAATTCTGATATACGTCGATGGCTGAAATCGCGAATACCAATGACGAAAGTATTTAAACGCAAATTTTACCATTTCTGAGAGAAATGCAAGCTAGACACGGTGATTCGATGGTAGTGGCAAACTCAAGCGGTGCTGCCTTTCTAAACAGTCTCAGAATCTGTGACATCTCTAGGGATTATATTGTCGAATGTCAACTCACATGTGACATTGACCTTTTTGTTGACAGTTTCCGCGAGTTGTCTTCCCTAAAACGTGAATTGTGTCTGGAAAACCCTACCGGCTTTTCCAATAGCTCTATAATTTTATATCGGTATATATTGTATTTCGCAATGATTTAGCGAAATATTTGATACACATTATCATATTTATTTTAAGATTTCGCGAATTATCACGGAGAGCGTAAGAGGCACGAAATAAATCAGGTAGCCTCAAGAAATACCAAAAAATTAATTCTAGGGCAGTTTGAGTTTTATGCCTAATTGGTATGGTATAAAACAAGGTGGGAGGTGCTACGGAAAATCCGGGACTTTGCCTGGCATAACTTCGTGATACAGAAACCATGGTTTAAATTTGTTGTAGTAATCCTTAGTACTCGAATCTTACTATCAAATTATTATTATTATTTATTTATTTATTTATTTATTTTATTTTATTTTTTTCTAATATTTTTATTTTATTTTTTTCGGGGGGGGGGGGGGGGGGGGGGTTAAAGCCAAAACTTATCGATTTCACCACATAAAACTTACATTTTTCTCCTTTCAACGCCTTAGTAAACAGTGTACACCCAGACCAGAATTTTGCTATAAGCTTAAAAAAATATTGACAGGAATTATTTACAAATGTATATAATGAGAGAAAATACACCCGTCGGATGTAGGGATCTAGCTTGGAAACTCGAGATTCCTAGTTAAAAGTGGCATACTCCTCCATCAAGTTGAAATTCGCCCCGAATTTCTAATGGTATGGAGAACAATTTGCAATGACTTAGGGACACAAACAGCCACGACCCACCATTGGATGCCTAGAGAAACCCCGGTTACATAAATATGCTGACAAAATTGATCTTATGAAGTCAACAGTTTCATCATTTTTCACCTTACAATTTTCAAATACTTGCATTTGGGTTAATCAATACTGCCAAACAAAAAGTTTCGTATTTGCATGATATATGACCAACAATAGATAAATCAGAGACATATACATACATATATACATGTATGTATATGTCTCTGGATAAATGTTTAGAGCAAGTATAATAGATACAGTTAAACATAGCTACAACGACCATTTTAACACCCTCCCTCATACAAACGCTTTCACGCCTTCGCAAACAGAGTAGATCCAGATCAGATAGCTGATCAGAGTCTACTCCGTTTGCTAATGAAATTAAAATAGATTTGACTTTACAGATTCTATCAATACCAAAAGAACCCTTATGTCATTATAAAACGTTCAGCGTTTTTTTTTGTTTTTTTTTCATGCTGAAACTGTTTTAGAATCATAAATAATGGTGAGAACTATTTAAATTAAACTTGAGATTGTATTGGTCGCCGCCGTTGAGGCGGTGACCTATATTTGTAATCCCTTTCTTTTTGGGCTATGGGAGGAGCAGTCTGTGTTTTGAGAGATAAGAAATACGTACTTAAAAGAAAAACATTTACTGCAAAAAATCTAATTATAGAAGTATTATCATAGAAAGGTAGTGAAAATGAAAAAGATTCAACGATAAAATTAAAAACCCATTACAAAATTATTGAAAAAAGAAACAGGAGCCGGTCCCTTGGGATAGGAATAAATTGCAGCCTGAAGAAAATATTCCAAAAAGGGAATTGATATAAATTAATAATGCATATTAACACTTGAAAAGAGTCTAGCTCTGATCTAATATTTCGACCACTAAATCTTTTTCACAGATTATCATGTCAAAATACACGTCACATTTTTTGTTATATGCATTTGAACAGCCATAAAATAAAAGAAATCCAGCGTCATGGTGACGCTGGGTTGTTATTATAAATGTCATGACGTCATCAAATGATGTCATGAGCGCAACGACGTCATACTTGACGTTACAGCCAAATGGTCTGTAAGTTCACAGCCTCCATATCCAATCAGTTTCACGAATCTGTCTTTCAATTCTACATACATTGAACATTCGTTTCAAAACTACAAATCTAAGATCATCACTGCTATGAGCCTATGGCCACCAACGCCAAAATGTCAGTTTATTAGCTTCTCTCTCTCATGTCTTACATCACTCAAATGTTCTTTCAATCTCTCCCGAATTTCTCTCTCAGTCTCAACCACGTAGATCTACACCATTACATCGCATTTACTGCATTTAATTGCATATCTACTACATTTCTTTCTCTACAGTTACTATTAGTAGACACATTGTAAATTGATTGCCTATTTGTGTTCCTGATACTTGACATTTCAAGAATACTGTGAGTAGATAGTACAACCCCGTGAACAAACTATATTGCTTGGCTTAACAGTCCGGTTAGTTTTTGAATGCACCGGTGTGTAACATAGATTTTTTATCACGCCTGAATGCAACAATTGACAGTTGTTGAAATACTCCTTTCAGTCGCTCAGATTGGTGCAATGTAGCATACATGCATTGAACATCCGTTTCAAAACTACAAATCTGACATCATAACTTCTATGACCACCGACTCCAAAATGTATGTTTATTGGCTTCTCTCTCTCATGCCTTACATCACTCAAATGTTCTTTCATTCTCTCCCGAATTTCTCTCTCAGTCTCAACCACGTACACCATTATATCGCATAAATTACTACATTTAATTGCATATACTACATTTCTTTCTCTACCGTTACTATTAGTAGACACATTGTAAACTGATTGCCTATTTCAGTCGCTCAGATTGGTGCAAAATCTTTGAATGTTTTTGTGTCACCTGCTGAGAGAGAGTGTGTGTCACTAAGGGGTCACTTTTCCGTCGTCTGTCTGTCAGTCTGACTGTTTGTCAGTCTGTCTGTCTGTCTTTTATTGGCTGTCATTCCTAAACTAACCATTATATATATATAAAGCTTTCAAATTTCACTTGTGTCTTCCTCTCATTGGGTACCATTGATGTAACTAAGGTTCATCACTCTGCATGCAATACTTTTTGAGTTATTTCCCTTTGTTCACACTTTTTTTTTTTTTTTGGCTGTCGTTTCTAAACTAATCATTATAGAGCCTTCAAATTTCACACGTGTCTTCCTTTTATTGAGGACCATTGATAATAATAATAATAATAATAATAATCTTTATTACCTCCAGATAAGGAGAGCATTCATATAAACGGATACAAACAGTGCAATAGTGTATATACATAATTATATAGTGAACAAACCAATGACATGAAAAGAAAAAATATATACATATGAATCCCCCATGTGGGGATGTATCCCTGCGTGCAGTTGCTTCTCTTTGTTGAAGCAAATGCACCCAGCTATACAACGGCCCACATAATGGCATGCATAACGTATTTGGCAGAGGTACATACATGTACAGTATCCATACAACTACCACACTACCCATATACACCCCTCACCATCTGAATCCATATGTCACAGATGCACTACCTCCCTTCCCGAAATGTAGCGAGCCAAAAAATCGAAATAGTTGACCGCGCCACAATCATGGAAGAGAGATAATGATATCACATGCATTCGGCATTACAACAGAAATATCATGGTTACCTCAATTTATCACCCGCTATCGAAACGAAATATAGAAGGCAGTTGAGGTATACTACACAATAACATATAAAGCATGATGACAATGATGACGATATGCCGGTGATGATGATGATGATGATGATGATGATGATGATGACAGCAATTACAACTACAATAATATCGATTATCATCACACTGACATAATACGTAACTGCTCTAGCACTGATGGTTCAATATATTACAGCAAAATGTCCCTACTATTTTCAGACAGACTGGATCTGCGTCCGTGTACAAAAAATGGCGAAGACCAGATAGCATATGGATAAGTTGCAAACGCGGGGAATATGAAGTTAACTTCTGAAATATGTCTTTCCCAAAAACATGATAAATGTTTTTCCATAGCCTATGCCTTGCACTTTGTGTGCGCTCACAGTACAAAGCAATATGCAGAGCAAACTCGTCCGTTAATTTATTGCACCGTTTACACCGACTAGTGTATTTTCTAGCGAAGAGAAAATGTGTAAATTTTACATCCGCCTGTGACAGCTGCAAATGCTTACGGTTAGATTTACTTAATAGCCAGAACTGACAAGGACCGAAATCTGACAAGGACTGAATAATATGATAATCTCTAAGTATATCGTCGGCAGAGATACGCGATTTTATTAAGGACAATTGCTTAAGTTTTACATTGTTGTTGACTATTGTCTTCCAAACATGTCTGGAAGGAAATTCACCCGTCGTGTAGTATGTCAATAAAACATCGACAAGACCATATTTACTGCATAGTCTGTCTATATCAGGTAGAAAACCTTTAAGCTTACTTTTATTATTAAAATAACTGCAGAGTCTATTGTTAAAAAACGTTTTAATTATGGCGTCATTGTCCAATCTGCATAGTTGCCCCAAAAATGTAAGTTTTCTTCTGTCTATTTCTGCTTCAATAGATATAGCTCCTAATGTAGTTAATACAATATCTGATCTAGAGACTCGTGATAAACCCTGGATAGATTTCAAACAAAACCTGTGGGCAATCTCAAGTGTCATGATTTCATCATTATTTAAATCTGACCAAAGTTCACAGCCATATAATGCTCTGGGGAGAACTATAGTCTCATATAGACGCTTAGCTGTAATAGGATGAATACCACCCTCATATATGCCACAATTAATTACACTAAAAACGTTTTTCTTAATTTACTTGAACATTCATTAACTATTTGTGACAAATCATTATTTTTATTGAATAACACACCTATGTGCGTATACGACTCCTGTTCATTGACTATATTATTTCCTAGATGCCATTGTCGTTCATTATTAAACCTTTTTGATGTCTTCTCATTTGTAACAATCACTGCTGATTTGGTTGCATTATATTCGTATCTAAAGGAACACCCATATTGGTAACAAATGTTCACCAATTCTTGCAAACCAGATTTAGACAAAGACAGCAAGACCATGTCATCAGCTGAGGAAGGACATGTAATATATAGATTATAAACAGTTTACCCGTACTGGCTGCATACCAGTTTGTTCATTAAATCATTGATGAAAATAAGATAGAGTTGTGGGCTGATTACACCGCCTTGCCGGGTACCCTGTAAAATTGGGAACCAGATAGAAGTGTGGCCGTTACTCCTTACTCTACTCTGCATATTCTGGTATAGATTATATATGGCTTTGAACAGATATGTACTAATTTTAGTATTAAACAGTTTTACCAAGGTCCATCACTCTGCATGAAATACTTTTTTTTTAGGTATTCCCCTTTTTTCTCATTTCACAGTTTTAACAGTTTCAGTTTTAACAGTTTTTGTGTCAGTTGTGAGCAGGTAACACATGTGTTCCTCCGAACACTCTTGTTTTACAATGTCATGTGTATTTGGAAGTAGATTTGAATATGTCAAAACTATAGGGACCCTATTCATTTTTCTATTAGTCGTTTGTTTCTTTGCTAAAGTGGCAGATCTGTCAAGTTTGTCCACCCTTACCAACTTATTTTCTATCATCCTGCTGCTATATCCTCTCTTCCTCAAGTGACCCTTGAGTTTATTTCTTTCCCTAATATAGTCGGATTCTGTTTCGCATTTACGCTTAATTCTCAGTCCCAAACCATATGCTATGTTTTTCTTTGTACTAGGAGGATGACAGGAATAATTGTTAAGGTACAGCTGTTTGTCTGTAGGCTTAACATAAAGATCTGTATATATTTGGCCATTGTCTATTTTAACTAAAGTGTCCGGAAATTCTATCTGATCCAAACCAGATCTCAGCTCTATCCTAATATTCGAGTGAATACTGTTTGCATGTTTCACAAAATCTTCCAGTTCTTGCACTGTACCATCCCAGATCCCGAAACCATCATCAATGAATCTCTTGTAAAAGATGGGCACTTTTTTTGTGTGACATCAATTCAACATCCCATTTCCTTATATATGCACAAGCAGCAAAATTCTGTCCAAATTTAAGAACATTTTCTGTATCAATCAATGGATCACTTCTGTTTGCAAGGCCTTCCATATATGCATCTATAGTCCCTCTTTCTTTGGAACTGATGGTAATTGGTTTATTTCTATGGCAATTTCTTCAGTTCTTATTAGTCAAAAGCAAAATAGACTATTAAAATTTAAGCAAAGATTGGAAAGGAATGCATGAACGGACTATTCTCTGAGGTGATTGACTAGACCTGTACATTGTATATTATTAATTCCATATTCCACAGAGTTATAAAAGTAAATAATTTTTGGCGGCGACTTTGATGCTATGCATCAAAATTTTACGTGTACATGTATATATCTATCTTATATGTATTTTTTCAATAATATTATGCTAAACTTTATCCTGTATTTACAGGCTGTTTTTGTTTTAAAGTGTTATTGTTTTATGTTACTATAGTCGGCAAACAGCTTCTGATATAGCTAATGTTATTTGTTGTAAACCCGATTGAAAATAAAGCTTCTTGTAGCTTGTATCTTTTAAATATTCATGCCATTATATCTTACATGGATATGCAACAGGGATCGAAGAGTTGATAAGAAGTCGATTGTTGGTGATCTTTGTTAACCTTTTCCTTAATATAAACAGTGTAGACCCAGATTCGACGAATCTGGTCTGCTCTGTTTGCTAATGGGATTTGAAAGATCTGTGCCTGTACTTTCTAAAAATGGCTACAATGTTTCACCTCCCATATTTCTATAACATGGTGAAAAAGACGTGGCTCGACTGGGACTCGAACCCAGGGCCTTTGACTTACCATCCCAACATTCTACCGACTGAGCTACCAAGCCACACGGTCTTAGCCCATCAAATGTTTCACAAAAATCTCTCCCCCCCCCCCCCGCCCCCGGCTACACACATCCCCTCTACACAAGAATTCGTCTCGAATTCTTACTCAAAGAACACTCCACGATTTCTTATTATTACACCTTTGTTCATATACACCATCTTGCGGGTTATTTACGTTAAGGCCAAATATAACTTGGTGAAAAAGTTGTGACTCGACTGGGACTCGAACCCAAGGCCCCTGACTTACCATGCCAACACTCTACCGACTGAGCTACCAAGCCACACCGTGAAGCCTATCAACTTGTTTCACCATAATCTCTACCCGGTACACACACACCCTCTACACAAGAATTCGTCCCGAATTCTTACTCAAAGAACACTCCACGAGTTTCTTATTACACATGTATTATAAATTATCTTTATATAAATCACCTTATGGGTTATTTACGTTGGGCGTCAAATGTTACATGGTGAAAAAGTTGTGACTCGACTGGGACTCGAACCCAGGGCCTCTGGCTTACCATGCCAACACTCTACCAACTGAGTTACCAAGCCACACAGTGAAGCCTATCAACTTATTTCACCATAATCTCTACCTGGCTACATATCTTAAACAGTATTTTTTTTAAAAAGCTTTTACTCCATAAATACGCCTTTTCAAACAGAGTGTGCTTATATTAGACAGATCCTGTAGAAGCCGTCTAACAAGGGTCTGTTCTGGTTGCTTATGGTAAATATAGATCTGATTCTACCGTTTCTGTCATAGCCAAACGTTTTGTTTTCATTAGCCTTTATAAAAAATCCAAAAATATTCATGATGTCATTTTGTTTTTACATGGCTGGCTATCCATGGAGTAAATGGTTAAAAGTACAACTAGTGTAAAAACTCGATACCACGAAATTTTAGTAATGAAGAAGTTATATCTTTGTATGCATAAGCAGGGTAAACACTTTCACTCTGCATAAAAGTGTCACCTGTGTTTAATATCAATAATGGTACTTAACTAGTGATTTTGTCTTTTTTCTGACTGCTCTGCATCACTATAACACTGTAGGACTAACTCTAAACGGACATTAGTTAATAAACTTTTATTTTTCAAAACAGGTTACTGCTAATACAGACGCGAGGTCAAACACACCAAGTTGGCCATATATGCCGAGCACTGAGGAAATTCAGCATAGTTATCAGAGGCACACATAAGATGCGTAAATTGAAACAATTTCCAGCCCAGAACAGGTTTTTTAGAATCGTCTCGAAGAGACGATTCTAAAGGGTGGTCACAACATAGGGTTTGGTGGAGAAAGCACGATTTTAGTATTTGAACATTGCTCTAGATATGCAGTTCAAACAGAATGTACTTATGAAACATTGTTCCCTCCCACCTAACAATGAGTTCTGGACACAAAGTCCTGAAAGTTCTGCGTGCAGTTTGGACAAGATAATAATGACATATAACATAAATCTACGGAATAATGACGTGTGGCTTTTACTATGTAAAACGAGCATCCATATACTGATTTAATTACATACACTTGGAGCGAACACGTGGATGGAGACAGTTATTTAACTATTTCGCTGCTAATTTCGCATCTGTGATTACCTATACAAACAGTTTGGATCCAGATGACACACCGAACAACTCGTCGTCACAACATGACTAAGATGTTTTAGCCTCCATAAATAGTTTTTGCCTAAACGAATCGGAATTAGTCATATTTCCACGAGATCCAAATTTGAGCAGACATATATTTTTACAGCGGAGTGTTTTAGTAGCCTGTATAACATAATATATATATCGGAGTGTTTTGGTAGCCTGTATAACATAATAACATATAGCGGAGTGTTTCAGTAGCATGTATAACATAATAACATATAGCGGAGTGTTTCAGTAGCCTGTATAACATAATAACATACAGCGGAGTGTTTTAGTAGAATGTATAACATAATAACATATAGCGGAGTGTTTCAGTAGCCTGTATAATATAATAACATACAGCGGAGTGTTTTAGTAGAATGTATAACATAATAACATACAGCGGAGTGTTTTAGTAGCCTGTATAACATAATAACATATACATAGGATTTTTTTTCCTGACACCGAACACTTGTCAAGGACTTTTGCTGTATAACCATTGTACATATTCTCTTTTGGAGTTGTCCTCCTTACAATCTATGTTGCCATACCACATGCAGCGTCCCCCAATTTCGTTTAGAATACAACTTAAACAGCATACTCTTTGGTGAACCGACTACATCTTCCGACATAATTGAGATCATTTTCAGGCAACACATCAGTAACCCGAATGACAAATACATTCTAGACCAGCTATATTTTAGATCAAATACCCGGTATACTCTAGATCGAATGTATTCTAAGTCAAATATATTCTAGTAATAAAGTATAATAATAACTATTTACACAGTAAGAAACAGTTTGGATCCTGTTGAGATAGCGAGTTACTCGACGTTTCACCTGGATCCAAAATGTTTGCACATGTAACCACATATGAGAGAGTTGATTTGTGTCTCTCATTCTACACCTAGTTACATTTTTTTCAATGTCCTTTTCTAAGAATTTCTTTTTAGTTCATGTTCTCTATACATGTTCTCTATACAACAGAACATGTCTTAACTTCTTTCGCCCTGTATTAAGCAACCGCCTGTTTTTATAAGACGTCAATGTCTTTTCATTAAGTGGTCGCTTAAGATAGGTTCTACAGTATGTCTGCTTCATGGGATATTTTGACAAGAGAGAAGCGTGTGTGTGTGATTTAATGCTCTGTTTTTAAATATATCAAACGCAAAAACAGCTCCTACACTCAGCGGGAATAAGGTTAATAACTCGTCACTGAACCTGTCATAATTATTTTCATTTACCTTCACCACAGGCAGAGCCACAGATAAACGTGCGTACCCAAGTACTAAACTCACCACAGGCAGAGCCACAGATAAACGTGCGTACCCAAGTACTAAACTCGAATTTTCTGCCCAAACCACTCTTCAGACGCGTCCCTTCTAGACGAGTCTAAAGACTGGTCACAACATAGGGTTTGGCGGAGAAATAAAACAGTTATTCTTGAAAATGTTTAATTTTCGCATCTTATCTAAAGCTCTGACCACAGGTATTCTAACAACTAGCAGAATAAAGTGTTTAAAACATAAACTATTTTTGTCCATTTATGGAAATAAAGAATGGATGTATAAAACTGGTAGTTATCTAATGGGTGTATAAAACTGGTAGTTATCTAATGGGTGTATAAAACTGGTAGTTATCTAATGCAGAACGAAAGTAACAGAGACAACTTAACTAGAAGTTTTCAGGTTCATGAATGTTGCTCTGCAAGGCTGTATTTCGCCAAGCTTTATGCATTCAAACATCTCAAAGACTGGTAGTTATCTACTACAATAAAATCTCGATTATTCGAACACTGAAATACCAATGAGTATCAATCTTTAAAACAGGTGGACGCTTAATGCATGGTGAAAGTCATTCAGAACGCTCCTCTAGGAGCGTTCTGCATGACTTTGACCATGCATTAAGCAGCCAACTGCCTAAAACTTCTTCTATACTTTAGTATTTCGAATTTATTTAGTATTTCGAATGATCGAGAGTTTACTGTATTTAAAATGCCGCTTTAGATACATTTTGTGTATATATAGGTAACATAAACATTATAATACACATGGGTATAGTGTTAACATTTCGATACACGATAACGCCTATAAAGGGTCATAACTCTAACAATATCTTAACTCATGAATAGTTATACACACATCAATATGATTACTAATTAACTGCATTTTATAATGGCGCCATGAACAAGAGAAGTTTTGCCATTTCGGAAACTGTACAAGCAGTTCTATATAATCGTATAAGTAAGCAAGGCAGACTCTGATCAGACTGTTCCTACCGGAGCCGCCTGATCTCGAGCTTCTCCCTTTTCAAAGGCGTAAACACTTGTCTCTATTAACTCTTTACCTGTTCTTTACTCGTATATCACAAATTAAAATACCTACTGAATATTAATGAACAAAATGGTTATTTTGAAATGTGGAACACTGTAGCCATTTAAGAAAGTAAAGAAACAGAGGTATCAAATTCAACTAGCAACAGGGAAAACCTTGATCAGACGGCTCCTTTGGGAACCATCTGATCTGGGTCTACTCTGTTTGCAAATGTGTTATAATGCGTTTATATGAAGGAAATAGTTAAGCATGTTGGCAGAACTTATTCCATCCATATAATAGTGCCATCTGAATAGTTGAATTCGTCCTCTAGCTTGTATGGTGATTTATCACCATGTATTACTAACACTCGTGTTTTGATATTGTTATGTATCTCGGATCAATTGGTTCGATTAGTTGGACGGTGGTTATTTGGGATCTTGTTCGAAGTTACTTACCAACTCATGCGAAACTAACACACAAAACGCGATAAATACATTTTGAAATGTAAAACATACGAAATACGAAATGTAATACACATGCGAAATGTAAGAAGCACACGAACTGTAAGACACATACGGAATGTAAGACGAAATGTAATACAAATTTATACGAAATATAAAGAAAATATTCCAAAATAGGGAATTAATATAATACATAAATACTTGAACTGCTCTGATCTAATATTTCGACCACTAAGGATAATCTTTGAAAAAGGCCCTTAGTGGTCGAAATATTAGATCAGAGCAGTTCAAGTATTTATGCGAAATATAAAGATTAAGCAAAATATGACACATACCAAATTTAACCCTAACTTTGAATTGTCGGTACTCGGGTTGCCCCGAACATTATCCTTCCACCCTGTCAACTGCATCGACTAACATTAACACAAGACAAATTATTATATTATCGCAATATGCCCCTGTGACACAGATACATAGTACATACATGTACTAATGCATCGGCGAATACCAATAGCGGGGTCTTCGATATTAAAGAAGTTACCAAAAACATGACAGTTTCATCTTCCTCAGCATTCATTCGATCGTTTGTTTTGCTATAAATTTCTTTCCAGCATATAAATGATTTAGGTTATCCATTATACACGGGGAGTTTGTATCCAGCATATAAATGCTTTAGGTTATCCATTATACACGGGGAGTTTGTATCCAACATATGAATGATTTAGGTTATCCATTATACACAGGGAGTTTGTATCCAGCATATAAATGATTTAGGTTATCCATTATACACGGGGAGTTTGTATCATGCATATACATGATTTATATGGAAAGCCGTAGCTGTCTTATATGGGCAGTTTTCGTATTATCGAACCAACATGGTAATATATAGAATCATATTTTCAATATATGACTTCATTTTAGCAATATATGACACCAACTTACAATATATGTAACCAAACTATGTATATATGAAACCACTATAGTAGTGTATAGGTTCGAAATTACAATATATGAAACCAAACTACATATATATAGAACGAGAACACTAATATATAGAACCAAAATGCAATATATAGATTCATAATGACATATATGGATCAGAAACTATGCTATATGGAACTAAAATGACAAAATAAAATATGAATTGGTTATGTGCTTATATATATGGAACCAATATAACAATGAATGACTTCACATTTAAATGTATGAACCCAAACAACATTCATATTTAACCACGTTAGCATTATATGGGTTCATACAGAAATGAATATGCAGTATACGAAATATTTCCTATATCCTAGAAGATGGTAGCTTAGTTTCTATTTCTTAGCAGATGGTAGCTTAAAGCAGGCTGAAAATAAAGCAGAATGCCCCTCAAGGTACATTCTGCTTTACTTTCAACCTTAAGTGGTCACCTGTCTCCGTGACTCAAAACAGGCGTTTCTTATAACTCTTTATCAGGAAAAACATACTTAAATAAGTTAATCCTTTCACTTAGAGATTTCATGAACACATTTGAACCCTCAACATTGAAATGGACACTTCCAGTTTCTAATTAGTCAAGCTAGTCCATTTCAGATTCTTTGAATAGTACACTGCAAACTGACAAACATTGCATATACGGCTGATCAGAGGGTTCGTATATGTAAACATGGTGAGAAAAATATGCAGCCAGACTGGGACTCGAACCCGGGACCCCTCGCTTACAGGGCGAGTGCTCTCCCGACTGAGCTACCAGACCGCTTACACAAATCTCTCACCATTTCATCATAAACTCAACCCGGCTACACAGACCACTTGTACACAAGCTACAATTTATCTTATTTAATCTCCTATAGGTTATTTACGTTTGGTGTAAAATGTCAACGGGTGTTCTTATAAAGAAACATACCCGCTAAGACCCAGGATCGAACCCGGGTCGCCAGGTTTGCAGTCATGCACTCTACCACGTCGCCATAAAACGCGCTTTGACAGCAAGCCGTACAAGTGATGATAAACCTACACAATATGACATACTCTCCCAGCAAGTTGAAATTCGTCCCGACTTTCTATGGGTATGAGGACGACTGAAAATCGAATTCGGAGCACAAACAGGCGCAGTCAGATCTGGAATCGAACCCGGAACCTCTCCCTTACAGGGCGAGAGCTCTCCCGATTGAACTACCGGCACTCTGAGTACCTATATTGGCCAATGTAATGAAAGACGATTGGGTAATATCATCTAATATGTGCGAACTTGAATTGCCCGACTGTCGAAATTACCCGGCTTTACTCTAGATCTAGTCTACATTGTCTGCATGGGACAAATATACTCTTCACATATAGATCTACACAGTTTGTAAATGGCATAGATCTATACACAAGTCACTAGACTGAAAGTAAAGCAGAATGCTCCTTTCGGAGCATTTTCTTCTGTATAGTCAGCGTCTGCTTGGCGCCTTTAAAATTGTTTAACGGTGCGTTAGTACATATATCCTAGGCAAAAGAGACCCACGTTCATTGAGAAAAAAAAGTGCGAAAATGCAACGGTTCATTTTCGCATTCTAATTTTCGGGGCTCCAATGTATAAGCCGTAAATTATACAACGAAATCGGTTTAAAAAAGGCGAAATTACCAGTTAGTGCCAAATAAGATTTTCGCATTTTTTTCAACACATGTTCGACTAAGGGCATCCAAAAAAAAAAAAGTACGAAAATGCAACATCGATTTTCGCATTCTAATTTCGAGGGTCAGCTGTAGGAAATCACATAGAATTGCGTTGGCGCTGGGGGTGCTCGGCACTAAAAAAAAGTGCGAAAATCGACATTGCATTTTCGTACTTTTTTTTTCTTTGTTGAAAAAAGTCGAAAATCGAAGGTACTAACAGGATTCCGTAGTTTTCTTTACAGCAACCGTCAATTAAAAATCAGGCTAATACCCACCACCCATAAATACGCCTCCCATAATTAGTCCTATCAGACGATATAATGACGTTTTGCTTTCATATATTGACCGATTGGTTCCATACATAGACGAGTGGTTTCATACAAACATTTTATCGTTACATACATCGTACATATGGTCCCATACACTGAAAGTTGGTTCAATATATTACCTTTTGGTTCAATATAAACACATTTTGCTTTCATATAAGCGTAAAATGAACATATATATTGGTAAAGTGGCTCCATATAAATATACTTTGGTTTCATATATTCAAAATCGGTAACATGCACTGTCCGTTTGGTTTTATATAAATACAGTACCATTTAATACCTTGCTGTTTCGGTTCAATATAACTGTATTTCCCTTCCATATATAGCAGTTTGGTTCAATATCAGTACATTTTCTAATCATATACTGTTAATATGAACCCATATAATGCTAACGTGGTTAAATATGAATGTTGTTTGGTTTCATACATTTAAATGTGAAGTCATTCATTGTTATATTGGTACCATATAAGCACATAACCAATTCATATTTTATCGGTATGAACCTATACATTGTCATTTTAGTTCCATATAGCATAGTTTCTGATCCATATATGTCATTATGAATCTATATATTGCATTTTGGTTCTATATATTAGTGTTCTCGTTCTATATATATGTAGTTTGGTTTCATATATTGTAATTTCGAACCTATACACTACTATAGTGGTTTCATATATACATAGTTTGGTTACATATATTGTAAGTTGGTGTCATATATTGCTAAAATGAAGCCATATATTGAAAATATGATTCTATATATTACCATGTTGGTTCGATAATACGAAAACTGCCCATATAAGACAGCTACGGCTTTCCATAGATTTAGGTTATCCATTATACACGGGGAGTTTGTATCCAGCATATAAATGATTTAGGTTATCCATTATACACGGGGAGTTTGTATCCAGCATATAAATGATTTAGGTTATCCATCATACACGGGGAGTTTGCACAGAAATTAAAATATTTGCCAGTGACGTGGATTGGTTCAGCAAGTATCCCAAACCCTGATCAGAGGGCTCCTTCAAGACCCCTCTGATCTGGGTCTACACTATTTTCCCAAGCCCTTGTTATGGGGCACAGGGCACTAATGCCAGCAGAGGTCCAGATAATATGCGTAACGTTATCAATAATAGCTCCTTTATTTCTCCACCAACCCTATACTGTGACCACTCTTCGAGATGATTCTAAAGAGTGGTTACATTATAGGGTTTGGTGGAGAAATGCTGGTTTTAGTATTTGAGTTCGAACCGTTAGCTGTAGCTCGGTAGTGGGTTAAGTCACATTATAGTGATACCAAATTTTAGTAGTATCCTCTTAAGTTGAATAAAAAGCGAGGTGGATGTTTGCTCTTGATTTAGTGAAAATTGGTCTGCAGAAAAGTATTTCTCAGTGAACGTTTCAAGTAACCCCCTTATATCAGCCCTTTACTTCATACACACACCTTTTAACGCATATTCAAACAGAGCAGACCCAGATCAGATGACCCCTGATAGAACCGTATGATCAGGATTTGCTCTGCTTGAATTACACAGACTTGACTCTACGTATATACCAGGGTCAAAACATTTCATGTTCGTATCCCATTCTATTGATTAATTCAATTAATATTTTAAGTACATTATTTCTTACACGAATATTCAATAAGTAAAAGGCTAAGTATAATGTGACTATCGCGTTTTAGCCGTGTGTAACGTTACGTAATACAAAGTTATTTTCTTTTTATATAAACGTCAGCAATTAGTAATTGTCGACACAGTGCCGCTTGTCAACCAATGACGTGATTACATGTCAAACAATCATATTACTTAATTGGCCTGTCCTAGACAAAATGACCAGGAGTCAATAAAAATGTCCTTTCTTTGTACCTGACCTTCTCAGCTCTGAACGTTTTAATAACAATCCTTATCGCGGATACATTTTGTCATAAAACAACTGTATAATGTACCAATGGTGGCCTAAGCCTGATTTGACGGTAACATAACCAACGTGTGTACGCAAGAAGTGTAACTTGTCAGTAGAAACACGCAGTCGTGGCAGAACGGTGACGGGATAAATGAGAGTGGGGTTCACTTGTACCTGGCTGTTAGATACGTGAGCTAACATAACGTTAGGACGTGAGTTAACAGGTTTGTTATAACTATTTATATTGTTTCAACAAGTTTAAGCATTTTAAGCACAGCTCCTTTATTTCTCCACCGAACGCATAAAAGTGACCACTCTTTACAATAGTCTCTTCGAGACGATTCTAAAGAGTGGTCACAGTATATTGCTTGGTGGAAATGGCGATTTTAGCATTTGGGTACGCATCGTCGTTATATGTAGCCCCGGAACTTACATATGTTGTATATTTAATCATTTACACCACATGTATGTCTTTTAACGTCTTTACAAACAGAGTAGACCCAGACCAGAGGACCCGTCTGATCAGGACCTGTTTTGTTTGAGTATGAGATAATATAGAACCGAGTCTACAAAACCTTTCTGTGCCAATACGCCATTATAAAAATGCAAGTAATTAATATTCATGATGTCATGATTATTTCTTCCATGAAAACTTATGAAATAAAGGGTTAGTCAGTCTATAATATAATTACAATATACTACATTTATGTTACATGAGACATTTTCTTCACGAATGCTTCTAAGTACGCGCTAGATATATTGTTCCAAGAGAGATTCGAACCATCCATTAGACTTTTACCTGATAAATATCCATGTAGAAATAATGACACCATGGATATCTATATATGAAATTTTACAAAAGCATATCAACATGGAATGTTTGGTATTAGTAGAAAAAAGCAAAAACTATACCCTAATCGGTTGGTTCCTATAGGATCTGTTTGCAAATGCGTGAAAAGCGCGTGCATGAGGTTATAGTATGAGTGCTGAGCTGAACTATTTGGATTACTATGTGTTTGGCAATACAGCGAGTCAGCGATAATAGTTAAATAATACGTACTTCTCTGCGAGAAAACCCAGTGACTTCAGAATCATGAATCTCTCCCCCTCTCTTTCTTTCTCTCTGTGTCTCTGTCTGTGTCTGTCTGACTGTGTTCTCTCTCACTGTCTTTGTTCTCTCTGTCTCTGTTCCTTCTGTCTCTCTGTATTTATCTCTCTGTCTTTGTCTCCCCTCTCTCTCTTCTCTTCTCTCTCTAACTCTCTTCCTCCCCTCTCTCTATCTCCGCATGCATATAATCAAACTATATACCAAAAAATAACAATATAACATAACAAAAGAACAAAAACTATATTGCCATTTCTTCGCGGTATCGTGTTTTGCTCGCCATACTTTGAACTTTTCTTGAACCTCATTTAGGGATATTTTTTGTGTATTATTATAAACACTGTGTCTCTTTTATTTTGACATTTGGCGTCAAGACAGTAAGAGCTTACCTAAAAATGAGTATGTTTGTTAGCCCTTCTCATGCTATGTGCGACCTCACTGACATGTACAAACAGCATGGATCCAGATCAGATCTCGAGTGACTCGGCGTCTCATCAGGACCCAACGTGTTCGACACTCGGTCATAAATTTCTGAAAAGTTTTGACAAATTGGATTGATGTATAACTGGTAACAGATCAATGCTTTTTTTTTATCAGACTGAAGTATTTTCTCAGCACGAGAAGGGTAATATAAAACACTTACCTTAGTCTAGACTGTCTACATAAAACACTTACCTAAGTCTAGAAATGTATACATTAAGTGACGGGACAACCAACTTGGACCATTGTACTCGTTAATTTAACTCTTTTGGCGCTAAATAGTTTTCGTCTGCACGTATTGTCGTCTACTTTGACTAAATGGGTGGATTTTCCTTAAACTTCTTAAGTGACTTGTTAAACAGTTTGGATTAGACTGCATACTGTAGAAATATCACCTGGACGAATGAACCCATTTCCTCTGTAGTGACCAACCTTTCCTCGCTGTCACCTGGACCCAAAGTGTTTGCAAATGTAATCACTGGAGACTGTAGCAAAGCACTATGCGTCGCTTTCTGGCTCATTCATTGCCTTGCATGAACATGGGGTAATCCAGTTGGCAGATGTCTGTCTTTTGTACCTGCCTTAACTCTTTCCATGTTCTATGTTTATTTCAGTGTTCAATACCTACTAAATATTCATGGACAAAGTCGTTATAATGAAATATGAAAAGTGGAACATTGTAGCCATTTTAGAAAGTAAAGAAACAGATCTTTCAAATTCCATTAGCAAACAGAGCAGACCCTGATCAGACAGCTCCTAGACTATCGGAGGCGTCTGACCTGAGTCTACTCTGTTTTCAAATGCGTGGAAACACGTTTATATGAAGGACAGGGTTAGGATTCTCAAATTGTATGTAAGACACTAAACGTTCGGATTAGCGAGACTTTACAGTGGAGCAAGACTTCAACAACCTATAACCGTAACACCATTACGGGACAGAATTACATTGATCATGTTTTAACCCATCCCCTTATAGGCTATTTTTAGTCCAACCCCTAAGTGAATATTTAGAATTATAATGCCATTGTGATAAATAGGGCATTTGCTCCCATGTAACATATTGTGACAATGGTTTCAAAAGTAACTTTTACAGAGAGGCGTCAGAAGGCGTCCATATGAAGGAATAGATTAGCCGAGCTGGAAGTATCACCTGGACGAATGAACCCATCTCCTCTGTAATGACCAAACTTTCCTCGCTGTCAAAAACAATGTCTGCTCAAATAGGAATCTGTTTAATTTTGAATTAGTCTTATTCGATGAAATTGTTCAGAAACTATTGACCGTGTGTCAAACAGCTTTGACCATGATAAGACGCCAATTTACTCGGCGTCTCATCTGGATCCAAGCTGTTTGCGAGTGAGAACCAGGCCGCGGATAGCGGGTTACGGGTAAACTTTAAGTTTTAGACATTTTAACACCTTTTATTATGCGGTTTTATCATGATATACAAAACGCATGTCTAACCGCAAGAGAACAAGGCTTGAAAACAACAATGACACATAATACATTCTGACAAGGACAATTAAATAAATTTTCAAAAACGCATACTTTTACGCATATAATCCGTGCACGCCAATAACACTCACACCTTGACCGGTCTACTCTGCTTGTAAACTTGTCAAAATGCATCTACAGTAAAACCCCTCTATACTGGAATTCTAGTAGAGAAGAATTTAGATACTTTTAGGCAGGTGGCTGCTTAAAGCATGGCTCCTAGAGGAGCTTTCTGCGTGACTTTCACCCTGCATTAAGCTGCCACCTGTCTCCAATACCGATAATTATACTGAATTGAACGTCCGTTTTATAGGGGCTTTACTGTATTTGTGGTAAATGATTACCAGATTTCTATTTATTGGAGTACGATTATCTTCCTCGCGCTCTGTCTCTATGTATAAACGAGAATGTCTCTAACACTATAACACTTATATACCCTTTTATGCAGGTGGCTGCTTAATGCAGGATGAAAGTCATTGGGAACTTTCTCTGCCTAACTTTCACTCTGCATTAAAGAGTTGAGTACACCGACGTCTCCTCAATGTCCAAGCTGTTTGACACTCGGTCAGTAGACATTGTGACAGTTCAGAGCTTGAGCAGACATAATGTTTAGCATCATTGTATGGATTAACGTTTGACCTAGGTCTTCATTGTGTGCACCTGCTAGTGAATGTATTCTTACGACGTTGAGAATACGTGGGAGCCTGATCAAACCTTTGAGAAACTATTGAGAAAGTATCAAATCGCTTGGATCCTGATAAAATGCCACATGAGATAATACAAATCATCTAAATATAGGACTGTAATTAATGATCTTTGCTTAACACTCTCAAACCGGGACACGCATTCATTGTCATTTTCAAACAGTATAGACTCAGATCAGAGGGCTCCTAGAGGAGTCATCTGATCAGTGTCTGCAATGTTTGTCATTCAAATCTCTCTATCAACTTTAAGCTTTTTCCTACTGAGTGGACCCTATAGTTAAACCTTGATGGGCTATTCCACTCTGGTAATGCAGGGTTGAAAGGTGTAATAGTGACACACAATTACTCATTATCCTGCTAGGGGACATTTGACTTGCATTTGAAAACACCGTTTTGACCCGGATGAGGCACGTCGACTCTTCAGGATCCAATCAGTTTGACGGTCGATCAATAACTTCTCAAAACGGACGAATCTTAACGCATTTATTCCAATATTATTTAAGTTATTAAAATTGCAACAAATAGGAATTTATATCGACACGATTTTTATAGCAGGATAAGGGTGCATTCTCTTGGTGAAATCGTGACGTACATTTAACCAGTATCACGATACCTATTATACCGCTGTAAAACTGATGTATGCCTGAATTACAATTTGTTGCAAAAATGTCACTTACATCCGATTCGTTCCAACTTTTCACAAACTTTCGACTAATTGTCAAAGCCCCTTGGATCCAGATGAGATTGAGATGCCGGGTAAATCGGCATCTCATCTGGATCCAGGGTGTTTGCAAATACTAGCTAGGTTGTGCTTAGCAAGATACAGGTAAAACCCTAGTCTAATGTGACAGTTGTCCTTTACTCACGTTCTTGTCTGTTACATCTTTTAAACATCATCATCCAATTTCAGTAATTTTCTAGAATACTGTTCACTAATTGGCTAACAGATTTCATCTTGATAAGATGCCTAATTACTCAGTTACTCGTGTAGATTCAAGCTTATTGCATAATTATGTACCAATTAAGTTGAGATTAGCTGGCTAAAATGTAAATGTGAGGATTCTGCAATACAGTCGTCTTTATCAGATTGAAATATGTATTTTCACGTGGCACATACACCGTGTGGTGAATTGTAGAAAGAAAAATGTGTGACAAGGACACTATACGATTTAAGGATGAACGTTTTTCTTCTAGACTCCTGTCACTCAGAATTTGAATGTATGGTGGATAAATACTGCCATCACTTTATGTCAGTATATGTTAATCCGTGGGATGCAGGACACAATGCATCCCCATATCAGAGGGTTCTACACGGTTTGTTATTCAAAATAATATCTCAAGTTTAAGCCTCTCATACCGAGTGGACTCTATAGACAACCACTGGTGGGCTATTCCACTATAAACATTCAGCTCTGCAAGGGTCTTAAAACATAGTAATTTATATCCATACAACCTAGATTATCACGAGATGTGCTTAAGACCTAGAACTCATTTGCGTAACACTTATCAAAAACAATTATTAAAAAATGATTAGATTATCAATCATTTAGAATGTTTGATTTGTAACCGTATATCTTAATAAACCCATTATTTGGCAAGTATGTGGTGATTAAAGGCCCCGAGATGCAATAATGATCTGGTTTCATTCATGTATTCCAATTTCACCACTTTGGATATTTATGTAACATCTCCAGCGTTACCAAAATTACCCAAATCAAACGTCTTCACAAAAGTTTTATTGGTTAAGTATTGGCAGCAATGAGCCACCGTATAAAGCAATAGTAAACAGTCGGCCCCGCCTGAACTGAACACTCTGAGTGACATTTAGTATAGATCAGAAAGACAGTATCGTTGTTAACATGGCGTAAACGTGTCTCAATAAGAGAATATCTGTGACCAGTTCTAAACATATTCTTATAAAAAAATCGCGACAAGTTCAGTCTATGTACGCCTCATTTTCTCTAAATGAACTTGCCTAGATATGTTTTATGAACCAACCTAATTTCCATTAGATATGTATGTGTATGGTATAAGTATATCGTGTGTGTATGAGAGCTGTTTGTTTGCTGTTGATCGGTGTTTGCGGAGTTCCTTTATGTTCTACATGTTTTGGTACTACCTGTTTAGTGTCGCAGTGCCCTAAATGTTCTACATGCTTTGGTACTACCTGATTAGTGTCGCAGTGCCCTAAATGTTCTACATGCTTTGGTACTACCTGATTAGTGTCGCAGTGCCCTAAATGTTCTACATGCTTTGGTACTACCTGTTTAGTGTCGCAGTGCCCTAAATGATATCGGTGTGGAACAGGCGAGGAACGGTTCTATGGCGGTCGTGTGCGAGCGCACATTTCATTTGTGCTCCTGGTGTTGCTGAGCACTGCCGTGTGTCATTTTCAAAGTTCTTGCCTGACCTCTATTCTATTCTTAACCAAAGGCTTCTGCTGTTGATGTATCTTCATTGGTTTTATCTGTCACATGTATATTATCAGCGTCCTTTCTTTAATAATGTCCTAATGAAAACCAGTATGAAGATGATATAGAATTCAATTTCTTTTGAAAGATAAAGTACAGTTAAACCTCTCTCACCGGGCTTAAAATTTGTTGTAAATATAGGTCTTGGAGACAGGTGGCAGCTTAATACAGGGTGAATTAGCTTTTGCATGACTTTCACACTGCATTAAGCAGCTACCTTTTTGAAGGTATCTAAATTCTTTTTTACTAGAATTCCGGTTTAGACGGGGGTTACTGTAAACTGTTCAAAATCCACGTGTCATTATCTTTTCAAACTTAGTCTGCCAAATCAATTATATTTACTAGAAAATGTCCCATCTTCAGTTTTCAGAATTGATTTATCTCACTATCAGGGTGTCAAACAGTTTGTATCTTGATGAGCCTTCGAGTTTGCAGGTGCGTGGACATACGTTAATATGAAGGAAAGGGTTAAGACAGGCCTGGCTGTTTGACTGTATATCAATTTTAGATAAAGCTACGGTATAATAGGGACCCGTACGTTAGGGGTTAAGGATAAATGTTCATACGAGTTTGATGTTAATAGTTTTTAATTAGTACATAATTGGGGTTGTATACATGTATATGTTTACGTTGTTTGTGGACCATATTGACACTTGGTTTTTACCAAATATGTAATCCACGTAAAATAAAGTCATTATTATGCCCCCCCCCCCCATATTTATATGGGGGAGACATATTGTTTTCGTGAGATTTGTCTGTCTGTCCGTCTGTCCGTCTGTCCGTCCGTCTGTCCGTCACACTTTTTGTCCGGACGATAACTTCAATATGCCTGATGCCAGTTGATTGAAACTTCATATATGGAAAGAGCATAATGAGAGGAAGTGTAATGCACAAGGTCCATAACTCTGGCTTCACTAATATAGGAGTTATTGCCCTTGTAAAAAAATTCACACTTTTTTGTCCGGAGGATAACTTCAATATGCCTGATGCCAGTTGATTGAAACTTCATATATGGAAAGATCATAATCAGAGGAAGTGTCATACACAAGGTCCATAACTCTGGCTTCACTAATATAGGAGTTATTGCCCCTTGTAAAACAATGCACACTTTTTTGTCCGGACGATAACTCATATATGGCTCATGCCGTTGGATTGAAACTTCATATTTGGAAAGATCATGACAAGAAGAAGTGTCATACACAAGGTCCATAACTCTGGCTTCATTATTAATGGAGTTATTGCCCTTGTATTTTTCAACAAATTTTTTGTCCGAGCGATAACTCCTATATAGCTCATGCCATTGGATTGAAACTTCATACATGGAAAGATCATGATAAGAGAAAGTGTCATGCTCAAGGTCAATAACTCTGGCTTCACTAATATTGGAGTTATTGCCCTTTGTAAAAAAACACACATTTTTTGTCAGGATGACAACTCCTATATGGCACATGCCATTGGAGTGAAACTTCATACATGGATTGATCATGATAAGAGAAAGTGTCATGCATAAGGTCCTTAACTCTGGCTTCAATAAATTGAGAGCGATTGCCCCTTGTACATTTGTTTAACGCTTTCTTGTCCGGACGATAACTCCTACATGACTCTTGCCATTGTATTGAAACTTTATACATGGAAAGAGCATGATGAGAGAAAGTGTCATGAACAAAGGCCATAACTCTGGCTTCAATACTTTTGGAGTTATTGCCCTTTGTTACATTTTGTGTCCGATCAATAACTCCTGTTCGACTGATGCTATTGGACGTTTATGGAAAGAACATGATGAAAGTAAGCGTCATGCACAAGGGCCATAACTCTGGTATCAATAGTTTTTGAAGTTATTAGCTGTTATCATTTTCTTCTTGAAAAATGTGGTGTGGAAAGCGCATAATGAGGGGAAGTATCAATCATCAAGTCCATAACATTTTTAGTGATTTCCCGTTACATATTGTTTTTATTAGAGGGGAGACATCAGTTTTTGTGACAAAAACCTCTAGTTATTATTATTATGTCTCCCCCATATTTATATGGGGGAGACATATTGTTTTCGTGAGAGTTGTCTGTCTGTCCGTCTGTCCGTCTGTCTGTCACACTTTTTGTCCGGACGATAACTTCAATATGCCTGATGCCAGTTGATTGAAACTTCATATATGGAAAGAGCATAATGAGAGAAAGTGTCATGCACAAGGTCCATAACTCTGGCTTCACTAATATTGGAGTTATTGCCCTTTGTAAAAAAAATCACACTTTTTTGTCCGGACGATAACTCCTATATGGCTCATGCCATTGGATTGAAACTTCATATATGGAAAGATCATGACGATAGGAAGTGTCATGCACAAGGTCCATAACTCTGGCTTCACTAATATTGGAGTTATTGCCCTTTGTAAAAAATATCATAATTTTTTGTCCGGACAATAACTTCAATATGCCTGATGCCAGTTGATTGAAACTTCATATATGGAAAGAGCATAATGAGAGGAAGTGTCATGCAGAAAGTACATAACTCTGGATTCACTAATATAGGAGTTATTGCCCTTTGTAAAAAAAAATACTACTTTTTTGTCCGGACGATAACTTCTATATGGCTCATGCCATTGGATTGAAACTTCATATATGGAAAGATCATAACGAGAGGAAGTGTCATGCACAAGGTCCATAACTCTGGCTTCACTAATATTGGAGTTATTGCCCTTTGTAAAAAAAAATCACAATTTTTTGTCCGGATGATTACTCCTATGTGACACATGCCATTGGAGTGAAACTTCATACATGGAACGATCATGATAAGAGAAAGTGTCATGCATAAGATCCTTAACTCGAGCTTCAATAAATTTAGAGTTATTGCCCCTTGTACATTTGTTTAATTCTTTCTTGTTCGGACGATAACTCCTACATGGCTCTTGCCATCGTATTGAAACTTCATACATGGAAAGAGCATGATGAGAGAAAGTGTCATGAACAAGGGCCATAATTCTGGCTTCAATACTTTTGGAGTTATTGCCCTTTGTTACATTTTTTGGCCGATCAATAACTCCTGTTCGACTGATGCTATTGGAATGACATTTTATTTTTGGAAAGAGCATGATGAAAGTAAGTGTCATGCACAAGGGCCATAAATCTGGTATCAGTATTTTTGGAGTTATTAGCTGTTATCATTTTCTTCTTGAAAAATGTAGTGTGAAAAACGCAAAATGAGGGGAAGTATCATTCATCAAGACCATAACATTTTTAGTGATTTCCCTTTACATATTGTTTTTATTAGAGGGGAGACATCCGTTTTTTTGACAAAAACCTCTAGTTATTATCGTCATTATTATTATTACTCGGCGTCCCATCTGGAACCAAACTGTTAACAGAGGTAAATCACGGACCTCATATACATTGTAACATGCTAAAGGTTAAGAGAGATGGCATTGTACACATAATGCAGAGTGCAAGATACATACAGAAAGCTTCTCTTGGAGTAATTTGCATCATTTTTAGCCGATGTGAAGCATTCACCAACTTAAATTCTCAATTCTCAATTCTTTTTAATAAAAGTTAAATGACGGTTTGATGTATTATGTTTTAAGGTAGCGAGATATGTTCAATACGTACCATCGGAAAATCGTTAATGTTAGATGAAAGTTGTGCTCACGTCTGTTCATTAAATGGTCTCTTTAAAACAATCTTGCATTATATATATAATGCATCTCGAACATGTGCATTCACCGCATTCTGCGTATGCAAATGTGATGTTGAAATACAACTGCTCGCTGTACTACTGGTGACAGTTTTATTGCAGGATTACACGAAATCCCCCATTAACTTAAGTAAGTGCATGTTTTTCTGCATTGCGATAGCAAAACGTTCATATTAACGCATTTCTCCATATGAGCGTAAATACGACCTTTTATACTTTTTAAAATAAACTAGACCTTGATCAGGGTCTGCTCTGTTTGCTAATAATATAACATATATATGATCCCTACAGTTTCTGTCATGACCAAACATCCCCGTGTCCATGTGCTATTATGACAATTGCAATGTAATCTATTTAATATTCACGGTGTCATGTTTTCTTTCATGAATATTTATGAAGTAAAGGCTTAAGACGGTTATGCAGAAAGTTTCCATGAATCTTTCGGTGATACTAACGTTCTACATAAAGTAACCATATGCTTTTTATAATCATGAAGCATTTTGTTATTAAAACCTATTCTGCCGATCGCCACCTAACCGTCACATGCACATAGCTAAGATCTATAAAAGAAGCAGAGCAACTCGGCTTCTCAACGGATCGAAGCTGTTAGTAGTTTTGCAAACGTTTGAACGAATCGCAAATGAGTTAAATGTTCCTACATTAAAACTTAACGGACTAATACGGATTATTAGCCCTATGTATAGAGGTTCCATGGTGATTTGTAACAGTGATGCAAGAGCACCTACAGATTTATCCTGCGAGCGTAGCATGGACAATGGGAAGCTCCAGAGTCGACACGCCCTTTGAGCATCAAGTCTCCTTCAACCATATAAAAGAATTTGCTTGATTTTCAAATATATTATTGGCCAAATATTGAGCGAAATGTTAAACAAATGCTTCATAATGAAACTCAAACTTATAACTTCGGGTCCACGGTATTTTTATGAGAAACTTTTAGTTTTAACACTGTAGTGATACCCTGCGTTTATCATGAATAATGTATATACTTTTTTCGAATAAAATATGTTTAAACTACCCCAACGGATTAAAAACTGTATACAGCAGGACCTGGCTTAAGAGGCCACCAGAAAGAGGTATACTTATTGGTCTGTAAGACAGGTGGTAGCTGAGGTATACTTATTGGTCTGTAAGGCGGGTGGTAGCTGAGGTATACTTATTGGTCTGTAAGGCGGATGGTAGCTGAGGTATACTTATTGGTCTGTAAGGCGGGTGGTAGCTGAGGTATACTTATTGGTCTGTAAGGCGGGTGGTAGCTGAGGTATACTTATTGGTCTGTAAGACAGGTGGTAGCTGAGGTATACTTATTGGTCTGTAAGGCGGGTGGTAGCTGAGGTATACTTATTGGTCTATGTTATACAGGTGTATCAACACTTGATGGTTCTATTCTAAGCTTGATATACAAATGTTCAGTGTGCCTAATTCTCAAATTCACTATATCAAACATGAACACTTTCGGTGAACAAATAATTAATTAATTTAAAATTTAAGTTTCATATAATAATTAGTAATCATGTGCCTTAGATAAATGATAATAATAGTAAACCTAATAATACAATACTTATGGTATGTGTATCAGAGACTGAGAATTGTTTGGATCCTGATGAAGAATCCATCTAAGTCATTATCTGTTATATGCTTATCAGGGGTAGTATCTGTGATAGTACGCCAGTATAATTTCAGATAATTTTTACTTTGAAAATCCCTAATGTTCTTAACAGGTGGAATCAGTCAGTCGGTGCTAGCTTTGTTGTTAACTGAATGATATAATAACCTCTTTACATTTTCGAATCCTTTGACAACCATATAAGATAGATGAAGTAAAATCACTGGGGTTAGACTATTAAGAGTCTTAACACACTGACAACCGTATGGTACACAATTTATTAGCATCATTCCATTAAGTCTCACAGGGTTTCACGGGTTCGCACTGACCAAGCATGCTGATCCAGTTGGAGAGCATGTGATTGGCTGAAATCCAGCGACTTGCCTACTCCTCCCCTCTTGCATATTCAACAGGGAGTTCTAGTTTAGTTTTTGGTTAGAGAAGGAGATAAAGTGTTTCGGGTTTACACGAACGGCAAAACATCAGTCGGAAAAATGTAGTTTTATATTTACTGGGTGGCAACGGCCACCATTTCTATGTGTTAGTGTTAGAAATTCTAACACTTATACAATAATCATATTTCTACAACTATCCTTAGTTTGGATTTTCATACTGGACATTTACTTGCATATGATTTCTTATTTGATGATCTTGTCATACATGTACCTGTATATGATTTGGAACTATACTAATTACAACACTGAAACTACAAAATGGACTTGTTCATTTCTCCAAGCCGGACTTCCACTGTCATACATTCATACAATTATTTTCGGATATACATGAACACTTTTCTCATGATGACATCTATAAGACAGGTGGTAGCTGAATGCAAGTCAAAAGTAATACAGAAAGCTCCTATAGGAGCGTTCTGCATTATTTTTGCCCTGCATTAAGCAACAATCGGCGTTCTAGGAATCGTATGTTCAATAACTGAATGACCGTTTATGACCGGTTCTACTGTACTTAAGATTTCGGTACAGCTATTTTTCGTTTTCAAAAATTATAAAGAGTAACGAGACACCAAGTTACTCGGAAGCGTATCTGGGTCCAAACATGTATTGGCAATCAGTGTGGACCCATATCATATATCTTCTAGAGGAACCCCCTGATCAGGGTCTACACTGTCGGTCATTCAAACTCCACTAGCAAGTTTAAGCTTTTCGTACTAATTAGACTCTACAGGTAAACACTGAGGGGAGGGGGTATTCAGCGCTGAGGGGAGGGGGTATTCAGCGCTGAAAGGATTAAAATGATGTACGTCACATATTTTGTAATTTATTTAACCTATTTTCCTCATAGGCTATATTTAGACCCAACCTCTTTGAAATAAATCTACCGAAAAGGAGCATTTACTAGAGAAAAGGAAAATGTTACAATCACATGTGTAGTATTGAAACCAATGTGATAAACAGAGCATTTGCTCCTACGCCAAGATGTGCTGCTCCTATGCAGCAAATGCTCTATGTTTCTCAATGGTTTCAAGAAGTGACCATTACAGAGATGTAGAAAGGCGCATTTATGGAGGAAAGGGTTAACCTTTACATAACTTTGTGTATGACACACAACTTAATCCTCACCTCGTTGTAAAATCAGATCTGCTCAATATTTGATCTCGTGCAACTGGGACTACGTTCAATTCGACCAAGCTTTTGAAAACAATACTATAGATGGAGTGTCAAACAGCGTGGATCCTGATTAGACACCAAACCATTGGTAAATACGAGTCGGTCGCTGTTAGCCAGGTAAGGCTTGAACATTGCTTGTGGTATCGCCCAGACCTACTGTAACAAATGGTACGAATCAAATACGAATTCCATTTACGATTGTTGAGTGTGTTTCCAGACTAAAATATGTGTACTGCATTTATGTCCGATCTCTAGATACTTTGATAAACATTCTATCTTGTCATGTAAACTTTAACACATTCTCTCATAATGACGTCTGTTGACGCCAGTGAAAGTCACCTTTTGAACAAATGCCCTGTTTATCACAATGGTTTCAAAGCTACACAGTTGTATTTTTTCCGGGTGGGGGAGCATACCCTCGGACCCCTATAGCTACACAGTTGTATTTTTTCCGGGTGGGGAGCATACCCTCGGACCCCTATAGCTACACAGTTGTATTTTTTCGGGGTGGGGGAGCATACCCTCGGACCCCTATAGCTACACAGTTGTATTTTTTTCCGGGTGGGGGAGCATACCCTCGGACCCCTATAGCTACACAGTTGTATTTTTCCGGGTGGGAGAGCATACCCTCGGACCCCTATAGCTACACAGTTGTATTTTTTCCGGGTCCCTATAGCTACACAGTTGTATTTTTTACGGGTGGGGGAGCATACCCTCGGACCCCTATAGCTACACAGTTGTATTTTTTACGGGTGGGGAGCATACCCTCGGACCCCTATAGCTACACAGTTGTATTTTTCCGGGTGGGGAGCATACCCTCGGACCCCTATAGCTACGGTGCATACAGTACATTTGGATTCAGCTTCTGCAGTCTGAATCGAGAAGGGTCGTAACTCTGCAGTCTGATCGGGCGTTTGTGTTTTTAACCCTTATCCTACTGTGACAAAATTAATGTCTGCTCAAATGTGGACCTGCTAGTGATAAAAGCACATGTATTTACAATTTGAATAAGTTTTTCCAAGTCTGTTGGGAGTGTAAAACAGTCACGACCCTGACGAGAAGCCGAATAACTCCGCGTCTCATCTGAATATAAGCTGTTTTCAAATGTCAGTCAGGTCGCGCGAAACACAACTAATTTTAGAATCGATTTAGACGGAGTTTTCTGTCTACCATGATATATTCAACACGCTAAGAGTTAAATATATAGTTGTCAGAGCTATAGATGAAGGTGCGTACTCAAATACTAAAAGCCTATGTTGTGACCACTCTTTAGAATCATCTCTCCGGGTTTTGTTGGGAAATAAAGAAGTTATTATTGAAAATGTTTTAATTTAGGCATCTTATCTGGACCTCTGAGTGTATAATCATGCCTCGTCATTCTATCAACCTCTACGGTCAAAGTGACAACCTGCTAGTGTTTTATGCCATGACTGACAGTAATTTATCGCTAAGATTCATTTATTCATTAACTCTTTCGCTGCCAATGTCACATCTGTGATTACTTATGCTAATAGTTTGGACCCAGATGAGACACCGAGTAACCCGGCGTCTCATCAGGATCCAAACTCTTTGTTACAGTGACAATGGTTTTTGCGACAAAAATGAGAAAAAAAGGAAACAAATATATTGCAGACGATAAAGATTGCAGACGACAAAACTTGGCAGTGAAAGGGTTAAAGGCTTAGATTACGAATGATAACGTCGACTAGGTACAGATATGATACACGTGACTGACTATACAGACTGACAATTGTACACATGACATCATCAAAGTAATGAGAGTACTGATGGAATGTGGTTATACATTTTATTCAATATGGTTGGCATGCAATGTAAGTTTGTTAGCAAACCTCTGCTCGTCAATGTTGACTTACTGCACGCAATGTATATGTCTATAATGAATCGAGAGCCCCTGTGCACTGATACCGTTCAATATGTGCGTCTTATTTCATAAGTTGACTCCTCTTAGTACTTTGCACAAAGATGGGGAGGGTCATTTACCGTTAGTCGTCTGTCCGTCCGTCAGTCACACTTAATGTGGCGAGAAAGTACGAAAATACCGGACATACATGAACATATATATGATGGCTGCGCACTGTTTGAGCTTGAACACATGGAGTATGGTTACATGTACAATATGCACCCAGTGGTAATAAGCTCATAGTCCATGCACTCAGGGACAATAACCCCATAGTATTTGCATGTGTTTGCATTCAGAAACAGTAAACTCATAGCCATTGCATCCAGTGACAATAAACTTATTGTCCATACACGCAGCGACTATAACCTCATAGGCGTGCTCTAGGTATGACAATAAACTCACAGGCCTTGTTCGTTGTGACAATAAACTCATAGTTCTTGTACTCAGAGACAATAAACTTATAGTTTAAACATATTTTATTTCCATATTAGAGGAAAATGGGTCGGGTCACAAGTTCTTACAACATTAGATTTGACCCTCCCCACCCATACAAATCATTCATATATACATGTAATGGCAAACAAAATATGAGAGAGAGAGAGAGAGAGAGAGAGAGAGAGAGAGGGGGAGGGAGAGAGAGAGAGAGAGAGAGAGAGAGAGAGAGAGAAATGTGGCTACAGGTAACATGACTATAGTAGTATGATCAGAGGACACTTAGACATCTTAGCATAAGAACATACCGTTTTAAGTAAGACATCTTAGCATAAATTTAGAAAAAAGTATAATATTAATCTAAGAGTTAGAACAAATATCGATAGTTGTAAAATATGTGAGGCTAAAACATCCGTAATTGTTTTATATAACAATGCACGGCAGCAAATATGATTTTATTGTCTTCATCATTTAGATTTTGTTTGCCAAACAGAAGCATTTCGGTATTTAGAGGATGGTACCTTTGTGTTGTACGAACTAGGTTAGGTCTCTGGTTTTAAAAAAAAAACCTACATTGAAAAAAGTAATGTTCGGCATTTTCAACTTCATCTGAACATTCGCATAAATGATTTTGATGGTTTTTAAAAAGATCACCATTCAGATTGCTACAGTTGTTCCTAATTCTGGCATGAATAGCTGACAAACACCTATCTCCGAAATAGTAGTAAGATGGAACGTTATAATTGCTAAAATTGTTTCGCAATGATTTATTAAATGAGCTTAAGGTATTTAAACAATAAACTTATTTTCTTTGCAGTCAGAGACAACAGTCTCGCAGTCCTTGCACTCAGTAACAATAAGCTCATAGTCCTTGCACTCCGTGATAATAAACTCATAGTCCTTGGCATAGGGTATATCATACATAAAAGGATTTGTCATTGACCTATGACGTAGCTCTGTTTTAAATCTAATTCGTATTTTTGTTTACTCTCTAGGGCTGATCATAATGTTGTGGCATGGACTCTTGTTCGTTTGCCTGTCAGCGTTTGTCTGCAGCGTAGATGCATGTAAGTATATAGTTTACTTTAATTCTTGAATGTAAGACACGCAATCACTGTCATTTGCAAACAGTGAACCTAGGTCAAAGGGCCACAAGAGGGACAGTCTGTTTGTGATCTAAACCCATCTAGGAAGTTTAGACATGTCGTACTGAGTGGGCTGTTTAGTTAAACACTGATGGGCTATTCCACTCTGACAATTCAGCTTTGAAATAGTTACCTATAATGACAAAGGTACACACAGTAGAACCTGTCCTAAGCGCTCAGTCAATCATTGAACGCAGGAGTCTTAAAAGCAGGTGGTTGCTTAATGCAGGGTAAAAGTAATACAGAAAATTCCTATAGGAGCTTTCTGCATTACTTTTGACCAGCATTAAGCTACCACCTGTTTTACATACCCATAACCAGACCTCGTTTGGATGGCCTCTTAAGACAGGTTCTACACGGTTCATACACGATAAAGCATCCCTGTAGCAGCAACTAAAACGAAATGTCATGTCCACGCTTTTTTCTTAACCATTTAACTTGTTGAGTATTGATGATAGACCCCAACCATTATGAGTATCCCACTATTATTTAAAATAAACTCTTCCAGATCTTACTTTGGAACCCGTCATGTTTATGTGGAGGGGGCACAGCAAACAAAATATTTGCTGGAATAAAATATTGGCACTGATGAGTTCAGCAAACAGTGCAGACCCTAATATGAGGGCTCCTTCAGGGCCCCTCTGTTCTGGATCTACTTGTTCTGCTTATACACAATTTTAGGGACATTGGGTACTAATGGGCTTTCAAACGACTATTCTTATATTTTTATATATTCAATATAAAAACAATTGTATATATTTCTATGGCAATTATAGGAAAATCTCGATTATTCGAAATTTTAGTATAGAATAATTTAGACCCTTTTAGATGGGTGGCTGCTTAATGCATGGTGAAAGTCATGCAGAAAGCTCCTCTAGAAAGCTCCTAGAGGAACTTTCTGCACGACTTTCACCATGCATTAAGCAGGCACCCGTCTTAAAGATCGACAATGATACGTAGTTCTGTGTTCGAATAATCGAGATTTTACTGTAGTACAGACTCAAACATTTTGTAAGCATTTAGAGCAGACATTTATCAGACAACTGTTATTGTAGAGGCCAGATCTTGGTCCTTTCTGTTTGCATAAGGCGTCAGAACATGTCAATGTTAGGCAATGGGTTAACTCTTTCGCTACCAATCGTTAAATTTTTATCATATTTGTAAACCATTTGAATCCAGATGAGAATCATCTGATATAGTGATTATGTTTGGTAGTATTACGACATAAGATATTAAACAAATTTATATAATGGCATGTGAACAAAGGAACTGTTAGTCATGACAGAAACTGTAAAATCAGATCTATTTTATTCAATAAATAATCAGAACAGATCCTAATAAGACGGATAATAAATGTGATCCAAACAACATTGTAGTTTTTATTGTCATTAACTACCACGAGCGACACATAGCGACATATAATAAATGTCCAAAAACGAGATGGTGACTCAATTATATGTATACATGTTACGCTTTTTACTTCAAGTTCTCTGCCATCAACGTTGGAAACTTGTTTATGAAAACTCTGCCAATGGAACGTCTGTATTCGGCAGCAAAAAGCGGCTCATCAAGGAACTACTTTCTGGTGCGGATGTGCGAGTTTTTATTCCGTCATGGGGACCTGGAGGATATGTTACAAGTGTCCAGAATACACAGACTATAGAGAATAATGTGTGCGGCCAGGCACTTTTCCATGTAAGCAAATCCAAGTATGACACGTTTCAGGAGGTGCCTTATTTTTGGTTCGTGAACTTGTGTTCAACTGGTCACGTGCATATGGCCAGGTACTTCATTGGGAATCACGTGTCTGCTGGGATTAATGGTGACTATGTTGACATGCAGTGGTATATACGGTAAGTGCAGATTCATACCCAGCTCATTGGTTTTCAAAAAACACCCTTTATTCCATTTATGTAAGACATAATGACATCATGAATATTAATTAGATTAATTGTTATAATGGCACGTGAGTACATGAAGTTTTAGCCAAGGCAGGAACTGTAAAACCATTTATCACATAACTTTGTTTGTATCCCGGTTAATATAACCATCGAGATTTTTTATATCTAACATGTGTACTATAAGATCTGACGTCACACGATTACTTGGCGTCCAAGCACACATGTAGACTGATACACAGCCTATTTTTCCTCCGTCTACGTGCACAGTAGTAACCTTTCAATAACCATTCTGTGCTGGCATGCATTCATCTTTGTTTCTAAATATAGAATGTAGCCAGCATCTCCAAGATGAAGCAAGTTTCCGACTATTTTTCTGTCTATTTATCTGCGACTAAATATCGAAGATGAACGAATCAGTCATGCGATAAAACTCATCTAGAAAGAAAGTTTACAATCTCGACAGCTCACAACCGTTCTTTTGGACTCGTTTAAGAAAAGTTAATCTCAAATGACAACTCGTGACAGATCCTATATATATACATGTATGTCATATCATAAGTAAACAGAACACACTCAGATGAGATGGCTTCTAAAGGAGCCATCTGATCTGGGTCTTCTTTGTTTGCAAAGACATACACAGGCGTATTGTTGGAGTAAGTGGTGAAAACAAAATAATTATGAGCATATAGATACTGTACCAATATTGGTAGGACATTGTATACATGTATTTATCCATTTATATTCACTGATTCCACCAAACAGACAAAATATCAATAATTACATTGAATAGTTATTCAGATTAATGAATTAGGCATATGCAGCATGAAAGTCATGCCGAAAACTCCTTTAGGAGCTTTCTGCATGATTTTAAACCTGCATTAAGCTGCTACCTGTCTGAAAGATCGGTACCGATGCTTATTTCAACACATTCCCTCCTACTCACGCCTTTTGACGCCTCTATAAAAGACACTTTTCGAAACCATTGTGAAAAATAGAGCATTTGCTCCGATGGAGCAAATGCTCTATTTATCACAATGGTTTCAAAGCTACCAAACTCTCACAGTTTTATTTTCTCTAGTACATGCTACTTTTCGGTTGATTTATTCTAAAAATAGCCTAATGAGGTAATGTGGTAATGTCCGATTTGCCATGCCTGCATTACGCAGCGACCTGTATTAAAAGACCTATTTTTTCATTTATTGAACTTCCAATGTAAATGGATTTTACTATATACATGTACGTCTTATGGATACTTTTGTTTCTATGTTGAAAAGTGAAATTACAATGTCCAGTTTCTAGAGTCTATTTGTTTATGGTTGAGTTATGTGTTACAAATAAACACATCCATACTCATAAGTATCTTAAATAGTAAGCTATACCTATACTGTACACCCCTCTAAAGCGACCACTTTAAATAAATAGAGGCACTAACATGAATCTCTTTTACTATAATGAATATTACACTCGCTAAAGCTCGTGTTATATTATTATAGTAAACTCGTTTCACAAGAACACTTTGTAATGAATACGAATATAAGATTCCTTTTATCACATAACCCTTATAAAGGGCCATAGAAAGTGAAACATACTATATTTTACGGCTGTTTCGGCCATTGTTTACAACATAGTACAGCCGGTTTAAAACTGCCCCTGTGCATAAAAATGCACTAGTGCATTTCCGCGATTTACGGCACTGTTTCGGCACTCCCACACGACAGATTATGTGATAAATAGGTATCTTGAACTCTTCCCAACGTCACAGTAAAAACAGTTTGGAACCGGGTAACTAGGCGTCTCATCTGGACCCATACTGTACAGATGCGATATTGTCAGCGAAAGACTGGTTAATGCAGCAGGAAAGTAATGCGGGGAACTCCCATATGAGCATTCTGCATACATTTCGTCCTGAATTAAACTACCACACGCCCTTAAGACCAAGAATTATACATATTTTCCGTGCTCGCTTGAGAGAATGTATTACAGTAAATTCATTTATTGCTGTCTGAAATTATTTATATTTTTTGTCATTATTAGCAAAGCCGCTGATCCAATTTACTCCCACACTCAAGACGGAACGATTATTTCCGGTAGTATCAGTGACGTGATATATGCTGTCGAATCAGGAGCAGACATTCGTATTGTCGACCGCAGTCTCGGGTACGGGGTGAGAATGGACAATATGGAAGTTGCATTTGACGGATCTCTGGCCTCGGGACAGTCTTTGTGGCACGTGAGTGAACGAAAGAACGGCCCCAATCTGGAATTTCAGGGTAATGATTACTGGTGGTTCTCGGTCTGGTCCACGGACGGAAGTGTGGACATCACGAGATGGAACATCGGTGAACACGTAAAGCGGGGAAACAGTACAATGAAACAGTCAATGAACTGGTTAGTATCACACGTAACGTAATTGCTGCATTAATTTCTGCTTCTAATTATGAAATAAAATATTTAAACTAAACATATATCTTATAGAACAATAGTACAGCGATTTGACAATATGGAGCATCACGTTACTCCATGTAACAAATGATATGTAATCTGTGCATCTCATACATAAATATCATACATACATCTCATATATCTGTGCATCTCATACATAAATATCATACATACATCTCATACATCTGTGCATCTCATACATGTACATAAATATCACTATTTACCGTGTCCTCATATGAACGCATTTTCACGCATTTGCAAACAGAGGAGACCCAGATCAGACGGCCCCTACGCTGTTTGCTAATTGGATATATCTGTTTCGTTAGTTTGTAAAATGAATTTGATATATATGTTTGTTTACTTTCTAAAACGGCTACCATGTTCCACCTTCCATATTTCATTATAACTATTTTGTCAATGAATATTCAGTAGGTATATCTATTTGAAATAAACATAGAACAGGGAAAGCGTTAAAGGAATAATTCCTTACGAGAAACGTGGTCGAATGATGAAGTGACGAATAAAACCACTTTCAACATAATGTTCACTGAGCTTCCCGTAACAGAATCAGCTTGGTTTGCAAATAACTTTAGGAAGTTATACCGGTATTTGAAGTGTTGCTGTTTAGAAGCAACATTCATGTAATTAACAGAAAGTTTAAATTTGTTTGTGTTTTGCGTCAATATACCAAAACATAGTAGAAAAGTTTACAAGTTTTATGGACAAATTTTAGCGACAGATGTGAATACAAATTTGCATTAAATATCAACTTTATTTTTCTTGCATAGTTATTTACCATATCACTAGTCATGTAAGAAATAATGACACCATGCAAATCAATTAGATTAAATTTTATAAAGGCAACTAGTCATAGGATAGAGAGCCAATAGGACATGTTACTCATGCTCGTGGTCGCAATACTTTATATTCGCCCCTGCTTCGAAACTGGTAACGTTACCTTCACATTTTACTTTACAGAGTTTAACGAATTTAACACCTTTGCAAACAGAAGAGAACTATACATGTAGATTCAGGATCTGCTCTATTTGCTTATGAGATAACTGAAGTCTGATTATAAAGTAATGCCATAAGCAAACGACATTTTTTCCATTATAACAAATGCAGCTAATCAATATTGATAAAGTCATTATTTGTTACACGAATATTCGTAGAGTAAATGGTTACCACTCGCACCTTAAAGTCAGGGCGTTTAATTGATATCTTGGCATGTTCATGATCTGTTCGATAAAATCGTGACGTCTCCGTAGCTCCGACTCTAATCATGCAGTCAAACATGGAATAGAAAATGGACTGGTCTGAAAGGCTATAACCGGAATAGTCTAATATGTTAGTCAGGCAGGATATGTAACAACGTATGGCATCTAATTAGTTTCAAGTACCTGTCAGTCTCTATTTCTAAAAATAATTGGAGTAAGAAAAATGTAGGTACTAAATGTCAGCGGCTACTTAAGAAAATGAATGACTGTAATGAAACCACATTGTTCTCGTTTATTTCCGTGTGCTGCTGAATATTTTAAGTGTCCTGCTTCGGGATGACAAAGGTCACAATGACATTTACAAATCTTGTAGACCCAGATTAGCAACCACAATGGGGTTTGTTCAATTAGTAGTAGAAAATGGCTTTAGCGACCGTTTATTTATTTAACATAGGTATCTTACAAAGCAGGTGAATGCTTAAATGCAGGACAAAAGCAATGCAGAAAGGTCTCTGCATTCCTTTCAACCTGCATTAATCTACGACATGTCTGACATTTTCAATGGTCGCTTAAGACATGTTCTACTGTAGTGTTGATACTCAGACGATCCTGATCCTGATGACGCGGCGTGCAAATTAGCTCAATACTGTAGTGTTGATACTCAGACGATCCTGATCCTGATGACGCGGCGTGCAAATTAGCTCAATACTGTAGTGTTGATACTCAGACGATCCTGATCCTGATGACGCGGCGTGCAAATTAGCTCAATACTGTAGTGTTGATACTCAGACGATCCTGATCCTGATGACGCGGCGTGCAAATTAGCTCAATACTGTAGTGTTGATACTCAGACGATCCTGATCCTGATGACGCGGCGTGCAAATTAGCTCAATACTGTAGTGTTGATACTCAGACGATCCTGATCCTGATGACGCGGCGTGCAAATTAGCTCAATACTGTAGTGTTGATACTCAGACGATCCTGATCCTGATGACGCGGCGTGCAAATTAGCTCAATACTGTAGTGTTGATACTCAGACGATCCTGATCCTGATGACGCGGCGTGCAAATTAGCTCAATACTGTAGTGTTGATACTCAGACGATCCTGATCCTGATGACGCGGCGTGCAAATTAGCTCAATACTGTAGTGTTGATACTCAGACGATCCTGATCCTGATGACGCGGCGTGCAAATTAGCTCAATACTGTAGTGTTGATACTCAGACGATCCTGATCCTGATGACGCGGCGTGCAAATTAGCTCAATACTGTAGTGTTGATACTCAGACGATCCTGATCCTGATGACGCGGCGTGCAAATTAGCTCAATACATTGTCAAGATCTTGAACCAGTTGGGAGTAAGTAAATATTACAGCACATCTGGGTTGAAACAGACACATTTTACATAAGATGTATATCATTTGTTAAGTGTCTAACATCAATGTAAAATATTTAATACTACCTTGAAATTTAAAACAAATGAATGTTGAAAGTAGGCTGACACATTAACCCTTCTCTCATAAATAGTTATATATAGAGCATCTTATATGAGGGTTCATTACAAATTGTTTTTATGAAACGAGTTTACTATAATGATATGACACGAGCTTTAGCGAGTGTAATATTCGTTACAGTAAACGAGTTTCATGAAAACAATATGTAGTGAACACGAATGTAAGCTTCTTTTTTACCACAAAACCCTTAAAACTGCTTCGGCTACTGTTTACAGCGTAGTATAGTCGAATTCTAATTGCTCATTTGCATAAAAACTGCACTAGTGCATTTCCGAGATGTATGACACTGTTTCGGATATCCCACAAGGCAGAATATGTGAAATTATGTCAAGACGAATATCGATGCTGTTACATTTTGTAATGACATTATGAAGAAAGGAAGTTTGACCACTGCAGAGGCTGTACATATATTTCTTAAAATGTTTTCTTTTGGTATTTCGGTAGTGCATGCGTCTTGTGTACGGCTTTTCTTGCCGGGCTTAAATATGACTCTACTCTGTTTGCAAAGGCGCGAAAAGGCGTTTACATAAAGTAAGGGTTAATTATGAAGCTATCAGATATGTATAAAAATGGTAATTAGTGGAAGTGTGTGTTTTTACATACACACTTATCTTACATATAACTTCCGGCGCGTTATCCTGTTGTAAACGGATATCTGCTTGAACTGCAATCTGACGCAAGTAGTTTGACTTACCTGTGGTTTATTCAGAAATTATTGAGCTACAGAATACGTTGCGTACACAAATACTAAAATTGTCATTTCTCCACCAAACCCTATACTGTGACCCTCTTTAGAATCGTCTCTTTGAGGGTTTGGTGGAGAAATAAAGGAGTTATTCTTAAAAATATTTAAATTTACGCATCTTATCTGGACCTGTTGAGAAATTATTGACCAAGTGTCAAAAGCTTCCAATGAGACGTCCCAGCTGTATCCAAACTGTACACACATACATGTCAGATCGAGCTTAATAATCGAGAGGTTAACGTTACAGCACCACAAACACCCAGCTTCATTCACTATGTTACTGCTTTAGCTGAAGAATAAAACGGCACTGTATCGCTCACCTGAGACAACAGGTCAACTGGTCAGGTTATGTAACTTTAAAATATAAACATAAGCTGCTATGAGTATTGAGTAATTACAATGTTTGGCATAGGTAAACAGATAAAGGTGCGTGCTTAAATACTAAAATCGCCATTTCTCCATTTCGAGTCGATTCTAAAGAGTAGTCACAACATAGGGTTTGGTGGAGAAATGAAGAAGTTATTCTTGATTTTTTTTAATTTACACATTTTACCTAGACCTTTGTGGCCATATGTTATTTCTTAATTTAGCAACTTGTGTGGAATTCTGTAATCGTTGCATTCCTTTCACATAAACGTGTTTTACGCATTTGCAAGCATATTGAGTGACTCCTATAGGAGCCACCCTCTGCTCTGTTTGCCAGTGGAAGGCGAAAGATGCTTTCTTTACATTCTAAAATGGCTTCAATGTTCCACCTTCCATATTTCATTGTAAATATTTTGTCATAATATTCGGTAGGTATTGAACTTTGGATTAAATATAGAACAGGGCAAGGGTTAAGTTGTTTCAGAGATAACGTTAAACATACGCTGACATATAGCACTGCCCTTGGCACTCAACTTGTTGGTGTCAAATAACGATGTAAACAACTTTGATGGAGATACACCTAAGGAGCGTTCCTGTAAAATAATTTTGAAGTTCAGTCAGTAGTTACAGATAAAATATGCATCAAAGTCATATAAAGAAAGTGCTGTATATATATATATATATGTATTTTCTTTGTACGAGTACAAGTAACACTTTTGAAGAATGATAAATTCAGGAACAAGAGTATATATAAAAGTGGCGAGTGTTTTCCGGTATGTTTTTTATGTATTATTGACAACATGGAAATTCAGCCACGCCCCTAACTTCAGTCGTTTCAGATAAGGTATTATTGGTACAATACTGACCAAAGGACAACCATGGCGCCATCACAATACCTCCGAGTGCAATTCGTGCTCAGGTAAACTAAGCAGTTTGTCAAATGATCCCTGTTTATTTCTTCCCAATTTCACAGTGTAATTCTTTTTCGTTTATAAGGTATGCTGACTCTTGTTGGCAAATGGCCTACAAACACGACCAAGACGGCAATCTCCAAGACGGCTCGCTAGAGTTACTCCGCCTGGCAGTCGAGACAGGTCACCGAATTAAAGTACTTATTGATGGAGTAATAACCGTCGAACCAGACCAAATCAACGTAAGGGGCGGCCATATTAATGCTGAGATCCTTAGCCTCGTTTCGAAACAGGATATAAAGCGATTCACAGATGACGTGTTCTGGGATTGGCGCGTGCTCACCACCACTGGAACAGAAGGAACAGAATACTTCAATGTCGGAGAGTATTTCAGTAGAGGTTCAATGATTAAAAACAAACCAATGACCTGGTTCATAGATACCCGGACTTGGAACAGGGTGTTAGTGAACGACGGGGATGGTACGATTCTCGCAGGGACTAAACAAGCTCTTATTGACGCCATCTTGGCTGGAGCGGAAGTGAGGTACAAACTCTCCTTTAAGTCCAACGCAATCACGCACCAAGCTGACAACTTAGAAATCAGTGCGGACGGAAACGTGGGCGCGATGCACATCAGGTCGGTAAGTCTGAAGTTCACACCTGGATCTCCGTATGAAGTGACTTTCCAAAACAGTCCATACTGGTGGTTCACCATTGTGTCCACTAATGGCAAGGTGGACATCTCAAGATGGACAGTCGGAGAGCACGTGAATAGAAGACACACCCATTTAAATGTTAAGGTCGAGTGGTACGTCAGTTATTAGACCAAACGAAAATGTTAACGAAAGACAACATGCAGAACTGGTAACTGTATGAGACACTGGTGAATCATTACCAGCTGACATTGATTTCCTTGTATCGTGTTTATTGGGCAAAGAGTTATCAACGCTTTATTCCATGAATATTCACCCGCTCACCCGCTTCATACCCCGCTCATTTGAACATCAATTTACTAATTATTTCATACTGCTATATAACATAAATGAATACATACATGTAGCTATACCATATAGCACATAATCAGATCTAAGACAGTCTATGAGCAAACCTAGCAGAACCTGATCAGACGGTTCTGTCGGAGTTGTCTGATCTGGCCTACTCTGCTTACAAATGTATCAAAAGGTGTCTCCGTGGAGTAAAGTGGTAAATCATTTCATATACCAAGAAGTAAAATATCATACATATCGTCTGGATAATATGCGCCTATAGCCTCTCTCTATTTCTCTTTTTCTTTGTGACTAATCCTCGTACGTAAATAGCACAGCTGAACAAAGACTTGCATTTTCATTGATTTATATAAATCCTGTAGCGATTATATAAAAATTATATATTGATTTTGAAATATGTTTTGTTTTATGTTTTGGATACCGAAATTAAATCTCCTGTAACTCATAAGGATACATTCCGGTAACTGATATGCTACGAGGGTCATGCAAAAAGTTCTGTCATTGTGTTCGGATTTCTTAAGTGATACGTGTAATTAAAAATATTTTTATTACAAACCTTCGAAGTATTCCCCCTTTACCGAAACACATTTTTGTAACCTTTTTACCCAGTCTCGAAAAGCGAAAAAATAGTCTTCTTTAGGTATCTGTTGGAGACACTGATAGATAGCGCTGCAAAGAAAACTTCTGGACTTATATTTCTTTCCAGAAAACATTTTCTTCAGTCTAGGAATTAAGAAAAAGCCACAGGGAATGAGGTCAGGTGAATAAGGTGGATGGTTTACAACTTTCACATTTTCAGAAGCCAGAAAAGACTTAACAGCCTCACACTTGTGAGAGGAAGCATTATCATGTATAAGATGGACACCTGCCCATCCTTTGCTTGGACGTTTCTTATTGTAAAATTCTTTGACTTTCTTTAGTACAGAGTTCTTGTAGAATCATCCAGTGACTGTACAACCAGATGGGCAAGGCACTTGAACGACTGGCCCACTCGAATTAAAGAATATTGCGTACAACATCTTTTTTGAACTTATGGTTCTCTTGGCAATACATGGACGTTTCTGATCTTTTCGCTTCCATTGCTTATTATCAGCCCTTCTCTGTGGCTCAAACATGTGCACCCAGGTTTCGTCACCTGTAAGCAAGTTAGAAATAACCCGACTATCACAACCTTTGTATGTTTTCAAAAGTTCCCGGGCACATTTAAGGCGTTGTTTCTTTTTTTCGTCAGTGAGCAAATGAGGTACCCACCTAGCGCAAACCTTTCTCAGGTCCAAACGCTTAATTCAGAATTGTTTGCACGCTGCCTTCTGATATGCCAGTACAACTAGCTACATGTATATCTTTCACAGACAATCGCGCATCCTGCTCGACCACAACCTTTACAGCAGCGATGTTTGCCATACTAACAGAGGTTTTAGGTCTATCACATTAAGCAACCACGTGCTGTTTAAGACCCCTGTGCCAATATATGACTGACCGCTTAAGACAAGTTCTCCTGTGGATGGGTTAATATTAAAAGGTTGTCTACTGTTAAAAGTACTAAACTTGATATTCAAGTTTAAACAGAAACATAATGTATACATTAACCATTTTATCCTGTCACGTGCCTATTTTCCTGACGGATAACAAGGTGCCTGATAAACTTTTTGTTATTATGTCAGTAGGTCACATGACCGATGTTAATGTCAGTTGGTCACATGACCTGTAACCGAAACTACTTTTTTTTAAAAAAAAGTTTTTTACCGAGACGCTTATTTCGTGAATACACAAATTTACGTCTACCTAGTATATCTAGATCTAGATCTACTGAATTAAAACAGTTTAACAAAGATTGATTTCAATCGATACCAGTTAAACCAGAGACCTATGGTTAAACTAAATAATTCTTTCACTTCCTTCTCTCAAACTTATATTCTTAGACCTAGTAGATCTAGATCTAGACTAGATCTAGTTGTCTGTCGCGAAATTACCGTGTTTAGATAAATCCACATCAAGAATCATAAATCGTCTAGATCCTGTATTCTATAGTCAGATCTATTTTAATTCTGTCGGCGTCTATCTCAACCGAGTCTAAAATTGAAATGTTATTAAGCTAGCCTTGACTTTTCTATTCTAGACGAGGTTTAGATCAGCTTGTCTCAAACATCAAGCGACAGGTTCTTTTTTCTCACATAACCAACCGGGGCAACGGTTTTGTTTTGAGCATTTTTTCAGTGGAATTCCAGTGACGTAATAACGCCTTTATAGTGACGTCATCAATAGTCTAGAGCCAGCAGAGTCGGGTATACTTTGCGGTGCATTTTGTGGTACATTCGGTACAAAATAAAATAATTTTATATTTTGCTGTCATGACAAGGATAAATAGAATATTTGGTTCCTAGCTTTGAATGAGAAATGTTATCTGGCTCGGCTTCTGAATATATCAGGTTCGCCTTCGGCTCACCTGATATATTCATCCGCCTTGCCAGATAACATTTCTCATTCAAAGCTAGGAACCAAATATTCTCTATATGTCTACCAAAAACTCTGATATGTTGCATTGTTACTTACTTTTGATTCGAGTGTCAAACACCTTGGATCTGCAAATAGGAGTGAGGTCTCGCCAAGCGTTGGAGTGAGGTCTCGCCAAGCATTGGAGTGAGGTTTCGCCAAGCATTGGAGTGAGGTCTCGCCAAGCATTGGAGTCAGGTCTCGCCAAGCATTGGAGTCAGGTCTCGCCAAGCGTTATAGAAGTTAAGACTGATTATATATTTCCTGGTTTTAGTTCTTGTTTTCGGAAGTGACATTTTCTGCATTGACATACACATGTACGACCAATCCTTTGAGAAACTGTTGACCGAGTGTCAAACAGATTTACCCTGATGAGATGCCGACAAGCTGTTTGCATATATCAGCCAAGATAAGCTTAGAATGAGAAGAATCAACATTTTTCTTTCTAAGCTCGAGCTAACGTCCATTTGCAAACAGCTTGGATCCAGATTAGACGCAGAATAACCCGGTGTCTTATCAGGACCAAGCTGTTTGACACTCGATCGATAGTTGAGCAAATCAGAAGTAAGCACACTCACAACAAATTAGTTTGAGAAGACATCAGTTTTCAGCAAAATGCAGTTCAAACTGAGATATCACTTTGCGAAGGGAAGCAACTCTTAATGGTGATTTGAATAAGAAACCAAGGGAAATAATAAATAAGGAAACTACATGCAATTCTCCTTTTTAATCTACCGGCACTTCCGACCGACTTCTAACGCTTATCAATACTGCCAATTGTCCAACATGACCTGACTACTCTAAGCATGTTAAAAGTAATGCCGCCTGCTTTAGTCTGATTGGTGACAACATTGTCGTCTGCTTGACATATTTTCGTCTGCTTCAAGTTTAAGAGCCGGTGCATGTTCAATTTCTTTAAAAAAAATCAATAAAAAGTGTCAAACAGTTTGGATTCTGGTGATCATCGGACGGCCTCAATATATTTTGACCAATTTTAACCCTTTACTACATAAATACGCCTTTCTACACCTTTTCAAACAGAGCAGACCAAAATCAGATGGCTCCTGTAGGAACTGTACATGTGTATGATGAGGATCTGCTCTGTTTGCGTATGATATACTATAGATACGAGTGTACAGTTTCTCCCATGGCCAACAATCCCTTTGTCCCTATGCTTTTATAACAATTAATCTAATTAATATGCATGGTACAATTATTTCTTACATGAATATTCAAAGAGTAAATAAAGCAGACGACAATATTTCTAAGTCAAACGAGTCACACGTTCTCCATTTGTAAAAGTAATCATTGAATCAATGCTCACATACAATGAAGTTAGATTCAACATCTCTCAAGAATTTCAAACATTCAAAGTGTATATTTGCACTGATTAGAACATGTTTAATTTATCTAACGATATCTTGCTACACATCAGAATCCAAATCACTCGATTCTTTGATACATAATGTTTAAGAAACGGACCGGGAAAAAAGGCAAGAATGAAAATTGGAGCAGATAAGCCATTTTGCAGACGACAATACTTGGCGTCGAAATAGTAAAACGGGGCGACGGATGTGGTTGCACACTACAGTAGAACGCCTCCAAGCCGGCCGTTAATTCTGTACATATCTCGCTCTTGGAGGCAGCTGACAGCTTATGCAGTCACATACCCAAAAGTGTCTAAATTCTTCTCAACTAGAATTCCGGTTTAGAGGCGTTTTTCTGTATTTGAAAAGTATTAACCCTTATCCTGACTGGAATTTGCAAACATCAGGATCCAGATGAAACTGCAACTAACTCACCGTCCTATCAGGATCCAGATGAAACTGCAAATAACTCACCGTCCTATCAGGATCCAGGCTGTTTGACACTCGACCAACAGCTTCTCAAAATAATGAATAAATCGGATAGGATATACTCAACATTAATGGATGTACTCAACATTAATGGATGTACTCAACATTAATCAGATCCATATTTAAGCTTGAATAAATTGGACTTAAGTCAAAACTGCAACATTTTGTTTTCAGCAGGACAAGGGTTAAAGAAGAAATACTTCACGTGCAGAGGAGCGTGGTGTTCTGTATACCATTCATGTAATAGCTGATATCAACAGTACAGTAAAACCATTCTAAAAAGACCAGCAAAAAGGCGCATGATTATAAGGTCTTAATTAACCATTATAAGGTCTTAATTAACCCTTTCCTTCATACACACGTGTTTTCGCGCATTTGCAAATAGAATATATAGGAGCCGTCTGATCAGGGTCTACTCTGATAGTGTTTGGCATGATATAGATCTGATTCTAAAGTGTTTGTCAAAGCAAACAATTTCCTTGAAAAGTTCACGTTATAAAAGTTCAGCTTATAAATATTCATTATTTCTTATACGAATATTAAACAGAGAAACAGTCAAACGGTGGCGATAGATTAATGAATGGTCAAAGGATACAATAGGAACTTACTTCATTACTTTAGTCCTGCATTAACCCTTTCCCTTATATAAACGTGTTTTCACGCAATTGCAAACGGAGTAGACCCAGATCATAGAGGAGCCGCCTGATCAGGGTCTGCTCTGTTTGCTTATGGAATTTGGTAGACCTGTTTCTTTAGTTTCTAAAATGGCTACACTATTCCACCTTGCATATTTCAATATTCATTTGTACCTATTTCGTCAATAAATATTCAGTAGGTAATGAAAATTGGAATAAACACAGAACAGGGAAAGGGTTAAGCAACCACCTGATTCTAAAAGCGACCATATCCATTCATTAAACTGTCCCTTTAAAAGGAGCTCTACTGTATATGCTATCGAAGCCTTCAGTGCACTAAGGAAACATTTATTTGTTCTAATCGTCGCTTGTCACGTGCTTTGAAATGAGGCTATACGAAAACAAACCACCGAAGTCGATCAGAAAGAGACACACAGGGATTGCTGCGATGTACAAATGCAAACAGTTTGAATCCAGATGAGACACATAAGTGCACGAGTAACTCGGCGTCCCATGAGGATCCAGACTGTTTGAATCACCACACTTACGCTGCCGACAAGAAATTGAAGGAAATCCCATTCTGAAACTTAAAGCAGACGACGAAAGTTATTTGGCGCCAAACAATTTACCCTGTTGTCGCTGTAAAATACGGTCTGCTCAAGTTTCGATCAGGTGCAAATATGGCTAATTCGGATAGATGAAGCTCTTTGAGAACGAATGTCAAACAGCCTGCATGCTGATGAGATGTCGAGTTAGTTTTTATACCTTTGCTAACAACATAGATCTAGACCAGACAACTCCTGTAGGAGCCGTCTGATCAGCGTCTAATCTGATTATGGAGTTATATAAACTTGATTCTAGACATCTTCTGCCGTGGTCAAATACTCCATTATTTATTATGCCATAATGAAATTCATTCAATTAATATTCATACATTCATTATTTCTTATATGAATATTGATGAGGGAAAGGGTTAACATTTCCCACTGGGTGGGCGAATTCATAGCAATTTGTGCAAACAGCCTCCGGGGTGATAACATATTTCGCTCAAAATCTGACCAATCACATGCCTGAGAATGACCTGAGACTCAGACTCAAGTGGAAAGTTTCATATCTTCAGGAGCATTTCGGATTTAGATTACTGTATGAGAAACTCGGTATCACATCAGGAACAAAAACGTTCAATAGCATAATAAAGCCATGGAATTAAATGCAATATGACAATTCTGTAGAATTACAACACATACATTTTTAAGTCGAACGAGAGGTAACCCACACGTTTAAACGAGGAATAAATCATCAGATAACTAATGACTGGACAGCCCACCCTATCTCGCTTCAAAACACGTGGCCGCAATCATTAATTCGTTCAAAAGATTGACCTGCGTCAATTCACTAGGTTTGACGTCAACATAGTATTCCTTAAATGGTTATTAAGGTTTAGCCTGGGTTTCTGACGCTGGAAGCAGGGACCTCTTTGTACAGTACTTAACCCCTTCCCTCGTATAAACGATTTTCACGCCTTTGCAAACAGTAGGCCCAGATCAGACGGTTCCTATAGGAACCACCCGATCAGGGCCTGTTCTGTTTGCTTATGGAATTAAATAGATCTGATCCTACAGTTTTTGTCTTAGTAGACATTTCCCTTGAAAAGTGTACCGTATGTATATTAAGTTTATAAATATTCATGAATTGACATATTTACGCATAAATATCCATTAGGGAAAGGGTTAAAGATCTAAGCTATATCACCTTTGTCTTGTACAATACAAGTATCAATTAATTTGTTTCCTGGTCAGATATCCTGTTACTCAGCGTATCGCATGGACCTAAGCTATTTGCAAGGCTTACTAGTTCAGAGGTCCAGATAAGTTGCGTAAATTAAAACATTTTCAAAAATAACTTCTTTATTTCTCAACCAAACCCTATGTTGTGACCATTCTTTAGAATCGTCTCTTCGAGACGATTCTAAAGAGTGGTCACAAGATAGGGTTTAGTGGAGAAATGACGATTTTAGTATTTGAGTATGCACCTTTCCCTGTTGCTTTGAACATTATCATGGGTTCGTCCGTTGCAAGCTGAACGTGAGTACATACCGCACATTCTACAAGTGTTCAGGTATGTTAATGTTACCTCCCTTGATTATTTGTACTGGCTCATTAACATTAGTCACCACTATAGAGTAACGATACCATTATCTTAAATCGTGAACTTTTAAAGATATAAGAAAACCTCAAAATGGTGAACATTAAAAATCAAGTTTATTGTACACACTTTTCATCAACAATGAGGCCTTTGGGACTATTTCTCTAAGTCTGCAATATGCATACAATAGAAATTATTCTATTTTGAAAGAGACTGAGGAGAATTTCAAATTTCTAACCAATTATAACATTGATGGAGAAGGGACCATACCCCGTCGTTGAAAGGTTATGAACTTTTGATATGGTTCGTTTCTGTATGGCGACCTTCCTATCAGAGATAAACTGAACCATTTCGTTTAATCCAGTAAGAGAAAAAATCAGTTCCTCTTCCGTCAGCACAAGGGTCAGGTCACTTTCTACACACCACTAACTTACTACGCTAGCATCAGTATGCAGACTGTGACAGTGACACTTGTAGTTTTAGCTCTGGGATGTTGCTTGATTTCTGGAGTACCCGTCAAAAGAGGTGAGACGAGTTGTAGAATTGCGTATTTTCGTATTTTTTTTAGAGGAATGTGTGTGACAAAATGTCTTTCATCATTATAACGCTATCCCCTACCCGACCGGTAAACAGTTAATAGCTCAGATCCAGATGGGATATCAAATAACTCAGCGTCTCATCAGGATCCAAGCTGTTTGGTCAATAGTGTCAAAACGAAAAGCTTGGTCGAATCGGAAGTAGTCAAACCTGCATCAGATTCAAACTTGATCAGACATTATGTTTTCACAGGAGGGTAAATGTTGAGTTAATTTGACATGCACTTTGGAAAAAAGATAAAAGCAGAACTGTACAGACAATGTAAACGTAGAACACCCGAAGCGTTGCCAGTGCTATATCGTTTTTGTCTGCATCGAACACTAAACCAATCACGGCAAACATTCATTATACACCTCACAACAGTTTTGTGTCTCACCAGACATATGTGACACGGCGGACTGCCTGCTTGTATTGTAATATTGCATATCGTTATCCGTATATCCTGATAGGTTGTGGTTTGTTTCCTATTATTTTCGTAGTCAACGCAATTAGTCGAGATGAAAAGAACTAAAAATTAACGCTCATGCAAGACCTTATATCACATTAACCCATTCTCTCCTAGACTAATTCTAGACACAGTCTCTCTCAATAAATCTACCGAAAAGGAGCAGTTTCTGTAGAAAAGGGAAATTTTACTATTGTATAGTTTTGAAACCATTGTGATTAATAGAGCATTTGCTCCCCTATGGAGAAAATTCTCTATTTATCACAATGGTTTCAAAAATTAAATTTCACAGATGCGTCAAAAGGCGTCAATATGCGTCAGTAAGAGGGAATGGTTTAACCCATTCGGGCCAAATTTCTAATTGTCGTCTTCAAACCAATTTTGTTAAAACACCGCAAAGAATTTTCTCTTTTTGCATCCTGAATCGCAAATGCGAACTACATTTGAATGTCTCTACAACGGCTGCTTAACGCTTGCTTCGCTACGAAAAAAACATGTTTGCTCAAATTTGCATCTGGGACAATGTTGAGAATTTCCGATTCGAGCCAACTTTTGCGAAACTATTTGACCAAATATCATAGCACAAACTGTTGAGAAACTCTTGACCGAGTGTCAAACAGCTCGGATCCTGATGAGACGCCGAGTTACTTTGGACCCCAGCTGTTTACAAATCTGACCCGGTAAAGCGGGATAAGGGTTAATACTATGGGTGTCTTAAATACAGAACAAAACTACCCAGTATTAACCTGTCATTCAGACCGATAACTGGTATTCTTCTGACCAGCCGTTTTTGAGAAGGTAGGAAGTGTATATTATATAGAGACACGAATAATATGTACCGAACGATACACATTTATCAATGTACCATTGAATGCTTTCTGAGGGTCTAAACTTCACGTGTGGCGCGAATCGCCGTTTTAAAATACATCTCTTCTATTATAAAATCCCCAAATAAAATGCAACTATTGAACAAAGGAGAATTGCATTATTACACGTTCACCATATCAAAATCCCACCAATGGACCAGAGAACACAGACAGGATTGACTCGCATCAGAATCACCAACGTCGTTCAACAGGGTTATATAATACAAGAGTGCCAGTGGGCACAATATACGCCCGTCGAGGTCTTGTTCAACATAAACCGAGGTTAAGGTATTTGCTTAACGCAAAAAGGGCCATAATTATGTCTAAATGCTTGACAGAGTTATTTACTTTTGCCTACAGGTGAAGGTTGTGATGGTGAACACATGTTCCAAGTTTCAAAGCTTTATCACAAAGGGTTATGTAAATAAGTGGACTTACAAAAATCTTAACCCAAAATTCTAAGTTACAAAGGGTCATAATTATGTCAAAATGCTGGACAGAGGTGTTTACTTTTGCCTACAGGTGAATCTTGTGATGGTAAACAGGTGTTCCAAGTTTCAAAGCTTTATCTCAAAGGGTTATGTAAGTAAGTGGACTTTAACCAAAACCTTAACCAAAAATTCCAATTTAAAAAGGGTCATTTGTCGGTCAGAATGCTTGACAGAGTTATGTACTTTTGCCTACAGGCGAAGGTTGTGATGGTGAACACATGTTCCAAGTTTCAAAGCTTTATCACAAAGGGTTATGTAAATAAGTGGACTTACAAAAATGTGTTCCACATAAATTGAGGTTAACATATTTGCTGAACGCAAATGCTAAATGCAAATTCTAAGTCCAATTGTGCGACTTTGACATTGAATAAACGTACCGGGAAACACCGGGAAACATTTTTGCTAAACGCAAATCCTACGTCCAATTGTGTGACATTGACCTTAGATATACGTACATGTACTGGGACTGGGCATGCTACTGTAGCATGTCCTGATAAACATTGTGGTTAAATTTGGGAAGGATCCACCAAACGGAATTTGATTTAGAGATGTTACAGACAGAGGGAGAGACAGACAGACAGACCGACATACAGACGGACAGACAGACAGACAGACAGACAGACAGCGCCATCCCATAATACGTCCCGTTTTTTTCAAACGGGCGTATAAAAATGCAGATATAAAGGGTGCTAAAACTATCCAACAAGTCACCGGTTCATTCACTGAGTATTGTTGTGTCTGTTCTAGATGTGCCGCCACCCTCGAATAGCCGGATATGCAGCAGTATCTACCACGGACAGTGTATAGACACCTACCAGTTTAAGTGTAATGGGCTCTTGATCCCTGGAGCATGTAATAACGTCACACATTTCAAGTAAGTACAAAGGGCCCGTTTCTTTAAAGACTATACGAACCAAAATTCAGGGGTCCAGATAAGATTCGTAAAATAAAACATCTTCAAGAATAACTTCTTTATGTCTCTTATATAAATGCCTTTTCACGCCTTTGCAAACACAGTGGACGCAGATCAGACGGTTCCTATAGGTGCCGTCTAGTAAGGGCTCATGTTGCTGCAGATCAGACGGTTCCTATAGGTGCCGTCTAGTAAGGGCTTTTTTGCTTATAGAATTATAATAGCACTGATTCTACAGATTCCACCAATACCAAATACCCATTGTACGGATGCCATTAGAAAAAATAATAACCATATGTCTCCATAGCTACTATTCAACTGACTCTATTGTTAGTGTATATAGGCGTTCCAATAACCTTGTGTCGTTATCTGTTCTTTCAGTTCAACTGAGTTTGGATGGATTTATTTACTTTCAGTTTTACTGATTTTGGATTATTTTCTTTACTTTCAGTACAATTGATTTCGGAGCGAAAACCCAGATTCAGTGTTGCAATGGTTGGAAAATTGACCAGATTGCTCAAACTGGAAAATAAACATGACTTTCCAAGAACAAGCATGTGCAACAAATTAGGCTAATTTACCATTTTGACAACACAATGGGAAAATACAATACTCGTGTCTGTTTAACCTTCATTCCATGAATATTCATGTAAGAACTAGATACACCGTGAATATAATTAGACATATTGTTTATAAATAACATATAAAAAAAGAACCTTTTCAGCAAACAGAGCAGATCTTAATCAGAAGACAGGAGCCGTCTGATTTTGGTGTATTGTGTTGCAAAGGTACCAAACAAGGTACCTCTTTTGAGTTAATGGTTATGCACTAGAACAGACATCGTTCAACCCGTTCCCCTCTAGACTATTTTTAGACCCACCCTCTTTGAATTAATCTACCGAAAAGGAGCATTAACTATAGAAAAGGAGAAATTTAGAATTGTGTAGTTTTGAAACCATTGTGATAAATAGAGCATTTGCTCCTATTGAGCAAATGCTCTACTTATCACAATGGTTTCAAATAGGGGTCAGTAGGAGAGAATGGGCTAAAATGTACAGCTATACTGTATATATGGTACATAATACACATGCGAACCTGTAGTTAGGTCTGGAGAGACTGATGCACACCTTTACAAACAGTTTGTATCTACAGTTAAACTTCGATATCTGGAACTTTAAGGGACCATACAAATTACTTCTAGATAACAGAGATTCGAGTCATCCATTTCTGATCTAAACAATTTCCCAGTTCATAGCTTAATGTATGTCTAACATAATGGAGAAAGCTCCTGTATGAGCTTTCAGCATTAAGCTGTCACATGTGTTTCTAGATACGCATAGTAATACATTTATTCTTTATTGTAAATATTGGAAGGTCCGAAGTTCGAATTATCAGAGAACGAGTTATCGAAGTTCAGCTGTATATGTGACATAAGTAGCTTTTTGTCTCATTCGGATCCAAACCGTTTGTTTACATATGAGATACCCGATGAGTAACTTTGGTGTGTTATCAGGATCCAAACAGTTCGACTCTCTGATCATGAATCAGAACGACAGTGTGTTGTGGTAATTGTTATAGAGATTAGTATTTACCTTGTTATCAGTTGGTTTCTTTTTGGTTTGGTGACTAAAAGAACAAAAACAGATAAGCTGATCAAAGCATAAATGTAGTTATTTATTAATTTATATATTTATTGATTTCTAGCCAATGTACATACAGTAAAACCCCGATAGTACGCACACTAAAACAAATGTCATTATCGGCCTTTAAGACATGTGGCAGTTCAATGCAGGGTGAAGTTCAAGCAGAAAATTCCCCTATGATCTTACTGCATGACTTTCACCCTGCATTCAGCAGCCATCTGCCTAAAAAGACATATTTTCTTCATTACTAAAATTTCGAAGAATCGAGTTTTTACTGTAAATAGGAGAAACAAACACACAGGGAAAACCTACACAGTTATTTCTGACTAATGTTGTATGTGCTCTGCACTCTTTGTCATCCAATGCCCTTTACCCTTTTATACTGAATAGACTCTTTAGTTAATACCGATGGATCATCCCACTTTGAATATTCAGCGTTCAAATGGCTAAAATCAAATGCACTTGAGTGATATAAAAAACTTTTTAAAAAAGTCAGTTTGACACCGCTACCTGTGAGAAGGTGGCGTACTATGAAACTATGAAAAAAAGGGAATAATTTTCAAATCCCTTGTCGAATTTCGTGTTGTTTTTTTTCTCGTATAATAAAACGTTAACAGCAAAACACGACTTGTTTTCTTCTTAATTATGCTAGGGGGTTTCATATGCATTAGAATATCTTCATTTCCAAGTGATACTTTGTATTTAACGGGTTAGCCATTATGTTAAATGAGGAATAAATCTTCAGGTAAACAATGAGTCGACAACCTATCCTACATTGCTTCAAAATTCATGACCGTAATCATTTTGTTTTTGCAGCAGATTGACCTGTGTTAATTCACTTATTTTACTCCTTTAGTGGTAAAAGTCTAGCCGAGTACATTTCCTTCCAATGAAACAGAGGTCCATATAAGATGCGTACATTAAAACATTTTCAAAAATAGCTCCTTTTTTCTCCACCAAACGCTATGCTGTGACCACTCTTTAGAATATTCTCTTCGAGACGATTCTAAATAGTGGTCACAACGTAGTGTTTGGTGGGGAAATAACAAATGTTAGTATCTGAGTACATACTGAGTACATATATATAGTATCTGTTGCTCTGTTTAAAAACCAACGCTTAATTGTCCTTCACCTCTAATGTGCACGCTAGCTTCAAACGACTTAGTTTTGGGTTGCCCAGTGTCTGATGTGGATCTTGACTGTTTGCAATAAGCTTAAAGTTAAAGAGGAGCAAAGACAATGCACACCGCAAATTCTTCAAGTGTTCAGCTATGTGGGTGTTACCTCCCTTGATTATCTGTATTAACTCATTAACGTTGGCCACTGCCATTGATTAATGGTATAATTATCTGAAAATGTGAACTTTTAAAAGTATAAAAATCTTCACAAAGGTGAACACTAACCCTTTCTCCTCATATAGACATAGTTTGGCACCTTAGTAAACATTGTAGACCCGGGCCTGTAAGAGTTGTATGATAGGGTCTGCTCTGTTTGCTTATGGTATATTATAGATCTGGTTCTCAGTCACTGTCACATCTAAGCTTTTCAATATTATTCTGTAATAATAAAAACATATATATCCAAATAGACTCTAAAATTAATATTCAATGAAGGGGTGGGGGTGGGGCGTTTAAAATAGTTATAGTGTTCCGTTTATCAAGAACGAGGTCTTTGGGACTGTTTTTCTGATAGTGTTTTACATTCATACAACATTCGTCTATCTGAAGAATCGGAAGTGGTTTCAAGTTTCTACCAAGAGAAAGCATTTGTAAATAAGAGGGCCATGAGGGCCCTATATCGCTCACCTGTTAATTAGTAGCTCTTGATAGAGATGAACTAGCCACAGCCATCTGCAGAAAATGAAAATAAGAGGGCCATACTAGTTATATTTTTTTCAACTGAAGATAATACAATTTATTAATAAAGCATGATAGTCAAAACTCTCAATATGATCACCAGATGACTACCAAATACCATTCAAATTTGACCACCAGTTTTGGAGGAGAAGATTGTTTAAAGGTTTCTGTATAGTTATAGAATGAAATCTAACCTAGCCCAGTCCAGCCCATGGCGGCAATGTGTGTTGAGATATCAACATGATTTAAACAATTTGACAAAGGGTCACCAGACGACTATTTCCACTATATAACTTTCAAATTGAACCACCGGTTTTGGAGAAGAAGATTTTTTAAAAAAAATGTCTATATACGTGTAGTTATATAAGGAAATCTAGCCACGAACCTTGTGGCCATACTTTTTGAGACATCAACATGATTTTAACAATTTTGATAAAGGGTCGCCAGTCGACTATTCCTACCAAATACCATTTAACTTTGACAACCAGTTTCCTGAGTTTTGGAGAAGAAGATTTTAAAATATTTTTATATAGTTATATAAAGGGAATCTAGTCCCGCCTCTGGCGGCATTGTTCTACTGAGATATCACCATGATTTTAACAATTTTGATAAAGGGTACCAGGAGCCCATTCCTACCAAATGCCATTCAAATTGGACCATCGGTTTTGGAGAAGTATGTTTTTATAGGATTTCTATACAGTAACATAAGGAAATCTATCCACGCCCATGGAGGTCATGTTTTTAGAGGTCAAATTATTTTCGTTTTTAGCAATTTTGGTAGAGGGATACTGGAAGACTATTTCTGTCAAATATCATCCAATTCTGACCACTGGTTCGGAGAGAAAGATGTTTAACTATTTATTTTGGTTGCCATGGCAACAAGAGTTCTATATGGATCCAGATTATTTTAACTCTTTTTATAAAGTATTATACAAATATCATTTCTGTAAAGTTTGTTTACATTCTGCCATATGATTCAGAGGAGATGTCGTTTAACCATTTCCTCCATAAAACGCCTTTCTAAGCCTTTGCAAACAAAGTAGACCCAGACCAGCCGGCTCCTGTAGGAGTCATCTGATCAGGGTCTGCTTGTTTGCTAATGAAATGATATAGATCTGATTCTATAGTTTCTACTTCGCAAACAATCATGTTTTGATATGACATTTAAACATTTAAACTAATCAATATCCATGTTGTCTTACATGAATACTCATGGAGTAAAGGGTTAAAGCCACTTTGGACGGACGGACGGACAGACAAAGGGACGGACGGACGCTGTGTGCTCATAAAAGCGCGCCTGAGCATACTTAGGTGAGCTAAAAAGGGACTATATCCCGTCGTTGAAAGGTTCTCGCCTGTGATATGATTCGTTTCTGTGTGACGACCTTCCTTTTAGAGATAAGCTAAACATAAATTATAAAATTCTACTTCCGTAAGCACAAGGCTCGGGTTACCCGTGGACAGTTCGTGTCTTTTTCCATACCACTTAATACATTTACGCTAGCATCAGTATGCAGACTGTGACAGTGACACTTGTAGTTTTAGCTCTGGGATGTTGCTTGATTTCTGGAGTACCCGTCAAAAGAGGTGAGACGAGCTTTACTCTCGCGAACATTTGTAAAGGAGTATGTGTGAAAATACATTGTATTCTAAATTTAGTTTTAACTATATTTTGGGAAGAAGATAAACATAGATATTTACGTATAATGTATCTCGTAGTTATCTTCATCAAAGCAACGGAAGATATTTCAAAAGTTTTGCTCCTTATAAGGAAACTTCTGAGTCTGAGTCTTAGATCAATCTGAGCCAGGTCTAAACCTGACCGATCCGATGCTTGAGTATGATTTCAGACTCAAGCCAAACGTCTTATACCCTCCTAGGGTCAGGCACCCTGTACATGGCGTGTCGGTTGGTCTTGGTCTACATTGAAATGTTTCCTCGCCATGTTTTCTGCAGAATTCTTATAGTCAGAGTAATGTTTCCAAACATGCTAGTCACTGCGATTAGTAACGATAAAACCACATAGCAATCACACATGCAAGGTCCTATATACAGTAGAACCTGTCTTAATTACGCCACCATTAGAATAGGTATTAAACTAGATTTTTAAAGCAGGTGGTAGCTTAATGTAGGACAACAGTGATACAGAAAGCTCCTATAGGAACTTTCTGTATCACTTTTGTCCTGCATTAAGCAACCACTTGCTTTCGAAGACTCCTATTTTCATTAAATAAATGGTCGCTTAAGACAGATCTGACATTGACAACTCTTTGCCTAGGTGATCACAGATCTGACATTGACAATTGTTTTCCTAGGCGATCACAGATCTGACATTGACAACTGTTTACCTAGGCGATCACAGATCTGACATTGACAACTGTTTATCTAGGCGATCACAGATCTGACATTGACAACTGTTTACCTAGGTGATCACAGATCTGACATTGACAACTGTTTGCCTAGGTGATCACAGATCTAATATTGACAACTGTTTACCTAGGTGATCACAGATCTGACATTGACAACTGTTTACCTAGATGATCACATATCTGACATTGACAGCGAAAGAGTTAACAGTCGACAAGCACAACCATATGTTACCTTGAAACGACAGAAAATACTTTAGGCAGATGCTTAATGCAGGGTGAAATTCATGCATAAAGTTCCCAGAGGAGCATTCTGCATGCCTTTCACCCTACACCAAGCTGCCGCCTATAGCCAAGACTGTTATTTATACTAAATTTAACGCTCGATTTCGAGGGGTTCTAATGTATAATCAGTTAGCCATATATGGTCTGCTGGTGTAGTCGTCCAAACAGTTGGAAAGTGCTCTATATCACCAACTTGATATTACTCATATGCCGGAAATATAGTTCCCAGGAATAATAATATTGATTATATTTCTAAAACTAGATCCATGCTAATGTTCTAGAATTAGATGCCTATCTAACTCCGCCGCGAGCGAGGCCAGTTCGTCTTTGTGAAATGCTATAAAAAGAATTAGACGTGTAAGTTGTACAACTGGGCTTACATATTGTTGGATAAGAATCCGGAGGGACTCCTTATTCACACACAACTGCCCATGTAGAATATATTCAACACAAGGCACAGTCACCTTAGATGAGGGTCCGAGTCCGAGTCTGGGCTCATTCTCAAGCATCTGATTAGGCACATGGTGACTAATTCAAATATCCGCCAAAACCAGTGTAACCACTCCAAGAGACGTTTCAATAAATAGTTTTCGTTATATTATTCTTCCAAAAACACCGACACCAAAACAAGCTGGCCAACCGAACCGGGTTTTAACAATTTCTATATTTCCAATACTACTGTAGTTCTGCCTTTTTAATCGAACCCATTGAGTCAGACTCGCAGCTGTTTCTTATCCCATTGAGTCAGACTCGCAGTTGTTTCTTAACCCATTGAGTCAGACTCGCAGTTGTTTCTTAACCCATTGAGTCAGACTCGCAGCTGTTTCTTAACCCATTTCTCTCTACATAGGCTATTTTAGACACAGCGTCTTTGAACAAATCTACCGAAAATGAGCATTTATCAGAAAAAATGAAATGTTTTGAATTGTGTAGTTTTTAAACAATTGTGATAAATAGAGCATGTGTTGATATGGATCAGTTGCTCTATTTATCACAATGTTTACAGAGTCGTCAATATGAGGGAATGGGTTAATATAACGCTGAAACACCAAGCATCATCACCACTGCGATATTTTTTCAATACTTACATACAATCCAACCACGCATTTTTTTTTTAAAAAAAAGTGTACCATATTCCTAATCAATATCGAGGGTGGTCCGAATAGTTTGCATGAACATGTCTATACTATTATCTATGACTGTTAGATGTTCGGTTGATAAGTTAAGTACTAAAGTAGGTCAGTCTTACATGTTTCTTTGCGATGTTTAAACTCATTATTTTGTCCGGTCTACGCCTAACATTTTTATGCAGAAACTTTGAGTATCATTATGTCTATTCCAGACGTGCCACCACCCTCCAATAGCCGGATATGCAGCGGTATCTACCATGGGAAGTGTATAGACACCTACCAGTTTAAGTGTCACGGTCTCTTGGTCCCTGGAGTATGCAATAACATCACACATTTCAAGTGAGTACATCAGATTCTTTCTACCCACTGTGTCACCGAAACAAAATTCGACTGCGTCTGCGTCAAGTATGTTCAGTTGCTTTACACAAACAAACGAAGCGTTAACCATTTCTCTGTTCTACGTTTATTCCAAATTTCAATACATACTGACTATTCATGGACAAAAGAGTTACAACGAAATATGGAAGGTAGAACATTATAGCCATTTTAGAAGGTAAAGAAACAGACCTTTCAAATTCCATTATAGCAAACAGAGCAGACCCTGATCAGACGGCTTCTATAGGAGCCGTCTGATCTGGGTCTACCAAGTTTGCAAATGCGTCAAAACACGTTTATATGAGGGAAAGTGTTAAGCTATTTAGCTTCGATGTGTTTACTCTGCAATATTTGGGTCATTCCATGATTTTACCTTACATTGATAAAGCGCATTACGGTAGAGCTTGTCTTTAGCGACTATATAGTGATAGAGCACGGGCGTCTTAAAAGCAGGTGGTTGCTTGACCCTTTACTCATTAATAAGCTTTTCGACGTCTTTGCAAATACAAAAGACCAAGATCAGACAACTCTGTAGGAGCAGTCTGATAAGGGTCTGTTCTGTTTGCTTAGAAAATAATACAGATTTAATATGGATATTTATCACATAATCTACCATGTGGGAGTGCCGTAATGGAGTGCCGTATTTTGCAGAATAGCACTAGTGCATTTTTATGCAAATTAGTAAGTTAGCCAATCGTAGCGCTCATTTTAATAGCGTTAGCCAATCGTATCACCCCTTGTGTGTCGTCTTTTGTATTACTACGCTGTTTGTAAGTAACATTCGCCGAAACAGCAGTCAGCTAGTCCGTTTTATTTTTTATGGCATTTTAAGGATTTTGTGATAAAAAGAATATTACATTCGTGTTCATTACATAATTTTTTCATGAAACATATTTACTATAATGAATATGAAACTCGCCAAAGCTCGTGTCATTTTATTACAGTAAACTCGTTTCATAAAAACAATTTGTAATGAACACCCATGTAAGATCCTCTTTTTTCTGCATTACGTTTGACCTGCATTAAGCTACCAAGTGCCTTACAGATTCATAACTGGCCCTTTCTTTGATGGTCGCTTAAAACAGGTGTGAGCGTATTTTGTTTTTCTTTTACATTTGTTAGAATGTAAAATATGCAAATTTCATTGCATAACAGTAATTGATGGATTTTTAAATATTGTGTCATATTTTGTTTATAGTTTTCAATATGTATGGTTATTGAATCATTTTACACCGTTCGCAACACTTTGAGAACCCCTTAGACCCCATGTCATATTATCATTATCGCATAGGATTAAGCATTTGTTAGTCAAACAGCTTAATGTGTAGATGGCTGCCTAATTAGTATATATTAAGTGCCAAAAGGCCCAAACCCAGATTGTTTTTGCAAAATCTTGTTTCATCTGATTAGAATTGATTATGTTACAAAAGGTACGAATGTGTTTGACTTGGAGGGATTTGTTAGCAATTATCATTCGTGGTTGAGAATATTAGTGACTTCCTCCCTAAGTGTTGAATAGCTCATGTGGCATCTCAGTTATTTAATACATTTGTAATGACTCTTCAGCCTTACAATCAAGTCAAGGTTGTATGCTTATTATTTTAATTTTCAACTGTAAAAACCTAATGATAAGGTGACAACTAATTGCACAAGCAATGTGGATTCAATATCTTTGAGACACGTTGGATAATTTCCCTGTTGTTTTGTAAAAACACTGTCTGTTTTCTAAAAGACAGGCGGTTACTATTCGGACCCCGATGTGTTAAGATCTGAGTTTATATAAATATTTCTTATAAGACTGGATACCTGCTTACAGTGAAGAAGTCTGTGGAATCTACACTGTGAACTTTAACTGTTTGAAGGATTTGCCTTAGCAGTGACTTTGGAGTTGAAAACTGAATTTTGATTGTTATATATATTTAAATTGTTTCTGGACTGCCGAAACAGATATTAATTAAACATCAGCAAACACTCTGATTCTTCGTATTGAGTTGCTCTAACCATTTGAGTTGATATTCCCTAAACCCCAGTTTATGACTTAAACTTTATTGTCGTCACAGTTTATTGTATCACTCAGTGCAACAGATAAAGGTGCGTACTCAAATACCAAACTCGTCATTTCTCTACTTAACCCTATGCTGTGACTACTCTTTAGAATCGTTTCGAAGAGACAATTCTAAAGAGTGGTACATGTAACAACATAGTGTTCAGTGGAGAAATAACGGAGCTGTTCTCGAAAATGTTTTAATTTACGCTCTGATTCACTTCATGCCCTTTCAATTATCAGTACCATAAGGATATTTGGACTATTTCCTGATCTACCGTACCGTTGAATCTGTATGTTTCATTTACTAGTCTAAACATATTTTATTTCGATTCTATACATATATTGGAAATGCGGTTGTGTCACAAGTTCTGACAACGTTAGTTTCGACCCTCCCCCTACAAAACTGTGTACAATCAAAATACAATGGCGATTTTACATGACATACAGCTAGTAAGTATATAACAAAAACAAAGTGAAAAATAAACCGAGAAAGAATGTGTAGGAGACTGACAGACAAAGGGATACATGGGAGAATAGGGGAGTGTAAGAGAAAGAGAAATTGCATGTCAGAGGGAAAGACAGAGTATGAAAAAACTATCATTGAATCAAGCTAATGATCAGACAACTAAAGCATTTGATGTTGAATATACAAATAAGCAAAGACACATTACAGTTAAAGACTCAAATTAAAATCTCGTCGTTTGTTTAATGTAAGCATGCACGGCAGAAAAGAGTGTTTCATTGTCATCATCACTCAATTCTAAGTTACCAAACAACAATATATCCGTGTTTAGAGGATGGTATTTTCGCTTGGCATTAAAAAGGGTTACTCTCTGTTCTTGGAAGTTTCTACATCTAAAGAAGTAGTGATGTGGATCTTCAATTTCATTTGAGCAATTACACATTGGGTTTGGGTTAAGGTGATTATTAAATAAATCACTGTTCTAATTGCTACATTGGTTTCTTATTCTAGCGTGCATAATCGTCTATCCCCAAAACAACAAAAGGGTGGAACAAAACAGTTATTTGGGCTATAAGAGCTATCGCGTAAGCCTTTCTTAAAAGAACCCAAAGTATTTTAATTTCTGATATCAATGTCAACAATGTTCCATAATCCTATCGACGATGTAATACACGATTTTTTTTAAATAGTTGTTCTAGTGAATGGGACTTCGGTTTTATCTCGATTTCGCAAAGCATAGTGGGTTATCTCCCCTACATTTGGCGGTAACAAGTCGCTTATATATGATGGAACCATATTATGATGAGTTTTGTACATGAAGAATATTTTTTATATTTTACGTCTTCTTGAAAGAGAATCCCATCCAAATTCACGATAAAGATTGTTAAGGGATACAGATCTGGTGAGTCCAGTTACAATACGAGCGGCTTCATTTTGCAATTTTCCCAAAGAATCTGAGCAATGTATAGAACAGCCATCCCAAACTATTGAAGCATACTCTAGTATTGGTCGAATATAAGATATGTATATTTGATTCAAAGAATGTCTATTCAGAGTAAATTTAAGTTTTTTCATTACAGTATTCGAATTGTTTTTGATGCTGATTGTAATATATTGTCAATATGATTATTCCACTGACCATTTGAACTCAAAGTTACTCCTAAGTGCTAATGTGGTTCAACAAATTTAATGTTAGAATCCTCAAAAATAAAATTCGGACGCATACAATTATTTTTACAAAGCGAAAACATCATTGCTTCAGTTTTATTGGGATTAAAACCGACAAGCCACGTCTTTGCCCAAGCTGAAATTAATCTTAGATCATGGTTTATCATACCCTCAATATCATTTAAGTTAGAGGCAGAAATGTACAACGAGCTATCATCTGCAAATAAACTGGTCAAACTCAGTAGAGAGTTCGATATATTATTAACATATATTAAGAATAAAAGAGGCCCTAACACAGATCCCGGAGGAACACCGGCTGATAAAGTCTTTATATCAGAATTTAAAGATCGAAGAACAACGTTTTGAGATCTTTTGTTCAGATAATTAGAAATCAATGCCAAAAGTTGTCCGTTTATGCCATTTTCCTGTTATTTAAAGATGAGACCTTTATTCCACACTCGATCAAAAGCCTAAGAAATATCACAATACACCATAAAAGAATACTGTTTTTTATCAAAGGACTGGCATATATGATGTACTATATCAATCAGTTGATAGACAGTTGAATGATTAGGAAGGAACCCATATTGATATTTATAGATAAAGTTATTTTGAAAGAAAAAGTTGTACATATATTTGAAGACAATTCTTTCGAACACATTACCACAGCAGCTAATTAGTGAAACAGGTCTATAGTTTGATGGTAACGATTTATCCCTCTTTTTTGAACAGTGGAATTACATTTGCTAGTTTCCAAGAATCTGGAAAAACACCTTCATTTAGAGATTTATTAAAACGTGTTGCAAGTGGTTTCGATATCGATTTTACTGATCCTTTAAACACCCTGTGTGAAATTCTGTCTGGTCCTGACGATTTGTCTACAGCAAGTGAAATAATTTCTTCTATCTCAGTTTCAGAAATATCAATATTTGTCAAACTATTTCCAGTTTCAGGTGACAGCGGAGGAAGACGAGCATTTTTATCGTCTATTTTAGATATTGAAACAAAATAATTATTTAAGCAATCAACCTTTTGTTTTTCTGAAATGGACCGTTGAAGCTCTCCACTGGGCTCAGTTTCGTACAACGGCGGTATATTTGATGGGCAGCTATTGTTTTTGATACAGTGCCGAATGATATTCCAGAAACCTTTTTTTATTATTTGTTCTTAATCCTTCTAGATTATGTTCCAATGAGTTGAAAAATGATTGCTTTGCATATTTTTTCATATTATTGACTTTGTTATGAATATGCTTATACCTATTAATATCATGCTGTTTCCTGGTTCTCAACGCTATGTTTTAAGCCGATCTCTTACTCTACGTGCTTTACGTAATTCAGACTCGAACCAAGGTTTATCGTCTTCGCGAACTGTAATTGTTTGTGATGGAATACATACACAAGAAAAGCATTGATGTACACATCAAAGGGCGCCATTATAAAGAACAGCCATGCTGATTTTGTTTAAATCTATTGTGAAACAAAAATACGTAGACTATGAGTGATCATGATACTTATATTCTGCACTAACCCTTTCAATGAAGATATAACTAGTCTGCTATTGAAATAGTGTAAACATAAATGAAGACAAATGAAAGATTTTTACATGAAAATATACACTGATTGGCATTATTTGAATAGAATCATGCAATCATTCAAAGGCTTAGTTCAGCATATTGCTGTTGGAATTACTACAGACAGATGTATGATTTCAGACACCCTATCAAACAATGAAATACTTATACTTAAAACAACTAAATAATGAGTTTGTCTACAGCCTTTCAATACTGTGAATTTAAGAAATGAATCAAATACCGAAATAGTTTAAATTGTAGTCTGATAAATAACTAGCACGTGTTTATAAATTATTTTAATTAATTATTGACGGATCAGTCATTATAAAATCTTAGAAAAGAATAGTATCATTTTCATTGAAAAACCTCAGTCATATATTAATAAACTCTGATAAGATATGTACCCTGCATTACTTTTCTACAGTTACTCTGTTTGCAGCTCAATCATTGAGTACACTAGTGATAGGTGGATACAGTTTGTTCACTTAAATGGTTTCGTTATACATGCACTTTACCACTGCATTTGCCACCGCGGTTGTTGTAGATTAGTTGGAGAGGGGATACGTTTATTTACACTGTTTGTCTTTTAGGGTGGGGATGGAATAAGTGTGAGGTTAGGCGCCCATAAACCGGTTTAACCCCCAGTGACTTTTGCCATTGACCGTTCCAAGGCGGTACTTCCATCTTCCCCCTATTGTGTGTTTGTTTTGTCTTTGTGCGCCTCTTGATGTTTTTATAGTTATGTACATTTGCTGTTTCCTTGTGATGCTGTTCGGGCGACTGTTTGTTCTGTATGTGGTGTTTCCTGCATGACTCATTTTTGTACTTTTGATATAACACACCTATTTGCAACAAATCTGGAGTTAAACTGTGAAAAAGAAAATGATTTACCTGGCACTAAGCATGGTCGAATTCTTATTACGCGACATTAAGATATCTCCAATTATGGTCCCAATGTGTTCCATTTTTCACATTTTATACAATAACGTACACAAATTTAATTAATCACTAGATCAAAAATAAAAGATTGTCTTAAGATATAGCTGGGTTTCTTTAAATTTTGATAAATAGACACTCTGTAAATATTGGGCTGAAAAGTGCGTGTGATTTTCATGAAAATGTGATTATTATGTTCATACGTTCCAATAGACGAACTTCAGCGTCACCGTATTACGGTGCCCATTAGGTAGTAAACATAGTATCAATATTAATATCTCCATTGGGTCTGGTCCACTGCAAGATGAAGTCGTCTGGTCACATGTTGTATGAGAATAATGAACAACTGAGAGAATGAACAGATATAGAGAAATGAGAAAGAGAGAAGGATGAAAAGAAAGTAGAAATTAAGCAAATAATAAAAAGGCTCATATTAAGACTACTACTAGTCAGATAACTCTTACACGATTTCGTTTTCTAATGACATCTTCCACTTCCACTAAATTAGATTAATTTTTGATTATTTTGTTTACTTCAGCTCCACTGATCTTAAATATTTTGGTTACTTTCAGTTCAATTGATTTTGGATCGCTAACCGAGATGCAGTGTTGCAATGGCTGGAAAATTGACAAGATCGCTCAATTCGGATAATATATACGTGACCTAGTGAATACGGAGCATGTGAAACAAGTGTTGGATACTTTACCATTATAGCGTCACCATGAGAACAGACACAGTTCGTGTTAGTTTAAATACTATGGGGACTTCCATTTAACCCCTTCAGTGCCATCAATACGGGTATGTGATATCAGGCAAACGGTTTGGATCTATCTGAGACGCCGATTAACTAGACGTCTCATCGGAATCCAAACTGTTTTATCTTTTTAAAACGAACTTGAACAGTCACCTACTCTAAAACTTGAAGCAGGCGGAAAAGTTTTCAGCAGAGTACAATGCTGGCACTGAAAGGGTTAAGATGCGAAGTATAAACACGTATGCAAACATAAAGTAACCTGTAAAGTCATGCTTGTATGCAATTCAAAACTGGATCTAGATGGCTCTAGTGCTTAGCTTGCTACAAGTTTGATTCTGGATTGATGACTGAAAGGACAAACGATCATCAGCCATTTCCCCATGAATATTCATGTAATGCCAATACATGTTATATACTATATTTGTATTATTTTAAATAATGACTCGTGAGCACAGGACTTTTTGTCATGGCAGAAACTGAAGAATCAGATCTATATAACTCAATAATCAAAGAGAGCAGATCTTCATCAGACAATTCCTACAGGGACCTCTGGCCTGGGTCGGTACTGTTTGCAAGGGC